>JBAIZL010000004.1:28231216-28671216 GCA_036971475.1 Prosapia bicincta | reverse complement strand
AAAAAGTGTTAAACCAATCTTTCTGCCCCTCACCTCCAGAAATTGGTTGTAATTTCTTCAATAAATGTTTTAATATACGTTATCGATTTATTCCCTAGCTTTGTTGAATAATGCATTTAGAGTGAGTCAGTAATGGCGTGAGTCATAGCTGTCAGTCAACAATCAAGCAATATACAGATAGACAGACGGACAGACGAGTCGCTCAAGTATCCTTTTGTCTCCCCTTCAACCGACCAATTGTTCGCTCTGACACCCCGCATCGAGTCAAATGCTTCCATCTATGAATTAATTTTTGAAGTATAGTCATTAACTGGATTAATCACTACATTAATTGCTATATTATTAAAAACCGTTGGATTTACAAATCAGGAAATTATTTTTAGTGTAGCACTTCTTTCGACTTACGTCTTTTTAGATTTAAACTCAATAGATTAATGTAGGATGTATTATTCTATAATACATGTATAGAATATTTGGTTATGCATAGTTGTATTTGGTTTGGTAGTATTTAAAATGTGTATAATACGAAAAATAAAATTACGAATTTGATTTTTAAAATGTAATACTAATTTTATGTAATCTTTTACCAATACAAATTTTACTATTGTCATAGTTGTTTTTTGTTGATTTTGATTGTAATTCTATCACTTTCTTCATAAAGCCCTCAAACGGTTTATTTTATGTGGACCCCAATTCTACAGGTTGATATTCCATGACGTACAGTACGAACCACGTAACCGTGCACTTGTCCTTGACAGATCGTAGTAGGAGAGACGGGAGGCAGAGGGTCGGTATAAATACTTTCCTACAAACATGATAAGAACTGTCAAAACACTGACTTTCATTAAACAGTAGATACAGTATTAGATATTATTAATTAGCTTCGTTATGAAACAGCAAACAAATTTGAAATATGTGTAGACATATCAGATGCAAAAGCTGTCGATGCATAGAACATTCTGAAAATGCAGTATGTTTTCAGAAATGGTAGTACACTAGAAATCTCATGTGATCTCTCAAGGCTAAGTGAACGGTTACGGAGTGCGCACTACTGTATACATAGAACTCATGTCGTTATTCCACGGACTTAAAATCTTCTTTAAAAGTGTGTTTCAAACTCTGGACAAAAAAAATGAAGGCGCAACATATCACTACTTTAATCAATGAAGGAACATTGATTTATTAATTTTACTCTTTATAGTCTGTGGGAAATGTAATATTTGACACCCTTTAGAACAGAACGTGTATAGTCGAGCACATAAGGTATTACGCCATCCCACCTGACTATCGCAAAACGTTAGGAGCCATGGCCTCAGCTAAAATTCTCCATTTGTACTTGACAGGATGATCAAGAAACAAACCATCACGTCATTCAAACATATTTGGTGGAAGTATGAAGTCACAATGATATTAGCTAATGTTATAAATTTAAATGTGTGTGATTGCACATATATAGAGTTTTAACAAAAACTTTCAACTCTAACAAGGCACGCTAAAAAAAATTACCATAGTACCACCTCATTATAACGGATACTATTAAACCGGAAGTCGCTTTTAACGGAATGTGTGTTGAAGATAGATTACGAAGGGCAAGCATGGTGAGTAAGCGGCTCGGTTGCTTATATACCTTGTGTCAAGCGGTATCTCACTAAAAATTATGCAATAGAACTGTAAATAGTACGCATAGTGTTCACACATCAATAATAACTATGATATTACAGTATCTTGAATTTTGTAGTCCATTGCGTTCGGTGAATCTTATTAATCACTTAAACAATAGTTTATGACTATCCGAACTTTAAATTTAGTAAATTTGTTAAAACTTACTGAGACAGAACGTTTTCGATAGCTATGTGCCGATCTTCATCAGTGTCTACTGCTTGGAGATATTGGGACAAGCGGTGACGGTTGAATTTTGTAGTCCATTACGTTCGGTGAATCTTATTAATCATTTAAAACAATAGTTTATGATTATCCGAACTTTAAATTTGTTAAAACCGTCACCGCTTGACCAAAAATCTCCAAGCAGAAGACACTGATGAAGATCGGTAAATAGCGATCTAAAACGTTCTGTCTCAGTAAATTTTAACAAATTTACTAAATTTAAAGTTCGGATAGTCATAAACTATTGTTTTAAGTGATTAATATGATATTATGTTAGTGTTTATCAAACAACCCCAAAACGCTTTTAACATCAATCAGATAACACATATTTTTATCCATTTCATTTGTATTTTAAACACTCACAAGAATGTTTTGTTTTATAACGGGCTTTTATTATTACCGGACATCCCTCAGCCCCAAATAGTCCGTTATAAGGTCTTACTGTATTTACAAAATTTAATTTGAATTAATTTTGTGTTTATAAATGAAAAACAAAAGTAGTTTGTAACCATTCGCCCTCAGATAACGAATCTGTGTAGAATAAAAAACTTACTTTCATAGTGTAGATTCAAATATTTTTCATGGAATTAATAAATTATTTTTCTGAAAACCAAAAACTTGTAGCAATTATAGAAATTATAATATTTTCAGGCAACTTATGGAATTTCAGTTTTAATAAACTATAAAACAACTTATATTTACGTTTTGTTGTATTGCATTAGTTCTTTTCTTTCGTGTGAGCCAATGTCGTTGCCTCTATCACATCTGATAGCAGATATTTACGAAGGCTAAAGTCATGGTATTGTGGAAATTGCTTTAAGAATCTTTGTGCTGTTTTTGTGGAAAGTGCTTTGTGTCTGCGTAAACTGGATCTCTTCAATCTTACTCACTTATTTTAATCCAACTACATTAACCAACACAGTCAACTATTTCTCTCTCTCTCTCTCTCTCTCTCTCTCTCTCTCTCTCTCTCTCTCTCTCTCTCTCTCTCTCTCTCTCTCAGTGAATAGTTATGAATTATTAATTGCCAATCAATTATATTCACACAATCTTTATCAGGGCATAAACAAATATGATGTAGAGAGTTTTATAATCGAAACATAATCGAGTTTTATAATCGAGAGCATTTCTCTTTTGATTCCGTTGTACAGTTCTTTCTGAAACTATCAACTAAAATTTTAATACTTCATGGTAACGAATGTATTTAGCATTGTACTGAGTACACTAGCGTGTAATGAGTTTTATTAGTAAGTACGACATCTTTGACGATTTATTTTGCTTTCAGTGTGGTCAGACATGGCGTCCGACATACAACTAGAAGACTATGGCAACGGAGTCAACTACGAAGACCACTACGAAGATTATGCAGAGAAACCAACCGGAAACTGGTGAGTAAAGTTCATCCAAGCATTAGACAAAATAGTGAAAACCAATAACTATCCTGTAAGTGTATGGTATGACGTCATGATTCTGTAGTACACTGGAAAACCCTACTTTTCAAATCAGCTCAATCTTTACGTTTTACTTATTGCTTTCCCAAAACAAGCTTTGTTTAAAAAGTTACAAATTCCAACTATACTTAAATAACAGTGCACCGGGGAATTTAATCACAAGCATCGTAATAATATGCCTACTAATAAAAAAACTAATTGAAATAATCGATACTTATTGCAGCTTGATTAGAAATTGTAATCCATCAGTGTTAAAATAAGATCAAATGTAGCAGTAGTTCCACTTTAATGTTCACGGCTTTTGATTCGCCTTCCAAGTACGTTTTGTACATCATTAATTGTACTCCTGACGTCCTGTAGATCTTCGCACTCCTTCAGGTGGTCACCATTCATAAATAGAGTCAGGTTTCCTGGATGTGCAGATCTGAGATGCTGCGAAGTCTAGTTTATACACGTAAGAACATATTAAATCCATAAACGCGTTCGTATTTGATTGAAAAATAGGGTTTATAATATCTTCATGCTGAAAGCTTTGCTCTGAAGGTCCAACTGGAAGCTTTTATGCCCGCCCAGGATTTATTCTGATGGCCAGGTCCTTGGGCAACCGAGAGGGGATGAATGTCCGATTGCGCCATCTGGACCGAACCAATCAGATGGAGTATTGAAGGCTCGGAAGTTCTTCTGGTCCCGAGTAGTTCTGGAAAAGCGATCGAAACCGTAGTGTCTGGTTGGAGTTCGTCTCGTCCCAGGGGTCACCAGTTCAGACCCAACAGTGTGGTCGAAATACTCAGATCGGGTCGTGCCACCAAGCCCCTCGTCTCAGGCCTAACGCTAATAGTCACCCGGGAGTCACGAGTTTGGAGTTGGATTCGTGGGAGGCGTGATCTGATATGTTCTACTCCAGACCCTCACATTTTGCATCTATCTTTGTGTTCTTTGACTTGAAATTAAGTCGAGAGATAAGAACTTAGAATCACATTTTTGTCCACCATCTTTCTTTCTCGTTTTCCACAAAACACACTGGCGAATTCAGAAAACATTGTTCGCAATGCTAAACCGATCAGATTCTCCCATTGCCATTTCAGTTGCATTTTACGGTTGTTTTAAAGAGCCAAAGATTAAATGATTAAGGCATTAATTATAAACGTAAAAAATACTTCAAAATGAAACAACCGCGATGCCTTTATGCAAGCAGTGTTAACATTATTTCTACAGGACGAGACATAATAGTCCACGTCGCCATCCATGTCACGTGACGAGAGACAAATGTAAGCAGAAGAATGAAGATCGTGACGAGATACCGCCTGAAGATGGCGTGTCGTGATGCACGCCTTGAATTTCAATGGCCCATGGAAGTGTCTTAAACTATAGCTATTCCAACACTATCAGACCTTCTTAGTGTGACTTTAAAATGCGCATTGTATTAAGTTTCTAATAAATTAACAAATCTAGGCGGAGCCATTAAGCTATGTCGTTTTTACCTGATGAAACCTATTTTGTTATTTTCATTTTTCAAAGTTGTTTGTTTAAGTAACAAATATTTGAATTTTTCTGTTTAATAAATGTCTTATTCACACATATACATATACAATTTGCAAGTGTGTTGTGGAAAGCGTTAAAGAAAAATTAAAAACTGGTGAAAAGAAGAAGAGGAGCACCTAACCTCTCGACTTTTATCTCCCGAAACGAGGGTTTGGTGCCGGTCGTGGCACCAGCCTGTAACAGCTCGAAAGCGTACAAAAGGCTAGGCTGGTAACCGTCCGCCACTGGGACGACACGGCCTCCTACCAGACACCATAGTTTCGACCGAAATTCCGGAACTACTCGGGTCAAGTGAATCCCTTTCCAAAGACCAAGTTATACGATCAGTACCCTATCTAGTTGGTTAGGTCCAGCTACTGCAAAGAACCTTTATCCCGGTTCGTCCTTACTCCAGCTTGGCCTTACTTAAGGACCAAACTTCCAGACTAAGAACCTAATCCTGGGTGGGTATAAACTTATCCCGTTGGACCTACACACACACACTTACAGTATGGGTGAGACAGTGTTACATGAAGTTTGAAGAAGTGAAAAGATGATGGAAATAGAAGAGTGTGGCGAAGGAGTACCTAGTCTTTCGACTCTCACCTCCTTTGCCAAAGAACACAATTTTTAGATCCTTCATGTGAGGAATATCTTTAGTGTAGCGTATGAAGCCGCTACCCAAGCTCAAACTCGTGACTCCCGTCACAAACATTTTCTTGTATATTTATTAATATAAATATTTAATAAACACAAATTATCACTATATAAACCATTAGTTCAAGCTTTTCGCCAACAGACATCGACAGAATCATTCATATGTTAGTTACATATGTCTAGATACAAACTAATGCTGAAATTGAAGTGTTATTTTGTAAGTAGACGTCCAATACTGTTTTATATTACTGACGATGCACGGTGGCAAAAAGCTTACGTAGATGGTATTTGTAAAGATTTTAGTCATGGGGAAAAGAGGTTTAACAGTTATGTCAATTTCTTTTCTCTATTATTTCCCATTGTGTTTCAGTGACGAGTTTGATTTTTGGTGTGTTGTGTACTTTTGCTGGAGATGTGAAATGGGGAAAAACATACTGACAACACGGCATCGTTTCGCTACTCGGTTGCCTTTCAAATACTTTTTCGCTTTTAATTCTACTAGAGCTCTCAATTTTCTCGTAGACTATTTTATTTAAAACTCTGAAACATCACTTCAACCATAATTATTTCCGGCAATAATTTTTGTTAATGAATAGACAATTGTTTCAGTGGGATGTGTATTACCTGAAATGTGGTATCTGAAAGAAATGTGTCAACAACAAGAGCTATTGTACTTGCACAGTAAAACTTCTTTAGTACATTTTTCAACGGTCTGCATATAAACCGGGTATAAAACGGAACTGCGTACTAAACGAGAATATCGTTGATTTGTGCATAGGTTATAAATAGGGATGGGCCGATTCCTAAAATTTTCGATTCCGATTCCGATTCTAAAATTTTCCGTTCGATTCTCGATTCTTTAGTCGATTCTCGATTCTCGATTCTTTCAAGTTATATTAGCTTACATTCTAGTTCTCTAATAATTAATTTAGTTAACATCTTGGTCATATGGCAAAACCTTTTAAAAGTTCTGTTTTAATGTAATAGAACAAAACCTTCAACCTTGATTTATCAATAGGAATTTTTTTAAACATAAAAACATATCAGAATAAAGTAATGACTTATTTTAAAGTTAAAAATGTGAACTTTACTTATTTTATGATGTTTGAAAAAATTCCTAAGCCTATTTACATTGTCTCTCAAACAAAACAAAAATTAAAAACAAACGAACACATAAAAAGTAAAAAATTAATACAAATAGGATAGTTTTTAATATTTAAAAATCTGACAGGTAATGTACATTTCTGTTAAAAAACACAAGCATTTGAACACGTTGTGGGTCAAGCTAGTTTCATCGCTAGTCACATATAGCTCATGAAGTTGAGAAAGGTTTTTCAGAAAACACTGTCGCGAGTGGGCACCAGGTATTTTATTGCCATTGCATTTAAATGAGGGTATTTGGCACTTTGTACTGCCAAATACTTCCCAACATCCCAATCTGGACTGGCTAATGGTTCCCCCAGATAATTCTTTACTTCTTCTTCTACTGTCAATTCCCCTGGGATACCTTCTTCCCCAACATTCTGGATTAGTGGGGCATACCATCTCCACATCTGGTGGGACCTTTTTTCTGCAGGTGTCTGGAACAATTGCAACTGATTCAGGCCTATTTTGTATTTATTACTCAATCCCAGTTGATTTTTAACCGACTATCACTTGTAGGTCCTGTGTCTGAGGATAAAGTTTCTTCAAGTATAAATCTTTTTTGTTGATAAATTTGGGCAAAATGAATGTTGTTTAAGTGCTTTTTCATATTTGATATATTATGTGGTTTTCCTCCGTCAGTTTCTGTTAACCGTCATCGAATTGACGTGACGGCCAGTACCCTGAACCGAATACCGCCAGGCCTCTTAACGCTTTATGTTTATTAGTACTACTCAGCTGGTGTTGCTACTTTTGGAAAAATTAAGGTACAGTATTTAACAACAAGCTTCACACTACTTACAGATGTATTTACGATGGTTTTTGTTTGATAGATAAACGCCGACGGGATTAAAAACATGATGTTATTCTAAGAGCTTTTTGCCCGTAGTTACGGGCCGACACACATATTTGTTATAACGTATTGTAATGATTTTCACTACTGTTTTCAAAATTTCACAAAACCTTAAAAGTAAGTCGGAAATATTGACTAAATATTTAGTTGTAAAATAATCCTTAAAAACGGACTTTGTGAAAGTTAAGTACAAACATTGATACACTTAGATAAACTCATCCTTACTAGAAAGTAAATTATAACGTAAATTCCTTAACAAGTAAATTATTTGGTGTTAAAACTTTTACTTTATATGAATCTTGGATAGTATTTACTGGACCTGTAGCATTACTTATCAGAGAGAGAATATATTACACTTTAGTTCTATATTCAAAATATTTATAAACTCACAAATCAATCACATGTGACACGTTTACGTGTCTTAGTGATAGGCGCAAAACACTTTTATCACCAGTATGTTTATTATTTGGGTAGCCGGGACATGAAATTATGGTTTTGTTGTTTCTTGCTAACACAAAACACAAAAAATATCAAAACTGTGTTGCACAGATAATAAAATTTAATTAAATCAAAAACAATGTCGGGTAAATTGGTCCGACGGAGTTTATTTACGTTTCATTTACGGTAGGAAAAAACTATGTTGGGCCAGTTGGTCCGACACGTATTTTTATAAATATTCGGAATCGTGTGGAATCGGAATCGACACTTTTATGATGAAGAATCGAGTATCGACGATTCCTCGATACCACCTAGAATCGACGATTCCTGGAATCGAGAATCGGAATCGACCCATCCCTAGTTATAAATAATGTTCGTGCTTACATGCCTGTAAGAATGAAATACAATATGCCTATTTATTACGATAGTCAGTTAAAATCGAACAAATGCTTTTGTAAACAGTTGAAATTACAGAACTGTACTGTACTTTATTTATATGTTTCATTCTGTACCATATTGCCTGCATTTTGTCAATTAAAATTATTGTATCATTTAGCCTAATCTTACCTTGTCTATTAGCTTCCTTAAATCTATTTGTAAAGGCCATTCTATTGCAAAGGTCCATCAAAGTTGTTTACTGTGATATTCCTCAGAATGGCACGCAGGAATGTGAATTACATCATTAATAGTTTAGGTTGCGTGAAGAGGAAATAGTTTTACTGTATGCTTAGCATTCCAGAGTTACGTATGACTAGGCTGACTATGTGTATACTGTGTCAGCTAATAAGCTAGTTAGAATGTAGCCTTTTCTGTACAAATAACGTTTCGTTTATTTGTAGAACATGGATTTAAATTTATGGAAACAAAATTTACACAAAGAAGAGCGCCGGGTTTCCAGACGCAATTAAAGGCTATTTTATAAAGGCCTTTTCTTTTAAACGCGTCCTGACACTCTTAATAAAAAGTTATTAGCCGGGAGAGTGTATTGTAATAAACGGGACCCTTCTACAAGGTTTTACAATCTTTTGTAGCATTAGATGTAGAAATTTAGAATGTTGGTACATTTTGTCACTTCTGGTGAAAATGTAACAGGAAGAAACAAAATATATGTTTTGAATGATACAATGTACACACACACACACACACACACACACACACACAAACACAATCTATTTATATGGCGATATGTATTCTTGTAATATAGTTAAAGAATTAAATATTTTAAATACAAGAATTATTTTAATATATATATATATATATATATATATATATATATATATATATTACAGCTTTTCCCCAATAAACTAAGAAATACCATCTACAAGAAAAAAAAACAATAATGGAACAAACTTTTTACAAAAATTAAATTGTGTTATTTGATTTTTGTAAAATTTTGTTATATCATTGTTTTTTCCGCAGATGCTAATACTTATTTTATTGGCAAATAGCTTTAAACACATACATAAATTGAAACAATTCTTGTATTTTGAATATTTTATTCATTAATTATATATATAAACTTTAAAAAGTGGAGGAATATTCTGATGCAATTAAAAAGTCTCTACTTTTAATATAAAAATTATGTTCCTTCTTTGAAGGTTCCATTTATTAACCTTTTAATCTATATTTTTAAAACTTATTAATATTTTAATTTTTTTTTTACTTGAAACAGTTTTTTTTAAATAAGGACATGTTTCAGATTATCACAGTCATAAAAATGCAATAAGTAATAAAATAACTCAACTATAGTTTTATTAAGAGTGTAAAACACAAAAATTATTTAAATCTGAAATAAACACTTTTATAGTCCATGATATAACTATTTACCATATCTTTTTTATTGCAATGGATTTGAGACAATGATCGATTCTTTATATTTTCCGGGTCAGATTTATTCCTGGTATAAACAAATTAAAACTCTATGGCTTTCTTAGAAAGTTCTGTGGAGGTCTGATTGCTGGAGATTTTCCATAATGCTAGGCATGGGAGATAACTAAAATATTAATATACAACCTAGCAGAGATTTTAAGAGTTATAATTTATTATAGACTATGTTGTAATAATTTAATTTCTTATATTATATTATATTTTAATTTACAGTAACAATATACAGTCTATTATTTACAAGAACTTAATCAAGATGAATAAAGATTTTTGTCTCTTTAATTTCTCTCTTTCGACACTTTTCTTTTTTCTTTCTTATAATACTTAAGTCTTGCAGTTCAGGTTGTGATATTAAAAAAATAAGGTAATTTTTCTATTTGACTAGGTTATTTTTTATAACAATAGAGCACTATTTCAGTTTTCACTATTTGACATGATTCAGTTATGATTTCACTTGAAATGAACGCTGTTGAAATGTCTCCGCTGAAACCTTTTGTGCTTTGAAGTCGATAACGGTTGTTTAATGAATTTCACACAAAGGTTTGACAGGGGGAGTATTCCCGCCGTGTGCGCTATTGTGCGCTCATTAAAAGGGAATCTGTTGCAAAGGGTGTGATTCTAAAGGCTATTCTTTATTGTTCCTGCCTAAAAAATGCGTTAGTTCTGCGTTCCAAAACCTGTAAAGCGGGAAACTCTACAACAATATTGGCGAGTTACAACCGTCAGAAAATGTGAATGTTTCATCAGAAAACTATTTATCAGTTTTAGTAATGTTCAGAGCTGATGAGCTTCCAAAGCGACTAAAACGAAAAACATTTTAACAATAAATCAGAACGGAATTTAGACAGAGGAATAAACTTTTATTGTTCAACTGTGTATTAAAGAATATCGGTCGAAAGTGGCGTAATAGTAGGTTACCTGTTTTTCATTCCAGTTGACTTTGCAAATTTTGAAGTTCTAGGCTAGACAAAAAAACTAGTCTAGAATTCAAGAAGCAACCCTGACTTATGATAAAAATAATTTCCTTACATTTACATTAAATTCAAATTCTTAGAAAGTGAATAAATTTTAATATTTAGACTAATGAATAACATATATAATATCGATTGAAAAGGAACCACAACGTAAAAGAATAAATGGAAACGCTACAGTAGGCCTAAGCATTTAGTTTCTATCAATAAGATACTTAGAAGCTATTGTCACATTTTCCGTTGCACTCAGGAATACGTAAAGCAAAAAGACGTGACATAAGGAACACGTGGTCTATGTAGGCCTAAGGAGGGAATACTGTAATGCAAGATATACAAAACGCAAAAGAGCAGTTTTTATTTAAGGAGATGAAACTCAAAGAGATATAACTTTAAAAAAAACGCCAGGATTTTGTAATATAAGGAATTTTAAAGTAAAGAGCTGCAACATAAGAACCTGTAATGAAAGGAGATGTAACATAAGAAGTGTTAAACATAGGGGTTGTAATGTAAGGATCAAATAACATAATTAGAATATAGCTTACGAAATGAGGAATGGAAGAGTTATGACGTAAGGAATTGTAGCGTTTGGAGCTGAACCTAAGAAATACGTAACGTTAGAAGTTGTAATGTAAGGAGCTGTAGCGTAAAGAGCTGAACCTAAGAAATACGTAACGTTAGAAGTTGTAATGTAAAGAGCTGTAGCGTAAGGAGTATGTAACGTAAGGATCGAAACCTAAGACGTATGTAACGTAATTACATAACATTAGGAGTTGTAATGTAAAGAGCTATAGCGTAAGGAGTATGTAACTAACGGATCTAAACCTAAGACGTATGTAACGTATTGCATAACATTAGGAGTTGTAATGTAAGGAGCTATAGCGTAAGGAGTATGTAACGTAAGGATCGAAACCTAAGACGTATGTAACGTAATTGCATAACATTAGGAGTTGTAGTGTAAGGAGCTATAGCGTAAGGAGTATGTAACGTAAGGATCGAAACCTAAGACGTATGTAACGTATTGCATAACATTAGGAGTTGTAGTGTAAGGAGCTATAGCGTAAGGAGTATGCAACGTAAGGATCTATACCTAAGACGTATGTAACGTAATTGCATAACATTAGGAGTTGTAGTGTAAGGAGCTATAGCGTAAGGAGTATGTAACGTAAGGATCTATACCTAAGACGTATGTAACGTAATTGCATAACATTAGGAGTTGTAGTGTAAGGAGCTATAGCGTAAGGAGTATGTAACGTAAGGATCGAAACCTAAGACGTATGTAACGTATTGCATAACATTAGGAGTTGTAGTGTAAGGAGCTATAGCGTAAGGAGTATGTAACGTAAGGAATTTAACCTAAGAAATACGTAACGTTAGGAGTTGTAATGTTAGGAGGTGTAGCGTAAAGAGCTAAACCTAAGAAATACCTAACGTTAGGAGTTGTAATGCAAGAAGCTGTAGCGTAACGAGTATGTAACGTAAGGAGTTGAACCTAAGAAATACGTAACGTTAGAGTTGTAATGTAAGGAGCTGTAGCGTAATGAGTGTGTAACGTAAGGAGTTGAATCTAAGAAATACGTAACGTTAGCAGTTGTAATGTATGGAGCTAAAGCGTAAAGAGCCTAAGAAATACGTAACATTAGGAGTTGTAATGTAAGGAGCTGTATCGTAACGAGTATGTAACGTAAGGAATTGAATGTAAGAAATAGGTAACATTAGGAGTTTTAATGTAAGGAGCTATAGCGTAACGAGTATGTAACGTAAGGAGTTGAACCTAAGATGTATGTAACGTAATTGCGTAACGTTAGAAGTTATAATGTAAGGAATACATAGAGTAAGGAGTTGTAATGAAAGGAGTAAGTAACTTAACAAGAATATAGCATAAGATGCGTAACGGAAAAGTTATAAAGTAAGAAGAACTTAACGTAAGGGGTGCGTAACTTAGGAGTCCGTAAATGAAAGAGGTTGAACAAGTATCCTCTATTAAAATAATAATATGATTACAGTGAGAAGCTAAATAGGCTATATTTTCTGAAAGGTTCTGAGTGCGGTCAGTAGAAGTAGTGCATGACCGTAATGTTCCTGCTTCGGTCTCTCCATCTCTTCTTAGTCTACTTGAATCTGCAGAATAAGCAATAACCCCCAGAAGCTACTTACTGGGTACAAAGAAGTCCTAGAACGTGCGTTACCATGTCATTGAAAAAACATAAAAAGAGGCTTTGAATACTCTTACGGAAATAACTACAACCTGGTAGGAACAAAAGAAATGAAATTCAAAACACAACATAAGATACAGAAATGAAAATATAAAATTAAAGTTCCAAAACATAAGTAATAAAAATAAAATTGTTTTAATGTTATTCGTATTACGAAAGTAATATTAACATGACCGCCCAATACTTCCACAAATTGTTACTTAATATAGCCTAAGACAGTAAAGTAAACAATGCGGTGGAGTTGTTTTGGTTTTTTTTAATCAAATTTATTTCTTTTATTGAAACTCATAGAAAACTGTTTAATTCATAGAATAGAAATAATTTGTTGAGCGAATTAAGCAACTGACAATATGAAAATGTTTCTTAGACAGATGTTGGCCATAATGGGGAACTGACATGTTTTGGGTTAAACTCGGGTGAAAAAGCCGTTTATGTAGTATTTTTTATTAGAATTTTTTTTGTATAAATATATTACTCTTTTATAAGTAGGTACTAATTGATGTTATGTGTATTTCAGGACGGAGCAAGTTGAAGAGGTGACAACTTCCGCCACCAATAAAACAGGTCAGCATTTCTAGCAATATTTAATGTTTATTACTAAATTCGTTCTATTAGCTCACACTATCCTGATATATATATATATATATATATATATATATATATATATATATCTTGTTCAAATTTTCATTCGTTTATAATATACGTTTTTTATTCATTAAATCAAGTTCAGATATATTTTTTTTCAATCTATAGTGGATGACAATTGATGTTAATATAGTTTTTTGAAATATTTATTCAATAATTAAATTATAAAAATTCGGGGATCTAGGTCGAATTAAACTGAGGTCTTCACGTTCGAAGTATAGCGATTTGGCACTGAGCCAATTTTCCATACCTAGAAATGTATTCCTCAAAGATCTATATTTATGAATTTTTCTTTTGCCTCCATCTGGTTGTAGTATAAACCTCCATTGCACAACCTTAAATTGTTTCCATGGTTAACACACAATATCATAATTAATTAATGTTCTAGGATTAAAAATGAATGAAAAGAATAATACAAACAAACAACCTGGATTAACGGTATGCAAAGAAATTCGCTTTCTATTTTGCCACTTAATATTGTTATTCTGACATGTATATTAGTTGCAATTATAAAATAAAAACAAACTAAAATGAAATTTTTCTTTGTTGATTCCAGTAGGAATTGTCTTTAAAAAAAATTTATAATACTTGTTTGTATACTTAATACGAAATTCTTTGACACCAAATCATATTTGATTTAAAATTGTTGTATACATTTATGTAAGTTCCTCAAGATAAGGCATTTTATTTAAAATATTCGTTTTTTGTTTTTAATGTATACCATTTCTCCAGCAGATCTTTTTTCCAGTTTGACTCTCTATGTGAGATCGTGTTTTTGCACTTTGAGCGCCTCGTGAGCCGCCCTACACACACCCAAGCCTGCCATAAGAAATAGTCATTTCAGAAACTCTTGTGCACTTTGTCTAAAGCTATTCCAGACGCAGTGGGTCAAAAGTCAAAACGTTATCACAGTCTTGTTATGTGATAAGCATAAGTTATTTGGTTTTATATTCCAAGTCATGTGCTTGCTGTCAATAGCTCCTTAGTAAACAGCATGGATGGTTTGTTCTTCCCCTTATCATAGCTCGTAAATTTGTTTTAAAATGTTCCCTTCTGGATATTACTCACTTATCTTCTAACGTTTTATAGATCAAGTTATAGAATTAATGTTAAAAGTCAGTGTTGAAACTAATAAGAAGTATTTTATGTGTTTAAATAATATCCGACTCAAAGATAAACCAGATTAAATAAGTAATAAAACAGACTAAAGAAAATGAAATCTGTTCACTTCTGATTATTAAATTTTAATGGATTTTTTTTTAAATCAAACGGTTGTAGTAAGTTTACGTATTCCATAATTACATCGAAGTAAATCCTTTCGGTACAATGCAGAGATATAAATGACTAATATAAAGAAAGCATTCATTGGACACTCCACACAAATATCGACTATTTTCTAACGTCAGTTTCAAACAAGGTTTTACTATATCGCGTTTTCAACAGGTTTCCAATCAATCGATGCTCTTTGTCCAGACACGAGGGCAATAAATTGAGCCCAGGTAAGTCGACATTTTAAAATGAAATACTTCCAGATGTCGTCCCTTCCATTTAGAGAATATCTATGTAACAATAAACAAGTGTGGACGTTTTTATTATAAACTACTACCTTTTCAATAAATGCATATTTGTTTTATTTATTAATTATCATATTATTATTAGTCTACTGTTATTGTTACTATTATTTATTACTCGTATATTGTTATATTTATTTTTTCTTTTTTATAGTCCTTACATCATTTTCCATCGAATGAAAGTTAAAAATAAATACTATAACTGTAACAGTACATAAAAACCCGAAGAAAAACTGGATTCTTCCTTACAGTATAATGTAATTGTGGGTATGGTTTCCACTTAAAAAACTGCAAGGAAGAAAAATGCCAAATCAATTGCATTTGATTTGAAATAGTATAAAACGCGTTTACAGAGAAATTTTTCAAGTAATAAAATCACGAAATTGACTTCTATAAAAACTCTGCCAAAATCATTATTTGAAACATCGAAAGTTAATTATTGATATTGTTGGCAAATAGCGTATGCCTACCAGTACAGAGAAATTTCCAAATACTCGACTTGTTCTCGAAATTACAGCTACAAATTCTACACTAATTTCCCGTAACAAACGGGAAGAAAGAATAACAAACTTCTTAAGAATAAGTAAAACATTTGTTCTAGGGGCAAATCTAGGACAAGTAGGGGCAAGTCTAGGACAAGTAGGGGAAAATCTATGTCCTCTTTTACTGCTCCTGTTGTTCATTTCTGAAGAAACAGTTAGCTTTCCGTGTTGTTGGGAATTTTATGGATTCTTCTATTTTAAGGTGATCCTTTCTTGTTTAGAACGATTTTAGGTCTTGATTAAGATTAAGGTCTTTTTGTATTCCATAAACAGTTCCTTTTCCAAACCCAACCATTTTCGTTCCATTATCAGTTAGTTTATTATTATTTCTCCCAAATACACTTCTATAACACTTGGTCAACTTTTTGAAAACTCGCGTTGCAAAACAGTCTGTGCAGGGGATTTTAGGCTTCTGTAAATCATGAAAATAGAAATAAACTTATGGGGCAGTATTTAAGAGGGCAAGAGGGGTCAGACCTCCCAATAATGATCACAAGTAAAAATTTAGAAACTCACTTTACATCTTACTATAACATTTTATTTTAAAACAATGAAGAGGAAACCCAGCTAAAATAATGTCCCCTCAAAACGTTTTGTGAAATCATGCTGCTGATGACAGGTTTACTTGTTCAATTTCATTTTTCTTGATGTAAGAAATTAATTTGGTTTTTCAGATACAGTTTTAGACTAGTTTTTCTTGCATGAGTTTGTGGAGATCTATTTTCTTAGCTGCCAAATCAGAAATTCTAAAACAAAATGAGGAACTGTAAGCATTTATTTGCAAAATGAAGGCAGTTGATTGTTTTACAAATGTTTTTACATTTATCCTAATAACTTATTTTTATTCTCTCCTTATCTAGTTCCTAACTAAATATTTTTGTGTGTTTTCTCTAGTACACAATTTACTCTGTAAAGATAAAAGTCCATCTCCCTATTTATCTATTGGAGGTTCCCCTTTAAATTTAATTTTTATACAGTATTTAGCCGGTATAACTTTTAAATAAATTATACTACAAATAACTTTCCTACAGTAGCACTTAAATGTATGGTGTTAAAGAAAAGTTCGTTTTGGGAGGGTTTTTTTCTTTTTCAACTCAAACTGTAACTCTTACAAGCTACCCAATAATTCATAATGTAATATAAAGGGATTTTATTAAATAACATATTTGCTTATATATGAGAAATTTAATTTTGTTTATAAGTTTTTATACAGAAGTTCTTTTAACATAATAATAAAACAGTAAGAAATCTGAAAGTCAACAGTATGCTCATGCATATTTATATAATATTATGAAATGTAGAGACCTAAATAGAAGCACGAGATTCAGACTACTTAGAAAAGCCTAACAAGGTTAAGATAGTATAGATTCAATTATATAGACTATAATATGATTAATAATATAGACTACATTGTCCCCTGAACTACAGTGGTTGAGATAGCTATAAATAAAAAAAATTCTCTAACCATTTTTTGAAGAAACCTGAATGGAATAAGTTTTCTACAATTGCAGCTCTATGCAAAATGTTTAGAGAGTATATCAATTCTAAATATACACCAATTAATTAATTGTTAAAAATTATATTTTTGTAAATTTAAATTTACGAGCCAACAAGTAAACTCAAAAAGCGGACATAACTAAATTTTCAAATTACAAGCCATACCATAGTAAACTCACGCCTAGAGATATATACATTTAACATTAGTTGTTGTGAGGTAATATTAGATTTAAGACTAACAACTGTTAATATGTGAAGAGCTTTCTGTTTCTTTTACCGATGAAACTAGTGGACAATTCATCAATTGATGTGTTGGAAATGTAAATTAGTAGTTGAAAGTTTTTAGTATTTTAAAAGTTCTGTATAATAAGTAATTCAGTGAACTTTTAATTATGGTTGAAAAGTCCAGAAAATCTTTTATTAATTTTAATCTGTTTAAAATACAGATTTGACTCCCAACAATAAATTTATTTAATAATAAACTCTTATTAAGGATTTTATGTAATTTTATTTAGTAACATAACAATGCAGTATAATATAATATTTGACACAAGTAAGCAAGTTTTATGTAATAAAACGCATGCAACGGGAGCTTATGGTACAAAATACAGTAAACTCCCGAATATCCGTGGAATAGGGTGGCCCGGCAACGCCGGATAACGAATTCCCCGGATAATCCGCTATGAACAAAGAATACGCAAAACGATCGATAATCGATTATTATACCATAAGTTACACAAATAATGACCCCGGTTAATGCAATTCACAAATAATCTTCAGAGGACAAAATAAATACAGAAAATAATTTAAAATGTCGATGTATTTGACGGATTATAACATGTACATTTATATGTCCAACTATTTACAATACGTACATAAGTATATGTCAAAAGTAAGTATGTATGTACATATGTAATTTCCTTTACACATAATACTTTCACTTTTTAACAAAAAAATCTGTCACTTTCGTCTGTTTTTTTTGTGCACATTGATTTAGCTTTAATGTGCGATCTAAATTTCTTGAGAACCGTTTTGTCGCACAGTGTCTACTTGTGTCACAAAGCCATAAAGATCGATAATATAAATGACAGACATGGATAAGCATATGTCACGTCCTAGACTATTTATAGCCGAGATTAGCTGATATTTGTTTGCAATCTTATACAGGTACAATCTTGATACACATTAGGTTTTCGGGCGTCCAAGCATTTTGTCATTGCCTGTTATATACAGTAGTCTGCTCGTCCCTTTTATTTCGCTGGCCCGCGTCGGGATGCTTCCCTTTCAATGTAAAAATTAGTACATACATATTGTCATATTTATTCTCTTCATCTTAACTTCTATCAAGCCTTATATGTATTTACGTCGTAATTCACCGTTTGGAAATTTAAACACATGAATCTGATTGGAATAAAAATTGGATATTTGTAAAACAATGGCAGGACCCGGATAATCCGCAAACCGGTTAATCCGCCCACGGATAATCGGGAGTTTACTGTATATGGGTGAATAATATTTTCATAAATAAGAATACATATTTTTTTATTTTTCTTAATACACTTTTATTATGTTAAATACATGAAACTTTTCGCTGATTTGCAGTATTAACATTCTCAAACTTATAACTTCCACATAGTTCCATGACTACATTTCCCATGATATCTTAAAATTAAATAAAAGAAATAAATAGGAAGTATTGACAGTTGTGTAATCAAGCAGATAAGATAAGCATTGACTGACCCTTGGGACATAGTGCAATTATATGAACAGTCAAAATGTAGTCATGGAACTATGTGGTACTTATAAGTTTGAGAATTCTGATACTGCAAATCAGCAAAAAGCTTCACGTATTTAATATAATAAAAGTGTGTTATAAAAAAATTAAAAATTATATATTCTTGTTTATGAAAATATTATTCAACCATACATATTTAACAAGAAAAAAATTTCATCCAAGGATTACAATATATATATATATATATATATATATATATATATATATATATATATATATATATATATATATATATATATTGACGAATTCAATTTATGACACATAAAACCTACATTTTTGGCAAGTTTATTCGCACAGTTGAGTAATTTATGAACACTTAGTTTTTCTATCTTAAATGCAAGCAAAAAACAGATTACCGTTGCCAAATTTTTAAAACATATTTTGTTAGAATAAGTTTTATTTTTAAAATTATAGAAACTTTGGGATGTTAAGTCCTCTTAGAGATGCTTATAGTTTCCAGTTTGAAATACCTTCAAGCACTCTTTTAAAATGTAACAATTTAAATCAAGAAATATAAAGTAAACAAAACATATCAAGCCTTTACAAAATTAACTATTCGTATGATTTCACTACTTGACTAAATTTCTCGTGTATCATACTATATCCATACACTGTTCATTAGTGTGTAACATACATAAACTTGTACACATATTGATAGCGAGAGCAGCGACTTACAAGAGGATAAATTGGGTTTCTCCATACCACAAGTTGTTGTGACCTATCCTGTTCGATCATAGTTTCCTGGAAAATGAGTAACTCCCAGGAGAATGAAAGAGGTTGATGATTCTTGGAGGACTTATCACTAATATTTCATTAACCACAACTAATGTACAATAAAGAACTTGATAAATATGGAAAACATCATTACAATACATATTAATTTACGAAGTACTTGGGAAGCAGCCTTACGGTACGTTGTAGCAACAGGAAGTTGGGATAAACTATATAGAATAATGAACTAGAATGAAAGGACTCTACAGATAAATTATAGTGAGTAACTTGTTTTTAATCACCTAGTTAAATCATAAAAATAAAAAATGCATATAAATGAAAAAAATAAGAAATATCAGAAATTAAAGCTAATAGTAAAGACGTAAAAATAATTAAAACACGATGGAAGAGTACAATCGTACTTCTATTGTGTAATTGGTATAAATAATAGTAAAAGAAATACAAACGAAAATTTAAAATAAAATGAGAGCCACTTTCAGTAACTTCAAGTGCATATTTATCTCAAAAAGTTTAACTCTACCTCATAAAATGAGACTTCATAAATGATATATGTATCATTTCAGTTCTCAAAATTGTATCATTGACAATGTCTGATGCACTAATGAAAAAGATTAAAGACTTTGAAACGAGGGTTGTCACCCAAGATCTGCGAATAACTTAAACTGACCAAAGAAGAAAGAAGTAGGAATAAGAGCAATTCGTAAAAGAGACCTGGAAATGTAGGTCATCTTATGGGGTGTAATAAATATAACCTAAATGCACCAATCATAAGTTAAGGATGTTAATTCTAAATTGGTGGGGAATCTGATGATTTAAGGAAAATTTGAGAATAGCAATGGACACAGTTGGAGAAAACATTTTTAGCTTCATAACTTGTGTCAATGTTTTGATCTACCCAATTATTCAGATCTGCCTCAAATAAAAACAGAACAGCCAACATTCACAGTTAACAGGACAGACGACTGATTTTGTACAACTGAACCTTAAGACATGACAGGGAAGAACTTGAATTCTCATGTATGGTTAAATATTGCAAATAATAATTTCACTTTTTTCATTAAACACTTTTAAATGTTTATAAACTTGCCTACAGTAGCACTTACTTATATTTGTTGAGGGAGGCTGTTTCGGCCTCAACAAGCAAAGTAAGTGCTACTATAGGCAAGTTTAAAATATTTGAAAGTGTTTAGTGATTACTAGTAGCTCACGCGAAGATGGAATCAACAAATATTCACTATTTTATTATTGTTTAATTAAATTGATATACAGTACTTTTTGCAAAAAAAAATGTTACTTATTTTGGAGCAATACAAGTTTACTTAGATTTTCTTCAAGGCTAGTGTTATTTCTTATTTGGATAGAGATAAATTTTTGTCTTGATATGATATTTAATGTGAAATCTATTTATTGTATTTTACAAGGTTGGATGCGATGGACTAGAAATCTAACCAATATAACTAAAGAGGCAGGCGATGCTGTCAAACTAAGATGTGAAATACATGCTGATCCTCCTCCAACAAAACTACGATGGCTTAAAAATGAAGCTCCTGTTGTTTCTGAAAGAGGTCGTGTAACAATTCGCAACTATACTCCAGCAAAATCTGGAGGTACTGTTCTTGGATCACGATTAAAAATTTCTCCTCTAGAAGTTCATGATACAGGGTTTTACACTTGTGAAGCAACAAATGCAGATTCCAGACTAGATACAACTGGTATTCTCATTGTGAAGATGAATCAATGGGGTAAGTTTTTTGTTTTAGTTTTTGTAGTAGAATAAATTTGATTCCATTAAAAAGTAATTATTGCATAAATAAATTATTTTATTTATTATAACATAAAAATATGAGTCATATTATAAAAATAATAATCAATGTTCAGAAATAATTACATGAGATAGTTCATTGATCTACCCAATCCTGAACATCTAGAATCATAAGTTTTTATTTGATTGAATTCTTTCAGTTGTTATTATTTTGGTATGTGAATGTGCAGCCAACAGAAGTGATAAACAAACCTAGTCTTGTTAGAAAAAAAGTAAATGAACAAACCCTAGGTGCAACATTTGTATCTCCCATTTGTCATCTTATTTGGCAACATTTATCTTTGAAGCGTAATTTAAAATTTTTAATATCATTGATAATGCGCAACAAAGAATAGAAAATGACAATTGTTGAGAGTAAGTAAAATTTGCAGTAATTTATTTTTTATATGAAATGTAACAAATAATTTAGAACTTTGGATTTCTAGATACAAAAAAATGAAAATATTATATTTATTCAACTTCACATATTTTCTAAACATTAGATTATTGAAATTTCAAATATATACATTCTGTAGGAAAGTGTTCCTAACTTCATAAAATATAAAGTTTTATATGGAAAATTTTAAAAAAAGGATTAAAATTAATGGAACGTTGTCTCCTAGTTGTTCGTTTAAATGACTTCTTAATACTCATTGAATATTTTTCAGGACATTATAAAAAGTAATAAAAAGTATTACATATATCTGTTGTACATAACTATGAAAGTATGAAAACGCAGCATTTCACTGGTTTATATTTCATTACATTTAACAAATCATAAACTATCATATTTTCTACCTAAAGATTACAGTGTCAGAAAATAATAAAATATATCCTGGCCATTATGAAATGGCTTTTCAAGCTGATAAAATATCAGCTGGCTAGATTTAGGTTAAGTTGGTTTCTAGTGTTTTTAAAATTATCTACTTATAACATATTATAATTTGTATTGCTACTGTTTGTAGGTTTTATATTTAATTTTTTCAAAGTCATTTTGGTTTTTTGTTTATTAGATATATCTAAATTATCTGAAATATCTGTCAAGAAAAGCCAGAAAACAATTTTAGGAATTTAATTTTTGTTCAAAATTAATATACCTATCTCTATTTTTTAAGTTCCAATAAAAGTTATTTAAATTTTATTTCAACTCAAATATAAAAACCTTGCTTTTTATCAAGGTAAAAGTCAAAATTTATAGAACTGACAGAGTGTTAAAGAAACCAGCTGGGTAATGTGCAGTTATATAATAAGACAAAAGTAAGTAAGAAGGGGGAAATGATTTGACTGTTGAAAGTTGAGAATTAGAAATGACAAATAAAATAGTTAATGAGAAAGATATCAGTTTGAAAACGTTGAAAAGATGTAAATTATTGGCATGATTGGAAGGATTTTATTAAAAATAGTGCATGATAACTTCAGAAATAAGTATAATGTGTATTAATTGAAGTCAAAATACAAAGGAATATTAATAAATGATTACTGAAATACGAGAAGACATTTTCTTATTAGATAATATTATTATCATTATTTCAGTTTTGTATTATAAAATAATACATCGTCAGCTATTTTTCTGAAATTCAGGTGTAGAACATCCTGCTGCTGCTCCTCCTCTAGGATCTTCAGTTCCTCATTTTATTGACAGGTAAAATTAGTCCTAATAAATTTCAGTATAGCATTTATTTGTAAATAACAAAATTTGTACCACATTTTAAAAGGAAATATATTGTTAAATGCTTTTTAGCTAAATATACTTGTTTATTGTTCTTAATGCATTTCTGAACATATTTATATTTATAAACAAATATGATTATCCAAACTATTCTTAGATTTTATAGTAGACCTCTGAGTCTACTTTTACAACTTCTCTAATTATTGTAGAGTAAGGTTATACCAATCTCTGTAATTATGGTTCCAAAATTTTTATTCAGCGTTTATCTATAGTAATTAATTACTTTTGTAAAATTAAGCCTTTTACTAAGATTACTGAATGATATATTCATCTTTTACAAATTAAGTAAGCATGATATCACTTGAGCCATTATTTAATAATATCTGTAATATATACGTTTTTACAAATTTAAAGGTCAGATAGTCATAAACTAATGTTAAAGTGATTCATTTGTAATATGTCTGAGCAATCACGTCATCAAAGTTTTTTTAAATTATTTTAGTATTATCTAATTTTAGTAAAAATCTAATTTTTTAAAATCATTATAACAGTCAATTTTTACCTTAACTTGATGATGAAACATAAGATTTGTATTTTACAGAATTGTTTCAACAAATATGAGTCTTCTTTAGTAACCTGCTTTCTGAGAGCGGTTGAGATGTTAGACTTATTCCAGTGAACAAAATGGACTTGATATTCTAGTGCAGTTAATGCTGCTTTGAAACCTGGCATAAAGGTTTAATATACATAAATGTCCACATGGCATCCTGCTCTCTGTAGAGTTCATATTCTATGCTTCGAGCTGTAGGGTCCTTTTGCTGCAGGAGCCACTCGGATCGATTCACTGCTGCAGTGGCAGCCTCCTTCCCCATGCTCTTCAACTTGAGGTCTATATGTATAGCAGAGTTTCAGTCACCCTTTGGAGCCCTCACTATGGCTCTCAACACTTACTTTGGAATCACTTAGGAACTTGCTGAATGTCTTGTTACTTCTCCATAGGGGCAACCCATATGTCCATACCAGCTTGAGAATATTCTTGTACACTAGCAATTCATTGTAGGGGCCTAACTCAGAATACCGACTCATGAGCATTCTAGTTTTCTATACTGGATCTCCAGTTATTTTTTTTCTTTGCATGCAATTTCCAGTACACTTTAGTATCAAATGTTAGACTAAGGTATTTCACCTCTTAGCTATAAAAGAAGAGTTGGCCAGTTATTATATCATTTTTTATCTCTGTCTCATTGGTATATATAACATGAGCTGACTTGCTTTCACTGTATGAGCCACTGTCTGACCCAGTCACTGACGCTTTCTTGAATATACTACAGTTAGCTGTTGCATCTCCCTTAATTTGTGCGATGTACAAGAAAGCGGTGTCGTCTTCGAAACTTGCCATAATAGCACTTCCATTTATCGGTATATCTCTTGGATGGTGGAGAAGGTACAGCATTGAACCAAAGATATTACCCTGAGGCACCTATGTGTTGATGTCTATAAAACTAAAATAGTACCTAAATTATTTAAAGCATAAAATTCTGTCCACAAAGTTAGGCTTCAATTATTTATCAAAACACATTTCTTAGGTTAACAAATTTTCTCTGACGAGAAGTCAGAGTACTAGACAGGATCAAAGGCCTGAAAGATGTTGAGGAAGATTTTTACATGTGACGTTCAAAATATTATTTCGAAAGATTTTTTACCTGTAATTTTGCTACTGATGTGTGAATTTTACATAAACTCATTTTTTCTGCTTAATTAATTATAATGTAATCATATTATATTTTTACTCTAGTAAATGTTATAATACTGTAATATAAAAACATTTACCTCAAGCATTAAATTCTCTAAGTAATAATTTTAGGGTCAACACTAACCTAATTGAAACTATATTCTAATTTTATATGACTTCAATGGATTATAAATATTTTATGAATATTGAATTACGTATATTCATTAACTTATATTGTGGTTATATTATTAATAAGTTAAATACCGCTCCCGCACACATACACAGTATCTCCTTATATGTATTTTGTGGTTCCATTCATAGAAGGACTCGTAGATTGAAGTGGCTTAGATACTCTATAGATATTAAGGTCTAATTTCCCTGAAGATTCAGTAAGCATAGAAAATGTCGGCTGTTAAAAAAAGGCAATACAGGGTCCTATGGTTATAAATAATTAGGATGTCTGTAGTGCAGCGACTCAGTATATCTGATTTTATACATTGATTTTTTAATTTCAAGTGTTAAAAAGTAAACAAAGTTAATGAATTTTGTGGAAATAAAAAAAAAATGGCATTAATCAAATGTTGTGGGGTTTTGTTTATAATTTGTGTAGGCGTGTCTAAGGAATTAAATGAAACGGAAGCTCAAAACAATGAAACCTTATTCACGCCTGAACCAAGGTTTGATATTCAAATAATTTTATCTAGTTATGGTTTAAAAGAAAGAATAATAGGCCAATCAACCTAGTAATGTAAAATGTAGTCAATAAAGATTGAATATAAAAATGCTGTTAAAGGAATTAATGTAATGTGCGGTAAAAAAAGTATTAGAAGGAAGTAAACATATTAATGCTAATAAGGTTTTATAGATAGGCAAATTATATTACATTATGCTTACTATAATTTTAAGAACCAATATAGTTGGAAATCTTCTATCTTGAATTTAGATGATGCTTGCTATGACAATTTATACATAGTAACATGGGAAATTTAATAATTTCTGTTATTTAAAGGGTAAAAAATTATCTTCAAGTTTGAGCTTAGAGGGTTTGAGATAACAAATAATTATTTGGTATTTATTTACCGTGCCCATGTGTACGATTTTAGCAAAAAAAATTATACCAGCCGACGCAGAAAGTCATCAGGAATATGAAAAATATTCCAACTCTCGCTCACACACTAAAAATAACAAATTTGTAAAATTGTGATTCTCCCCATACATGGTGCTATTAGACTTTCTGTGTCGCCCGGTATAATTTATTTTGGTAAAATTGTACTGTGGGCATAGGAAATAAATACCAATTATTTATTACTACAACGATAAAAATATAGTCTTAACAACGTTGGTTTTTTTATAGATTTTTTTTGTTTTTAAATTACTTGTTTTAATGTGTAAAACACAAATATCAACTTTTTTGCCACAGAAAGTTACTTTTTTTTACATTTTAAATGTTAAGCTGTAATGGCATGTAGGCCTATGGCCTGAACCAGACGTGCAGTAGCTCCAGCCCAATGCACTATTTCTAGATCTGGTTGTAATTTTATACAACATTACTAGCCTATATACATATATTAATCTATACCTACGAAGTAACCAGTGGGGATGGATTTGGTTGTAATTTTGGTATAAATATTATTGCCGACGCAAAAAATTACAACCAAATCTATCCTAACTGGATACTTCATAGGTATATTTTAATATAGGTATATAGTAATATTGTATAAAATTATAACCAAATCAATCCTATCTGGATATTTCTTGGGTATACTTTTATAGGTAGATAGTAATGCATAAAATTATAACCAAAAGTTAAATATTTAGATTTTAAGTTTAGTATTAAAATATATTTACTTTGACGTAGTGCAGTGCGCTGTAGCTACTGCGCGGCCGGTTTATGCTATACATGCTGTTGCAGACTAACATTAAGAATATGCAAAAAGATTAACTTTTCGTATTTTCCGCGGAAAAAAAGTTGATATTTGTGTTTTAAACATTAAAACAAGTAATTAAAAAAACTTTAAAAAACATCGCTTGAAAATTATAACATTCCATAAAATGTACTTGTACCCATTGTAAATAATGACTTCATCCTTTACGTCAAACACATACATCTCTTTAAATAAATACATTTATTGTAAATCCCAATATTCCTTAAAATATAGTAACCGAGGTAAATATTTACAACATAAAAACTTGATGACAATTTACAGAAATTGAAGTTGTATGGGAGGTTAGGTTAGATGGTTACTTATTACTATGTTATAAACAGAATTTTTTTCTACGATTAGAAAAATATTGGAACTTATTTTTTCAGTTTTAGGGTGGGGATTATCATTTATGTAGATATCATCAATTATTTTTAAAAAAAATTATTTGGTGATTTAGCATATTCTCAGGGATAAGAGAAAACAATAAACCTTGGTACCCAATAAGTTTTAGTCTTAGATACATCCATAAAAGAAGAATTAAATATTGAAGTAAGTTTACACAGTCATTTATTCTCATTCTATTTAGCCTTTACCTATTCACTGTTTAAGTCTCTATTAAATATAAAGTTGTATATATTTCTTCTGTCCGTGTGTATGTATGAATGAATTACTTCTAAACGACTGGACAGATTTCTATGAAATTTTGTGTGGGGGATTAAGTTAATTCAAGAATAGTTTAGATTCACAATTTCATCCGGTAGGCAGCATTGTAATAGCACTTTAGTTGTTTAAAAATTTGTACTACTTTTCTAACCATTCATGCAATCACTTGAATCTATATGTAGAAACATTTATGAGTGTATTGGTCCAACTTAACTCAAGAACCTATGAATCAGCTTTGGTACCGTTTAATAACAATTTATTTAAGGGGATACTTAAATTAAGTCGAAATATTTGATTACTTATAATTTATATGTGTGTAGGTTAGTTTGCGTATCAAGCTGTTTTAACATGTATACTATAGCACTTTATTGCATCTCCAAAACATTTTACAGCATTCCCGAAACCCTTTATAGCCCGCTCGAAACTTTTTACATTAATAGGTTTAAATGCTATTGAATAGAAAACGTCTCTAAGTTATGTCTTTGTAATTAATTTTTATTAGGAATAAATTTCAACTAATCAATAATTATATATTTTATGTGTTAAGGTTTTATTTAAGTTGAAATTTATTTAATAATCTATAATGTCGAATGATTTGATATATATATATATATATATATATATATATATATATATATATATAGATTTTTTGGACTAGGAGACTGACAGACTTACCTTGGTAAGAGTCCACACTGTAGTCTTGAAATAGAAACACATAAAAGCACTTAAACAATGATATATTTCAACCACACAGTGGTCTTTGTCAATCGAGATTTATTTCATTCTCTCATATTTCTTTTTGTGTTTTCTCTTCGATTGACAAAGACCACTGTGTGGTTGAAATATATCATTGTTTAAATGCTTTTATGTGTTTCTATTTCAAGACTACAGTGTGGACTCTTACCAAGGTAAGTCTGTCAGTCTCCTAGTCCAAAAAATCTAAATAATCTTTACCAACCAAAACTAACCTAAAAATATATATATATATAGGGCAGAGACTATAGTTGTTTTTCATAGACTATAAATACATGATTAGAACTTATAAGTTTAGAGATGCAATTATGTATTTGAAACTTGATAATATTTAAAAATATATAATATGTATTTTTAACTTTAATTTTTTGTAACGTGTTGGCCATTACTTTTTGTCACTATAAAACATTTAGAAGTTTATACTATTACGCCTTTATTTTTTATTTATTTTTACTACGTTAAAATGTTGTTATTTATGTCACATTAATATATTATTTTTTTTATAATATAATGATAGTTGAATATATATTTTTTGTGTTAACATAATATTAAATAAATTACTTACAATAGAGATAGATTGACTAGTAGATTGAAGCTTTTAGAAGGTTAAAAATTAGGTTATTACTTAAAAATTATTATAGATACAATAAATCAAGGGAAGTGTGTGAGTGCACACGTTTTCAGTAAATTGCATGTTATACAATACAGTTGACATTCAAGGTACAACCAACAACACCATCTGTTAGTGAACGAAGTCGCAGGGCTTTAGCTATTTTAATTATAATTCCCAATTTAATAATAATTATAATTTATATAATCCTTGAGAAAACATGAATTATTCCAATAAGTTTGCACACTTATAGCAAAATCATATTACATCTTTATTTTACTAATTTTAAATATTAGAATTGCCTCATGAGTAATAAATCGAAAGTGACAAAGATTCTCTGTAAGCTAAATTATGAACAAGTCCATTCATTTAAACTTTTAAGTATAAAAAAGGTAACTAAGACAGCCATTGAAAAATAGAAAATATTTTAGATAAAGAACTAAAATCGGTATAGTTTTACCTTAAGTCACAACCTTGGATGCATTTGGTTTTCACAAATGGTATTTAAAAATACATTCTATATGCTCCAGTTTTGTTACTGATGTGTTTAGTTTTGTTTGTTGTATAATTTATTCATCTCTTTCAATTCTACAGATTTATTAAAATACAATTTTTGTTTACAGTGCAGGACCAAATGATGGAATGGGACTTGCGGGATTAGCATTTCCTAACCACGTAGACTCAGGTGGACTTGGGCCTATATTATCCCCTAACTTGCACGGCACAAATCCTGCCGGTAATGCAAAACAGAGTGAACAGTCTCCGGAACCAGTATGCCAGGTAAATTCCATTTACTCTTAAGGCATTACTATACTTATTTGTAATTTCAAGACATAATAGAAGCAAGAGTGATTTGACTGTGTTACATAAATTATGTTTAAAATTAAGTATTACAATATTATATTATTTGATTCCACTTAAATTTGAACTACTAGCTTACACTTGAAAGTATATTAATGTATCATACATTCTATAGAACTACTTACAATTTTTTATATTTTAATGAAGAAAAATTTAGCCCATTGTCAACTCAGACAAACATAATTGACCTCTTTGTGGTATTAGGTTAGGGTGAGAATGATTTAAGGCAGGGGTGGATTAGGATAGAAATACTAGATGATTTTTGAGAGTTTTTGCAGTTATGATGTCAGTAAGCGAATGTGAATTATGATGTAATTTGGTGTTGATTATGTATGTTTTGTTTAGCTTTAAATGTTTCGATATTTCGTATTGTTGGTTCTATGTTGTAAGCTTTTTTTATTTAGTTTGTGTACAATTTGTAGGTTTGATGTTATACAGTAATACCCCGTACTTACGCTATAGGTGGGACCGAGCGATAACCGTGTAAATTCGTTTGAAGAATTGAAGAGTTTTTCTTCTCACACAGAATTTCCTCATAACTTGCTATTTTGTTTGTTTTGTAGCAGAAATACACTCATCGTTCAAGTCTATGTTATCCAAAACTTGCTCCATTAAACTAAGGCCTTTAGTCAAGTTTCTAACCGTCATTGCATCTTCTACGTTATCTTGGTCTATAGAATCTGCGTATTTAAGGTCTTGCTCTTCTCATGTATCTGTACAAAAAATATGCTGACTGTTTGAATTACTCGGCTCAAGTTAGTTTCAGGAGAATTTGCTTGGTGTTGCTAGGTTCGTATAAATCAGCTGATTAAAATGCGGTATTTCAGTCGCATATATCTTCATTTGTTGATGAGTTACACGCAGTTTAGTAAAGAGTGTTTTTTTTCGTTTGTCGGATTTTAAAATGGACAGCCTGAAGGAGCAACGAATTGCTGTGAAATTTTGTGTAAAATTAGGGAAATCTGCAACAGAAACATTTGTCCTGCTTAACACAGCCTACGGCGATGTTGCCATAAAGCGTACTGCATGTTTCAAGTGGCATGAACATTTCAAGGGTGGCCGACAGTCGATTGATGACGATAAGCGTCCTGGACGTTCTTCAACGTCAACTGATGACCCACACGTTGACAAAATCAACACCCTGGTGTGCGAAATTTGTGCCATGCCTTATGACCGAGGACCAAAAAGCCAATCGCATCCGGGTTTGTCGGGAACTGCATAATCGTTCAAATGAAGATGAGAACTTTTTGTCAAGAATTATAACCGGTGATGAATCATGGGTGTATGGTTACGTCATTGAAACGAAGGTCCAATCATCCCAATGGGTGAGTCAAACGTCCCCAAGACCCAAAAAAGTTCGCCAAGTTCGGTCGAATTTCAAGGTGATGCTGACAGTTTTTTTTTTATGCTAAGGGTGTCGTTCACTACGAGTACCTTCCTGAAGGCTCTACAGTCAACCAGATTACCTACATTGAAGTACTGAAATGTCTGAGGGACGACGTCCGACGCAAAAGGCCAGAACTATGGAGAAGTGATAACTGGTTTTTCCATCATGACAACGCTCCAGCTCACTCAGCACTCAGAACTCGTGAGTTTTTAGCCAAACACTCGATCACTGTTCTTTCTCACCCCCCTCCCCACCACTCACCTTACCTCGCTCCTTGTGACGTTTTCTTATTCCCAAAACTCAAAAAACCCCTCAAAGGAAGAAGATTTTAAACGATTACGGTGATTAAGGCAAATGCGACGAAGGAGCTGAACACCAAAGAAGCGTACCGAAACTGTTTTAACAAGTGGAAACACCGTTGGGATAAGTGTGTCCGTTGGGGTGGAGAGTACTTTGAAGGAGACCCAGACGTGTAACTTCCAAATAAAGTACATTTTTTTTTTATGACCTCAGTCCGCATATTTTTTCAACAGACCTCGTATATGAACTCATCAATTAGTTGTTAGCTCCTGGTTGTGTAAATCCATTAGTTCTTGAACGTCATCATTATCTACTTCTAAATTTAGTTGTCTGGCAAAACCAACAACTTCTTCCATCACATGAGCAATTTCATCAGACTTTGGCACTGATTTTGCTTGAGTTTCAGTGGCAAAAAAATACACACCTTTTTCCAAATGGCATTCAAAGTTTTTTTGTGAAATTTCATTCCAAGATTGAGCAATGATTCTCAAAGCATCTAAAACATTGAATTGTTTCCAAAAATCTTCAACAGAGAGGTCGTTGCTCTGTCTCATAGCTTCATGGAAATGCACAAATGATATTCTTGTGTAATAAGCTTTAAATTGTTTGATGACTCCCTGATCCATCGGTTGAAACAAACTGCTTGTGATGGAGGCAAAAATATCACTTTCACGTGTGTGTCGAAATTAGTTAAAGTAGTAGGAGGATGGCCAGGTACAATATCAATTGATAGGAATTACTTTAAAAATGAATTTTTTAAATTAATTTAGAACAACAATTACGTTCGTCTTGAGGTATGAAATGATGACCAAACCAGTCTTCGAAAAAAGCTATCACCCAAGCCTTCCGATTCGACTTCCAAATCATGGAAAAGCTATCTTTAGAAATATTTTTGAATGCCCTTGAATTTTCTGAGCGATGAACTATGAGAGGTAACAACTTACAGCCACCAGCTGTATTTGCGCCAACCATCACTGTCAATTGGTCTTTGGTGGCCTTAAAACCTGAAAATATTTTTTCTTCATGAGCTATAAAAGTTCTCTTAGGCATTTTCTCCCAGAAAAGGCCAGTTTCTGCGTAACTCGGAACGCATGATTTAAAACCACGTAACTTGGGAATCGCGTAAGACGGGGTAGCGTAAGTCGAGGTATTACTGTATTTCTATAATTGTTATTTGTGGATATGAAGTGTTCACCAAAGTTTTATTGAGTCTTTTTGTATGTTAGTGCTTTTATGCAGAGTTGTAAATGTCTTTGAATAAAACAAACAGATATTCCATGATTAAAAACAAAGCTGACTTGAAATATTTAAAAATAAATTAAATGTTTCTTTGGATATTAGCACTGTTAGGGTATGATTTAAAATTTGAAAGCAAAATGTAGAAATGTGTTGCACAGATTAAGGTGATGAAAACATCACCAAACACAGAAGTAACATTAGAGGAAGTAAATTAAACGGGTTATTTTAACTCTGCTCATTCATTTGGCTAATTGCTCATTCAAAAAGTTCCAAAATAATATATTTCCAGTGAGACCAAAAAGTGTATATAACATACAATATATATTTTTATATATTATACAATATGGATTCTCAAACTGGGAGCATGAGGCCCTGGAGGGGCATGGTTAGGTGGACTGACACTACAGATCAGATGTGTGGTTTCTAAATTAGGTGTACTAGCGGTAAGACTGACAAGACATGTGTATACTTAACTACGTCATTGTTTTTTTTTTGTAGTCTTGATATATACCCTTGTTATTTAATTATGGTTTCTTTGTTCAAGGATAACATACCTGTAGCATAGGGAAGAATCTTAATTTATTTATATATTGCTTTTTTCCATTTTATTTTGAAAACTATGATACTGTATTATACTAATTGGGCACATGTATGGACGAGAAATAAGGAGCAAAAGAAATAGAAACTTAATTTTTCAATTCTCCAGAGGCCAAGACTATGTCACTTTTTGTTCGAACTGATACCAGAATCAGTCTGATGAGAAATGTTTTCCCAGTTCCTCTTGGAGCATCGAAAAAGTGTCTCACAACTTCGTCATTTATTATTTGCACCATGAGATTATAAATGGCCTTATGCTTAAGCCTTGATTTGGGACTTATGACTGGAGATCTCTGGTGCTGTAACGCTGTTCATGGCACAAAGACCATCTACTTACGATTTGACAAACAGTGCAGCTCTACACAAGACCACACAAAAGTACCTTGATTAAGATGAATATTTAATTCACAATTAATATTGTATAATAATCTGAATAGGATGCAATTGGATACATTTGGTTTTATTAGTAAACAATGTAATTCAGAATAAGTAATGTTTCACATATGACAGTGATTGTCGTTAGCTAGTATGGCGTGTGATCTCTTCGCTTGTGACAGATGGCGCGTTTGGTATTTTGGGAAACAGCTGACCATTGCCCTCAATTGCTGCAGAAGTTTTGAGTTTTTGAAGCATACATAACAGGGCAAAATTTTTATATATACAGATAAATATTTATAATAATACATTACATTCTACAGCCATCTTACATTTTCTGTATACACCATCCCTACAATTCTTATAAGTTGTTGTTTGGTTTGTATATATTATTATAATTGGAGATTCTATTACCACACTAACCAGTTAATTATATGTAATAGAGAATAATGCACCATTAGTTATTACATACACAATTTCATATAAAGTGTAGAAATCCTAGAAAAAATATTACCATGTTTTAGATAGATAGTCAGACTTAGATAGATTGTCAGAAAAATTAGTTTTGGGAATATTTTGTATCATTATTTTATTAATCACTTTTACGTTATTTATGTTTTCCAAACTTAATTAAGTTTCACAGAACGTAATGGCCTACAAAGTTCAAGAATTATTTTATTGATTTAATTAAGATTGTAAAATTGAAATCAATTTCTTTGTGTCATTGAAACTGGCTTACAGTAAAAATAGTAAGTCTGTATATCAGCAAATAAAATAATTGAGTTTTCTAGTTTATATAGGGCAAGTCAAAAAGGACTTTTAAACTTAAAAAATTGAATAATTCAAGTTACAGACTCAGTAGAAGTGATTTTGTATCGAAACACTGTAGTTTATGCTCACTTAATTCTGCAATACCAAACCCAAAAATGACTATACAACTTTGAAATCATATAGGTAGGACTCACAGAATTGGTTTATGCCAAATGGCCTGCTAGGAAGGTCTATTCTAAGTTTGGTAGAAAATTGTTATGTTGTAATAATTTATTAATGGGTGTAGCTGAGTTCATTTTGTGAAAATAATTTACCGAGCAAACTGAACCAGTAAAGATAGTATTTTAACAATAGCAATGACGGTATTTGGTACTACGGGTCTAAGTAAGTCAAGCTAAAATTGTTTGGTTTAAAGTAACACCTCAACTAATTCTAAACTCAGTTAAATAATTTTATATAAATTTTTAATTTTTATATAAATGAAAAAGTTGTAAAGTTTTTCACTCACCCTGTATGTATTAAATTTGTTTTGGTAACAAATATTTCTCCAATGTTTCAGTTATACAGAGGAAATCACTGTGTAAAATATTTAGGAAATAAAACAGTTTATGTTAAACCAGGCCTCACACAGTCGATATTAGAAAATAAATTGGCTCAAGCCTTTACTGTTATTGCACACTCTAAGTAAGTATTTTTATCAATTTATTAACTTTTAACTTCATGCTTTTCTTATATAATGCTTTAATAACTTAAAAAGAGAATTAATTACTTCAACATTGTGTAACTAATATTCTGTTTCAGAGATGTTTCAGAGGCTTGTGGAATTTATGCACTCCCTTCTTTGTGTTATTCTGCTTTTCCTATTTGTAGAGAAGATCCTACAGAACCTCCTCGTAGAGTTTGTCGCCAGGTAACCTTATATATTTTACAGAATCCATAATTCATTATATTTATCATTTCTATTTTCTGATTAGATTTAAAATAAATAGTAAGGAAATATACGTATAGAGCTTTCTTCTTGTTATAATGCCATTCATTCATTTATGCATTATAATATATAATGGTCTTGTGATAAACCACTAAATGAAATTTCCACATTGTACATTCATATTAGTACAGTGCGTTAGTTCAATGAATTAACATACAAAACTAGTTCTTTGAGAAGGGAATATAAAAAAAGATTAGATCTCTAGAAAATAAGGTCATGGTAACCTAGTCAGGAGTTGTATCTACTTGGAAGGCTTGACAAAGAACTTAAATACTACTTTCAATTCAGATTTTTAGGTAGTACGTACGTGGTTCATAGAGGTTTCCTGCACATTACTACATAGACTGAAATATTACATGGTAAAGATAAGAATTATTTTACTGTAGATACAGTTAATTTATAGGTTCTTCCATATTATAAAGTTAATTTTATAATTGAACGAGGTAGTTTGCAAATGTTTTTGAGATTTTGATATTAAAAAACATATAAAGCTAATAAAAGCACATAACAGTCCAAATAGACAGGAAACGATTTAAATAAATGTTGCTTGTTATAATGATATTATATTCACTCATTAAATTATAAGTAGTTATTACATAACAGAGTGAATACTTTTGAGAATCATTTCATTGACGAAGCCAACTTGTTACTTCCAGTGATCGTATAAGGTTGTAGCGAGCATGATTTATGAGAGTGAATGGGGGTTTGGGTTAAGCTAGTTGTTTACTATATTTAAAATATTCAAACATCACATAGCACAAAAACAACATGTGTTAAACGACCACACACATACACACACACACACTTCAAATCTAACACCTTATTCCATTACATTGTAAACAATCTACCTAACCCAAACCCCCTCCACTCTCTCATACGTACAGCAACCTTAAATGATCATCGGATGTAGATGGGTCGGTTTTGTTAATGAAACGGTTGTTTTGAAACGCTTCAGCGAGTAAGTTCAAAAGTACGAGGTCTGTTCAAAAAATACACGGACTGTTTGAATTTCGCTGCTCAAGTTAGTTTCAGGAGAAACCGCTTGGTGTCGCTAGGTTTGTATAAATCAGCTGATTAAACCGCAGTATTTCAGTCACAGGTATCTTCATTTGTTGATGAGTTACACCCAGTTTAGTAAAGAGTGTTTTTTTCGTTTGTCGAATTGTAAAATGGACAGCCTGAAGGAGCAACGAATTGCTATGAAATTTTGTGTAAAACTAGGGAAATCTGCAACAGAAACATTTGCCATGCTTAACACGGCCTACGGCGATGTTGCCATGAAGGGTACTGCATGTTTCAAGTGGCATGAATGTTTCAATGGTGGCCGACAGTCGATTGATGACAATGAGCGTCCTGGACGTCCTTCAACATCAACTGCCGAACCACACGTTGACAAAATCAACACCCTGGTGCGCGAAAATTGACGTCTGACTACTAGGGAGCGTGGGTCCGAAGAGTGTGGGATATCAGTTGGATCTTGTTACGAGATTTTGACCGAAAAATTGAACATGCACCGCGTCGCTGCGAAATTTGTGCCACGCCTGATGACCGACGACCAAAAAGCCAATCGCGTCCGGGTTTGTCCGGAACTGCTTGATCGTTCAAATGAAGATGAGAACTTTTTGTCAAGAATTATAACTGGTGATGAATCATGGGTGTATGGCTACGACATTGAAACGAAGGTCCAATCATCCCAGTCGGTGAGTCAAACGTCCCCAAGACCCAAAAAAGCTCGCCAAGTTCGGTCGAATGTGAAGGTGATGCTGACAGTTTTTTTTATGCTAAGGGTGTTGTTCACTACGAGTACCTCCCTAAAGGCTCCACAGTCAACCAGATTACCTACATTGAAGTACTGAAACGTCTGACACAAAAGGCCAGAACTGTGGAGAAGTGATAACTGGTTTTTCCATCACGACAACGCTCCAGCTCACTCAGAACTCGTGAATTTTTGGCCAAACACTCGATCACTGTTCTTTCCCCTCCCCCTACTCGCCTGACCTCGCTCCTTGTCTTTTTCTTATTCCCAAAACTCAAAAAACGAAGGAGCTGAACACCATCACAAAAGAAGCGTACCAGGACTGTTTTAACAAGTGGAAACACCATTGGGATAAGTGTGTGCGTTGGGGAGGAGAGTACTTTGAAGGAGACCCAGACGTGTAACTTCCAAATAAAGTACATTTTTTTTATGACCTCAGTCCGCGTATTCACTCATTTAAGCAATAATTACTTACAATAAAAAGAATGGTTGCTTAAGCTATATTTATTGAAGTAATTGGTTCTAAAAATAATTTTTAAATACAATAGGAGTAATAAAATTATAATATTAAAATAATTGTAAAAACCTCTGCTTAGGAAAATATTTTCAATTTTTTTTATAAATAGGTTATATTTATGCCTAAATTTTAATAATAGACCTAAATAATATTAATAATATGTTTAGTAAATAATTTATGATAGATAATATTAACAAAGTAAGGATTTATAATGTTCTGTGTATTGTGGGTAGTCATAAGAAAACTCAGTTTGAAATATACAAACATCACCTCCTTATATTGCAATATAATTATGGACTCAAAGTAGATAGAACTAAGGAGTGGTAATGAATATTGAAAATATATAGTCAATAAATGATAAAACCTAACAATTGTAGATGTTTAAGATAATTATAATTAGCAAATGTAAAAAGATAATACACTATTATGATAATTAAACAAACCAGATGATGACGAAATAGAATAAAAGGATTTATTGTGTGTGTCTATATAAATGTTGTGTTAGCTATAAGTTTATGATGTATATTTTTGTTTTATGTGGTAGTATGAAATATAACAGTATGAAGTATGTAATTTTTTTAAAATTTGCTTTGATATGATGTATAGTAATGTGAAAATAAATATTGTAATAATATACATCATGCTTTATGAAATATAAATAAAGGTAAGTGAAGAAAGAAAAATTATTACTTAAATAAAGAAGAAATAATATCAAAATTTGGCAGCAGCTTTAAATAATGTAGTGATAATTTGCTATTTTGTTTTAAATAAAACACCTATTCTAATAATTATGATTAATAATCTGTCGTATTATAGTACTACCATTACTGAAAATAGAGTGAAGGTTTTAATAAAAATAGGTTTTAATCGAGTTTGTACTTATTGTTCACTGTTTCATATAACACATAACCAATAGAAACTCAAGTAATTAAAGTATATTAATTATATAATTAATGATACAAATTCCAATGATTTATTAGTGAATTTACTATATACTTAGTTTTAAGAATGAAACTTAAAATAGTGTTTGAATTTAATTATTTTTTATACAGGACTGTGAATTGCTTGAGAATGACTTGTGCCAAGTTGAATACGCCATTGCTAAGAAACATCCTCTGATTGGTCAACAGTTAGAAATGGCTGAATGTGAACAGTTACCTTCAGTAAAATCCTTAGAGAATGTAGGGTGCTTACAGTTGGGCTTGCCACAGGCAGAACCTGTCAACCCAGGTAACTTTCACAAAACTTACATAGTTTTGTATTTAAAAATTCAGATCCGTCACGAATACAAAAGAATATGAGGATATATTTTAATTTAATTCAGTTTCGTAATTTAATTAACAAAAATGAAAGAATAATACCATATCTTGATATATATAATCGTAATATTAGACTATTCATTTTAATGCAACTATTCTTTGAGCTTAGCTTGTGAGGTTATGTTAAAACAAATAAAAGACATACACAAGACTCACAAATCAATCATTTATTGACTCATACGCGTTTCAATGACAAAGTCATCATCATCAGTGAGTGTTGCTACTACAAACTCTAACTTACAACTAAGGTGAAAGTAAGGTTACACTTCTACATTTATACTATGTCACGCCCACGTGTCAAAACAACAGTTATTAACCTTACTTCGAACATGATACATCAAATAGAGATTTTATACCTAACTCATTAATTACAATAAAATTCTTATCCATACACATTATTACATATAAATAAAATAGGTAATTAATATTTCAGTATTACAAGATTTTAACCAAAAAGTTACAATCAGATTTTCTTGTGTTACACTAATTACATTAATATAGAATTTTGAATAGGGCGTGACTCTTTATTTATAATATTATTTTTATTCCTATTTAATATACGGTTTCCCGCACATCCAATTCACTACACTTAACAACGTTTTTCAACAGAGTTACATCATCTACTTTAAATTCGTGCTTTTCCTCTAAAAAATGTTTTGCCATTGCAGATTTCATTCTGGCATAGTGCATGCCATCTTCAACTAGTTAATAGATGCAAGTACTAACTAGGAAATAGATGCTGTAGTAGTATCTAATAGGATGAGAACTGTATTGTTGTCACAAGTGGATGTTATTACTTAACTCTGACGGCCCGCCCACCTTATGTAAATGTATTATTCCACCTACATATCCCAGAGACGTACCCATAAGGAAATAGATGCTGTAGTAGTATCTAATAGGATGAGAACTGTATTGTTGTCACAAGTGGATGTTATTACTTAACTCTGACGGCCCGCCCACCTTATGTAAATGTATTATTCCACCTACATATCCCAGAGACGTACCCATAAAAAATAATCAACAAATCACATTTTAAACCACTAATAATAAATTCTTTGTTGTGTTATTATGTAAAAACGATGTTATAGGCTATTCTAGGTGTAAAAAACAAAAGTAATAGGTAATTAATAAAAACTCAATCACAAGATAAAACTATATATTTTTTTACAATAATTGTTTACAACAATCCGTACATATTTGTTTGTATGCTCGTCACATAAACTGGTATTGCTAGAGTTGCATCTCATTTCCAACATTCTTCTTTTTTTTTAATCACCTACAGATGGTAAAGCAGCAGTTACAACAGAAGTTTCAGCAGTAGTATCCCGTTGTAAATTTGTATTTGCCGAAGAAACATACCTTTGAATGAATTGTTTCAAATACTTTTGGATTTTTTCAGATGCCAAATGTTTTTTCATTCCCAGTCTTGTCAGCTGTTCGCTCAACTTTACCATGAAATTGATACAGTTGAATGGTTTTTCTCTATGACGACCTTGTTTTTTTTTTTATAATTGTTGTGTAGATGCTGTATACTACAAATGAATTGATGCAGGCGATGTTCAGCATATTATAAAAATTTCTTCACACCCTCAGCTTCTTGAATAATCACATCCCGTGTTAGACAATTATCTTCGACAGTATTATCAGTCTACGCATAATCTTATCAGATCTGAACCAAAATCTAATTCTTGCTTGCAGTTATGATTTAGGTTACCCTCTCCTTCATCAGCTGATTCCAATTCATCCCCTGGGTCTAGATTGGTGTCTAATAATTCCAACTCCTATAATATTCATCGTTATAGAAAACTTCTTCAAACGTTTTATTTTTTAATCTAAAAATTAATATACAATTGATAATTCTAATATACGCAATTTACATTTGTGAGAGATTATACTTGCCTGTTATAATTGAAAATTCGTAAAATATGATGCTTACCCTCACCTCTTCTCTCTGGTGGCGTACATAAAATTAACTTCATAACACACCTATATGTTTCACAGATGTAGTAACTTAGAAAAATGGTTGTAACTTATACATAAGACACGTGCAACATCCAACTGTATACTGATCAGACAATGTACTAGCCAATAGACGAATACCTAAAAGGCGAGGCATCTGAAATGTGTAGGAGAGTGGGGAGAGAACAAACAAGTTGGCTATAAATCTGGGAGACGTATAGATGAGGTGTCAACATTAAAAACATGTCGTAAACTTGGCCTAAAAATCTTGTATATCTTTACTGAAAAGATGCATCATTGCATAATTTATCAAATTTGATAACACTTTTTTAGATGAATCTTGCTTTTGGGGTATTGGAGAAGGATATCGAGGTGGACTTTCTACTGCAGCTTCAGGACGACAGTGTGTAAAATGGGTACACCAGTTGTATCTCAAGACTAGTGACTATCCATCTCTCTTAGGTGGACATAGCTATTGTCGTAATCCTGGTGGGGTAAAATCACAACCCTTTTGCTACATAGATGTTAATGAACAGAGGAAACCAGAACTGTGTGATATTCCACGATGTGGTAAGTGGTTTTTTAAGTTTTAATTAAAATAAATAACCAACAACTTATAATTTAATATTTTAAAACTACTGTTGCCTTAAATTAAAATTCAGTGAACATAGTGCCAGTTTCATAATTAATACAATTGACAGTATCCCATTAAAAAATAATCAAATGTCTAATGTTACAAAGTTATATAATATTAAACCCAAGTGCATATTTTCTCACCAAGTCATCAGTGTGTGTGTGTGTATGTATGTGTGTATTTATATATATAGATTTTTTGGACTAGGAGACTGACAGACTTACCTTGGTAAGAGTCCACACTGTAGTCTTGAAATAGAAACACATAAAAGCACTTAAACTATTTCAAGACTACAGTGTGGACTCTTACCAAGGTAAGTCTGTCAGTCTCCTAGTCCAAAAAATCTAAATAATCTTTACCAACCAAAACTAACCTAAATATATATATATATATATATATATATATATATATATATATATATATATATATATATATATATGAAGTTAATATATTACTATTCTAAGTAATTTTATCCACCATTAAGTGCAATGATTTTACCTTGAGTGATGTACAAAGTTTATTTGTGTTGAATATTATTTTTGGGCATTTAATGGAAACTAATGACCTTAGATTCAACCACAATGGAATTTTCTATATTCATTTCTTATGTAATGTTGTAAGTAACCTGTGGTTCTAAATTATCCATTATCAAAACCTGTAATGTCAAATCTTCAGAGGGAATCATGAAATTTGTAATCCTATGCTATATTGATATTATCATTTAACAAATATAGTGAGATGTTTTAATAATTTATTTCTATGAGACACTTGTAAATAATACTGCATGAATTTTATGATTTACTAAATAATTAAAATGCAATTACTTATTACACTTTTGCTATTACATGCGACCAGACTTTTTGTTCATTAAAGGTTGTTAAATTGTTAACATACACTTGGAGGAAACGTTTTCGCCCTTACGACTTCTTCAGCCTCATATTTTTGCCACTAGGATTGCTGCAGTTGTACTTCTTTGGTATCAATTTTTGAAAGTTAGAAGTGATGGGATCGAAGAGTATGTGTGATTGTGTCGTGTTTGTTCATTTAGGATGTCATTTTTATGTGTGTTGCTATGTCTGTATATTTCATATTTTTCTAGTGTGTTTAATTTATGGCCTTTGTTCCATGTGGAGAGGATGCTCATGTTATTTTCCATACTATTGTATGAGGTTTAGTGTCCATGAGGTGATTTGCGAAGGTGGATTCAATAGTAGTGTGCAGTGCGCTTTTGTGTTCTTTATATTTTTCGGCGAAAGATCTGCCTGTTTGTCTAATATATAACTTATTGCAGTTGTTGCATTTTAGATTGTATACTCCGGGGTTATTGTATGTATTGGTATTGTTATCTGATAGCCGTTTGGCTTTTATTTTTTCTTCTGTAAGCTACATTGTATCCTGCTTTTTTGAATTGGTGTGCTATTTTATTTGTGAGTTTGTTTATGTATGTGAGGGTGATGAATTTGTTTGTGTCCGTGTTTTGTGTTGTTTTTACTGTTCTTGTTGAGTATTTTTCTGTGTAGTTTGTCTATTAAATTATTGTCATATCCGTTTTTGTGAACTAAATATTTAATTGTGTTTAGTTCCTCTGTGTAGTTAGTTGTGGACATAAATATTCTTTTTAGTCTGTGTAGTAAATGTTCGAATGCTGCCTGTTTATGTTGAATTGAGTAGTTCGATGTGTTGTGTATCAGTGTGTCTGTCATGGTTGGCTTGCGGTATATGTTGAATCCATGTTTATTTTGATTTTTTTGTTATGGTGATGTCTAAGAAATTAAATGTTTTGTTGTTTTCAAATTCTGCAGTGAACTGGATATTTTTGTGTATTTTGTTTTTTTATGTGTTTGGAGTTGTTGGCATTGTCATATGTTTCCTCGCTATAGTATTATAACGTCGTCTACATATCTGTGCCAATATATTATCTTATCTGCATGTATATACAGAAAAATACTCAACAAGAACAGTAACAACAACACAAACAACACGAACACAAACAAATTCATCACCCTCACATACATGAACAAACTCACAAATAAAATAGCACACCAATTCAAATAAGCAGGTTACAATGTAGCTTACAGAACAAAAAATAAAAGCCAAATGGCTTTAATAACAGTACCAACACATACAATATCCCAGGAATATAAAAACTAAAATGCGACAACTGCAATAAATTCTATATTGGACAAACAGGCAGATCTTTTGCCGAAAGATATAAAGATCACAAAAGCGCACTGCACATTACTATTGAATCCGCCTTCGCAAATCACCTCATGGACACTAAACACTCTTGCAACAAAGGCCATAAATTAAACACACTAGAACAGTATGAAATATATAGACATAGCAACATACATAAAAATGACATTACTAAATGAACAAACACGGCACAGATCACACATACTCTTTGATCACATCTCTTCTAACTTTCAAAAAATGGTACCGAGGAAGCACAACTGCAGCAATTCTAACGGCAAAAATATAAGGCTGAAGAAGCTGTAAGACGAAAAAGTTTCTTCCAAGTGTAAGTTAACAATTTAACAACCTTTAGTTAACAAAAAGTCTGGTCGCAAGTAATAGCAAAATTGTATTAAGTAATTAACAACTGGCTCGTCATGAACAGCAACAAGATTTCGATATAAAATGTAATGTTGTTTATTTATAGTTGACACTTTGTGGCTGTACATAATAATTGGTTTTTCTGGAATTGTAATTCTGAGTATATCTGTGGCTATATACTGCTGCTGTAGACACAGAAAGCGACAGCATGCTAGAAACAGATTAGCCAGTGCACCTGGACTTAAGGTAAGTAATTATTTTATCCATCTGTTTCCATTGCCACTAAATATTTTTTATACAATTTTCAGGTCTAAAATTTTGTTTTAGTCATTATTAATTAATTGTATATTGCATCCTATAGTTGTATTTTTAGTAATAGCTTTGTATTTTATAGTATTGGCAGTCCTAATTAAAATATATCGATATTACTGAATAAAAAACTTCTTTGAGTAGGTAACTAAGAGAAATTGTCAATGCTGATTAGTAATTTATTGCTTGGAATAAAGTTAAATTCCATCTATATTGTAATAACGTGAAGTCAGAATAAAAGCCCTCAGTATGTCAGTATTAACAGTTTGATTAACTTCGTAAGGGTACATAAGTCTTGCTGCAAGAGCTTTACTATCTTTCTTTATTTTAAAAATGAAACACTGAGGATATTATAAAATTTATGTTGGAGAGTTTTGACGAAATTTCACTTTGTGAATATTTTTAAGTAAAACATTAATAAATAAAAAAAGCTAAATAAGCACCTTAGTGTGCTAAAATATGTTGATTTAAGATTCTAGGGAAAATGTTTAATAAACAGAAATTTCAAGATGTATGGTTTTAATGGAAAGTGTGTCTAACTATAGAATTTCTTGTTGAAAAGTAAAACTTACAAGAAAATTGTGCATAAACAATTGGCAATTTCAAAATGAAAATTTATTTCTCATAGAACACTAATTAAATTTTACACACAGTAAGCTACATCCCTGGAAATATATTAGACGGCATAACATGCTCAATGTGTCCTCCATTGGAGCAGGTTAGGGGCAAATATACATGTTTCTGATAATTTGTGAGCATAGATTTCATGAATTTCACTGCCAAGCTGCAATATTCAAGTACACATTTCGATGAGGTTTTGAGGTATTGAAGCTTAGAGTTTCTCTTTCAAATAAGCTCATAAAAAAAATCAAGGATTTAAATCGGGGCTAAGAGGAGGACAAATGAACACACCATGTTGTTGAACTTCGGGTAATGATGAGTAACAATGGGTAACATTACACAATCACCAAACAGTTATCTCACGCCCTAAACAATATTTGCATCAGTTAATTGTTTTTAATTATTAGAAATTACAATTCTTTACACTACATATGTTACGGTGAGTTTTCTCATCACGTATATTATTTATTTCTCATTTTTAAACAAGAGCTAAAATTACAAAGTGTGTGTGTGTGTCTGTGTCTGTGTGAGTATAAAAATTTTGAACAAGCATCGCCGACCGAAGTCAGCCCTGTCCTAAAGCTTGCCAAAATCTGCCAGAGAACCAGTCACTGAACTTTATTTTAAAAACCTAACTCGCGGAGATTTGGGTACTGTTTCCCGGGGAATGAATTCTTTTTAGGCATCCCAGAATAATAACCAGAGTATCGGAGTATGTAAGAAAATTGTTTATTAAATAAATTTCAACTCTATTTGCAAGTTAGTAAAAAACACTGCTTTTTATTTTATATAAATTTTTGCTTTACCATAGATTTATCACTTTTATAAAATTTAACTTCTTACAAAACTTCTTCATACGTTTTACAGAATTTCTAAAGCACACTAAAACTTTTATAAATGAACTTAGTATTTATTTCTTAATGATTTTGCCCTAGCTTAATTATATGAATTTAATACCTTTTAACCCTTTGAACCATTTGGTTCCAATTATAAACCTTTGAAAAATGTACTTATTTCTAGCATACATTTATATCTGAAAACTTACGCTTTACTGTTAAATTTAGTTCATAGAAAAATACACTAAATTCCCTAAAAAGAGAAACATTTATAACTTCATTAGCAAAATCGCATATGCAAGTATATCACATTTTACCAGAATGTTTCACCTATTCAAAACGAAAAATTTATACTCCATACTTTCCCATATTAGTATTCATAATTTATGCAAAATCTATGCAGATTTAAAATTTCCTGTTCTTCAAAACAAACCCACATATTTAGGAAATAATGTAGCAAAAACTTACTATCCGATTTAATATTAAACCTTTTGAACATTTCCCCCATTACTTATATATAAAAAAACAATTAATGAAAGAAAAAAACCCAAATATTAACATATAACAATTTATAAAGACAATCTACATATTAAACATTTAACATCATTTATGAAGTCTCACCCATTTTCATCAACAAATTTTATCTCTAGAATATAACTCAAATTGACAACTAATGTCATCAGAAACATTTATTCAATTTGAAACATTATATTTAGATCCTAATATTAACACATTATTTGTAAAATCAGCATTTATATAAAAATACTTATTCAAGTTTATCAATTAGTATTTAAAATATGCTTTTTGACTGTTGTTTGTTTTCGAACAATATTTATTTACTTTTTGTAAGTCTGAGAATTACTTCAACATAAATTATTTCTCTTCTGACATTTGTTTTCTATACTAATTTTGATTTGTTATTTCCAAAACGGTTTCACTTACAACCCATTATGCTCTAGGTTAATTTTTATATCTTTTTCTATCCAAAACTAGCTAATGTTTTAATTATTCTATTTTTGTGTTCAAACAAACTTAGCAATTCCTTAATCATAATTACTGTAACATATAAAACGTTTAAGCAACTTTCTATTAATTTTAACCCTGTTATTTGTTCACAAAGAACATAATTGTTTATCTATATATTAATTTTATTTCAGTATACTTTGTGACAACCCTTTTAATACATTTTCTTTACCTGTAATATAAATAAAGTCATTATTTTTATAGCATAGTTTATTAATTATGTTTTTTTATTTTGAAAGAATTATTTGAATTTCCATTTTCCCCAAAAATAAATGAATTTATGAAATTTTAGATTTGAACAAGAAGAAAGCAACTACCTTTTAATTCGTGCTGATTCCTGGACCCTTTGGTTTGTCATGTTTGGCTCCCAGATTTTGTGAAGTGAAGATCTCTATAGTCCGCTTCCTCAGCCTGTTCCTCGCATCGTCACGAATTTAATTTTTCAAAAGTTTACTGTTCTTATCTTTGCTTTTCTAATTGAGTTTCACTTTTAACAGTTTTAAAATTTATTTTAGCGAATTCTTATTTCACTATGTTCTAAAAGCAATTTACGGTTTATCAACTTTGTAAACCTTGGGAATCGCACAGTTACATTTAACAGCCACTCATTACTGCACTTAGCACATGATGTTATAATTTAACATTTTTAACTCATAAAAGCGGAGTAAGCCGAGCGTCGTCCAAAGTTGACAGCATCTCCAGACTTACTGCTCCTCTTCTGTTTCCAACCCCCTTACAAAACTCACCTGATGTCCCTGATCCAATCAGCAACCTTGTTAGAGAGTGAAGAATCATATGATCTACCCCTTAAAAGGGCCTGATTCCTACGTCACTATTTCTGGTGTTTGTAAAATATCTGTAGTTTAGTATACAAATTTAAATTGGGCGTAACTTTTTAAATCTTGAATTAGGCGATTTCCTTGTTCTTGATGTTCTTTTTAATTTTTCTTTCTGCACATTTTCAAATGTCGATGAACTTTCTACATGAATTTTGATTTTTCTTTCCTTTTTCTTGGTTGCTGCATTTATCTACTTCAAATCAAAAATAGTAAAAAAAACTCCCCCCCCCCCTCCTCTAAGAATGGCTCTACTTTATAAAGTTTCTTGGAATAGCTGCTTATGGCACTGTATTTGTATTTATATTTGTTTATTTTTAAAAATTAAAATTCTATATTTTTTTAAATTTAAATTTCCATTGTATCGTTTGAATCCTCAATTTAAGCCTGTTACAGTGTGTGTGTGTGTGAATTTTTAAACATCAGGAATAAAATTCAAATACTAGTTTGATTTATCAATTTTTACCATTGTTGGACTAACTGTAACCAAAACTTGAACATGAAATTATTTTTTATCTGCTGATATGAGATTCAGTGTGAATTTTTGTGTGTGTAAACAGTGGTGATTTCACATCACCACAACCTGACTAAACTATTTATATTTAAAAGTTTAAACCTATAGGCCTATCTGGCAAGGGTGTAACCTCTATAGTTGCAAGGTGTGTTTTTGTGCTTGTAGTAGTTACATAATTAAATAGACAAAATTTATTTAGTTTGTATCTAAAGTATACATATGGGTATATATTCATTTCATGAAAGTATGTAGGATACAATAGTTTAATCTATAAAAACATATTTTGAAAAATGTTTAAAATATTGGTAAACTAGCTTTAAAAAATTATAGAATGTTTAAAATTTTAAAAGTAGCTAAGTAAAAGTTAGAGTAATATATTTTTTACAGACTTGTCAAGTTTTGTAAAATATGAGAGTTTTTGAAATACCAAAACAAGATAATTTTAATAAAAGATAATTTATAACATTTTTTGTTAAAATTGTAAGGCAGATGTTATAATTATATAATATAACCACAAAATTTTGAACCAAATTTATAAATAAAAATATTAATCACTGATCAGTTCAACAGCATTAATTTGAAAAGTTATTTCTTCTTTTATTGCACATACACATATGGTTATTGAAATACTGTATGTGGTTTACAAAACCACTACTTTATCATCTCATCGTGTTCAGAAAAACATGTTTTACAAAATCAATTAAAACAAAAAACACCATAGTTTATAGAATGAAACCACCTACATGCAAAATGTAATGTATGTTGCAAACATATTCTCTATCCAGAGAGAAGTTTGAAAACATTAAAAGTTTTGTCCCTCAGTTGTCCTGATAAACAACTTCATGATTCTCATTGAACGGCGTCATTTAGAACAGTTGAAAAAAAGTTTTAAATAAATACATTATACAAAAATGAAAGTTTGTTATCTCAGTTTATTATTTGTATATGTTTCAATGCGTTACTTTCATTCCTGTGAATCATCACTCAGGTTGTATGGTTTGAACCACTCCTTGACGTTTGAACTATGAATTTAAAAAAAAACATATATTGGCTACTTTCAGTTCGTTTTTTCTGTTCAGACTCACTAAAATAATTCAGTTTATTAACATTAAAATTGTTTAAGGTCTAAGCGGCCCATCACAGTTGAATTAATTCCGAATTCAGTCACCACAGCAACTGAATTGTGTTGCACTAAATTATAATGTTTTAAATTTATTATGAAAAAAAATAATTATGAATTGAAATATAAAAAATAATAATAATATGTAAACAAATTGACAAAATGCTACTTATGGTTTAAAGCTTAGTTGGTTCTCACAGTTATTACCTTCACATTTGTAAAAAAAAACTTTATAACTAGAATAATTTCAAAAAAATATTCATACATATTATCTACATACTTTTTTATGTTTATTGACAACAATGTATTTTTTAAATAACAACATGTAAAGACAATGTCACAGATATAGAGCCTAGATTTAGTGTCACTGGACATACCCAATCAATGTAGTCTCAACTCACAACTTATTGATTAAGTGATAAAAGATTAAAATGGTTGACCTAAATGACCAGCTGACAAGTTAGTTATAAAGGTTATGCAGACAATAAAACCCCTACTTTATCTCCCCTGTCATTCCAAGAAAGCATTAGAGTTGACATAAATATCATTGGCAAAAACAATACCTTACACATGAAAAATGTGTTGTATGTGCTTATCTGGAGAATGGAGGTAACACATTAACAAGTGTCAAGCAGACTAAACATTCAGCAAAATAAAACACCAATGTAGTTCCTTGAAGTAAAATCAAACATCAATGTGAAGAAACCCTTATTTGTATGCCTGCTAACAACATTTTGTAGGGACCAGATAGTTCTTCCATATGAGGCAATGGGTTTAATACAATTTGTGAAAATTTTCAGGTAGTAAAGTGTTCACCTAACAAAAAGGGATTAGAAATGTCAGCACTGATTCCTGGATCAACAGCTTCAAGCCTAAAAAGTGATGCTCGTCCTAGAGTCAGAGAATATCATCTATCTAATGTGCGTTTCTTACAAGAACTAGGAGAAGGTGCTTTTGGTATGTCAATAATTATAAAAACTTTTTACAGACTCCTTAAAATTAATAATTTGAGGAATGTATGTATTTGTTAACTATGATATAATTTGCCACATATGAAAATAATTAACTAATACAAGTAATTGGTTATTATTTTTTTTTTCAGGTAAAGTATACAAAGGAGAAGTGTGTACTGGTGAAGGTGCTCCTGTTTTAGTTGCTATCAAAACTTTAAAAGAAAATGCAAATCCTAAGACTGCCAAAGATTTTCGTAGAGAAGTAGACTTGATGTCAGAATTAAGACATCCAAATATTGTTTGTTTGATGGGTGTATGTTTGACTGGAGAACCTTTATGTATGTTGTTTGAATTTATGGCTCGTGGTGATCTACATGAATTCCTAATGGGTCATTCTCCACGCTGTGATGTTTCAACATGCAGTGATGAACCGCCTTTGGACCAGGGGGATTTTATGCATATTGCTATTCAGATAGCTGCAGGTAAAAGGACCTAGCTAAGGCCATTTAAACTTTTTTTTTATTTTCTATATTAAGGTTTGCCATTCAGTTGTAATTTTCAACTCTCAGTATTAATTAAAGGTTGCCTATTAACTATTATTAACTACAATCTATTGAAATTAACAGTAAACAAAATGAGGTTAACACATTCAGCACAGCGGTGATATTGGTGATCTCATCAAACTACTGTATGTAGAGAGTTAGCTTCGTAAAAGGAACGATCGTTTTGAAACGCGCCAGCAAATAAGCAATTACGTATTCACTTAGTTAAGTAGTTTAAATTTAGTTTAATCAATGAATTCAAGATGATTACATCAAGAAACTACTGTACAGTGCCGGCAAAAAGTTTAGGGACACCCCTACATTTATATGTTTTTGCTATTGTCCTAAAACTTTCTGCCAATCATATATTACTAACTTATCAATGAATTAAGCATGAAAAGTTACGATTTTCCTGAAATTTTCATTCATTTATAAGTAAGGGTTGGCAAATTATAAATTTTTTTTCCCATTTTAAAATTTTTGAGGAAACCCCTGTTTTTTTCTAATTAAAAATGTTTTTTTCTTAATTAAAAATTAAGTCTGTACCCCCGACCCGCCATGACGCGAGGAACACAACGGTGCAGTCAGTTCCGCTCCAAGTGGCTCCATTCACTAGACATTCGCTATTGAAATGTGAGAATTTTATGCTGAAAAATCTGAAAATCTAAAGCAAAGTTAACCTGGTACCAAATGAGAGGTGATTTTTTGTAAATAATAAATAATGCATATTTACATTCTAAATGTTATGCTAAACATTTGTACAAAGTATCATTTTAATCAGATGTGTATTTTTTTTATTATACATTTTTAATTAGAAAAAAACAGGGGTTTCCTCAAAAATTTTAAAATGGAAAAAAATGTATAATTTGCCAACCCTTACTTATAAATGAATGAAAATTTCAGGAAAATCGTAACTTTTCATGCTTAATTCATTGATAAGTTACTAATATATGATTGGCAGAAAGTTTTAGGACAATAGCAAAAACATATAAATGTAGGGGTGTCCCTAAACTTTTTGCCGGCACTGTATGTTTTTTCGTTAACTTCCACCTCTGATGGTAGTGGAATGCTACACGGGTTGCATAGCTTGTCGTGACATCTAATTATCGTGTCCGTTGTTTTCATCTCAATAATTTTATTTCTAACGTATACATGTTTATTGAGGGCATCAATATAGTGTATTAGACGTTAAAATATTTTTTAATTTATTGGGTCACAATTAAAAAAAAGAAATGCAAATGATAAAATACTGTATGACAAATAATAAAACACAATAAAAGAGACAGAAAAAAAGATAATTTACATAAAAATCTAAAGTGCTTACTACTAAAATATACTACATACTAAAATTAACCACTCAACTTTCAACTCGGAATGTTTGTTTCTGTTTGTGTCATGTGTTTGACAGAGCTATAGAGATCGATAATGTAAACGCAGACATAGATAATGCATATGTCATGTCCGAGACTATTTATAGCCAAGATTAGCTGACATTTGTTTACTTACAATCTTATGATGACACATTAGGTTTCCGGACGTCCAAGCATTTTGTCAATGACTCCTATTTACAATAGTCTGTTCCCACCTCGAGTCGGTTTATTCACTCCAAAAGGACAGTTATCGATGATTCTTGCGTTAGTTCAGAAAGCTTAGTTTATTTTCATGATCGTTGTTTTTCCGGATATTTGCAGCGATAAGTGGTTCAAACTTTAAAAAAACATTAAAATATAAAAGATAAACCAAATTAAATCTGTTCATAAAACTCCTTGAAGCATTGTTTCAGTTAAAGCATCAAAAGTTAACTTGGGATGTTCAGATTTAAAAACTACTCAGGCACAATGTTCTCCAAACTCTTCTGAAGCAATGATGTAAAAATCAAACCTTTATACAAACACGTATCGACACTAGAAACGTTTTAATCAGTCTGGGAGTGAGCGTGCTGGTGTGCTCCTGTCTCTCAGAAGGGAAGCGGGGAGCACACCGGCACGCTCTCAGTGCCTCGTAAGGGAACCCAGAGCGTGCTGGTACGCTATCCGTGCTGAACGTGTTAATTAAACAAGTTGCTCGATTTTTTATTATCATCTTCATCAGTTGCTATAAATTCTATAATATTATTGTAGCTTCCTTCCATACATAGATTTTCATCTATGTTTATAAAACTTCACCAGATATAGTCCGATTATTTCACCCACAGTCTGATTATTTCATCCAATTATTTTCATCTCGCACTTTCTGTAAGCAATTGTTTACTGTGGTTTAAAAAATGTTTTTTTACAGAAGATACAATCCATGAAACAGAGTTTGTCACAGTCATAAATTTAATAAGATAGCTGGTATTTTGACAACTTTTCATACTAAATACAATATGGCGAAGTAATGATTTTTTCATAACATAAAAGTTATTTGTTCTTTGGATGTTTTTCCATAATTACATGTTTCTCGTTTAAGACTCATAGTTTTGTTCGGCAATGCATGGAAAATGTTTGATTGTAAATGTTTGATTTATTGCAATCCTCAACTATTGTTCTTAGTGGAACTGTATTCCACTCACAAACTTCCTTTGGACCAACATATTTATACTCACTACAAATTGCTTTGAAACTTGAGCCATGTGAATTCTAAATTTCTGTAGCCAATTGTTTGGAGCTTTAAAGCTGTCCAAATTTAATTCTTGTTAAATCATGTTCTTCGATCAAAGATCCACTTAGAGCTAGATAAAGTTTATTTATCTAGCTACACAGAACCACTCAAAAACAAGTTTCTACTCTTCACTTATATCTGTCTTTCTAAACCTAATGTTTTTTAAAATTTTTTGTTTCCAATGCTAAACCTAATTCCCTTATCTGATCTTCACTTTTCAAAATGTCACTGATCAGTGGTGAACTTTTGAACTTTTCTGGGAGTTGCACACTTGAACCCTATTTCATTCTACACTCGAAAACTTCAATTTTTTTCTTGTAAGAGCTTTGTCACTCATTTTGTATAAAAAGTAAATACAAAAACAATCTTTATTAAAAAACACTTCACTTGCTTGATTTATGAATTTTACCACATTTAGTTTACTGTTAAAACAAGAAAGATATCATGTAAGCTATAAATGTACAACTAGACTGAATAAACTATGACTCTTGGAATTCTAGCGCCTGACCATTATTGGAATCTGTGAACAACAATAAACTACAACACTAAAGGAGAAAAATGATTCATACCTTCCAGCAGAGTTACGTTTCTGTTTATGGATACAGTAGTGTATTCATTGTGTACAAAATAAAATTTTGAGTACACAAACAATAAATTTGTATTAATTTTATGACTGAAAATGGCATATCTGGTGTCCGTTGTTGATAGAGACTTATTACAGATCCTCATTTTATGGGGCTGGAGAATGAAAATTAAAATAGAGGAGCCGTATATTGGAGGTATCCCTAAGGAGAGGTTTTACTGTATAAGAAATGTAATTGTCAGTTTTAAAGCTGCTAACAACTTTTAACTTATATTTAACATAATTTCTTTGCTTTCAGGAATGGAATATCTTTGCAGTCATCATTATGTGCATAGAGACCTGGCAGCAAGGAACTGTCTTGTTGGGGACAATCTCACAGTGAAAATATCTGACTTTGGACTGTCCAGAGATGTTTATTCTTCTGATTACTACAGGTAATTGATTTTTAGGCCAATACAAATTTTGCACACAGAAATTTGACTGCGTATCATAGTAGGCCTTAGATATAGTCTCATGATGTAATGTGGTCCTAGTTTAATGTAATTTTTTACAGTTTGTAACAATATAAATTTTACAAAGTTCTAAATCTTTTCTGTATTTTCATATTAGTTTTGAGTTGATCATTATGGTTTTGAGTGTTTAAAAATCCTAGAAAATAGTAAATCATATACAGTAGAAATCAGACTATCCGAATCGCTTTCAGATTTTCAGGGGGGGGGGGGGAATTAAGACCGCGATTTCCAAAATAATGATTCTGTCTGTGCGATTGGTCTTATCTCTGCAAAGCTAGTGTAGGCACAGCACAAACATTTGGATGTTGAATCACTGTTTTAGTGTCGTTTTGTAAAGTTGGTTGCCGTCCATCAACAGATGGCCCGCCCTGGTACTCTTTTGCATCAGACCGATGTTTTGATTGTAAATGCGTTTTCAGGGGGAGAAATTATGACTGCGATTTCCAAAATAATGATTCCGTCTGTGCGATTGGTCTTATCTCTGCAAAGCTAGTGTAGGCACAGCACAAACATTTGGATGTTGAATCACTGTTTTAGTGTCGTTTTGTAAAGTTGGTTGCCGTCCATCAACAGATGGCCCGCCCTAGTACTCTTTTGCATCAGACCGATGTTTTGATTGTAAATGCGTTTTATCTTCCACCATTGCTTCTAAAAAAAATTCCAGTTGTCTTATCGTTAGTGAGTAAATTAATTACAAATCAATCAGATAAAGGAGTTACAGGTAAATGGTTGGCTGAGACATACGATGTTGAACAGTCAATCATTTCAGACATTAAAAGAAGTAAATCTACACTTTTAAACTTCCAGTCATTGCTTGAAAATGAAGATAAAAGTTTTTCAAGAAAGTCAATCACAGCACCAACAAGATTAGAAGATGTCATTTTCAAGTGTTTTTGCAACAAGTTCTTTGATAAATCCAATTTCGGGTCCAATTCTTTGTGGAAAGCTAAGCTCTTTGCTCAAAAGGCTTAGAAAAAAATATAAAACTATTAATAAATATAGTTTTTTTCTCCCGTTTGCATCATATTAGGGGATACCCAAAAGTAACAAGAATAGCATTTCTGTGGGCAGAGCTTGTCATTTTGCTTATTTAATTTGTAGTTTGTGTAATTTTTGTTTAGGCTTCTGAGTGTGTTGTTTTTTTGCTTTAAATTTATCTTTAAGTTATTTAGAATATTTTTATTTTTATTGTTGGAGATATTACGTTATAGATATAATGGCCAAAGACACTTTGGGAAGGGATTCAATACGAGATAAGTTGATTTTAAACAGTAACAATGACAGTGAAACGTATCTTGGCCAAGGTACAATCGACATATCTTTCATTGATGAACTGAATGGAAATGTAAATGACACGATTTTAGTTGTCTAAATTACATTTTCTTTTAGTTTTAAAACTATACATAATGTGTAATACTTATTTTCATTACAATGTAAAATATGTGTAGTGTAGTGCAGTGGTGTACAGTGTTGCTATTTTATTTTTCTGACTTTTTTATTCATTTTTCAAAAAATCATAACACCATCTGTATTTAAGTAATCAATTCATATGTATATATTTCCTGAAAGCTTGTTCCATTCCCCTTACAACAATGTATAGTTTGTTGTAAATATAGTATTTACTATATGTTAAAGAGTTTGTATATTTCACCTAAAAACCTCCAGGCAGATAGAGACAGCCATCTACTTAGGGGCTAGGCTAGGCTTCAAAGTGTTAATCTTATGTTTCATTTTATCTATTCCCCCTAGGTTGTAATAACCCTTATTTACTCTTCATACACGAAATTACTAGCATATGAAAATAAATTAGTGAAAACCCTATTTTTCTTAATTATCATGTAATAAAAACCTTAAAAATAATATTTTAATGTTTAATTACTAGAGCAACTTATTATAGTGTTATAATGTTATTGTGAATTCTATGTTATCCAGAGTTAAAATTAATGGTATATATTAAAAGTCTGCTGGGATAATACTTCAATTGTAAAATTAAAGGTGTCGCTTACTTGTATTCTTTCTTGTCTCTTAGAGTACAATCAAAATCTCTTCTACCAGTGCGTTGGATGCCTCCAGAATCTATTCTATATGGCAAGTTTACAACCGAGTCAGATGTTTGGAGCTATGGTGTAGTATTATGGGAAATATACAGCTATGGTTTGCAGGTAAATAACCAGTATTTTTATGCATTTCTTATTTTTTGATATTTGTAACTAATTATAGACAGTAATATTTAAAATAGCATTTAATTAGTTTTAAAACATTGCTCTACAGTAAATTTCAATTTTATTCCAAACTGAAATCCTCTTCAGTAGTAAAATTTATTTATTATATTACTTTTAATCAACACAAAAAATTATATTATGTAAAACAATCAAACACAAATTACAAAAACACTGACTATACAAGGGGGTACAAAACTGTTTAGCATTGCTTTGGGTGAAGCTTTTTTCCTCTGCACCATCTTTCACTGTGTCGTATTTTAGAAGTTATTTATTTGAGAGTTATTTCAGTGATAGGCCTTTTTTTGGATATTTGACATAACATTTTTTGGGATATTTGACATAACAAAAATTATAATAATTTAAAATAGATAAAAATATATGTCATTATTAAATAAGTACTATATCGCTAAAAATAAATCTAACCGCTTATTATTTTTTTTAGCCTTACTATGGTTATAGTAATCAAGAAGTTATAGACATGATTCGATGTCGTCAACTTTTGCCTTGTCCAGAAGACTGTCCTTCACGTATGTATTCGCTGATGATGGAATGTTGGCATGAAGCTCCTGTACGCAGGCCTCATTTTCCAGAAATACACGCCCGTCTCAGACAGTGGTTAGGGTCAACACCTCCTCAGGCCCCATCAAGTGACCGAACTAATTCAACGCAACTATCACGCCCACCCCACCAACTGATAGTTAGGCTACCACCTCCTTACAATAAACCTTCAACAAACATTTGAGAGTATTGTGTGATATCAGAACTTTGACATACATGAATTGACAAAATATTTCCAGAATTTAAAATGTGAAAATAATTTGTGATATTTGACAAATGACAATTAATTTAGAATATTTTTGAAAAAGTGATGTATAAAATCATAGTTTTATATTCATTACAAAATATTAGAAAGCAAATACAGTTTCCTATGACAATTTTTTATATCTGTGTAGTTACGAGTAATAGATTTATTTAGATTTGAACTAATTTTAATAATTTGTGTAATAAATTTTTAATTAAATGTAAAATATTGTAAATAATATATATATATATATATATAAATGTGTGTAGTCTATAATATGAGGGATGTTGAATAAGTACAAGTAAAACTTGTATATCTGTTTACTTTATCCAAATATGTATTACTAGATTTTTTTAATTGTTTTTTAAATTTTTTTAAATATATATGTATATAATTGTACAATAATGCATGGATAAATGTGTACTTTATATACACTTTTCTACAATTATTTTGTATGATACGTAAGATAACTGTAAATTTGTAAGAGAAAATCTTTACAGAATTTTATACACTTAATAAAGTTCCTTTACTAATTATTATGTTTACTATTGATTTAAAAAACTTTATTTCAAAAACACTGATGTATCATTAAGTTATTATTAGTTACCACTTACATATTTAGGTAAATCTATTTCATGCCAATATTTGTATGGGAATTGTCTAGAACAATCATTTATTTAAAAAATTAATATTTAAAATGTGTATAATAAATAATATTAGTGTTTTGCTGTGTCCTATTTTCTTCATTTCTGTATGAAATTTATTTTTTTTTAATGATAAATATTTTTGGCGTTTCCTAAAGAATGTGTAATTTTATAGAATGATTCAAAATTAATTATTGCAAATCCCATCAACTCCACAATATCATAGTACTATGATCAACAACTTTAAAACCTGTGGTAATTTAATAAGATGGTCTTCTTTTTCAAGAACTTGGTGTTAAATAAGCTTGAGAAAAATTCGTTTACATTTTATATTTATTCAAATAAACTAAATTTTATTTATTTATAAACTTGAATGTAGTGTCTATTTTACGGGCTATGTACCATTATATTATATTTGTATTAATATTCAAGTTGAGTTCTTTTCCAAGATACAAGTAGATAAAGATAAATTATTTAATTATGTTTCTTAATTTTTCAAATGTAAAGAGTAACTATTGCTCCAAAAAATCCTTTTTTAAAAACTATAAACCCAATAAAATTCAAAAATTGTGCATTTAATATAAAATTTAATACATGTAAAAAAGTTTCAAGTGATCAACCATGCTTTAAAATTATCAAAAAGAAGTGAGGAAAGTTTAAACCTAGTTTTGAAAGATTAATAATATATTCCAGGTATTTAATGTAAATTCATAATTTTTTTTTCAAATCATTGCATATAATTTATATGTTTTTGCATTGGTGTTTTTAAGTATTGATGTGTTAAATTTTTATTAAAGACTTAATTTTATATGTAATCGTCAATATGCTCAGAAAAATTTACAATGTACCCTTTTCTCAATTCTGCCAAAGTACTTTTATTAATCTGAAAACCTTATGAATATGCTATGTAGAAAATGTTTTGTGAAATATACTTCTAATTATAATGATTTTTGTTAAGCTAACAGTGAATAAATATTTTAAATAAGATCTAAGGCCGTTTAAGTATGTAGTCTGCTTTAACAGTCTAATGTAGAGCTACTCTTATCTATTACCAGTTATTTTAACAGTATAAAATTTTATTTATAATTAATTTAACATTTATTTTGTTTAAATATTTATCTTTGAGCTCTAAGTGTATCAGTGTTATATACTGTGTTCTAATTATATTCATTATTTATAATAAAATGGCCTACATTTATCCTTCTTGTTTTGTAAACAAATATTTTGATGTTTTGTATATATGTTGGAAGTAAATTAATGTGTAATTCTCAAGCTTTTGTTATTATATGGCCAGGTTATTTGGTCACCCTGATAATTTCAATTCATATCTTATTATTTTTTAAGTTAAAAACTAAGGGCTTTGTTAGCTGAAGGTAACTTGGTTGCATACCAGTGCTGAAGGTTTAGCAGGTCATTGTCCTGCAGTAGCGCCGCGGGAACAAATAAGCTACCATTAATAGTGATTGGAAAATCCGGCAAGCCACAAGCCCTTAAAAATATGAACTTGAACTCTCTCCCCATTCATTACAAAAATCAATGGAAGGCGTGGATGACTGATAATATTTTCAAGGAGTGGTTCAAAAATGAATTTGCTCCTTCAGTAACAAAATTTAGCTGGCCTGAGCAACCGGGCGGGTCCACAGGTGGCGGATAGTGGAACGGCCTACAGATATGTAGGTTACTTGTGAATAAGGATTCTGGAAGGTTTCTGAATAAGCAGGCCCGGACCAAGGCAATGGTTCAAAGGTGAGGAATTATCCCTCCTCGTCAGTCAACCGGTTGGTTGTGGTAGAAGTAACTACTCTGACTGGGGACTGGGGTAGTTGGGAATTAAGTCCTCACAATGCTACTCTCACCTCCCAGGTGAACCAAGGGCAATGCGGCTGTGAAGTATGGGCGGGAAACTACCTTAACGACACAGTTGTAACAAAAGAGAGTAAAGCAGGCTGTTCGCTCCATGAGCAACAGTTAATGTCCTGAACTTGGGGTGTGCTTCAAGGTCAGTGACTGAATACCCAATCCAAGGTGGAAGGCATCGTGCCGATGAATGAATGGCTGCAGGGTATAAAATGCAGTAGCACACGATCCCCTTGAGGAACCAGACAAAACCTCATTGTATGTTGTCTTGCCAGGGCAGTGGGGGTTCTTCTCTGGTTGACCGTTCTTTCCCCCATACTTGGGAAGCTAATGGACCAAGTAAATACACAAATTGATGTTGAGTCTGCACAGACAGCGGGAGCCAATAAGACGGCAAACAGTGAGTCTGTAGCAGATGTGTCAACGGCAACCACCACTGGGGGATATATGAGTATCGAGTGCATGGTCAAAGAACCCGTCTTGGAAATGGGCAGTGACCCCATTACTCGAATGTTTGCACCTGACCAGGCCCACCAAACTATGATGAAATGGTCAGGGTCAGTAACATCGGGAGCTCAGATCTGGTACACAGATGGCTCTAAGATGGACTTCGGCACTGTAGCAGGGGTGTATTGTAAAAACCCAAGGGTAAAGGTAGTTTTTTCCTTGGGGAGGCATACCTCTGTCTTTCAGGCCAAAATATATGCTATAAATGCCTGTCTGGGAGAGATAGCGAGAAGGGGAATACACGGGACCCAGATTGCTGTTTTCTCTGACAGTCAGGCAGCAATTAAGGCACTAAATGGACATGTGGTCACCTCGGCCTAAATAACCTAGAAGCCCTGGCAAGGTACAATCAAATCAAGATAGGTTGGGTGCCAGGGCATAGGGGAATATTTGGAAATGAAGCCTCAGATGCGCTGGTCAGAGAGGGGTCTTCAACTCCTCTAATTGGACCGGAGCCGGCGGTAGGTATTTTCAAATCTATGGTCAAGATTGCAGTGCGAAGGTGGATGGCTGAAAGACACTGGGTTAGGGCTGAAAGAATGAGACACAGTAAGGTAACCCTTAGGAAACCTTCCTTGGGGCTGCAGGAGAGTCTCATCTATCTGTCCAGGCAGGAATTGAGGATAGCCACAGGTCTAACTCACGGGACACTGTGGACTAAGGAAACATCTGCATAATACAGGTATCTTCAAAGATAAAATAGTGTGCAGATTATGCGGGCCAGAACTGGAGACCGCCACACACATCATTTATAGATGTGAAGCACTTGCCGAGAGACGCTTCAACCTCTTTGGAGATAGTACAGCTCTGGTGGATGCTGAAGGTAAAACACTAGTCAGGAAACTCCTAAACCTGGTAAGAGGGAAGGGGCACTTTGACTAGATCAGGGAGGTAAGTACAATATACCTTAAGGTAGCGGTGCTTCGGGCAGTTTAAACCCGCTCCCAAGTTTAAAAAAAAAAAAATTAATGAAAAATGGACTGCCACCAAACGCTCTATTTTTGATAGACAGTGCTCCTTCAGAGTTGCAGTTGGTATGTAAAGACATAGAAGAAATTTTTCTCCCACCTAAGGTAACATTGTTGCTTCAGCCATGGATCAAGGAGTGCTGCAGAACATAAAAATGAGCCACAGAAAAAGCTTCTGCAAACATTAATTGAGGAAGATTGTTCTCTTTCTATTCCAGAAAAACTTAAGACGATTACAATAAAGGATAATTTTAGCTGGGTAGCTGAATCCTGGAAAAATATCAGTAACACTTTATTGCAAAAATCTTGGAAGAAGCTCTGGCATAGCCTCGAATTTATGGTAACACCACTTAGAACACGGGATGATGAAACTGAGCTCATTCAAAGAGTACCAGGATGTGAAGATACTGATGAAAGTTGTCTGGAAGAGTGGGCATCACTAGATAACAATGAAGAATATACCGAGCATAACATAGTGTCTATGGTCTAGGATCAACACGATAACAGTGTAGCAGATAGCAATAGCAAGGAAAAAGATACCTATACGAATGCTGTTATTTGTGCTGCCGCTCTCGATGTTGTGTTGCGTTATGTAGAACAACATGCAGCTACAACACCCAATGATGTTATGCTAATGCAACATCGCATCTTCTTTAAAGTTTATGTCTCTACCAGATGAAGATTACTGATATTAAATGAATATAGTCATGTATTTGTGTCTTTTCTTTTTAAGTGAAACATATAGTTTAATGTTTGTCATTTTTATTTTACTGTCAATAAATTCTATGATAATGAAGTGATACAGTATAGGCCTTTGTATTATATCATGTTTTTGCAGTGTCAGTTCCAATATATTACCCATCTCAGTCCTGTTTTTGTAAGTAGCAAACTTTCAGTATATACTTCATTAAATTTTAGATACTTTTTTTTAAAACTTGGTTTTTATCAAATCATATTTGGATTTGAGGGGTTCTACTGTACTTCAGATTAATAAACTTAATGTCAGTCAGTAGCTGGTGTTTGTTGTGTGTCGTACTGTGTAAATATAGAAAATTCTGTGTTGTCTTCTAAAGAATTTAGTGAGATTCTAAATTTAAAAACTTGGCCTACTTAGGGTAAATTTTTTATAATTTGTTCATTTTTGTGTAAATTTGAGGTGAAGAGTAAATGGTAACTTTTAATTTGTTTTTACTAATTATTACAATTACGAATTATATATATACGAGGTCTGTTAAAAAAATACGCTGACTGTTTGAATTTCGTGGCTCAAGTTAGTTTCAGGAGAATCCGCTTGGTGTTGCTAGGTTCGTATAAATCAGCTGATTAAAAAACGCGGTATTTCAGTCGCAGATATCTTCCATTTGTTGATGAGTTACACACAGTTTAGTAAAGAGTGTTTTTTTCGTTTGTCGGATTGTAAAATAGACAGTCTGAAAGAGCAACGAATTGCTCTGAAATTTTGTGTAAAACTAGGGAAATCTGCAACAGAAACATTTGCCATGCTTAACTAGGCCTACGGCGATGTTGCCATGAACATGTTTCAAGTGGCATGAACATTTCAAGGGTGCCCGACAGTCGATTGATGACGATGAGCGTCCTGGACGTCCTTCAACGTCAAATGACGACCCACACGTTGACAAAATCAACACCCTAGTGCATGAAAATCGACGTCTGACCATTAGGGAGCTTTCCGAAGAGTGTGGGATATCAGTTGGATCTTGTTACGAGATTTTGACCGAAAAATTGAAGTTGCACCGCGTCGCTGCGAAATTTGTGCCATGCCTGATGACTGACAACAAAAAAGCCAATCGTGTCCGGGTTTGTCGGGAACTGCTTGATCGTTCAAATGAAGATGAGGACTTTTTGTCAAGAATTAAACCCGGTGATGAATCATGGGTGTATGGTTACGACATTGAAACGACGGTCCAATCATCCCAATGGGTGAGTCAAACGTCCCCAAGAACCAAAAAATTCGCCAAGTTCAGTCGAATGTGAAGGTGATGCTGACAGTTTTTTTGATGCTAAGGGTGCTGTTCATTACGAGTACCTCCCTGAAGGCTCTACAGTCAACCAGATTACCTACATTGAAGTACTGAAACGTCTGAGGGACGCTGTCCGGCACAAAAGGCCAGAACTGTGGAGAAGTGATGACTGGTTTTTTTATCAGGACAACGCTCCAGCTCACTCAGAACTCGTGAGTTTTTGGCCAAACACTCGATCACTGTTCTTCCCCCCCCCCCTACTCACCTGATCTTGCTCCTTGTGACGTTTTCTTATTCCCAAAACTCAAAAAAACCCTCAAAGAAAGAAGATTTGAAACCATTTCGGAGATTAAGGCAAATGCGACGAAGGAGCTGAACGCCATCACAAAAGAAGCGTACCAGGACTGTTTTAACAAGTGGAAACACCGTTGGGATAAGTGTGTGCGTTGGGGAGGAGAGTACTTTGAAGGAGACACCAAGCGGATTCTCCTAAAACTAACGAGCCGTGAAATTCAAACAGTCCACATATTTTTTGAACAGACCTCGTATGTATATATATCGTGATATTTCACGTTGTCCATTATTTTTCCGTTGAACTTCGGGCCTTTGCTTTTATAAGTTTTCTCTAGGACTCCTACTCTATTATAGAATCAACAGTATATCTTCTCTTTTGTAATGCAGAGTAAATTCTATGAACTTAAAAACAGTTGTTCATTATCCTTCCGATTCTAGTACTGCTTTGTGCTGAGTTCTTCAGTGAAACAAATTTAATTAATGCCATAATCTGAACCAGAATACGTCTTATGTCATATTTCTTATCTCTGCTCACTCGACTTTTTATGGATTTTATTTTTATCCCTTGAATAAATGTGATCTAAACTATCCATGGCTTGTTAAAAATTGTGTCACTCTCGTGATAACAGTTTATCCATTCTAATACCTTCTTTATCAACTCAGTGGTACCACCCAATCATAGTATTTATTCTGGCTCATTTGATCACTATTCTCTAGATATACTTCCACTGAGAGTGTATAAACATTTTCCAAAAGGTCTATTGGTATCATCCCTGCCACCATCTGCATAGTTGCTGCTGAAACAGTCCGATAAAGGGTCTTAACTCTTAGTGACCCCTGTTTTTTAACCAAAGTCAGACAAGTTTGATACTTCTGGACCTTCATAATATCAACCCAGAATTTGGATCCATAGAGCAACATTGACTTTACCATGGACATCAAGTCAGAACCTTGCACTTGGGTCACTCACAATAGCCATTGCTCATGCAAGTAAAGAAGTATCTGTCTTAAGTCAAACAGAAATAAATCCAATATTTTAGTTTGTTATCTAACATTACTCCCAAGTATTTTTACAATCTCTTCTTATAAGTGGGGATTTATTTAACATTTTTTTTACATTTTGATAAACAAATTTTAAAAAAAAAAGTAAATTTGTTAGAGTTTGAAACAAGTAGGATCCAAATTCTACTTTTTTATCATGAGAAACTGCAAACTTTGGCTGCTAACAACTAAAAAAGGGTTTAAGGCACTAATAAATTGTAATAATTTGTTATACATTTGTAAAAAGTACATTTTCTTAATGAGCTTGCAGATCCAACAGTATTTGTCAATATTTTGTTGTTGAATACTCTCTGTATGGTAGTTTTTTTAAAAATTCAGATAGTTTTAACCTTTTTGCCATACTGCTGAGCATAACACATTCGCTACCGCAGTGTTAACAAAATAACTATTAGCATATACCAGCCAACTCACATACACGCCGTTAGGTCCCCTATGGGCTACTCGTGGTGGTTGAAATGTACTGACGGCTCATATTTGGAACACTGGGTGTTGTTACTCGTATTTCTTTGAGAAATCATTGGTTTATTTTATTGGCTTGATGTATTTGTTTCGGTCTATAGACATGTCTGACGTTAATGGGGGTCATTTGGTCTCTCAGTTATTCAAGATCAATGACGTCAAAATACAGTTGACACCCTTGATTATTCCTTTGGGGGACTGCAGCAGTTATTGTTTGAATAATCATGTTTTACTAGGTTTATTCTATATGTCATTTGTCATAAAAGATGTAAATATGTCACAAGTAATGGCGGCATTTTTAAATATTCTGTACTCTATATGGAAGTCAAATGTAAACATATTTTGCCTGTTACAATAATTGGCTGTATTTTTTCGATACAGTATGACGCCTATGCAAGCGATCTGTCCAGCTAGACGACTTAGTTGTGTGTTTGTGGATTTAAGCCTTTGTAGTGGCTCTTAAGTGGGGCACTCGGTCTATGATAGGATTTTTGTGTTATAGACAGGCCGCCAGTTAAGTGACACAGTTTTTAACAAGCTATGGATAGTTTAGATCATATTTGTTCAAGAGAGGAAAAATAAAATCCATAAAATGTCAAGTGAGCAGAGATAAAATAGATGACATAAGACGTATTCTGGTTCAGATTATGGTATTAATTAAATTTGTTTCACTGGAGAACTCAGCACAAAGCAGTACTAGAATCGGAAGGATAATGAATCTTCTCTTCATTACGAAAGAGAAAGTATACTGTTGATTCTATAATAGAGTAGGAGTCCTAGAGAGAACATATAAAAGTAAAGGCCTGAAGTTCTAGAGTGGAATGTCATTCTCCTCTATAAAAGGAAATGTATAACTACAACAGAAATCAGGAAATGATTAGCCTAATTATTTATAAAACAATATATGTTTGCATGCGATACCAGACACAATACTGTTATCTTGTCAGTAAGACATTTTATACATTTAATTTATTTTTACAACAGGCAATGGAACCTGTATGTAACTATAGAAATGATATATTTCATGTTCAGGGACTTTATGCTATTGCTTTTACCAATTACAGTAAGAGTATCAAAACTCTGAGACCCAATTTTTCAAGCTTCTGTTAAATTTGAGCCTATTTGTAAGAAAATGATGAGTCTGGCTTCCAAAAAATGTTATAGTCCGAGAAAATTAATTCAGTGATTCGACAATGGTCAAGTGACCAAAAGGTGCCTCATCACATAAGGTAAAATTATTGCACTTGGTGGAGGAAAAAATTATTTACAAGTAATAATAACTTCATAAAGTCAGTGCAACGGAAAAATAATGGACAACGTGAAATATCACGATATATATACATACGAGGTCTGTTCAAAAAATACATGGACTGTTTAAATTTCGCGGCTCGTTAGTTTTAGGAGAATCCGCTTGGTGTCTCCTTCAAAGTACTCTCCTCCCCAACGCACACACTTATCCTAACGGTGTTTCCACGTGTTAAAATAGTCCTGGTACGCTTCTTTTGTGATGGGGTTCAGCTCCTTCGTTGCATTTGCCATAATCTCCGAAATTTCTAAGAAATGTTTATATCAATACAGTATGCAAAGGGAATGAGCCATGCTTCGAAGAAATATTCATATAAAATTCTTTAAACTTATTTAGTGGATTCTTAATTATAGTATTAGGGTTAATTAAAACCCCTAATGCACAGGAACTTCCTGTATGATCCGATATTTCGGTTTTTCAAAGATATCTCAGTTCCATTTACCTCAAATTATCAAGACTCTACTGTACTTCGTAGCTATGTTTTAATACAGGTACAGTATATTGTAATGTAGTTCAACATTGAGCACTTACAGTTGAAGAATTATTTCTGTATCTTGATTTTAATGTCCATTTTATGAAATGTTTTATAGAATTAAGTTCTTTAATATTAAATTGAGCCATTAAAATATTCTGCTAGTCAGAACATACCTTTATTAATTTGCGTAGTCATTTTGTTTGTGGTTCACACTAACTTTCAAAGAGATTATATTTCACGAAAATCATTTATTAGTATGTTATACTTGATTATAGCAGCACTTACTTTGTTGATTATTGAGGACTGCTGTTTCGGGACATGTGGCCCATTCTTAATTTAAACTGACCTCTTGGTTGTTTTTGTTTAGGGTGGGGATAGGGATATAGGTGTAGTTTTAAGAGTATTGTGGGGTTATAATATTAAAAGTATATGTGCGTTATAATGTGATTGGGGTTAAGCATGTGTATTGAGTGTAGTGTAAGATGTTTGTGTATTAAATTATATGTTTGTAAGTCCTACTATAGAAAAGTGTTTTTAGTAAAAAGCTAGTAGCTCAAGTGAAGGTAGAATCAAATAACATAATATTTATTATTAACCCAGTATAATGCTCCCTAACATCAAGTCATTTTCATGTTACTAGATCTTTTCATACCATCAACGTATATTTCCTCAGAATGTGTAAGGGGTTTGTAATATGACAAATTAATAATTTCAATATTTAAAGAAAATACAATTCATATTTGTTGATTTCATCTTTACGTGATCTACTAATTTTCACTACAAACACTTGTAAATATGTTACAACTTGCCTATAGTAGCATTTACTTATATTTGTTGAGGACGGCTGTTTCGGTAGATGTGTCCCATTGTCAACTCAGACCGTACCTTTGTAAGATTTCTTATTGCCCTTAAGAAACCTGTAAACCCATGTCAATAAAATATATACAAATAAATTTTTCCCCCATCTTCATAACTAGATAAACATTGAAATGTAATATGGACTAACTGTATTATACAAAACATGACTCTTTACCATTACAATGCTTCATTCTAGTTCAGGGGTTCCCAAACATTTTGGTACCATGCCCTCTCTTCTTGAAATGAAAGCCTCCCCCACCGCCCTCCACTTTACACTAAAAATAAATGAAATGGGAATATGAAAAACAAACAAATATTATATATATATATATATATATATATATATATATATATATATATATATATATATATATGAAGTTATTATATTACTTGTAAATAATTTTTTCTACCATTAAGTGCAATAATTTGACCTTATGTGATGAGGCACCTTTCGGTCACTTGACCATTCTCGAATCACTCAGGTTATTTTTGTGATTTGTTATTTCATGTTTGTGTGATATTAGGTGTGCTGCAACATTTGATGCTTTTGTATTTTTATTTTCGAATGCTCTATAATGTTCTTCAAATCTTATTTTAAATGATCTGGTTGTTTTTCCTATGTAAAATGAGTTGCAGTCCTTACATGTAATTTTGTAAATTCCTGATAGGTTATGTTTTTCTGTATTTGTTTTGTGGTTTGTGTTATCAACATATTTTATTATTTTGTTGTTTGGTTTGTATGTTGGAGTCTAGTATTCTTGGCTGTATACATTTGTTAAATTTTCTATTTTGTTATTAGTGTATTTATATTTTAGGCAGATTTTTTATTTTTGTTTTCAGGTTGTAGTGTTGTGTTGAGGTTAGGTTTTTTTGTAAATTTATTGTATATGTTTTTATAAGGTGTTTGTTGAATCCACTTCCTATTGATATTTGTAATGTTATCTAATTCTTCATTTAATTTTTGTTTGTTATATTGTGTGTATTTTATCGCTTTATTTATCATGTTACTGTAAGTGTTAATTTTGAGTGTCCAGGGGTGGTTAGATTTGTAGTATACTGTGGTGTTGTTCGAACTTGGTTTTCTGTGTACTGTAGTTTCTATTTTATTATTATTTATATTTAATGTAATGTCAAGATAGTTAATTGTTCTGTTTGTTTCTGTTTCTAAGGTGAATTGTATGTTTTCGTTATATGTATTTAATTTCTTTAGTATTATGATGGGTTCTTTGTGAATGGTAGGTTGGTATATTACAAGTATATCATCTACGTATCTTCATCAGTCTTCTGCTTGGTGCTTGGAGATGTTGGGTTAAGCGGTGATGGTTTTAAAGGCAGGTTTTCGATAATATCAGAGTATGTGTGATTTGTATTGGATTTTTTGTTTAATATGTTTGTACTTTGTGTGTCTGTAAATATATATATATATATATATATATATATATATATATATATATATTTAATAAATTTAAAATATTTCAAACACAAGAATACTTTTAATGAATATATTTATAAATATTTGAAATATATTATAAATATTTGTGTGTTTGAAATATTTTAAATTTATTAACTATATATACAAGAAAACATATCACCATATTTAATATATATATATATATATATATATATATATATATAATGTGTGTATACACACACACACACACACACACACACACACACACACACACACACACACACACACACACACACACACACACACACACACATATATATATATATATATATATATATATATATATATGTAGATCATTCAACACAAATTCAGATGTGAAGTGAACTTAAGATTGATTGAATAACGTGTTTAATCTGTGGTCATGTGATTTTGATATTGGGGCTTAAATTAGAATTTCAACTTGTATCAGTTTTTACTTATGATTCAGCTAATGAATTTATTTCATTTACGTCTTGTAGCAGAAATATTAGTGTTTCATGTCTGCTAGAAATTCAAGGTAAATAAATTAGTGTATAAGGTTTATAATCATCTGCTATATGATATTTACGTCTTTTCAGATTTTAATGTTTAAGACTAATAATACAAGATAATATCAATAAGTTTTTTTTATCAAACTCATTGATATAAAAAGTTTTTAATAATTTACAGCATGAACCAAGTGACAGAGAGATGATGCCTACAATAACTATACCTAATTCTCAGCCACTCCTCAGAGAATTATAAGAGAGTTGGTGAGAGGGTTAGTTTAATCTGAACAGGTGAGGGTGGGGATTAATGGACAAGAAAAAATTCAATGAATTTTAATAAAATAATAATAATTGATGAACATTGCATATTCTTTGATTTTAATAAATGGTACTTGAAATACATTCTAAACAAGATGAATGCATTTTTAAATGTTCTACATCATAAACAGTGTTAAAAGGTTTTGATAAAATTCTATAATAGTTGATAAACTTAGACCATGTTAGATTTTCCAGTATTTATTTCCCATACCTACGTATACGATCTTAGCAAAAAAAAAATAATACCGGCCATGCAGAAAGTCATCAGGGATACGAAAAAATTATTATAACTCTTGCTTATGCCCCAAAAATTAACAATTTTGGAAAATTGCAATTCCCACCATATGTGGTGCTAATAGTGTTGGTAAAAATGCAAATTGCCAGATTCTGACCCTATACAATGCATATAAAGTTAATCAAAAACATGTACCCTGAATATATATTGATAATTATTGTTTGTTATTGCAATGGAAGGTTAATTTTATATACCTATAAGTATCCAGTCTGGATACATTTGGTTGTAATTTTATATGTTTAACGAAATGTACACATGTAAGGCTAGAATAGATCACGTGATGTCACCTGACAAAAAGTATTACTCCGCGAAAGTAGATGTCTAATTAGTTAATGTTGTATAAAATTACAACCAAATCTATCCTGACTGAACACTCTACAGGTGTATTTTAATATAAGTATGTAATAATGAATAAAATAACAAACAAATCTATCCTAACTGGAGACTTTAGGTATATTTAAATATATGTATACTTAGTACGGGGTGCTGTTGATATGCGGCCGTAGTACTTCATATAGGTATATACAGGTATAGCTATATCCATTGGAAATTTCTTAAATTTTATACTGAAAGTTATTTTATTGAATTTTTGTTGGGATTCGTTTCTTGCTTGTAGTATCAACTGCTACAGCAAATATATAACTAACTGTACTACTCATATGTATATTTAAATTTACTTATAAAAGAGTAAGGGGTAAGAGGGTAGAGGGTTAGCTTTGTAAAAAGAACGAATGTTTTGAAGCGCATCAGCAAGTAAGCAATTTAGTAACAATTACGTATTCACTTGGTTAAATATTTTTAAAATTAGGTTACTTATAAAGTCTCCAGTTAGGATAGATTTGGTTGTAATTTTATACATTACTATATACCTTTATTAAAATATACCTATGAAGTGTCCAGTTAGGATGGATTTGGTTGTAATTTTATATATTATTACCTAATTAGACATCTGCTTCTGTGGAGTAATACATTTTACAAGGTAACGTCACGTGATCTATATTTTTGTCTTTAATGTGTTTATTTGTTTGGTTAAATGTATAAAATTACATCCAAATCTATTCTAACTGGATACTTCATTGGTATATTTCAATATACATGTATAAAATTAACCTTCTGTTGCAATAACAAAAATATTAAATATCAATATAGCTTCAGGACATGATTTTGATTAATTTTATACGCATTGCATTGGGGGAGGGCAATCTGAGTATTTACCATATATTGTATTGTTTTACAATATATATGTATTATTTATAATATTATAAATAAGTGTCAAATGATTTTCAGTGTTGGAAACTATTTATGTTGGTTACATATTTCGTTGAATATCGCAATACAAACATAACCTCAGTTTACAAACATAATTGTTTATTTTGTTATAACTACAAATTCATGGATTAGGACAGGGTTTGTTATAAAAATATTGAAAAATTAATTGTGACATACGCTAACATAAGTATAAGCATAGACATAAAACATAAGACTGAACGATGCATTCAATGTTAGCGTTTATAAAGTTAGTTTTTTTTTTATAACAAAATTTATTCGAACTCAGATAATTTGTTGCAGGATTAGAAAATCGTATATAATAATTTAATATAGCGTATAATAGTGTTGTATTTAAAAAGAAACATTTAATTTCTATAGTTGTATGACTGTTTTTAAGATTATGTTTGTATTCTTTTACATTTTAACCACTGTGTATGGTTTGTAACACTTTTTTTGTTTATCATATACTTTTGAGGAATATTGGTAAAAATGAAAACATCAGCATTGATCTAATTTTAGTCAAGGTTTTTTCCATGTTAAGGGATCCAATATTGGTTGCTTGGCCATTTTTATAATGAAACTAACTTTTGTTAATACATTCCTGCATAAATATGGTGTCCAAATTAATCATAATTTTTTATATTTATTATAAGTCTGATTTTTGTTTTAAGAAACAATAATGTTTGCGTTTGATTGGGAATGTTAAAATTTTTAAACTTCAGATTGACGAAACAACCATTTTATTCAGGAAAACTGCCTGAATATTTCAGCAGATATTTAACGGAATTCATATCAAATCCATGTAAACATTGTACTAGAAATTGACAAATTTTCAAAATTATATTATAACAAAAGATGGAATTTAATGACAGGATAAAGTTTGTGTGTGTTTGTAATACTTGACCAAATGGTATTGAACGAGATTTTTCCTTTTCATATTTAAAAAATCAGGTGATTGTAAGGACCACAACTCAACTACTGTTTAAAATTTGCAAAATATGAAACAACTCAATGTGGCAACACTCATAAACCAGTTTTAAGTAAATGTTTCTTTTATATTACTACATACATGTACATTGGAACGAGACACCTACAAAGTATCCAGTTAGGATTGACGTGGTTAATAAAAAATTACTAATCAGGAGCGTATCTAATTTTGGATATATAAAGTTCCTTGGCAGCTTTATGATTAAATTTTACTTTAGTTTAGATGTAACCCATATGTCTGAATTAATCATCTTAACCTAAATGATAATCTTTTGTTTTATTATGTGTGTGAATTATACTAGTACCAAGCGTTATTTATTTAAAAAGAATTAAATATATAATTAGATTTTTTAATTGTATAGTTGTAATTTATTATTTTTGTTTACAGATTTCTTTGGTTTATCATGGTTATGGGTTCAGGCCCTGTTGGATATTCCAAAGTGGTACATAACATATCACAAGGTTTTCGGACAAATTTTTCTAGTTTACATTCTGCTGGTAATCTAAAGAGAGAACATTTGATAAACAAACCTGTGTTCAAGTATGCTGCCCAATTTAGTGAAAAAGTTGCGTTAGTAGATTTTGAAGGCGAATATAAATATGGAAATATTTTGCTTTCAAGCAACAAACTTGCAATGGAAATAAGTAAGAATCTTGGTAAAAAAATGCAAGAGAGAGTTGCATTTCTTTGTCCAAACAATGTAATGTATGTTATTACTCAGTGGGCATGTTGGATTAGTGGAAATATTGGTAAGTTTCCATAATGTTATCTATTTATTTTACTTACTAGGATTTTAGTTATATAAGTTTTTTTCATATTTATAAAAATACGAACTTAATAATTAATATTAAATAATATGTTTAGTTAAACTTTCAAAAATATACACTTTTCTAAAATTAGCACTTGTTTGATATAATGGGCGCTAGACCTCTTTATTATGTTGAGAGAAAATAGGTCTAGTTCAAGTAAGCGAGCCTGCAGACATTAAATGATCTCTGCTATATCCTCTACCTTCATCCTATCAGTAATGAACCCCCTTACATATCCTTTGAAGATGATTATGGTCATATTGCCTGTTAACCTTAAAAGTACAAAAGAAGTACAGTAATACCTCGAATTACACGATTCCCAAATTACGCGGTTTTAAATCATGCTGTCCGAGTTACGCAGGAACTGGCCTGTTCTGGAAGAAAATGCCTAAAAGAACTTTTCTAGCGCGTAAGAGAAAATATTTCCAGGTTTTAAGCCCGCCAAAGACCGATTGACAGTGATGGTTGGCGCAAATACAGCTCTTGACTGTAAGTTACAACCTCTCATAGTTTATCGCTCAGAAAATCCAAAGGCATTGAAAAGATATTTCTAGAGCTACCTAGCCCGTGGTTTTGGAAATCAAATCGGAAGGGTTAGGTGACAGCTTTTGTTTTGTTTGGTCATCATATAATACCTCAAGTTGAACGTTATTGTCAGTCTAAACAAATTCCTTTTAAAGTAATTCCTAATAATTGAGAATGCACTTGGTCATCCTTCTACTACTTTAACTAACTTCGACACACACGTGAAAGTGTTATTTTTGCTACCAAAAATAACTAGTTTGTTTCAACCGATGGATCAGGGAGTCATCAAAATATTTAGAGCTTATTACACAAGAAGATTATTTGTGCATCTGTAACAAGCTATGAGACAGAACAACGAGCTCTCTATTAAGGATTTTTAGAAACATTCACTGTTTTAGATGCTTTGAGAATTATTAAACAATCTTGGAATGAAATTTGACAGAAGACTTTGTTTTTTGACAGTGCTCGAGTGTTTGGCCAAAAACTCACGAGTTCTGAGTGCTGAGTGAGCTGCAGCGTTGTCGTGATGGAAAAACCATTTATCACTTCTCCACAGTTCTGGCCTTTTGCGTCGGACGGCGCCCCTCAGACGTTTCAGTACTTCAATGTAGGTAATCTGGTTGACTGTAGAGCCTTTAGGGAGGTACTCGTAGTGAACAACGCCCTTAGCATAAAAAAAAAACTGTCAGCATCACCTTCACATTCGACCGAACTTGGCGAGCTTTTTTGGGTCTTGGGGACGTTTAACTCACCTATTGGGATGATTGGACCTTTGTTTCAATGTCGTAACCATACACCCATGATTCATCACCATTTATAATTCTTGACAAAAAGTTCTGATCTTCATTTGAACGATCAAGCAGTTCCAGACAAACCCGGCTTTTTGGTCATCGGTCATCAGGCGTGGTACGGATTTCGCAGCAACGCGGTGCATCTTCAATTTTTGATCAAAATCTCGTAACAAGATCCAACTGATATCCCACACTCTTCGGAAAACTCACTAATGGTCAGACGTCGATTTTCGCGCACCAGGGTGTTGATTTTGTCAACGTGTGGGTTGTCAGTTGATGTTGAAGGACGTCCAGGATGCTCATTGTCATCAATCGACTGTCGGCCACCCTTGAAACGATCATGCCACTTGAAACATGTAGTACGCTTCATGGCAACATCGCAGTAGGCCGTGTTAAGCATGGCAAATGTTTCTGTTGCACATTTCCCTAGTTTTATACAAAATTTCACAGCAATTCGTTGCTCCTTCAGGCTGTCTATTTTACAATCCGACAAACGAAAAAAAAACACTCTTTACTAAACTGCGTGTAACTCATCAACAAATGAAGATATCTGCAACTGAAATACCGCATTTTAATCAGCTGATTTATACGAACCTAGCGACAACAAGCCGATTCACAAGCTGCGAAATTCAAACAGTCCACTTATTTTTTGAACAGACTTCGTGTATATATATATATATATATATATATATATATATATATATATATATATATCAATAAATTCAAAATTTGTGAATAAATAAATAGTTTAGGAGATCCCATTGGTGGCTCTTAAAATTAAAATGTATGTTTAAACATTAAGGGTTGTATGAATATCTTAATATTAACATTAATGTATTTTTTATTGCTTTATAAAAAAAACATTGACTTTATCTTCGTTTAAAAAAGAGTTGTCAAAAATAAAAATATCTTGAAATTAGCTACATTAAAATGTTTTAAAATTAGAATTTGTTTGCTAAATTATGAAATTTGTCACCATGGTGGTCATTTTCCAATATTTAAAAGATATTTTAAAGAGTAACAAAATTAAAATGGATACCTTATATCAAAATATGCTGTGGAATCAATAGTTTAGGAAGTTACAAAGATTACACACTTAAAAAAGATCACATGGTTAATTAGTATTATACACAATATTAGTAGATCATACAAGAAACTGTTACTAGTATTACAGTAGAGAGGGAAATCGTTAGCAGTACGTTTGACAAATGTGTAATATCCTTTAAAAGTCAAGAAAACCAATTCTTTGAAAAGTATTGAAAAAAAAGTGAGGTGGTTTCAGAACATTTGTCAAAAGATGGTGTGCTAGCGTTGCTGTAAAATATAAGTTAACACAGAATTACCACGGGATATGTAAGCGTATGAGAACATGGAAAGGAGTATATTGTGGGAAGAAAATATTCAATATTTTTAATAAAAATGTTTAGACAACTTTCCCATGAAGTATTTGTAACACTTCATATTTAAAAAAGTTACACACTAAAGTGCTTAATGTATGCCTGTTTTTCTTTACACATATGTACTTATATTAAATGAGATTTTAAATCAAATACTTTTATATTAATTATTAATTATCAGCTTTTACTGTCTTTCGCATTATTTAAGAGCTTATTAAAAAAAATGGTTTTAGCTGTGCCGTTGTGCCATCATCAGCCAATAAATTTGTTAGAGTATTATGTCAAAGATTGTGATGTAAATTTGCTGATCACAACAGAAGAACGAGCTTCATTGATGCAAGAGTTAGCAAACAAAACAAACCGCAAACTGATTGTTTTGGATAAGTCATACAGGTAGTAATTTTGAATAATAATTAGAAAACAACTATTTTACACCTATTTTATAGTCTAGCATAAGGTGATACTTGTTTTGAGTTTGGAAAAAATTATAACTTGTAATTTCATAGGGAGTAGCAATATTGGACATGATTAAGTATACAAATTAGTCATTTTAAATTTGTTGAAAAAGTGTATTTAATAGATGATGGTCTAATTATACATCTGAATAGTATTATTGACAAGGAAAACTTCTTGAGGCAATCAAATTCACTACAGAGCTAACTATTCAATAAATATTATTTTTTTAAATTGATTTACTTTGCTTTTAAATATAAATAAACATAATGTCCTGTTTCTCAGTCTATTGGCGTTGGTGCACACAGGTACAGTCAAGTCATGTATCCTCAACCCCTATTTCTGCTTCACTTGTCTACAGTTAAAGTATTCTTCGGTCATTCAGGTGTTAGACTCATAATAGAGAGTACATTCTGCCTCTCTGCTTTGAAGGATAGAAGTTTGTTTCATTTTTATACTGATAGTCAGTTTTTGTGTATTTATATTGTAGTTCTCTTCTGCATAGTCTCTCAAAATTTCTAGGGTAATATTTATTCAATCTTCCAGGAGAGTTTCTGATTTTAACCAATTTTTTCTTTGGCCAACTTATGTCACCAATGCCATAATTGAAAGTCGTGGATAAGAATTTGACAACAAGGTTACAAAGAGGAATAATACGATAGAACTTGATACTAAAAATCACAAAAAAATAAAGTTCACGGTGTTATGGAAATTTATTTGTAAGTAATAAGTGTATAAAATTTGAGATACATTATTTTATCCACCAAGACATTCTTTGTTTTAGATTACTGATGTTTTAGATATTTTTCACTGAGATGTTTCAGATTCTTTATATTATTAAATGGAGACAGTCAAATCACCTAGTGGAAAATACTCGCATAAGAAAGTAAAGGCTTTTAAAATCTGAACATAGAGAATGGTGTGAAACTCTTGGATGAACAGAAGAAACAATAAAATTCTTCAGTGTGAATAATATTGAAGTGCGCAAGTTAGAATATTGGGGACATATGATAAACAACGCTAGATTCCTCCTTTTCTAAAACATCTTGCAAAGGAAAGTATATAGCAAATGAGCCTTAGGACACTAATGACTTGGTTGAAAACTTATGTCACAGTAGTTTGGCTTGGAATACAAAGTCATTATTTCAAAAGGCCAACAATAGAAATAATGTTCATGATTGCCATTGCTTGAAGAAGAATATCCTTGAGAGTTTATGAAGTTTATTTTACCATACTGAAACATAGGCTTCTTTTATAATCTACAAATTTTGAGCATACACTCTTTTTGATCAAATGTCTTTTTAAACAGCCTTTATTAATCCGAGTGTGTGAAATAAAATTGTTTAATTTTGCAAAAATCCTGCTTTTCCTTAAATTGGATTGGCAGTTTGATTTACAGTTCCTTATTCAGTTTTCCCAGCTCAATAGTGGTTTTAATTATAGACTTGGTGCAGTAAAAATAGTGAATTTGTATTCATTCCATAATTGCTGTAAATAGTGAGAACAACACTCAGATATATTTACTGAAGCTTTTATTATATTAAGGGAATTTCATAATATATCCCTGGTTGTTGTTTAACTTTCATACTTTTAAAGTTCTATTATAAAATGTATTTCAAAGATGTTACAGATGTTTCTGACTTCCGGATGAATGTCTTGAACCTTCTTCCTCATTTCGTTTTTTCTTCTGGAAGTATTTGGAGGCCAAGTAATTATTTAACATCTGAAATATAGTAATCATTTTTTTCTCTACTTTTACAATTATAGTGCTTGATGTTGGAGTGTTATATTTGATATTCAAAGACTTGATTTACCTGCATCTTTCAGTCCTTTATTTGGAATGAAATATGAGTTTCACATTTCTGTTATATTGATCCAGTTATCAAGAGCTACAGATTTCTGTTTGAGATTACCTGTCTCCTTATATCAACTTTATAACTTCCTGAGATTCTCTATATTTAGTCTTTTCTCTTTGTTTATTCTTCTTCTCCTTCAAGTCTCTCAAGATGAAAATAGAGTCAGTCGGGTTATTAATCCTAAGTTATAATTATTTGTTACTTGGTGTAGTGCCCTATCCAATAACTAATCTTATCTCAGTCTGTTTCAACTCTCTTTTATTTTAAATATAAGCATTATGTTATTCCTAACTATGGAAAAAATTCCACTGTCCACCTTTCTAACTTTATAAAGTAAAGATATATGGTGTAGCCTTTAGTAGCACAATATTGTATGTTATCTGCTATGTTATTTGGTTCTGTTGATTAAAACTACATTTTTATCATTGTTAATCAATATCTTCTTCAATTAAATTTCTAGGTGAAATCCCAACTGTTAAATTGTTCATTATTTGGAGTGTTGTTGTTACCTGTAACAGGAGCTGTTCTTGAAACTGACTTTATATGTTTGCTCATTTTGGCTTCATGTTAGAATTGATAACTTATTTACCATCAAACAGGAGACATGCTTAGCTAATGGTTTGCTTCTAGAGCAAATAACTTTTTCCCTCATAAACTGTTTGAACAGTTGTAATTTAAAAAAAAAATTTTGAAATGCAACTGCTAACCAATTAATGATTTGTTTTTTATTTTAAAAGTCTCAATAAAATTTCTTAAAAATTTTAAGGAATGGTAAAAGTGTTAATCTGTAATTATGCTATTGAAAAAATCATTTAAAAAGAACACTCTCTTATTGATATGAAATTAATTTTGCTAATAACCAATTTGTTTAATGTTACACACTCACACACATACGCTGAGAAATGTATTTAATTTTGATATTTTAAATCTGTAAAAGATAAGTGTTTTTATATAGCATAATATACTGATATTAAAATGAATTTATTAATTTGTTTTGGGTTTCTTTTTAAATAAGCCATAAATTATTTCATATACAATAATATTAACAAACTCGTTCACAAGAATTCCTCCTTCTAATCATTTCAAAAGTATTTTAATGAGAATAGTTATTTGTGTTCTAATTAATGAATCATAAGACCTATAATAGATAAGTTTATATTTTATTACAGTAGTCTATACAATTAGTATACTATAATTACGCCGTTACAAAAAAAAATTCTGAAATAAATTGTTTAGCCTGCTGATTCTACTAATCTTCATCAAACATATCAGTCACATTGATTTTTCAAGAACTGACTATCATGCATTATTAAACACATAGTAATAATTTTAACCATATTTACTGTATGTATTATTGCTATTAGAATGCACTAGATTAGTTAGCCAACTTTTCACAAAACATAACTCTAAATCTAAATTGATTTGCATAATAAATGTGATCCCACTCTAACAAGTGAATGGAAAAACAGTCCAGCCTGTCTACCCTAGCACAGTCTGTAATTTCACAAAACTAACCCTGTACATAACAATATAATTCTGCAAAAATTATGTAGAATGAAAAAAACATTAACTGATTTCAATATACAAGTAATGCTCTGATTGTTAATCAACTGTCATGTCTGCATGATATGTGTATAAACATAATTTAATTAGTCAGTTCCCTTTTGTTTGTGTGAGAATTGTGTCTTCAGCACCAAAACACTTAAGCAGAAACATTGACCTTGGTTTCAAAAGTAAAACAAATTAAGAAAATAGATGAAAGAAAAATTTAATGTTTAAACCATAGGTTTTTGGCATTGGACATTCTACAGTTTAGAACATTAAAACAAGTATATGGTTTTGTATAAAGTCCTCCTTTAACTAACAACGGAAAATTTTATTTTAGTTTCTTTTATGTTATAATTACAATTAATATAAATATGTATACACTTATGTCAAAATAACAATATTAAGTGACAAATTAAAAAGCGAATATCCTTGAAATTTTCCTTTCTATGTATGGCGTTGGACTATTATTTTTGTTTTTTACTATTTGTACGCTTTCTTTTTTTTTCGTCGCTTGTATTGTGTTGTAGTTTCTTTTTGCATTGTCCGTTTGTGAAGCAAGTTTCAATACCGTTATTCCAGTTTGTTTGTTTATTTTATTCTTTCCATTCTTTTTTAATCCTAGATCATTATTTATGATTTTGTGTGGTAATAATGGCAACAATTTAAGGTTGTGCAATGGAGGTTTTGACGAAAACCAGATGGGGAGAAAAGAAAAATTCATATATATCTTTGGTAAATACATTTCTAGCTATGGGAAAGTCGTCTCAATGCCAAAGCGCTAGAATTTAAACATGTAGATGCTCAATTTGAAGCTGATCTAGAGCCTCCCCAAATTTTTATAATTTAATTATTGAATAAATATTTGAAATAATTATATTAACATCAATTGTCATCCACTATAGGTTTAAAAAATGTATTTGAACTTGATTGGATGATTATAAACGTATTTTATTAACTTTATGTTAAATAAAAACAACCTCTTACCACAAATTCAACAATTGGTATTTTAACCTAATGTTCGATTACAAAGTAATCATCTTAAGAGGTATTTTACAAATAACTAACTTACAGCTAAACATATGCGTATTTATAGGCAACGGGAACTCCTTGACCACGCCCCCTACACTATCCGACCTATCATGTTGCGAGTAACAACAAGGTCTGGTCCAACAGGAGGAGTTACCGTTACATTATTTTTGAATGTTTACACTAATTATTAAGTTTACACATTAACAAATAAAACTATAACAAATCTCTTAACTAATAAATACAATTGAGAATTCGGGATAGGCCCTTTGTCAGAATTTAATAATTTATTAGTTTCATATTTATTAATAATAATGCTTTCGAAACTATTTAACATATTTTTTGATTTGAGATTTTTAATTAACTTAAGGTTATTTATATCTAAGTTATGATTAGTTTCTAACATATGTTCACCTACACTTGATTTCTCTGGTCTTTGAAATTTTATGTGACTAATATGTTCTTTAAATCTAGTGGAAATTTTTCTTTTGGTTTGACCAATATAAATCTTATCACATGAATTACAATTTTCTTTATAAATCCCTGACTTATCTAGCGTTTTTATTTTATCTTTTGGGTTACCTAAAAGGTTTCTAAGGCTATTTTGGCTCTTATATGCCACTTTAAAATTTACTTCTTTAAAAACTTTTTAAAGTATTTTATTAACGATTGAAAATGTGTACAAGATATATATCAAGAGAGTGTGAGCTACTAGAAGGAATTAAAAAAAAAACGTTCAAAATTAAAAGTTTTCACAATATGTGTATGAAGAGTATCTTATAAAACTGGTAACTACTCATGAAGTTTAATCACTAAAATACACTCACAAGCTAAACTCATAAGAGCTGTGAAGGGCTCATTCTGCAGTAACAGACATGGATTATCGCACTATTTCATGTATTGCTTAAAATATCCAATAACAGCAACAATGTGTCCTTAATATATATTGTAGTACACAAATTTTGTTTTCCTAGTTGCCAAGTTTCAAAATCAAAGGCTTGATAGTTTTTGCTACGTTCTAGTTCAATGACAGATAATCAATTTAGTGTGTGATTATTGTTAGAATGAATTGTTCGCAGGTGCACGATAATGGTTCCCAGTTTATTTGAAAGTACATCAAATTGATAAAAAAAAAGATTTATAATCAAGGTTAGGAGTATGATTCATTACAAATAAAGAGATGCTTGGTGCTGACCATCAAGACCAGGACTTACTGTCTTTTACTCTGAGATAGATAAGAACATTTTTTCCATATCTTGAACTTGACAATTCATAATGCATTATTGTCTCTAAAGAAAGCAAAAACATAAAATGTACTTCATTAAGGGTTTTCCCAGTCTTATTAAATACATAATTTCATTCTTTGTTATTGTAAGAAATATTTAATCAAACTTAGTTCCATATAAAAATTCTTTGTTACTTCATTAAAAAACATTTGCTAAAATAAAACAATAAAAGCACAAAAAATAACTTTTTAAGTTCTAATAGTTTTGTAATTTTTATAAAAAAATATGTTTTGAACATTTTTGGTAACAAATTTTCAGTTTCCAGTCCCATAAGGCAAGGTTATTATAACAAATGTATCTCAACAACGGCCATTCCTATGTATGCACACTCAGTCAGTTGACGTTTAGTCTTGGTTTTGTAATTATCCTTGTAAACCTTAATATTTAGTCTTCAGAAGGACCACGAAAATTGTTGGTGTGGTCAAAAATTGAAATTCAATAAATCTTTTTATATTATTGTCTTTCATTTCTATCAGAGTCCTGTTATGGATTTAGAATTGAGACATTAGAATCCTGAAAATTTAACAACTGTTTACGCAAAATTCCGAAAAACAGGGTTCTTCCTGCATTTTGTTCTCAATCTTTGTAACAACTAATAAGATCATGAATTCAGCGATAATGAGACAACAAACTTGTCTCTAGATTTGGTTTAGTCTTTAAAAGAAGCAGTGAATTTTAAATATTTCTCTCTTTATATAAAGACAAAATAGGTTTTCAAATTATATACGTAATTTACTTTTACATTTGCTAAAATATGTTCTAAATGCAAAAAGTAATAACCAAAATCAAATTACAGACTTTAAATCACATTGATTGTTAATCACCCACTTGTGAGTCCAAACCTTCATGCCAGGCTATGTCATTATGGCCACACCTGTTTGCACTTGTAGCAAATTTGTTATGCACTCATGATCTGTTTGTGATTAATATGTGTGTGTAGTAATCTATATCTATCTACCTTTTTACACTGCTATAATTATTTACTTGTTTTTTATTTAATCTTTTATTTTGTGTGTATTTTTAATTGAAAAGCAATATGTCATTTTAATCATATTTGCTAGTTTTTGGAAAATGACTAATTTTATTGTATTTTAGTCTTGTTTTTGTACTTTCCCTTCATACTATTCTACAATACTGTAGTCTACATGAACAACAGTCAATTAGTTAAAACTCAGTATTTACATAACTAGTTGAACTTACAAAATTTAAATTCATAAATTTTCTATTTGTTTTACTTTACAATAAATGTTTTAAATTTCATTAAGTTACTGGAATTTCATTGATTGTCTTATAACATTTTCACAAAGTTAAAAGCTATATTTTTTAATCAATATTTCTTAACAGTCCGAATAGCTGATACCTATTAATAATGGAAATTTAATGAAGTAAGGACAAGATTCCCTGTTTGTAGGTTTTATTGTACGTAGACCTCCAGATGACGAGCACTTAATCCAAAGGTAGTTTATTAGAACTATGTCACTTACATTATACAGTAAACTCCCGATTATTCGTGGAATAGGGTGGCCCTAATCCATAGGATTATTATACCATAAGTTACACAAATAATGACCCCGGTTAATGCAATTCACAAATAATCTTCAGACGACAAAATAAATACAGAAAATAATTTAAAATGTCGATGTATTTGACGGATTATAACGTGTACATTTATATGTCTAACTATTTACAATACGTACATAAGTATATGTCAAAAGTAAGTATGTACTCGTATGTACAAATGTAATTTCCTTTACACATAATACTTTCACTTTTTAACAAAAAAATCTGTCACTTTCGTCTGTTTTTCTGTGAGCATTGATTTAGCTTTAATGTGCGATCTAAGTTTCTTGAGAACCATTTTGTCGCACAGTGTGTACTTGTGTCACAAAGCCATAAAGATTGATAATGTATATGACAGACATGGATAATGCATATGTCACGTCCTAGACTATTTATAGCCGAGATTAGCTGACATTTGTTTACAAACTTCTGATACACATTAGGTTTTCGGGCGTCCAAGCATTTTGTCATTGTCTCTTATATACAGTAGTCTGCTCGCCCCTTTAATTTCGCTGACCAGCGTCGGGATTCTTCCCTTTCAATGTAAAGTTAGTACGTACATATTTACATATCTATTCCCTTCATCTTAACTTCTATTAAGCCTTATATGTATTTACGTCGTAATTCATCGTTTGGAAATTTAAATACATGAATCTGATTGGAATAAAAATTGGATATTTGTAAAACAATGGCAGACCTCGGATAATCCGCAAACCGGTTATTCTGCCCACGGATAATCGGGAGTTTACTGTATATAACTCCTTAAATTTAATCTGTGGATATAATTTAGTCAGTAAAAGAAACAAATGTTTAATATTTTGTTTAAATCCTACAATTTTGAAAGGATTTGTTTCCAAAACAAAACACTGTGTCCAAATCTTCCTTTATTATCTAAGCACAAAAATTATAATCATTTTATGGTAAAGTGATTGAAGAAGATATTGATTCTGATAACATAGAAATCATGCAGCTGTGACAGGTATTTAAAGTTATTTGTGAAATAAATCACTTTGACAATAAAAATTAGAGGTTGCTCAGAAATGAAGATGAAAGTTGTCAGCTGATGAGTGAAAATTAGATTGTGCAAGATGTGTAAACCATATGTGGCAAAGATGGCTAAGTGAAAACTTCACCCTATATTCATAGTGTATGACATTTTTGTCACACAGGCTATGGTAAACAATGCAGAGGCAGCTGATGCCGTAGTTTTAACGAGACTGTAAAAAAGAGAAAGGGATATAAATCTCTTTAATATTTAAAATCAAACAAATATTAGTGATTTATTTTTGCAGGATCTAGATGCCTAATGGTGTAGTAAACTTTTAAGAAATTAACAAATTTTTTTAATTTTTGTGCAGCCGAATACCATATTTTATCTCAATAAATAAATGTTTTAATATGAAGAATTCTGGATAATTCATTGGAAATCTAATAATCTGATGTCTTTTGTGTTAGATTTTTTTAAGAAGGTGATTTTTCACTCATTAACAAATCTATTTACTTATTTTACTTACTTCAGACCAATAACATAAAGTAATCAAACTAGAAAAATAAACAAAGCTTTAGTGTTAGAGTTAAGGTGAGTATTTAAAAATAAAAAATTACATACCAGATTTTCAACTACTTCTATTTTTTTGATAATTGAATTAACAAATTCACAATAGATTTATTAAATATAAAATATTTCAATGAGCAAAGGTATAATATTTGGTACAAACTAATTTTAAAAATACAAAACTATAATACAGTAGAGTCTCGAAATTCCAAGTCCTGATATTTCAAGCTTCTGTCAAATTCGAGCCTATTTCTATTTATAATTTTGAAAGAAAATGATGAATCGGCTTTCCAAGAAATGTTTTTATTAATACAGTATGCAAAGGAAATGAGTCAGGCTTCTAATAAATGTTCTATAAACTTATTTAGTGCATTTGTAATTGACTATAGTATTAGGGTTCATTAAAACTCCTATTTTTCCTAATGCACCGGAACATATTTCAATGTAATCCGAGTTTTAGGTAATCCAAGGGTTTTCAGTAACCTCGAATTATCGAGACTCTACTGTATTTACATACTTCAACATTTATATCAATATATAACTTGGGAAAGGACCTTAATCAATATTTAAAATAACCTTTTTGTTTTTATGGATACAAAAAATATTTTTTAAGCATGTAATTCATTATATACAATGATCTAAATGAAACTGGGTTTTATTACAATTTTAAAAAGAAAACATTTTAAAACTTGATTTTCATCCAATCAATGTTTATTTCACTGAGCATTGATTGCATCTTGTATATTCAGAATTTATATTTTTTGGTGTTCCTTAGAATTTCTTATAAAATTAGGTTCTTATAGTGAAAAGGTTATTTCTGTATGATACAGCTATATTAATGTTTTATTTCCTTACATCAAAATAATTACCCCATATAGTGAGAAAGTTTCCAGGTTTTTCCTTTAACCTATAGAAATATCTGACTTATTCTTTGTTCAAATTGTTATCTATAAAATTATATGCTTAACTTTTTTTAAAAAAATTTCTATTAACATTTCTTAGCATCTTATGGTAGTGATATGTTTGTACTAGTTAATTGGGGTTCTGGTGTAATTATTCCAATAATTAATATTTATATATATAAAAGTTATGTTATATATTTACTTTCATAATTACTGTTATTTATAATTAATTATTACACCAGTATAATAAGACAAAATTACAATTCTAGCCTTGATGCAAGGGAACCTGATCAGAATTCAAAAGTAAAATATATTGAGTTGACTGTAAACCAGACACATTTAGAGAGTATTGGACAGTCACTTGAATTTTATAAAAAAAGTGATGCATTAATTCTCTACACATCTGGATCTACAGGAATGCCTAAAGGTGAATTTTCAAATCGAATTTTTTTGATTCTCTTGTAGTAGACAGTTAACCAAAGTTTATTTTAAATTTTAACCTTCGAGGGGGAGCATAGAGCTTCAAACAAAAGAGGGCGCTTGCGGAGATTTATTCTGCACAAATACCCTTTAACATTTAAACGGTTTGCGATTTTATATTTGTGTGATTTCGCAATTAAATACTGTATAAATGCATTGTAAATAATTTTAGACATCATTATTGTACAATTTTAATTTATTAAACGTCATATTTCTAACAATATTTTTAATTAAAATGTGTAAGCAATGTATACTAGACCACTGTTTTCATTACGCAAGAGGTGTTTGCGATTTATTTTTCTTTAATAAAGTAATTCGTCTAAACATAAACAATATTTTATCGTGATGGTAGTCCCCTACACATAAGAATATGAAATTAATTATAATATTTAGTGAAAATAAGAAATAACAATACCTCCACAATCCGACCGCGTGTGACAAAAATTAATTTCTCATTAAAGTTATGAGGAAAATATAAACAAAAATAGGTTGGGGCATTTCCTAGAATGCAAGTTGTGGAGTAACGAGGTGGAAATAAACTTCTGACGAGAAAGAGATTTTTTTAACAAACAATGATACGTGCGGAGAAAATCTCCGCATACGCCCTCTCGAAGGTTAAATAATTATAATTTTTATCAGAAGTTTTTGTCTAATAATATGAATAGGTTATAGTAATAGTTGAAACCAAATGAGACACTACAAATGATTGTCGTCATTTTAACAATAATACGGAAAAAGTTCCTTTCATTTTTGGTGAGAGTATACAATTATTTAAGTTTCATTAAAGACTACATTTTTATTTGTTTTACTCGATAATTGTTATTTTTAAAGCTATTTTCTCCAAGACATTTCAGTTTATAAGAGATTAATCAATTTCATTTGTGTATTTATATACATTTTATTTTGTGAAAACAGTTTTCTCAATCATGCCGTAACAATATTTCATATAATTATATTAAATAAAACAAATAATTTACAAACAAATTGATTTAGAATACATAGTATTACAAAAAAGTTGGTAAATGGGTTTGAATATTTGAAACTAATAAAAAAGGCACATTTGATGCAAAATTATACCACTTAAAATCCTGATTAAATACAATAATTAGAAAATTATTTTTTAGGCAGCAATTTTCGTTTTAAATGTGGAAAAGTCGACTTTAGGAAGAAGCCCTACAATTGTTAGTAATGCTTGTCCTCCGTTCCTTGTACATTGGTTTCCCATGTGTAACCTTAATTGTTCATCTAATTTACCTTTTCTATCACAGATGGTGATAATTTGTGTTTTCACCTTGAAAATGCAATATTGTTTACATGTTAATTAATCCACAACAGTATATATATTTTTATTATAGACATAATAAAAATACGAGGATAGAACCACTACAGTAAGGTCAGGTCCGGGTAACTAAAATTTCTAAACTAAACAGTACAAGTTCTTATAATTTATTGATAGAAACATGTCAGCAAGTATTTGAAGTAAATGTTTTTTTAACAAAAATAATCTGTTAATCTGTAAACAATTACTGTTAGATAAATAAAACTAAAGACAATTAACACAAAATGTAAATAACACAAAAATGTATTTATTCATTGACTCGAATTTCAAAATTTAATATCTATAATTTTTAAAGAATGATAAGCTACAGAATATTTATAGATAACACTTATATAATTATGACATTTTAGTAATTTGAACCATCAAAGATTCTACATTGTTTAAACACTTTGACTTAAAACCAGTTTATTTGTTTATACAAGTTAACATACAAATACAGTAAACTCCCGATTATCCGTGGGCGGATTAACCGGTTTGCGGATTATCCAGGGTCTGCCATTGTTTTACAAATATTCAATTTTTATTCCAATCAGATTCATTATTTTTTTTTTAACCACTCAACGCGGCACAATATCCGGTAAAAACAATGATCATAAAAATAAACTAAGCTATCTCAAATAACGCAAGGATAAACAATAACTGTCCTGTTGGACTGAATGAACCAACTCGAGTTGGGAACAGACTACTGTATATAAGAGACAATGACAAAATGCTTGGACGCCCGAAAACCTAATGTGTATCATAAGATTGTAAACAAATGTCAGCTAATCTCGACTATAAATAGTCTAGGACGTGACATACGCATTATCCATGTCTGTCATATACATTATCGATCTTTATGGCTTTGTGACACAAGTAGAAACAAACATTCTGAGTTAAACGTTGAGTGGTTATTATACTAAAATAAGTAGTAGGTAGTTTGAATTTTTATGTGTTATTTTTATTTCTTTGTCTTTTTTATTTAATTTAATTTTTTGTCATGCAGTATTTTATCATTTGTATTAGTTGATATTTTATGTAAATTTTCCTTTTTTTTTGTAAACCGATAAATAAAACAACATTTTAATGTCTAATACACTGTTTTAATGTCCCAAATAAACGTGTATATGGTAGAAATAAATTTTTTGAGATGAAAACAACGGACACAATAATTAGAGCAAGACGACTCTTCACTGTGCGACAAAATGGTTCTTAAGGAACTTAGATCGCACATTAAAGCTAAATCAATGCTCACAAAAAAGAGACGAAAGTGACAGATTTTTTTGTTAAGAAGTGAAAGTATTATGTGTAAAGGAAATTACATATGTACACACATACTTACATTTGACATATACTTATGTACGTATTGTATATAGTTAGACATATAAATGTACATGTTATAATCCGTCAAATACATCGACATTTTAAATTATTTTCTGTATTTATTTTGTCCTCTGAAGATTATTTGTGAATTGCACTAGCCGGGGTCATTATTTGTGTAGCTTATGGTATAATAATCGATTATTGATCGTTTTGTGTATTCTTTGTTCATAACGGTTATCTGGCGTTGCCGGGCCACCCTATTCCACGGATAATCGGGAGTTTACTGTATGTAAAACTTAGTTATAACACTTTTCTGGGTTAATTATTATGATTATTTCGGCAGATCTATATGTTTGTTAACTCAAGACTGCTTCTCTTGTCTTATTTTTTAAAAAAATCTTAGATTAGGTTTAAAACCATCTTTATTTTATTCAAATAGTATTAGTCTGAAAAATTCCAGAGATACTCAAGGAAGACAAATTAGATAAAAAAAATCAATCAGAGAAAAAGGGAAGAAAAGTTTAATCAGCTAAAAGACATTTATTTGCTTTACAAACATTTTTAATAATAGAGTAGCTTAAAGGTTGTATTAATTATAGATTTTTGTCTTAGAACTATCTTTAATAATATTATGTTTAAACTAGTAAAATTTAATTCATAACAGGACTCTGATGAAATGAAAGACGATAATATAAAAAAATTTAATGAACTTCGACTTTTGACCACACCAACAATCTTTGTGGTCCTTTTTGAGACTAAAAAATAACATATAAATGTTATAATATTACAACAATACTATGAATTTATAATTGAGACATTAGGATCTTAAAAAAATGTTTGGTAAAATTTAATTTGTTTGGAGGAATTGTAACATTTTAATGAAGTTAACTTTTTTGTGTGTTTCAGGAGTAGTTTTGAGTCACAATAATTTGTACGCCCAAATTTCAAGCCTTGTAGAAATGTGGCAATGGAAACCCACAGATATAATTCTCCATACCTTACCTTTAAGTCATATTCATGGAGTTGTTAATGCTTTATTGTGCCCTTTTGCAGTTGGTGGAAAGTAAGTATGATGAAGTGGATAAATTTAAATACTCTCAAGTGAATATAATAATAATTCCTCTAGTTAGTTATAATCTTAAAATTGTTAAAGATATTTAGTCATGCTTAATTCTATGCATCGCCTCCTTAACTTCGGTTCATGTCCTTTGGTTCATGTTTTAGGTTTTATTACTGCAATTAAAGAGATTAAAAGTAAAATTGTCTAGTCACAATATCACACAGACATAATTTCTGCCCTTTCTTGGCTATAGTGGATACTTAACCCTGGAGTTGATGATTAGAAAATACCAGCGCCGTAGCATAATTCTTTGTTTTGCAGAAGAATGTTTATAAAATCGTAATAAATATACATCAAGCATTAAAGACATTTTATTATAAACAATATTTGATCTGACTTGTGAGTTAATGCTATAAACAGAATAAATATACGCAATTCACAATTATAAAACCTTAATTTCATGGGCGTTCAATGACTAATGACATCATCATCAGTGATGCTACCACAAACAAAAAAAACTATTCTTGATGTAGAGTTGATATTCTACTTGTCAGCAGATGTTGATTTAATTTGTCAGCATAATTGATTTTTTTTTTAAACATAAGATAACTTATTTATGTTGTTTTTTCTGTAACTTAGAAACAAAATAAATAAGGTACTGAGAGTCCAAATAAACAAGATGTAACACGGTGTTGACTTTGACTAGCCTAATATCATTTTTTTAAATATTTTAGGTGTGTAATGCTTCGAGCATTTAGTCCTGTAAAGGTTTGGAGTTATTTTCTTGGTTGCTTTGGAAATTACCAAATAAATATATTTATGGGTACTCCAACAATGTATGTCAGGTTACTAGATGAATATGATGAAAATTACAACAAGACAGAACATATAGTGTCATATGTTCGAGCTAGGTGTTCTCTAAAAATAAGGTAAGTTAAGTTATCACAAAATAAATACAGGTAGTATTAAATATTTTAAATGTACAGTAATATTAAAATAGTTCAGGTAAATCAAAATTATAAGTATTTATTTGAATAATCAAGTGAAAACTGTTAATTTAATTGCTGATGCGTTTTAAGACCCTCTTTTTGTAGCTGGGTTAGCTTCGTCAATGATTCAACAGTTTCAAAACTTATCAGCAACTAAGTTAATAGTTTTCACTTAATTATTAAAACTAGATTTTGTCCTGTTTAGAATGTTTTTAAGTAACATATGTAAAAACAAAAACAGGTAGACCCTAATATAAACAAAAAAATTTAAAGTTATTCACTTATGATTTATTTAGTGAATTCCAAAAGATTACAACAAGCAACTTTAAAACAAAATTAATTTTAATTATATTAACCTAATTATAGAGTTTAATAATTGCCTAGAATGTTATTCAAAAATTTATTGTAAAGATGACTCATAATTTAGTCATTTTTTTAATAGAACCTTGGAAGAAACTGACCTTAGATTTGATTGGAATGTGATGCTTTATAAAATTCATCGGTGTATTACATTTCCTCCTCTTCCTCACTCTAAAATCAATTTATGCAATTTAAATTACTTTTCATAATTTAAATTACTTACATACATAAAATTCAACTATAACAGGAAAAACAAATTAACTTTTTACTGCATAAATTGTTTTAAATTCAGAGTATGGTAGATATGCCTTAGATGTTGAGAATTGTAATACACTACTCGAGAGTTTTGAATCTTAATTTCTTAAAAAGTTTCTTACTTTTAACTTAGGTTCATCCAGGCTATACTTTTGGCGAGAATTTCCTTTTTTAGAGTTTTTGCTTTTATTTTAGGCTGTTTATGTATTTTGTCTATATTCTTTAATACATTTTGATATCGAAAACATGCTATCGGCTATTTCATTGTCTAAAATTTTGATTGATGATGATGTTTCAGTTCTCTCTCTTTCTCTTGTCCCTCTCTCTCAATTTCAATAAATCCACTGTGTAATATAATATTTACTTATGCACTTTATCATTCTATGACTTCCATAACTAAGATTTGAAATAAAGTCGTCAAAGAATTGGCTTTTGGACATTTTTAGTTTTTCTTCAGTTCTGTATTCATTTTCCACGGTTATAATTTTAATAATTAAAATTAAATTTTTTTCTCTTAGGCCTGGAATACCAAATCTATTTAAAATCTAATGCTTACGAAACTACCATCTGCTCGGCTAATTGAGATTTTGTTGGGAGAAAAATGAATGTTTGAGTAAACAAAATACTGTATTTACTAACATTTATAAAAAACTTTTTTAATAATTTCAAATTTTTGAAGCAGTTACACAATATGTTTTAATATTTACAAATTTTTGAAGCAGTTGCACAATAAGTTTTAATATTTTTTATGAACAACTATGACTTACCTTTTCTCAAATCTTTTATGCTATAACTTTTTATATTATGCCAGGAAGAAGATACTCGTTATTTTCTTATTATTAATGAGTAAAGATAATAACAGTATAAGAGACCTAAGTAATAAATTAAAGTAAAATACAGACAAATAATTAGGCATTTCTTTACTGCTGTGGTTAAATTAGACGATTTGCAAAAAATTATTTGGTGCTCCACAAGTTATTAATGGACATGTTTTGTTCATTCTTTGTAGCCTTTTATCTTAGGGAGTTGATACTTTCTCCTTTTTTATAGGCAGCTCATTAGTAGATAGGTAAGGTTTTTTTACGTCATCAATATCATGCAATCCAGATGGTATCTAATAACAGGAGATCAATTCTTCCTTTCACATGCCAACGCTGACCCACTGTAACTTTTTTCTCTTTCAACCAATTATTTTTCTCTATCAAGTTATCATATATAGGCAACTGTCACTAAAAAATCCAACCTTGAGAATGGTTTTTCATTTTCACCATCTGTCCTTTTAATGATATATATGTATTATGAAGACATATGGGAGGTCATGTTTTAGAAATAATAAATTGGCCACTCCTTTGTTTTTCTAATTAAAAATTTTAAGGTCCTTTCAGTGGCATGGTTGATCAGAGGTACCTACACTTTCTTAGTTGCATTATTCACCATGATCACCAATATTCACCATGGTTACATTATAATTTTTTTTTATCAGATTGGTGCTGTTACCCTTGTACAAAAGTAATAAAGGTATGACTTTTGTAAAGCAGTAAAAAGTCATATCTATACTAACAGGTATCAAGTCAAACCCATTCTTTAGTTTCCTAAATTGTTAACTATAAAAGTGTTCTTTTTGGATTTGACTTATTTCACTATAAAAAAAAAATGCTGCAGGACAAATTGCACCAACCATGCATCGTAAACGACTGTCACAAATGAGGATTTTCATTCCATATATATTTGGTTTTGAAAGAATGCACCTTAGCAAAGTCATATAATGTGTATACTTTAAAAACGTGTTTATATATATATCGCAATATGTATTCTTGTGTATTATTAAAGAACTTTATAAAAGTTCTTTATATATATATATATATATATATATATATATATATATATATATATTTTTTTTAGGTTAGTTTTGGTTGGTAAAGATTATTTAGATTTTTTAGACTAGGAGACTGACAGACTTACCTTGGTAAGAGTCCACACTGTAGTCTTGAAATAGAAACACATAAAAGCACTTAAACAATGATATATTTCAACCACACAGTGGTCTTTATCAATCGAAGAGAAAACACAAAAAGAAATATGAGAGAATGAAATAAAATAAATATAAGTTGTAATCACAGATTGTGTAGAGTAGAAATCAGATGACACAGATGCACAGATTAAAGATATATATATATAAATTGTTTCCATGAGCATATGAGTGATTATAGTTTATATAAGTCTGTCAGAGGAAAAGAGATAAGGCTATTGGGAAAAAAAAAAAAAAAAAAAAAAAAAAAAAAATGGATTTATCTGATGTTGAGGTTAGGGGATTCTCTGGACTTGGTATACCACTGGTATGATAGTTCCCACCTTCTCAGTTCTGAGGGATTGCAATCAGGGGGGAGTGATTTAATTATTTTAAAAAAATAATAGCCTTATTTTAAAAAAATAATAATAATAATTATCCCCAATAGCCTTATCTCTTTTCCTCTGACAGACTTATATAAACTATAATCACTCATATGCTCATGGAAACAATTTATATATATATATATCTTTAATCTGTGCATCTGTGTCATCTGATTTCTACTCTACACAATCTGTGATTACAACTTATATTTATTTTATTTCATTCTCTCATATTTCTTTTTGTGTTTTCTCTTCGATGATAAAGACCACTGTGTGGTTGAAATATATCATTGTTTAAGTGCTTTTATGTGTTTCTATTTCAAGACTACAGTGTGGACTCTTACCAAGGTAAGTCTGTCAGTCTCCTAGTCCAAAAAATCTATATATATATATATATATATATAAATATAAATATATATATATATATATATATATATATATATATATATATATATATATATATAATTTATGTTAGTTCTAGTAGTGCTTAAAGCTTATTTAGGAATTTTTAGACTAGATCTATCTAGGAGACTGACAGACTTACCTAGTGGCAATAGTCCAAAACTGCAATCTCTTGAAAATAAATAGACATACATAAAAACACATTGGACTATTGAAATATTCCGATCATACAATGATCTTTATCAATCAAAAACAAGGAAGAAAATAATTTTAGTTAAATTTGTGTTTATTTTGTTGATTATTTGTATTAGTATATTATTATTTGTTATAATATTTTATACCAATAAATTTTATATTAGCATTTTAAATAATTTTATAAAAGGTACAATTGTACATATATTAGTTACACTCAGAAAAAAAAACTTTGATCTTACTATCTTATCTCCTGTTATTATCTATATTATGTAATATTGTAATTTTTGAATCACATTATTAATTTTTTATATTTATATATTGTTTATTTTAATGTCTTTTTGTAACTAGAATTTGATACAATTCTTTTAAAAAAATGTATTTCATTAATTCAGTGGGAACTTCTGCATTACTTGTAACGAGGGTATAAATCTACAATTTTCTGATTGTTTTGGTAATTAGAACAGTAATGTGTAATTTTATTTGTTTATATAGGTTTCCTAAATGTAGCAAAATTAAGGCTGTTAATCGATATGTCTAAAAAATTTACTTTATACATTATTTCTATTTCAGATATGAACCTTATTTAATTTGAATATTTATTTAATTGTCAATCATATTTATATTTAATCCATTTTATTTGAAATATTCATATTAGTCATCAACTCATCTAAACCTGTGTCTATCAACATTATATTCTTTAAATAATTTTATTCAGTAAATAAAATATTATGAAAATATTTCAGAAATGATACTAAATAAGGGTGAACTCTTTTATATACAGATTTATTTAATTGTTGTACGTAAAATAATTTTGATTGAATATTATTTTTACTGTGTTAAATGTTTTTAGTATCTCTTTCATCCTGTATGTTTAACACGCTCAGCACGGCTAGCGTGCCTGTGTGCTCCCAGCTTATTTTCTTAGAGTCATCGAGCTCACAGGCATGCTCACTCCCAGGCTAATTGAAATTTCTCTAGTGTCGATACGTGTTTATATAAAGGTTTGATGTTTACGTCAGTGCTTCAGAAGAGTTTCGAGAACATTGTGCCTGAGTCATTTTTAAATCTGACCGTCCCAAGTTATCTTTTGATGCTTCAGGGAGTTTTATGAACAGATTTAATTTGGTTTAACTTTTATATTTTAAATGTTTTTTTTTAGTTTGAACCACTTAACGCGGCAAAATATCCAGTAAAATTAACGATCATAAAAAATAAACTAGGCTTTCTAAAATAACGCGAGAATAAACGATAACTGTCCTATTAGAGTGAATGAAAAAACTCGAGGTGGGAACAGACTATTGTAAATATGAGTCATTGACAAAATGTTTGGACGCCTGTCAACCTAATGTGTCATCATAAGATTGTAGTAAACAAATGTCAGCTAATCTCGGCTATAAATAGTCTCGGACGTGACATATGTATTATCTATGTCTCCATTTACATTATCGATCTCTATGGCTTTGTGAAACACATGGCACAAACAGAAACAAACATTCCGAGTTAAACGTTGAGTGCTTATTTTAGTATGTAGTATATTTTAGTAGTAGGGTCTTTAGTTTGGTATGTGAGTTATCTTCTTTTCTGTTCTTTTTTATTGTGTTTTATTATTTGTCATACAGTAATTTATCATTTGTATTTTTTTTTTAATGGTGACCCGATAAATAAAACAAGATTTTAGTGTCTAATACACTGTTCTGATGTCCCCAATAAACATGTATATGTTAGAAATAAAATTATTGAGATGAAAACAACAGGCTCGATAATTAGATGCTATGAGTGATGTAACCCGCATAGCATTCCACTGCCGTCAGAGATTGAAAGTTAACGAAAAACATCGCTGCTGTGCTGAAAGTGTTAATGTTGAATATTTCAGACGTTTCTTAAATGAACATTCATATACATATATTTTACATCAAGCGGTATGAAACTTTGATGAATGCAATTGTTTTTTTAAGTGATAAGTTCTTTTTTTAAGATATTTAATCCAAAATTTATTTGGCAAGGAATTGCTAAGGTCTTAAGACATGTAAACTTGAACTTTTTTGAACACTTTTAAAAAAGATTTTAGAGCATAAAGCGTCAATTGTTACTCGTAATAGATTTTCTGACCTTATAACCATTGAGATAAAATTATTAGTTGGATTCCTTTTTTTTTAAATTAAAAAGTTTTCAAAACTAAAATTTTATCCTCTTGTAACAGATCAATTATAGGAATGTTATAACAAATAAAAGGAATGTCACAATTCATTTTAAAACATTGAATTTTGAAATTTTGTTCACCAACCAAAAGTTCACTGGTTATGTACATTTTTGAATAAGGGGTAAGTTTTACATAGATTTGTTGTAAATTTACAAGCAGTTCCTTATAAATTCTTACACATAATAACATGTAAATGCTTAGGTAGATTGATGGTGAGTGGTTCTGCAGCATTACCAGAGAAAGTTTTTGACCGTTGGAAAGAAGTGACTAGACATAATATTCTTGAACGCTATGGCATGACTGAAATTGGAATGGCTCTGTCAAATCCTTTACATGGAGAACGTAAGCCAGGTAAAATCCCCAGTTAAAGGAAAATAGGTTTTATTATATATTTAATGTGTAAGTAGTGAGTGATCTTTATTAAATAAAACCTGGTTTTGTCATTTTCAAAGGGTTGTTACACAATGACTGCAATAGAACTAGAAAAACATAATACTGCGAGATTTCCTAGGAATATAAATGAAGTTTCAATTACAAACTCTATGGTTTAGAGGCAGCTTATTCAATAAAACTGTTTAACAAGTAAAATCTTTTAGCATTTATAGTGCAACATCATTTAATGCAAAGTTTTAAAAATGTTGATATCTGGACTGTAAATATATTACAGTATGGTTATTTTATAATTATTATAAACAGCATTAATAATAGAAGAAATTTTATAAATTTAATCCTAGTTCGGCACTTTCATTGTCATCATTTGAAAACAAAACAATCTTTTCAGTTCAGTAAAATATAAGAAAAAGTTTATGAGAAAAATCAATGAGCTTAAAAATGATTTTGTTAAACAAATTATACAATTATTTTATACGGTTCAAATCAAATATTTTCTGTCTGAGTCCTTTCTTTGCCATGTTTTTTGTTTTTGTTGTAAGCATACACACTAATGATCAAACAGCCCAATTTAGGTTGTAAGACATGTTCATATTTCCAAATGTTACGTGAGGCTTGTCTGCTAAAATTATTAAAATGTCATTCTAACTGAGGAATTTAATCTGTGTAAAATAACCTTTGATTCCTTAGTGTTGAAGCCTGTAGGTTCTTGAAGTCGATTGGAGGTTAATAATGTAGTGTTGATTTTTCTCAGTATAAAAAAAATATTATATCCTCTGGATAGCTGATGATTTTAAATAAGTTTAAAGGGGGGGTCACTTGTTGAAGAACATTTTCAAAGTAGTTTGAGAAGGATATGTAATTTACCATAATCCAGTTATGCTGACTTGTAAGGTCCTAGATTTATGTATAAACACAATGTACAGTAACTGGGAAAAATCTCTGACCTTCCTTGGCTTCATGTGACCTAGTCCTTAGTGATTCATTAAAATACTTTATCTTTATCTGTAAAGTGTATTTGGTGTAAGTGTTCTAAGATTAGTTTTCTGATCTTTATCAATAAATGTGGGATCTATTACTTTTATCAGTTTAGGGTCTTTTTAGTTGAGGTCATTGTGATTTTAAATGGTTTCTTAAGCTTTGAAACTCTTGCAATCACAAACTAACACTCTCTCCTAATAAAACCTTTCAGTGATGATTTTGCGTTCTTCTAATTTAAAGCCTCTCCGGCACTCTTAGACACATCTTATATCAAGTGGCTAACTAAGTTTTAATAAGAAGACACTATCCGATCCCAGCCTTGCTTGGCCAGCTCTTCTATATTCAAAAGAATTACATAAACAGACTGTTAAAAAGCATATTCAACATCAGGTTTTTTTAACCACTGAATACATTTCTCAGCATGCATAGCAGCCAGCCTGTAGAGAGTTTGGGGAAATCAACAGTCTAGTAGGGTTAGAGTATCATCAAATGCTATATAAAGTATGAATCTTTGATTAATTTTTCAATCTAACTTGAATTATAACCACTTGTTGGTAAGCTACTAGTGTTCTCCATCAAAGGATTGACAACCAAGGTAAAAGGAACATATGACAATATACATCCATAGAACAGGCATTTTTTTTATAAAAGATTGAGTCGTTTTCCAACTTTTTGATAAGATACTTTAGGAAGTGATTCAATACGAGATATGTTGTTTTTAGAGTGACAATGAGACCAATATAGGTTGAGGTTCAATGGACAAATCTTTTATTGATGAACTGAATGAAAACATAAATAACCCAATTATAGATTCGGATTCAGAAAAAGAGCATTTTTTTAGCATGAAATGATTTATTTACATGTAATATTTATTTTCATACAATGTAATATATGTGTAGTGAAGGGCAGAGGTGTACAGTGTTATTTTATTTATTTGACATTTTTGTGCATTCCTCAAACGACCATAATCCGATCTGTATCTAATTAATCAATTCATATATTTCTTGGAAAATTGTTTCATCCCCTTTGAAAACATGTATAATATAGTGTAAATGTATTTGATTATAGGTCAGGATTTTTTTATATTTTACCTAAAAACGTTCAGGCTGATATAAAATCCTTTTTAAAGGATTAGGCTTCAAAGTGTTAAAGGTAGATCTGAATGGCATGGAAGAAAAAGAGTCTAAATTGTATTTGGCACAGTAGAAAAACTATTTTATTTAATATGTTAGTATTAATTAGATCCGTACTTTAAAGATGACTAAGATTTGTAACTCATAAAAGTAAATTCTGTATATTTTAAAAATGGTGTCCAGATATATTCGAGAGATTATAATGACACTTTTGTTATCAACTTGGCAATTTTATTTTATTTTTGTAAAATTGTATACATTTTAACACAGAACACAGACAGTCTGAAAAGTTCTCGGCCTCTCCAAGAGAGAGCAGCACTACTCAGATGATGTTTTTCCACCATGTGGTAAACTGTTACCAAGGTACAACTGTTATTAGACGCCTTGCATAATACCACACCATTATATGTGGTAGTTGTTAGTAGGCAGTCATTTGATTCATTTGCTGTACATGTGTTATTGAAAATGGAAAAAATCGAGTATCTTGCAGAGGGAAAAGAAGGTTTAACACAGACAGAAATCAAGGTTTGAAACATGTTTGGTAACTTTTCTCTTTCATTTTCCTCTGTAAAGAAATGAGCAGTTGAATTTAAATGTGGGCATGAAAGTATGCAAGATGATCTGCGTGAAGGTCATCCGTCGAGAAAGTGCATGATATGGTTTTAGAAGATCAGCGAACATAAGTACATGAGATTGCTAATGCCGTTGGTATATCAAAATAACGAGTTGGTTATATTTTACATGAAAAATTCCATATAAAAAAGCTTTGTGCAAGATGGGTGCCGTGCATTCTCACTGCAGACCAAAAACTCGCCACACACAACTTTCCAATCAGTGTTTGGCGCATTTTACTAAAAACCAAGAGTGACTTTTTTGGTTGATTTGTGAAAATGGATGAAACATGGATTCGCCTTTACACACTCGAGTCCAAAAAATCCATTCAGTGGACAGAAGCGGGTTATTCTGGCCATGACCGTGCCATCCGCAAGAAAGGTCATGGGGTCGGTGTTTTGAGATGCGAAAGGAATTCTGTTGATCGACTATCTTCATAAAGGTAAAACAATAACTGGGGAATACTATTCTAACTTTCTTACACAACATGATGCAAAGATTTTTAAAAATAGACCTGGTGTACAGAAAAAGAAAATCATCTTCCATCAGGGCGATGTACCCTCTCACAAAAGTCTTTTGGCGATGGATAAATTGAGGGATTTGCATTATGAATTGCTGGACCATCCACATAATTCTCCAGAATTGGCTCCCTCGCACTTCCATCTTTCCCCAAAGTTAAAAATCTTCCTCGGTGGTCAACGTTTTTTGTCAGATGAAGAAGCGATTGCGGCTGTAGATGGGTACTTTGCACGACTTCCTGAAAAACACTACAGGACTGGAATTAAGAAATTGGAACATCAGTGGATGACATGTATTAACAATAAGGGAGATTATGTTGAAACCATAAATTATTTTCCTTAGGCCTAAAACTTTTCAGACCACCCTCATATTCAGTAAAGATACATTAATTTTATATTAGTCTACAGAAGGTGCAAATATCTTGTAAACATAATATGTAAAATTAAATAATTATTGTGTTTTCATTCATTAGCAGTCTTGTACATATTATGTTAACAGGTTTTGTTGGAAACCCTTTACCAGGAGTAAGAGTTCGTATTGTACACGAAGAAGCACCAAATAAATCTAAAGTTGTTGTTGAGGGTGACTCAATAGAAACAAAAATATTAGACAAATGCACTTCTGGAAATCTTCAAGTACAAGGAGAAACCGTCTTCAAAAAATATTGGGGAAAGCCCGAAGAAACAGCTAGAGAATTTGTTGATGGTAGTTGGTTTAAAACAGGTAAATTATTTTGTTACTTATACTCAGATATATATAATGTATCATTATATATGAGTATATCACATATACTCATATATATATATATATAAATTTTTTTTTTAGGTAAGTTCTAGTACAGCTTAAAGCTTATTTAGGAATTTTTTGAATAGATAGGAGACTGACAGACTTACCTAAGGGCAATAGTCCAAAACTGCAATCTTTTGGAAATAAATAAATAGACACATATAAAAACTTAACACACTATTGAAATATTTCGATCAAAAATGATCTTCATCAATCAAAAACGAAAAGACTGAAGTGAACCACAGATGTGTTTAAATATCCAAATGTCACAGATTTATAGTTAATGATATAGTGCTATATGTGATTTGTGTAAATATTGATTATTTGAAACTAGATATTAATAGTCTGTCAGAAGGAAGGTAAATGGAGTTGTTAAAAATGATATATAGGTTTGGGGGAATGTAAAATTAGTTTTATCTGATGTTGAGGTTAGGAGGCTCTCTAGATTTGGTGTACCACTGGTATGATAACTCCCATCTTCTCAATTCTGAAGGATTGCAATCAAGGGGGAGGGCCTTAATTATTTTGGCAGTATAACAATCATTGAAAGATATGATGTTGTGACTAGCAGCGTGTTGAGTGGTTGGCCTGTTTATGTTCATGGTTCCAACGTCATATCTGTGACCATTCATTCTGATGCTCAGACCATCCGTGGTGAGGCATATGTACTGTGTCAGGCAAAATTTACATTGCAACTGGTATATTACATTTCTGGATGTACAAGTATGATGACCCTGCATCTTGAAGTCCACATTGGTTGCTAGGCTATGGAAACTATTTGTTGGGATGTGTATTGGACATGTCTTGCATCTAGGTCTATTGCACGGAAAGGAGCCATGAGGAAGTTTAAGCAGTTTTTCAGTACTTGGATCTGGTAAATTTTGGTTGTACTAAAATATTTTTCAAATTAAAAGGTTGTCTGAACCAAATATGTGGTGGATTTGAGTTAAGATCTTTGGTGTGGGTGGAAGCTTGAAGAATCTTGAAGCCATCCTTTAATATTTTGTTCAGCTTTGTTAGGCCTGGATGGTAATCTGTAACTAAAGACAGTTTGTTGTCTTCCATAGGTGGTCTGGGTTCATCAGATGATTGAGCTAAGCGAATTTGATCCTCAACAAGTTGTTTAGAACAAATTCTCTTGCCCCTGATTGCCTGACTGTATGGTATGGACCTTTTTATATTCATAGGGTGGTTGCTATTGAAATGTAGGTATTGTAGATGGTTTGTCGGTTTGATGTGGACACCTGTATAGATATTCCCATCTCTGATTGTTACATCTACATCTAAGAAGGTGATTGTTGCTGTAGATTTCTCCCAGGTGAATTGAAGTGTAGAGAATAGTGATAAGCCCTTCAAAAAACTTTTCAGTGTTGAGATTCCCTGTGTCCAAATTAAGAAGATATCTATATATCTGTACCAACATAATGGTTGGTGTGTGTGAGTTTTTAGGAATTCTGCTTCGATATTACCCATGTATAGGTTTGCGTAAGATAAGGCCATCCTAGTACCCATTGCTGTTCCTTTTATTTGCAAGTAATTCTTTCCCTCAAATTGAAAATGATTTTTTTCAAGAATGAATTTGGTGAGGTGAATAAAGAAAGATGTAGTGGGGTAAGGGTTGTCTGAGCGTTTGTTGAGGAAATTTTCGAGAGCTGATAGACCATCTGCATGAGGGATGTTCGTATAAAGAGAAGTAACATCTATGGTGACCAAAATTGTTTCAGGAGGTAGAGGTGCGGGTATTTGAGACAGCAGGTCTATGAAATGATTCGTATCCTGAATGTATGATGGAATGTTTTCCACCGAAGGTTGAATATGCGAATCCAGAAAAGCTGAGATTCTTTCTGTGACCGAATTACAACCAGCGATTATTGGCCTACCAGGTGGAGGTACGATATTTTTATGGATCTTTGGTAGTATATAAAATTGAGAAGAAGAGGGGCTTTCGTTGCACAGTAATTTTATAGATCCTTCCGAAATTTGTTCTCTAGGAGATGTATATTTGAGCCATTCCAAGAGAGAATTGTTGTAATCGGATGTTGGGTTATACGTGAGGATCTTATATATTGTGCTGTCAGACAGTAACTTGTTTGCCTCCTTTATGTAGTCCTCTCTGTTCATAACAATCGTGGTTGAACCTTTATCTGCTGGAAGAATCATGATGTTATTGTTTTTAAAGAATATATTGCTGATCTATCGAGTTTGGTAAGGTTAGGTTTGGTTTTGAGGCCGTTAATGAATGATTTATCAAATGCACACTGATTTGAATCTATCAAAAAATATCAAGAAATTAAATTTAAAACATATCTTGGCAATCACTTAAACTTACATGGCTTTGTTAGCACATTTTAAAATTTCACACAGGTTTATTCTTGTGAAATAGTTAAATCCTGAAAATATAAAATAAATGAAACAAAGCTACTTATAAAACACTTTCGGTAGCTATTAAATTTTGAAACGTAAATTATTAAAAGTTTAATACAAAAATAATAACGATTGCAGCCTCGACAACCTTCCCTCTAGAGTGGCTGGTAAAATATAGAAGCAGTTTCTTATGGTAACAGAGTGTGGTTACTGAATCCTCCACCTTGAACCTTAATAAAAAGTCTTTCATTGGTTTACGGTTTATCATTTCCTTCTTCCCTAGCATTATCTTGAAACATTTTTAGAAACAAAAATTTCTTTTAAAGTAGGCCAATTTTTACGTTATCTAAAAAAACGAATATTTATGCAACATGCTGAATTGTAACAAAAAATCATTTACCATGTTATATATATTCTCTTGTCGATCTGAAAAGAAATTTTTGTTTTACACAAATTAAAAACCTGTACGATTTAATTATTTTTGCCAAGTGTGCCAATTACATTCCCCCAATGAACATGCTATATATATATTATATAGAGACTACAAATATTTTTGTCTAAAAACTTTTATTTTGTTTACTCTTACCACTAACTGCTAAAACAGGATATGCTTCCGTCCCTTTTGTGTGCAAACTAACTTTTTCTCACTTGAGACTTTACTTGCAACTTTCCCACATTGCACATACTAGGGTGTGTGAATTTGCATACTTCCTGTAGCAAGCAACCTTATTCCGACTTAAATACGTAACATCTCCAGCAGTTAATTTTTTAAAATTATTTCAAATTACACAGTTACCCCTTTTTTGTTATAAACTAAATCATTATTTAAGTAAATAATCCCAGCATTGACTAATTTGGGTTTTTACTGGTTTTATTCAAGTTAGTCCATTTGTCTTGAAGTCTGAATTCCCTGATGTCGTGGAATTATGTTATGTTACGTGTATTTGAGATTATAAGGCAAGCCAATCCCATGTATGTGTATATACCATTAATCCACAGTATACTTATTTGTTGTCGTGGGGTGTTAAAAGGGTTAAAAACATTTTTACCCTTACTTTGATAGATTCAATTCCAAAAGATTGTGTCTACCTTCATTATTTCAATTTTGATTTGAATGAGGTTTCTTTACATGTTATTGTTATTACAATATTGGACCAGTACCGAAACAGCACTAAGAAAATACAAAATTGTATGTGGTCGTTCATACTTCATAGCCAGTTTACTTTGAAAATTTTCTACCTTTTTTGATAAATTATGACATCTAACATAAACTACATCTCCTATTTTAAAAAGAGGCTCAGTCTTCTCATTTACGTATTTACCATTGTGTTTTGTAGACTTTTTTAAATCTTCCATTGCTACACGAATTTTATCACTCAATTCCTCTTTCGAATACTTATTTTCTATTATACTGTTTAAGCCCCATAGAATTGCTTAAAACATCATTGGGTTGGTAATTAAAAAGTAATTCGATTATGGAATATCTGAATGATTCATTTAGAGCAGAATATAAACTCTTCTGCAAAAAGCCTATTACTTCATCCCAAGAAGTTTGATATGAAAATATGCTTTCAATGGATTTTTAACATTATTAATGTTTCGCTCAGCACAATTTTCACACGGCAATTATGGCAATGGCATTTTATTATGTTTTATGCCATTATTGAACATAATTTTTTAATATTCTATCGACTTAAAGCATGGACCCTGATTTGATACAATTCATTGTGGTACACCAAAATTAGCAAAAATCACATCCTGCATTTTGTTGATGACATTTACAGTAGTTGCTCTTCTTAAAGGTATAACCAAGCTAAATATTGACAAATCACCTACACATATTAACAAATATTAATTACCTTTTTTTACCTAAAATGTCAGTTTAGGTATTTTTCCATTGGTTTCTTAGCTGTTTTACTAATTAGCAGCCCTTAATATACCTTTGGTGCTTGTTTCGATTTAATACAAATTTCACAACTTTAACTTTATCTGAAATAATTCTCTTTAAATTAGGTCTATAAGAAAAAAATCATTTATTTTTGCAAAGGTTCTCATTTCACTCAAGTGACCACCTATCATAGAATTGTGAGAGTATTCAAATTGATACTAAGGTTCCATTTTCAACTTGAAGTTCTAGTTCACAATTATACACTTTGGCCTATATTAACATGTATGACTGGCCTATAGTATACTTACTCTTAGTTTAACAAGTACTAAAGTAAGGAGATGTATCCCATTGTAAACTAAAATCTTAACTGACATCTTGGTTGCTTTAGTTTGGACTGAGGGTAGGAAGCGAGTAATGATGTGGTTAGGGTATATAGTTCAGGCGGTAATATAGTTTTTCCATTATTGATATGTCATATCTTTTGTTAGTACTATATTTTTAATGTTGTATAAGTCTTGGTGGTGTTCTTGATTTTTTAATATATGTTTTTAATAAGGTTTTATATGATGTTAGGTATGTGTTGGTTGATAAGGGTGGTTTGAAAATTTGTGTATTGTGGTTTAGTATTATATTGGTGATTTATGATATACATTGAAATCTCATTATAATGTACTTACTTACTTACTAGCCAACGCCCACTCTTGGCAATTCTGCCATTTGGTGACGCGCTGACCAGTAAATCACGGAGAGCTGTTCCTCAGGTTTGAGCTCTTCCACCTGTTGTCTGACATGTTCCAGTGCAGGGCATGTTTGGAGATGGCTTGCATCAAAAAGATTGAAGCAGCACAGAGGTCACTCGGGGCTGTCCAGGATACCTATACGGTGGAGGTGAGCAGGCAGGAGGTCATGTCCGGTGAGGGTGCGGAATGCTGGAACAGCTATGAAGCGGTTAGGATACTAGTCCGGTCCGGATTTTGATAGTTTTTCCCAGGTTTTTCTGGTGGCAGCCTCTTGGTACACAGCTTTCATTTTGTGTTTTACTGACAAATCAATGCGAGCCTTGGCAGCTGACAGTGGCATTTTCAGTTTCCGTTGCAACAGTGTAGTTCCCTTTTTGGCTAGGAAATCGGCCCTTTTGTTCCCAGCCACATCCACATGTCCAGGGACCCTTTGTAGTTTGATGTTTCAGCCGTTTGTAATTAATTTATTCAGGATCTCTCGTGTTTCTAATGTGAGATTGCTATCCGTAGTTGAGTTTTGTGATAAAGCAACTATGGTGGGTTGTGAGTCTATCAGGAAGGCTACATTTTTTTTTGTTTTTTAACTGAATAAGTTTGATGCATGCTTCTTTTACTGCTGCGACTTTGCCCTCAAAGTTGCTACTGGGAGTTCCGACAGAGATGGAGCCCTCAAATAGATAGCAATGGAAGCATGCACCGGTTTTGCCGTTTTGTGGTAGCGATGATCTGTCTGTATATATATATATATATATATGCAGCCAATGGTTTTGGGCGTACAGACTATGGATAGTTTGGTAAATTTGAAAGGGCACTTGAGAAAGTAGAGGTTCTCCTGTGTTGATGTTATACTTCTCTGCTATGGCTAGTGCGTGCGCAATCGGTGTTTGCTGTACTAATTATCATTATTATTGGGGCTGATGGTTGTCCTTTTTAATTAAAGGCGCTATAAAGCAAAACGTTCTCATAAAGTGGTTGAAATGCAAAACACGAGAAAATACTAGAAGAAAAATTATAAATAATAAACTAATTTAAAACATGTGTAAGTTTTGTTTGTCAAAGATGGGTTTAATGATTGGAAAATCCTAATTACTAAGAGTTTTACAAGAACTCTCCCTCACAAATGATCAATAGTTGATTTTAATCAATTAATGCTGTTAATAGAATAGATTTTATTGAGCGCGTTTTTAACATATTTTCGCTCTATTCTTTTTGTGTAGTTTTATATCTTCTATGTGTCTTTATTACATAGTATAGACGAACCAGATTATTACCAAGTTGAGTCAGTTGGTATCCTATCTAATCCAAGAAAGCTTTGCACGTGATGATACAATATAAGTTGCTGGAGCTATTAATAATTTGATGAGTGTTATTTTGTAAGTGTTCTTGTTGAAATGTTGCAGGCGACATGGCAGAATTTATAAACGGAAGTTATAAAATTTTAGGTCGTTCATCTGTTGACATAATTAAAAGTGGTGGGTTCAAAATCAGTGCTCTTCAAATAGAATCTGTGATAATGGATCATCCCAGTGTTGAAGATGTTGTCATTGTAGGACTTCCTGACATTACATGGGGTGAAAAGGTTGGTTACAATTAAATTTTCTATTATGTCTTAAATTATGTTAAAAAAATGGCAAAAGGCTTAACAGAAAGAGGTTTTAGACATCAGAGTATTTACTGTATGTTAAATGTCAAGGAAACTCGTTATGAAAAAATTTAATGTAAATGTGTCATTTTTATTTAAAATAGATTTATTTACATTGGTACGAGGCATGTTTTTAAAGTAAGTACCGTGTTGATATAAAAAATGAACAAGTAAATTTTTTCAAACAAAACTTTATTTACCTCAAAGAGCATTCTTTCCTCTACTTCTCTACATAATTTCCATTATTATTAAGGCACTTGTCGTATCTTGGGACCAGCTTTTGTATGCCGTCGTCATAGAAGCTTGCCGCCAGACTGGACAACCACTGCTGCACAGACGTTTTTACTTCTTCATCATTGGAATGACGCTTCCCCGCTAAATGCGTCTTCAAGTGTAGAAACAAATGGTAGTCGCTAGGCGCTAGATCGGGACTGTATGGAGGATGGTCCAATTGTTCCCAGCCAAATGAAGTGATGAGCTCTTGCGTTAGATTTGCTGAATGTGGACGAGCATTATCGTGGAGCAAAACGATGCCTGCACTCAACATGCCACGTCTTTTGTTTTGGATTGCGCGGCGCAGTTTTTTTAAAGTTTCACAGTACGCGGCTGCATTGATCGTTTCACCGCGAGGCAGAAAATCGACCAACAATACACCCTTTCTGTCCCAAAAGACAGTGCACATGATTTTCTGGGCAGAAATTGTTTGCTTGAATTTGACTTTCCTAGGGGATGTTGAATGCCGCCATTCCATTGACTGTTGTTTTGATTCTGGTGTAACGTAGGCTACCCACGTTTCATCACCTGTAACGATATGGCTTAAAAAATCATCGCCCTCGTTACGGTAACGCTCGAGAAAGCTCAATGCACTGCCCAATCGTTTGGTTTTGTGCTTATCAGTCAACATTTTCGGTACCCACCGTGAACACAGTTTCCGATAATTTAAACGTTCAGACACAATTTCGTAGAGAACACTTCTTGATACAGCAGGAAATGTTACAGCTAAGGACGAAATTGTGAACCGTCTGTTCTCTTTCACTTTACAGTCCACTTTTTGAATGAGATCATCGGTAATGACTGAAGGTCGCCCACTTCGTTCCTCATCATGAACGTTTGTGCGGCCATCTTTGAAGGCCCTAACCCATTTCCGCACCATTCCTTCACTCATAATGTTTTCACCATAAACTTCACTGATTTCACGTTGAATGTCAATTGCTTTTAAGCCTTTAGCACAGAGAAAACGAATCACACCACGCACTTCACAGTCGGCGGGATTCTCGATTGTCTGCGGCATTTTAAAATCACGTAAACAAACTAAGACTCGATCAAACGGCGTCACAATGGCGTCTGTAGCTTCCCAACAGATGTAGCTACACTGCGCGCATGCGCTAAACGCCGACCGCAGAGCTGCGGCGGGGAAATTTAGAAACGGTACTTACTTTAAAAACATGCCTCGTAAAACATTTCAAAGCATCATTTTACTTCTATATGTTTATTCTATTTATTTAAGGCTTTTAAATAATTACTATATATCCCAACACAATGCTTATTCTCTTTTAAGTTTTATAAAGAACTGAATTTATGGATTCTATCCATGTAATTACAGTCTCTAAAAAATAAGTATAGCCACAGCCCAACATATGTGAGATTACTAATAAATTTAAATAGTTATTTGTAGGTCTTAAGTGTATAAATATTAACATAATTAGTATCTTTCTCAAAAAGAACTATATCTATTACATTAAAATAGTATGTTAACACACAGAAAATAGAATTAAGTTTGGTTATATTAAAGTAATTAAGTAAAAATTATTTTATAAACCAATATATTCATAGTAAATACAGTAATATATCATGTGTTAAAACAGCTTTTATGAAAACTAAACTAAAACAGCTTTTGTTAAAACTAACCTAAACACATATACAAATTGTTATATGAAAATCATAAGCTTTTACTTGAAGAAACAGCTTTTTGTCATTAGCATGATTGCCGCCATCTATTGATTATTAATATTAATTCTTAAGATGTGATTTTAAAGTGGCTGAATGGTTGGTTAGAAAAGTAGTATAATTTTCTACATGAATTCATTATTCAATTTAAATGAATTTCTATGTACAAACAAGAACATCAATATCAGTATAAATGTCCTATGCTAGAAACCTTTTTGCCTATGTACTCAACAACATCAAAGTTTCATGTCATATAGATGAATGGTATAGTAATGCATAAAGGAGACACACACACACACACACACACACACACACACATATATATATATATATATATATATATATATATATATATAGATTTTTTGGACTAGGAGACTGACAGACTTACCTTGGTAAGAGTCCACTCTGTAGTCTTGAAATAGAAACACATAAAAGCACTTAACAATGATATATTTCAACCACACAGTGGTCTTTGTCAATCGAAGAGAAAACACAAAAAGAAATATGAGAGAATGATATAAAATAATGAAATAAGACAATTATTTTATTTCATTCTCTCATATTTCTTTTTGTGTTTTCTCTTCGATTGACAAAGACCACTGTGTGGTTGAAATATATCATTGTTAAGTGCTTTTATGTGTTTCTATTTCAAGACTACAGAGTGGACTCTTACCAAGGTAAGTCTGTCAGTCTCCTAGTCCAAAAAATCTATATATATATATATATATATATATATATATATATATATATATATATATATATATATATATATATATATATATATATGAAGTTGATATATTACTATTGTAAATACTTTTATCCACCACTAAGTGCAATAATTTTACCTTGTGTGATGAGGCACCTTTCGGTCACTTGACCATTGTCGAATCACTGATTATTTATAAACAAGGTAAAATTATTGCACTTAGTGGTGGATAAAATTACTTACAATAGTAATATATTAACTTCATAAAGTCAGTGCAACGGAAAAATAATGGACAACGTAAAATATCAAGATATATATATATATATATATATATATATATATATATATATATATATATATATATCTTTTAGGTTAGTTCTAGTAGAGCTTAAGCTTATTTAGAAATTTTTGGACTAGATAGGAAACTGACGGACTTACCTAGTGACAATAGTTCAAAACTGCAATCTCTTGGAAATAAATAAATAGACACATATAAAAATAAAATAGTGTGATATGTTTTTATGGGTGACTATTTATTTATTTCCAAGAGATGCAGTTTTGAACTATTGCCACTAGGCAAGTCTGTCAGTCTCCTATCTAGTCCACAAAGACTATAACTCTTGTTCTGACAATACTCATATTTGTTTACAAAATTTGTTCAATAAATAAACAATGCTGTGGTCTAGAATGTACTATGTCCAGAAAAAAAATTAACAATCATTATTGAAATTTTATGCAAATTTGTACACAAAGAATATTGAAGAGCTAGATAAATCTCGTTAAATAAGCATACCACATGGTTTTGGGGTTTAAGACTTTGCTTTTTTTGGTAACTCTGAATCTGTATTTATCAAAACATTTATTTACAAATAAATTTTAAAAATGACATATAGTTTATACCTAATGCAATATATTTATGCATTCATGTCATGAAATTAGTATTTGTATAACACATATATTTCCAACAGTGGCTGAACATATATATTAATATACTCCGAAGAGATAAACTACGTTGCTGTGGATACAATCTAAACTCCTATTGCTAAATATCAGTCCAAACACAGGGAACTAAAAAAGCTTAAAAGTGTATAATATTTTCTATTTTTTCCTGTATTACAAATTTCTTGTTAAAGTTTCTTTCTTTTTTTGAGCTTCTAAATGGAAGCCATTTTAACAGTTTTAACTAATTTAAACAATTTCCCAATAATCAATGCAATTTTATTGGTACCTAAAATAGTGATATTATTTTTTTTTTAGATTGCAGCTGTAATAAAGCTAAAAAAAGGAAAAACATTAGATCTTCACATAATCCAACATTGGGTAAAGAAAAAGTTACCAGTTTATATGTTACCTGGAATTTTGAAGGTAGTTGATGAGATACCCAGGAATGAAATGGGTAAAGTTAATAAAAAAGACGTGGTAGTACAGTTATTTCATAAAAATACCAGTTAATAGTAATTTAAATTTATTAGATCAGATTATTCATATACTCTTATTTTATTGTTGTATTTGTATTGTATAGTAAGTTCTTAATAAACTAATTTAACTTTATAATTTATAATTATTAAAGTTTTAATTTCTTTCTATACCTATCCTTTATTAATGATAAAGGCAGTGATCTTCAAAGTAGATTTTATTTTCCAATTGTATACGCTTTTTAAGATCATAAGTATAAATAGATTTATAAGAGCGTAAATAGACATTTATGTTACAACTTTGGAAATTTATGCCCCGCAGGGGGGTGCGGACTAGCCGCACCTACGAGGGATTTGGCGTCCCTCGCGGTACCCTAGCCTAACACTACACCACTCACAAATCGCACACAAACACACACACACAGGCACATACACATAAACTAACATCTTCACTTAGAGAATTTGACTGGTCAGAACCGTTGCGAGTTGGGAGTGCTGAAAAGTCCAGAGCTTGACAAACTCTGATCTGGGACGCTGCTGTGAGCTTGCTCTGCCGAAGACGTATGCGCGGTTTCTGGTCCGCATGCCACTTCGGTCCTTGGTCAGGGAGTGTCTATGGGTGTCGGAGCCTGTGCACAGTATTACGAGTTCTCGACTGATGCCCATCCTGTCGAGCTAACGAGGAAACTATGGGCCGCAGAGTTCCGGGGGTTGGAAATGATCGAAAGTGATCCATGGGTGTAACCGTTCTCATAGTCTCACCTGTAACGCCAGACACGATGGTTAGCTTAAAAAAACAATTTATGGAAAACCAACAAATGTCCAACCAGTTGAATGTAATGAGGCGTCGTGAGGTTTCCCCGAAGATGCCTAGTGAAGTAAATAAGACGAGGAAAGAAATGGATGTAGCATCACCAAAGTTCTTAATTGTGTCTTGCACATTAGCAGGAAAAGATCTTTCTAAGATATCGCCTTTTCTGATCCAAAAGACTATAACAGGATGTGTAACAGGACCTGTCTCTTCCATAAGGAAGTTACGGAACAGAACACTGCTGTTAGAAACAAGTAGTTCGAAGCAGTCACAGTTATTACTAAAAATGACCTCTTTCTTTGATCAGGTCAAGGTTTCGGTGGCCCCCCACAAAACCTTGAACTCATCAAAGGGAGTAATATCATGCAGGGATCTTTTGTATGTCCGAGAGGAAGAAATAAAATCAGAACTGGAATATTAAGGTGTAACAGACGTCGCACGAATTATGAGGATGGAAAACGGTCAGAAAGTTCCCACATCATTAATCCTGACATTTGGGAAACCATCTATCCCGGAATATCTATATGCGGGCTATCAACGGCTTCCTGTTAGGCCCTACTTTCCCAATCCACGCCAGTGCTTTAAATGTCGTTTTGGACACGTTAGCTCTTCTTGCTCCAAGCCAGAGGTATGCGGACAGTGTGCATCTGAAGGCCACATTGAGATGGTTTGCACAAGTGCTCCGAAATGCCAAAACTGTACTGGTGATCACCCAAACAAACCATGATTCAGTGGAACATTGAGGATCTCAAAATAATTGTAAGAGATGTGTCTCCTATGTACATCTGTATTCAAGAGACCCATCTCCATGAATCGCACAATTTCTATCTAAGGGAGTATTCAGTTTACAGATCGGACTTCGTTACAGAAAATCGAGCTAGAGGTGGCGTAGCTATTCTAGCCCGTAACTGTGTTGATGCCGTTCCTGTGAGCTTAATAACTCTCTTACAAGCTGGACGTGGATTACTTGGCTCCCATTGATGTCACTGTCTATTCATTTACAAAAACCGTTTTGAATGCCGCCGGTAAAGCAGTTCTGAAAACCTCATCCAAACCACAACGACCACCTGTTCCGTGGTGGAATGATGAGTGCACTGTGATCCTTCATCAACGGAGAAAAGCTCTGAACCAGTTCAAGAGACATCCAACGAGTGAAAACCTGGAAAAATATAAAATCTTCCGTGCGAAAGGGAGGAGAATATTTAGGCAAAGTAAACGAGAATCATGGTCGCAGTACATTGGCACAATTACAAGAACTACAGCTCCATCCACAATATGGAAGAAATTATGATCAGTCTGTTGCATTTCCGTTCCGATGCCATTAATTTCATTAAGGCATTCGGATGGTGTTTTGACCATGGACTGTGAGGAAATTGCTAGCGTTATCGTTCTCAAAACATTCTTCATCTTCTGCATACAAGGATGCTTTCCAGGTGTACAAACGTAAACAGGAAGCCTTACCTTTCACCGTTGGATTGTCTGGAGATTCTTGTTTGAATATCCATTTCTCTATCAACGAACTAGAGTCAGCTCTCTCGTCAACGAAGGATTCAGCTCCAGGCCCGGATGATATTGTATACAACATATTAAAAATCTACCACCTTAGTTCTCCTTTGGATATACAACCGTATATTCGAGGAGCACGGTTTTCCCGATACATGGTTAGGAGCAATAATAATTCCTCTTCTAAAACAAGGAAAAGACAAAACTAATTCCAGTAGTTACAGACCCATCTCTGACCACCTGCTTATGCAAACTACTGGAGAAGATGGTCAACCGTCGTCTTGTCTGGTATCTAGAAACAAACAAACAAACGTTCAGTGTGGTTCCAGACAAGGACGTTCATCAGTTGACCAATTGGTTTTGTTCGAGTCAGCTATACAGAATGCCTTCATCTTATGACAAACACTGGTAGCTGTTTTCTTTGACCTTGAGAAGGCATATGACATGGCATGGAGAAGAGGAATTTTGAACATATCGAAATCATGGAGTATACAAGGTAACATTCTTGCTTTTATACAAAATTATTTGAATAACAGGACTTTCCGTGTACGTCTAGGAGGCATATATTCTGATCGTTACGAACTAGAGAATTGTGTAGCACAGGGTGGCGTTTTGAGTGTGACGCTGTTTGCTGTTGCCATTAACAGCGTCACTTCAAACGTACAGTCACCGGTCCACTGTTCCCTGTTTGTAGACGATTTTTGTATATATGTGGCTGCTAGATGTATGGCAACAGCGGAAAGATCCTTACATTTAGCCATTAATAAATTGCAAGAATGGACCAAATCTACAGGCTTCAGGTTTTCGGCTTCAAAGACCCATTGTATAGCATTTAGTCGTCGCAGGCAACACCAGGAACCTATCCTTTATCTTGATGGTACGCGGCTTCAGACCGCGGATAATGCGAGATTTTTGGGTCTTTTATTGGATAAAAGACTTTCATGGAAATCGCATGTGCGTGATTTGAGGACCCGGTGCAGCAAGGTATTGGATATGTTGAGAGTTCTAAGTGGTACAAATTGGGGAGCAGACAGAATCTGTATGCTCCGTTTCTATCGCACCGTTGTAAGATCGCTCATAGATTATGACTGTATAGCCTATTAATCTGCTCGACCTACGGTTCTGAAACTCCTGGATTCAATACATCACGCTGGCCTTAGACTTTCTACTGGTGCTTTTAGATTAAGTCCAATCTCCAGCCTTCTAGTTGAAGCTGGAGAACCATCTCTCTCAATGCTACAAATTTCATATTACACTGGTCTTCAAAGTAAACCATACGGCATTCAAAGCAGTTTTTGATAAGTACCTCGAGGATTGTTACAATGTGCGTCAACGTTCAACTGCTCCCTTCAGAATAAGAACGTTGCGCATTTTTAGGAATCTAAATTTAGAACATTCACCTATATTTGAACCAACATCATGCTACATCCCTCCATGGATAATACAAATGCCAAAATTTGACTTTTCATTGTCCAGGTACCTAAAAAACATTACTCCTGACATTTTTTATCGTCAGGAGTTTTTGCAGATACAACTAACTCACCAACATTGTGTGGCTATATTCACAGACGGTTCAAAACTGGACAATGGGATAGGTTGTCCATTTTATATGGAAGGACAAACCTTCACTTACGGGTTTCCCTCAGCCTGTAGTGTTTTTACTGCAGAACTTTATGCAATTTTCCAAGCTTTAAGATCAATTCCGTCTGCCACATCTAAATATCTTGCATGTTCCGATTCTTAAAATGCTCTCCAGGCTATTCAGGAAATGTACACTAAGAACCCATTAGTTGGAGACATTTTGTGCTCAATACACAGGCTCCAATTATGAGGTGTCATTTCTCTGGGTGCCTGGTCACTGCGGAATATTTGGAAACACTAAAGCAGATAAAGGTGCAAAATTAGCTACAAGTATGGTGCCATCGACACAATGTGTGATGGCATCAGATTTTGTATGCAGTGTTAAAAGTATCCTATTCTCTGTTTGGAATGAAGAATAGCAAAATGTAAATAGAAACAAGTTGAGGGACATCAAAAATACCGTCCGACCATGGAGGACATCCGTTCGTTCGAATTGTAGGGAGGAAGTGGTGGTTACTCGACTTCGACATCAGGTCACTCTTTGTTAACGCGTGGATGGTTGATGCAACATGAGGATCCACCACTATGTCAGTTTTGTGGGAGTACCATCACAATTAAGCACATTCTGCTTGATTGTGATGAGTTGAGATTTGTATTTACGTTACGATCTTCGAGGTAGGTGGTTTTAAGGGACGATGCCAAGGCTATCGACCGTATCATTGCTTTTTTATGTCACTTGAATCTTTTTAATATTTAAATTTTGTATAATTTTAGTTTCTTTAGTTTTAGATAATTTTAATTAGTTTAAACATTTATGTATTTTGATTATTTTCATTTATGGAACATTGATTTAAATAAAAATTGAGTTAGGCAATGATAACCTATATAGGTTTTTTGCCTGGAAAAAAAATGAAAATTTATGACCCTATACGAGTAGGTTTCTTCAAGTATGCAACCCTACCTACAAGACGGAATGATCACTCCTATATCCACCACCATAGGGTTTTACATATCTATCTTAATCATGCCCATCTTCATTATTTTTTCTGAACCTTCATATGTGATATCGGTTAGACCAGCTATTCGTCGAAATAGATCTGAAAAGAATGAGATTAAGTTTGTTAAACCAGTAAAAGGCGCAGAAGTAATAAAGATCAGGCGGTCAGAAACAAATATCATCACCTCTGCTTTCATCTTATGTGATGGTGCTGTCTTACAGGAGAGCAGTCCGATAAGTGCTCACCAACAAACAGCATATATAACAAGTATATTTATACTTAAGAGAAAAGCATGTTGAGGCTTCATTTTATTTGAAATGTCTTACAATTTCAATTTAATTCTCTAATAAATTTTAGAGAAAGCTATTTATGCCAAAAACCTTATACTTCTTCTATTGTAATATAAATTCTGTAATTAATCAATTTGAGAAATTAACTATTGTAATAAAAATATGATAATATTATAAAGTTATATTAATTTAAATCAAGTCTTGAAACATTAATTTACTAATAACAACTAAGGCCTATTAGAGCATAAACTAAAGGTAGCTAATAGAATTATTTACAATATTTTTTTATTTAGCATGGTTAAATTGTAATGTAAACAATTATTATTATTGAAGGGAATCTTTTTTTGAATTATGTTTGATTTTAATTATATCAGCTCCCATACTCGAAATATGTTTAATTAATTATTTTTATTATATTTAATATCCATAACACATTTACTAAACACTTGTAAACATTTACAAACTTGAGTATAGTAGCATTTACTTATATTTGTTGAGGACGGCCGTTTTGGGAGATGTGTCCCGTTGTCAACTCAGACCATAACTTAAATGAGTTACGGTCTGAGTTGACAATGGGACACATCTCCCGAAACGGCCGTCCTCAACAAATATAAGTAAGTGTTACTATAGGCAAGTTTGTAAATGTTTACAAGTGTTTAGTGAAAACTAGTAACTCATGTGAAGATAGAATCAACAAATATAACACATTTTTTATTGTGTTACTCACTCTGGAGTCCTGAATAAGCCTATTTGCATTTCCTACCTGGAATGTCAATTAAACATGACAAAAAAGAGTTTATAGTTTATTGTAATGAGCATAAAATAATAATATATACAAACAGTGCAACATTTTGTAATAAAAATTACTAAAACATATGCTGTAAACTTCTGAAATTTAAAAACTATAAAACCTATTTTATATAATTATTACAAAGTGATAGTTTTAGCTATATTCCATTTACAATAATGTAGATAAAAAAATTTGTAGATAGATAAACTTGATCATTTATGTGTTTGAAGATTAATATAATCTATGTGTAAATATATAACAATAATTCTCATACCAAAAGGTTGCTCTTGATGACTGTTGTAATGTTTACACTTAATGATTGTTCTAGATGACATTATATTTCATTGTTTAATTAAAAGTATGTTATTGATGACTCTTTACCTTACAGTTTTCTTAACGTTTACTCTTGATGATGATCAGGTTTTAATAAAATTATATCTCATTTCTTACTTAAAGTTAGCTCTTGCTGACTCTATATCTTATAGTTCAAATAAGTTTGCTCTTTATGATTCTACGGAAATTTTTTTTCCTGGCGAAAAACCATTTGTGGTTATCATCGTCAATCAAAATCTAACACAAAATGCAATATTTTAAATAAAACAAAACAAATTTAAATAAAACAAAAATTACACAACTAACATAACTTTAACAAAGCAGCAATGTATTAATCAATTATGTAACCATAAATATATACCAATAAAAAAACAACAATAAATAACAACAACGAAAAATATAACAGTAAATAAATAATAATAATATTTATAACAACAATAGTCAACAATTAACAAAAAATTAATAAATCTTAGCACAATAACAAGAACATAAAATATATTAAATTTAAATAAATAAAAAATATACGCAGATAATAATTAAAAGAAATATAAGTATAACTATAAAAGCATATATTTTAAATATTAAATTTAAAAAATATGTTCAAGTGGTGTGAGAAAGCGATGACTTGGTCAATGGCCGAGGCATCGTCCCTTAACACCACCTTAAAACTCCCTTTTAAATTAAAAAGGGCACGAATATTAATTACACTAACACAATCAACTAAAATATGTTTTATTGTGAAGATATCACCGCAGTACTTGGAAATTGGTGGATCTTCACGACACATCAAATATCCATGAGTTGCAAAAAAAAGAGCCATCGCGAAGGCGTGTAACCACCACTTTCTCCCTACGTTTTGAATGAATAGAAGACCTCCATGGACGGACGGTATCTTTAGTTTCCCTCAGCTTATTCTGAATCATGGTATGCTATTCGTCATTCCAAGCAGCGAGCAATAAATGTTTCGCAAAACACATAATCAGATGCCATAACTCGTTGAGTAATGGGCACCAAACTTGTAGCATTCTTCGCGGCTTCATCCACTTTAGTGTTTCCGAGTATTCTGCAATGTCCAGGAACCCAACAGAATGTTACCCTACACCCGCCCCCCAATAGAAGCTTGTGTACAGCACACGAAATGTCTCCAACTAAAGGGTTAACAGAGAAAACACCCTGAAGAGCACTTTTGGAATTAGAACACAAAAGATAGTGGGAAGATCGAGATTGAATAACAGTTAAAGCTTTAAAAATGGCAAATAGTTCTGCCGTGAATACACTGCAAGCTGAGGGCAATTCGTATGTGTAGGTATGTCCGACGCATAAAACCAACGCCATTGTCCAGTTTAGACACACCCGTGAAAATATCTCACTATATTGGTGGGATCTGTAAATTGCCAAAAACTCCTGGTGGTAGACCACATTAGAAGTCCTGCTTTTGATAAAACTGGACAATGAAAAATCAAAGCGGGGCGTTTTCATTATCCATGGAGGTAGATAGCACATAGATCGTTCAAACGTTGTAAGAAGTTCCGACTCTTAAGTTATTAATTATGCGCGATGTCCGAATACCGAACAGAGCGGTCTAACATTCACGTGCATTATAACATGGTTCGTAACTGTTATTAAACACTACATTAAATGCCGGATGTTTGCTTCGAAGACCAGATATGTAACATATTTGTAGCATCTGACGTCGTCTTGAAAGAGCAGGTGCCTCAGCCTCAACAAGAAGACTAGGGATTGGGCTAGTTCTAAACACACCAGTAGCAAGTAAGTCTAGAGTGGTGAACTGCATCGAGAGTTTTCAGAACTGTAAGTCGTGCAGATGAATATGCTTGACAACCGTAATCCATGCACGATCTAACTACCGCGCGTTAAAATCGAAGCATACTAGTTCTGTCTGCTCCCCAATTCGTACCACTAAGGACTCTTAACATATCCAATTTCTTGCTGCATCTCACCTTCAAATCATGCACATGTGGGATCCATGAGAGTCTTTTATCAAATAAAAGACCCAAAAATCGAACACTATCCGTGGTATGAAGTTGAATCCCATCAAGATAAAGGATCGGCTCCTGGTGTTTCCTACAGACGACATCTGAAACTACACTGTTCGTTGACCATCTTCTCCAGTAGTTTGCACAAGACGCTTGTTAGAGATATTGGCCTGTAACTACTGGGATTGGTTTTGTCTTTACCTGGTTTTAAAAGAGGAATTACTGTTGCATCTGACCATGTATATGGGAAAGACCGCTCCTCGAATAAACGATTGTATATTCGAAGGAGGACAAGTTTCGCCGATGATGGTAGATGTTTCAGTATGGAGTATACAATGGAATCAGGACCTGGTGCAGAATCCCTCGTCAACCACTTCAAAAAAGGAGGTCATTTTCAAAAGAGAACGTGTTTGCTTCTCTGAACTGGTTGCAACAAGCAGCGTTCCATTCCTTAACTTTTTTATTGATGCAACAGGACCTCCTGCACAGGCAGTAACAGCCTTATGGATGACAAAAGGAGACACTTTCGATAAGTCTTTTTCTTTCTCTGTGCAAGAGAATCAAAATTTCGGTGATGGCAATGCCGGTGTCGTTGCTGCCATAATCTTCTTACTAGGATTATCAGGATCTGTAATACAAATGATTTATACAAATCACATATAGCACTATATCATAAACTTTAAATCTGTGACATTTGCATATTTATACTCATCTGTGGTTCACTTCAGTCTTTTCTTTTTCTCTTTTTTGATTGACAAAGATCATTTTTGATAAAAATATTTCAATAGTGTGATAAGTTTTTGTATGTGTCTATTTATTTATTTCCAAGAAATTGCAGTTTTGGACTATTGCCATTAGGTAAGTCTGTCAGTCTTGTATCTAGTCCAACAATTCCTATATATATATATATATATATATAGGACATGTATATATATATAGGATGTATATATATATATATATATATATATATATATATATATATATATATACATGAATCAATATTACATGGATAAATACTGCTGTAAGGCAGCATACATTTCATCTATGATTTTGGGCAGGAAAGTGTTGATATTGTGTTGCTAAGCACTCAAAAGAGGCATTGGAGCAACTTTAAAAACTCTCACCAGTTGCCAAGAACCCTAGTTATCTCCAGTTTACTTTTAAAGGTATTGCTTGCCTCATGTTAGTGCCTTTTTTCTTTATCAATAATGTTACCATTTCAAGGAGGTTGTAAAATTTTAGTTCTGACAATCTCAACATATTCAGATATGAATTTGCGTCTTCTGCTGCAAGCTCACAAGACCAACAAATCTTTGCATCGATTGTGCCACTTATTTCCTCCTTTTTTATAACACTTCTAAACAGGCTTCATCCACCCCCATTCTAATTATATACAACAAAATATTACATCTAATAGGAACAGAAGATATTATTAAGTACACACACAGCGGCAATCACAACTGCAGACTCAGTGGCGGTTTGTCCAAAAGGGCTCTGGGGCGCACCCCTCCCAATTACAAAAATTAATTTTTAATTAATATTCATTTATCTTAAATTAGGTTAAGAAGAGCTTAGAATTATTTAAGTAATGTTAAAACCATAAAATATTTAGCAGTTGACGCACGAAATTAGCCGCAAGCTCCACGCAGGGCTCACAGCAGAGAGCCCCAGAAACAGCCAAAACCGTGCAGTGACGTCACTCAATGCGCGTGTTACGGGTGGCCTGGGATGGAGTCCTGTCGTCTTGCGCATGCGCTGAGAAATGACTAATCAGTGCTGCTGATTAGGAAGCAGCATTGTAGGCTTATTTGTAATGTTCTCACAAATAAATGTTGGTGCGTTTGACTCAAAGTAAACAAATCAAATTTAATATTTAATAATAAAATGCGTTTATGAAACTACTATTTTAAACTCATTTTAAAGAATAATATTTATGTACTAGATAAGTATTGTTTCCATTTATAGATCTCTTGATGCGCATACACAGTGGCCTAATATACTCTTAAAAGTAAAACATGATTCACACTACTCGTTGAGTACTCGACGCTTTAGCAACCAATAGGCGATCACTTAACTACCCAACCTTACAACATTTCGCAAATCACACCGTAATACGTCTATTAGTTATAGCAATGTTAATATATTAATCAATAAGTATAACTTAGTAAAAGTTGTAGGTGATTAGAATATAAAACGAGTTAAATGGGTATCAAATTTCAAAATTTTCTCCACACCTCGTAAATCTGGGGAGACCCCTTGTCATGAGCCCCACCAATGTAATTGGGCAGGAGCCGCCACTATGCAGACTGGAGCTAGTTATCAGCTCTGTCTGACAGAACTTCTGGAGAACCAGCAACTAGCACTGCTAGAGCTTGCAGCAAAAACTAAGCTGCTAGAATAAGCCTTGTGTGACAGAATTTTAGATACATATACATTATTAATACAGTCAAAATATTTTTTTTTTAATTAGGAACATTAGATATTGGAAATTTTGGAGATGTTAAAAATATTACACTGTAAATGCATTCTACACTGATGTATCATGTATATAAACAATAAAATTTAAATCATGTCAAATACACTGTAACATCTCTGTTCTAAAAATGTTGTACTGAAAATAACAGTTAATTGTTTTGTAGACACAGTATTATATGTACAACTATCCTTCAAGTATTTTTGCTATTGGCTAAGCTTTAAACTCTTTTGGAATCATATAAAGTAATAAAAAGTAAAAACTAATAACTACATTTTAATAAAATGTAATACAATGTTTTAATATTGCAAATAACTATTACAAAAGGGATTTTAAAGTACTGTGTAATGTGAACATAAAATAATTTAATATGCCTTCCATTATTTTAAGGATACCTGATGTTTAAAGGTTTAAAGGAAATAAATATTTTTCTACAGAAATTTAATATTATATTTAAAAAAAATAATGTTGATTTAAGATACAATGGAAACACAATGTCAAACTTGATTATAATAATAATTACATTGTCACATTTATTATTAAAAAAAAAAAATTGAGCATATTTTAATTTTAAATGATAAACTTTTGAATCTATACTAAGTTTAGAACCCCCCCCCACACATATTACTAATTATACTTCACATACTTCTTCAGAGTCTACTTTTCAAGATCTTACTTTTTTGTCTGTAATGGACACTTTTATAAAGTACTTCACCATTACATTGTCAGGACATTGGTAAAGATACGATGAAGGGATTTCTTCAAAGCATTCAATAAAGCTAAATTGTAAATTTCTTGTAGAAACAAACTCAAACTATTGTTTATATATAATTCTATAAAGGCAGCAGGAAGTTAAAATTTTTTTTCTTTAAAACCTTATTTCAAAATTATATTGTTAATAATAGTACTAATATATTGATTATTAATTAGATTATTAACAACTTTAAACATTGTTTACTAAACAACTAACATAAGCCAATATTATAAGTAATCGAAATCATAATAAATTCAAATATATAAAAAATGAGTATCATTGTACTCACAAATAATTCAAATATCAATTGTAAGCAATATAGTGTCATGATACTCCTATTAATCAACAGTTATTAAAAAATTGTTTGTTCTGAACAAGTCCCTTAAAAAAATCAAAGTAAATTAATGAAATGTAGCACATTAGTTCTATCTAAACAAATCCCTAAACGAACAAAATATTTGTATAAATAACCTCTAAAACATAGTCCCACTTTAACAAACTGTACTTAATGCTTTTAATAGGATTTGTATGCAAATAAATAGACAACAAATTTTGAATTTTTAAAAATATTTTTTTAAATGTAGAGCAACATATTCTTTCACTTCAATTTATACATTAGCTACTTTGGGAACTGGTGGCTGAGGATTGTTATTTGATACAGGAAGATTTTGTTGTTGGGGAATATTTGATTGTGGTTGATATTGTTGTTGAGGTATGTTATTTAGGTTTGGTGGTTGATGTTGAGGGATATTATTAACATTACCTGTCGATGCCTGATACTGCTGTTGAGGTATATTATTTGATAGTGGTTGTTGCACATTACCAGACGGTTGCTGTGGGACATTATTAGATAGTGGTTGTTGTTGTGGTATATTATTAACTAGGGGTTGTTGTTGATGAATATTATTAGATAGTGGTTGTTGTTGTTGTGGTATATTATTAACTAGTGGTTGTTGTTGATGAATATTATTAGATAGTGGTTGTTGTTGCTGAGGGATATTATTTGATTGGTATTGCTGTCCTTGGTAGGCTTGCTGTTGAGGTTGATACTGCCCTGGTTGTTGTTGATAGTGGGGAACTTGTGCTTGTTGTTGACCCTGATATTGTGGTACTTGGTAACCTTGCTGGTGATATTGATTCTGAAACGAACATAACATTAATATTTTGAGAGGAATACTATGTTACAATATTAATACAATATAAAACATATATTATGTCATCATAGAACGTATGGCTGATTTATATTACGCATATCTGCTTGATTCATATAATGATAGATGTTAAAACATGTCAATTGCTTTTGTAATGATGTAACTGAAACAACTGAAATTATAATAAAATTTACATCTAGCTGCCTAATTTATTTACACTAGCTGACTCTGTGGCTTGTCTAGAATATATAATAACATCATTATAAGCAATTGAATGACATTGCCAGATGTGTCAATGTTCCTTTCTTACTGATACAACCTGTCGAATCGGGGTTGTTCATTGAATCCAAGATTTGTGGCCCATGTCGATCTAGTGAAATTAAAAAAATATTAAAAGAAAATTTTAGTTCGAATGAAGATAGAGGTATTTCGATAATGAAATATTAGAGAATGAATTGTTCTTTGTTATTGGTGCCCTAAGTATAATTGTCAGATACACTCAAACTGCTTCCAAAACTGAAAAATTGTAATAGGCCAAGATATAAAGGCAGGTAAAAGAAGACAGATGAGAATGACAACTGAAAAATTACTATTATAAACTTGCAGTTTTAAAATTTTACAAATAACTTTTTTCTATTGTACAGAATATAGTAAGATTTTTGGTGATGACATTTTTTTGTTCGTTATAACATTGTGCATTTAGAAATTTCCAAAGATTCTAATTCTACATAGGATAACATCACTGGAGCATAGGTAAGAGTATTTATATAGTCATTTACCCCATTTTATTTTGAAGACAGGGAAATACATCACATTTTATATGAGATATGAATTTTTAACAACTTTTTGAAATGAATGTTAGGCGAGTCCTCAATCGAGTGTTTCGTTGTAGGATTCAGCATTAACTGTTCTAAAGTTATTTTCTATAAAAAGTCCTATATTGAATTTCTGTTATTGTTGAGTCAAATATGTATTCCTAAATACATAAGTAAGATACATATACTCGTTTTATTACTTGAAACTGGACAGTAAACAAAAACATTATAATATAAACACATTATATTTATAAGAAGCATTAAGCTTTGAAGTGTATACAAGCTTTGAAGCATAATACAAAAAAAGTATACATTTTTTTTTTAATAAATAAAAACCACAAAATGTTACAAAATAATAAAAAAAAGTCATAATACTCTGGTTTTTTTTTTAATTGTACAAAATTTATATTATGATACATGTATCATAATATGAACCAAATTATCAGTTTTATAATTACTAATTTGTCATTCAATCCTCAATCTCATAAATGATTTTACCTTTACTTATGTTGACTTATAGTGGTTCTCAAGCTATTTTGTATCAATTCAACATACTGAATGGCATTCTTGGGAGCATCTAGTCTTGTGAGGCTGGTGGCTACATAACAGTATAATGAAGCAGCTTTTTAAACATAGAAAAACTCTTTCCCCTGGTATTCCCATTAATATTATTGCAAAAATTCTCACTAAAGCTAATTTTTTCCAGTTTGATCTCAGTTTCCACCGTAAAAGTCTATATCCAAAATTATTACCAAAAGCTGACAAACGGTACCTTGAGCAAGAAAGCCTCATATTGCTTTTTGTTGGTAAGTTAAATATTTTCTTAATTATAATTATATCCTAAAATTCAAATAAATTCTTATTAGTAGCTTTGTACTTTTCATAATATTAGTTTTTTTTTGTAATAGCTTTTAATTTTATCAAGATTGAATATCTTCATTAAGACTTTCTGAGCAACTTTGTTACCCTGCAATAATGTTTTACATCCTGAGAAATTCAATGATGAAATTGCAAAAACTTCAATTACTTTACTAAATATGTGTACAATTAAAATAGTAAACGCTGTAAAAACTTTTATAAAGATATTTGAAATAGACATTTATAAATATTTACATTCAACTCATTTACACACGCAGCTTACTCTGATTCAGTCAACAATTTTGGGAATAGGCAGAATTTCAAGAGGATTTTGAAGATATTATTAAACATGGTAGAAGCTGCCCACAAAGGACAAATAAAGACTTAAATCGGAATAAATCAATAAATATTACAAAAGTTTCCTATCAAAAATATTAAGATGCCAACAAATTTAGATTGAGAAGCATCACCCTATCCATGCCATAAATATTTCAAATATTTCTGATAAAACTAAAATTAATTGGACAAAGAATGTTCCTTTGTGAGTTCAACAATAGGCAAATAATTCACCAATAAGATTTTCCTTGGATCATCATCTTGCCACTCAATTATATTTAATTTTTTGTTTTTCCAACTTATGTCTAGATATTTATTTTGTATACAAGACTCAGAAGAAAATAATAGTAGTAAAATAAAATAAGACCCAAAGATTAAGTGTTTGAAACAAGTTAATGCTTTCAAGAAAGAGATTTGTGATGTCTATTACAACAGAATCTAGAACATAAACGGATAACCAGTTGTGATCAATACTATTTGATATTGTTAATTAAATGTGCCTTAAAACCACCGTTTTTCAGTCATGATAGTTGATTTATCAGTTGCACACCCTACACATTTAGTCTAGAGTGTTTGGAAAATATGTGTTTATCTTCTAAACATTTTTTGATACAGTGCAACCTTTGCAATCGAAACTTCAAAACTCCGAACACTCCAGGAATCCAAACCGAAAACGCAAAAAAAACATGTTTTTTTTATAAGAGCCTTAGTGTCTGAAGTTAGTGGAAAGACAGAGGGAGAAAGGTGTTCTATGAAAAACAAGCAGCTGCGCAATTTTAATTTCCTGGAATTGTTTTCTGTTGTTCTCTTTCATAGTTTTCAGATGAATCCCCCTCCATTCAATAAGTAGGGTGGGATACCTAACCGTGAATTTATTCAGTCTTATTTTTGCTTTTCAAGTGTTCAGTGGTGTGTTAAAATGAGTGAAAAAAAACAACTTAAAACGCTGTATTTGAGTGACAAGTGCACCATCTTATTATGTCTTGACAACGGAGATACTTCTTCTAATTTGGCCCATGAGTTCAATGCTGGTAAGACAACAATCACTAATATGAAAAAATATTGTGCAAACATTCTTTTATATAAATCAGCTTCTGAGGAAGGTACACATAAGAGACAGACAATGCATACAGTAGATATGCACTCCTTGATGACGCTATTTATGAGTGGTTTTTACAGGAACGTTGGCATCACTGTTTCTTTTTTTCTTGATACATAAGTAGGTACTTTCTGAAATCCAAACCTTTTTTAACTTTATTCAACAAACTCCTTATCAACTGTGGACTCAAAGCTGGTGGCCCTGCATGCAGCCATGGTAGACTGTGTGCTGGTGAGTGATACAAAACACTGTATACTAACAGACTCAAAAGTGGAGATTGAAGCCCTCTGCAGATCATCGCCTACCGATTGCGTATTTCAGCTCAGCAAAATCCTTGAAACCATGCATTGAATAGAGCAACAGTACAAATCCATCCCTATCCAATAGATACCAGCGTATTGTGGAGTGGCAGACCTGATCGTCAAACAAGCAACACAAATGAAATCTGCCATCCCACCACAAAGCTCATTCTCAACAGCAAAGAAATGTGCAGAGAACACAGTAGTGAGCGTCTGAATCAAACACGGGGATGCAGAGCATGAGGGAAGATATCTGTTCGCAGTACAACACGTTCTAGGTATTGTACATAATATCTGTGTAATAAACCTGAAAACAGTATTAAAAGTGGAACTAAAAGTTAAAACATGTGAAAATTAAGGTGTGCGTTTTCTTACAGACATTTCATTTACATACTTACATACATACATACACACACATTCATACAGTGAAAAAAAATCTTCAGTTTCTTTTTGTCTCAGTTTAAATATTCCAAGCAAATTGATAACTACAAAACCTTTATCCACAACTTCCTATATTTAATTTTAAAAGATTTTGAATATTTACAAATATGCTTACTTGGGCAGGAGGTGGCTGCATACCATGAGGAGGCGGTAGTCTTTGGAGCTGCAAAAAATGCATTCATATTTATTAAATAAAACATGTGCACAAAACAACAAAATTAATGTTTTGTTCTTTATACACTCTTCTCACCACCAAGATAACTAGCTGTTTCACATTAATAATAATTATTATACTCCTTTTCACTCTATGAATACAGTTTAGGGGAAAAAGTTTAGAGGCACCTTACTTGAGCAATATGGTATTTAAAGTGGAGAGTACTGACATCTATTACAGTATACAGTCTCTAAAATCTGGTCGTGCGCATGTCCAGAAATCCAGTACTGCATGGGCGACAGTAGGTAGGTGCTTTGTTTTCATGTCACTGCATGTGAGCGTGACTCACTGTATTATAATCAGTTGCTTGCTACCTTGAGGTGAGGCTAGTGTATGCTGTTGGCTTGTGTGAGCACAGTATTACATGCTGCATGCTAAATGTGTAGTTTACATCTTTAGTGTAATGTCATAAAAACGGAAACTAATTCTTTCAAAAATTTTCCACACCTAGTAAACACCAATCAGGTGCTGGAGGCTTTCACCACCCAATCACTTGGGCAAAGGAAAATAGTGCATCAGTGTTGGAAATCCTTACACTAAAAGGACTTTAAGATGAAATGTTAAGACATTATTTTAATGACAAAAAGCAAAAACCATTACAAAATTCTTTTCTGCCAAAAATAAAATAAAACCACTATCTATTCTTTTCTGTGTGTATTTACGTACCGTATGTTATTTTATCGGTCAGTTTATTTTATCGCACTGTAGTAAACAATATTTATAACCAAACAACAAACACACATTATGTATTTTATTGTCAGTTCCATAATTTCTAAATTGTATTGTAGTATTATACAACTATGCTTTAATAAGTTTTTATTAAATTTCAATGTGCATTATATATTTCGTTTGTTTTTAACCATTACATTTAGTAGTTTGGAGATCACAATATTCTCACACTACCTATTGCAATACAGTGCCAGTGAGAATGTACTATACTTTTTTCAAACCAGTATTATATTTCTATCATATTTAAATGTTTAATCACTACTGGGATTAACCTATTATAATTGAAATAATTGGATTTTATGATTGTTTTCAAAATCAAAGTGTTTTGTGTAAAACTTATTTTTAACATAATACGAGGGTTGTCCAAAAATTAAAAACCGTTTGAATTTTACCGCCGCACCACTAGGTGGCAGCACTACCTTGTAGCTTCGCCTCTCCCTTCTAAAATGAGGCGTCACGCGCATATGTACCTTTATTAGTTTGTCCTTGGCAGTCGTAAGCGATGGATGTCCCAGTACCGAATCCCGCCAGTTGTGAAGTTCACTCCGTCATCCGAGGCCTTCATGCGGAAAAATTGCGCCCTATCGAAATTTATCGACGAGTGAAGGCCATTTATGGTAATTTAATGAATGAACGCAATGTCAGGAAGTAGTGTACAGAGTTTTCAAGTGGCAGAACCAACGTCCATGACGAAGAAGGGAGGGGGAGGAAATCATCCGTCAACGAAGCATTGTTGTTGAAAATTGAAGAAAAACTTCGAGAAAATCGTCATCTGACGATCTGAGATCTTGCCAAAATGATACCTGAAGTCAGTAAATCAACAATTCAAACAATTTTGACAGAAAAATTAGGTTACCGAAAAGTGTGTGCTCGTTGGGTGCCAAAAATGTTGACCAAAGTTCACAAAGAAAATCGCGTGGAAAGTGCCCAAAAGTTTTTGGATCGTTTCAACAGGGAGGGGGAGGAGTTTTTGGACTCAATTGTGACTGGCGATGAAACATGGACGTACCACCACACACCTGAGTTCAAACAGCAATCCATGACAAGGTGTCACTCCACATCACCTCGCGTCAAAAAATTTCGCCAAACAATCTCTGCAAAAAAAATTATGGCAACCGTCTTTTGGAACCGTCAAGGAGTTCTTCTTGTCAAATTTGTACATAATGGCACCGCAATTAACGCTGCTCGGTATTGTGAAACCCTAAAAAAGTCTCGAAGAGCGATCCAGAATAAGCGCCGAGGGAGATTGAGCAAGGGAGTCTGTTTGTTGCACGACAATGCTTGGCCCCACCGCGCTCCTGGATTCCTTTAAATGGGACGTTCTTAGCCATCCTGCTTACAGCCCTGATCTGGCACCGAACGATTTCCATCTTTTCCCTTACCTGAAGCAACATTTGGCTGGAAAACGCTTCGAGACTGATGAAGAAGTCCAGGAAGAGGTGGAGAAATGGTTGCTGTCACAGGCAGGAGACTTCTATGACCAAGACATTAAGAAGCTCATCCTCCGGCTAAGTAAGTGCATAGATGTTGACGGGGACTATATTGAAAAATAGTTTTTATATGTACTTACAACTCCATGTACTTTTTTTGTTAAAATAAATTTTCCTGCTTTTTAAAATGAAAACGGTCTTTAATTTTTGGACAACCCTCGTAAATCAAATAAGTATATATTTATGGAATCAATACCCCTTTAAAAGGATCTTTTGTATATATGCCTAAAAGTCTAATTCCAAATATTAAAGCAATGAAAAATATATAAAATTATGATTACTGCACGCCAATAATAAATAGATAAGTTTTAGTGTAAAAGAAAGAAATAATAATATTAATTTATAACAAATTTTATTCTGATAAAAACAATTTAAATCTATTTTGGGCATAAGTTATCTTGAGACAATATAAACCTTTGTCTTTTTGTTAATAGCACCACACTAAATAAGAAGAGGTTAAATTTTTGCTAAGGGAGGTGAAAAAACAAACCAATAAACAAAACCAATAATAAAATAAATAAGAGAGTTTATAACTTAAAATAATAAAATTTAATAGAAACATACAATTTTTCAAAATTTGTATTTGCTTACCTTTCCTTCTGCTATAAGTCGCTCAATTTCTTCTTGGCGTCGACGTTCAAATTCAGCATACTCTTCTTGTGTATAAACTTGCTGATGATCAACAGTTTCCCATCCTGGATCTTTTTCAAACTCCGGATTTTTTGTCTGTCGTAAAAATTCTTCAAAACTATGGAAAAAAGAGGTAACTAAAAACGCATATCAAGTTTATTCATGCAACAGTCAATAAATATAATAATTATATGTATTTTATAACTTGTTTGGAAAGACAAACTTGAGGAAGGATTTTTTATATTTATCAGTCAAAATTTAAAAAAAAATTAAATTGATCAATTGAGAAGAAAATTCTGAAAAATTGCTGATAAATTAAAGACGACTTTTGTAACTCAAGAGGTAGTTAAATTATTGTTGAATAAATCAAAGTGCAGAAGAAACTAAAGATTTGTATATTCATTACTAAGTTAAACTTTTCAGTACCATCATAAAATTTTGTTGCCTAAAACTTAAACTTTTCAATACCAGCCAATTTGATACATTAGCTCCTGCTACTTCCAGTAAGGCCTTAAACCAATTCCGTTAATGTATATTTTTGCTCTAGAATTTCCTCTTATTAAGAATGTAATCTTTACAACTGCTCTTTTTCTGAAGCATGTGATTTAATCATCACCTCTGATTGGTCATTTACATTCAATGTGTCTCTACATTTCTCACATTCACCATTTTACCAAGTTAATGTTCTAGAGACATTCACCATGTTAAGAGGTATATTCCTCGCTATAAAACCTCCGTTAGTTTGTTAACTGCTAGAATGAGCGGAGAGGGCTTGTATTCTAAGGTAAATAACTAGGATAAGGCCAAATATACATTTAGTTACTGTTTTACTATAATTGAGAGTGGTTTGCATATTATTTGATGAATTTTGTTGTAACTTCTACAACCCACCTTTGTTCACAGACTGTGCTAACAAGTGTTTATCATTTTGTGCTAGTGTTTCCAGCAGGTATCAAGATATCATATCTTGCTTCTATGATGGCCTTGTAAGGTTACAAATCATTGTTGTTTCAACTTCAGAAACTTTAACAACAGTTCTAACCTTTTGGATGAGTGATAAGTAGTATATATTCAGTGACATTTTTTAAAGATTTTCAGCAGCGACTATATTTTCTATAATAATCTTCAGAAATAATATTAATGTAAGTTCCTGGTTGTTTACAAAAGTCACATAGTTACAAACAACAAAGATACAGAAAAAATACATTTGTTTGTGAACAACAAATACAATGCCATTTTCCATTATTAAGTTTTAAAAATTATACCTGACAAGTGGTGTCTTCAATTGTTGACACAATGACAAAGCCTTTGTAGAAATTTTTTGTGTTATTTTAAGTTGAATAGTGGCCATTGTTTGGGTGATTGCTTCCTCAAGTGTTTGAAGGATTTGAGGCAATGTTTGTACACTTGTGCCCTTTTAGTGTCACCAGAGAAAAAAATGGGAATGTAATAAACTGTGTAACCTTGCAAGTCAGACGATGTTTCCTAGCAAAAATAGAAAATGTCCAAAAAAATGGCATTTCAAAATGACTGACAGCATCCAACAGCAACGATAGTGAAAACTGAATCAAAAAAACTTAAATATTAAAAAGTTACGGCGAATCTAAAGAAATGGACAGTTTTGAGTGTTTCAAACAACGATAACAGAAGCCTGCAGGTTTAATCGAATGCGTTGTTTAACCCACCAATACAGGAAAATGCACTGAGATAGTGAAGAACCAAGCGAGGGGACGTTGGATCGCTGTAATAAAATAAAAAACACGACTTGTAGGGGAGTCTGAAAAAAATTTTGAATACAAGATGCCATCAGCCTTAATGTCGGTTCGCGTCTAAAAGAGCACCAAGGCCCAGATGGACCTGTACAACAACGTTTCTGTCGTCTAACTCAAATCACGAACGCGGGCTCCAGACTCATCATCCGGTACATTAAGATCATCAAAGAATGTAGCAGGACTCACACGGACTTACCAGGGTTGGCTGCTTCCAGTGCCCCAGGGATCTGGACTCAAGATGAAAGGTACCGAGGATTGAACAGTGAAACTATGGACAAGTCATTTTTTAAAAACGTAACGTCAAATTTAGTAGTTGAATTTATTGAATTTTCAATAAAATAAAAATAAAGAATGGCTTCACTCTAATCAAAAGTTTTAAATTAACGTCAAGTAAGATAAAAATAATTTGTGAGAGACAAATTCTTGCTTGTCTGTTGCTCAATTAATATGTTAACCGCTATACACTGGCTTGACCATGAAAATATTAATGAAAGAATATTAAATTTAAATTCACAGAGCGGTTTTGAACGTAATGATTCATCTTTTAGAAATCTTTAAAAAAGGCAAAATTTATGAGAATTTATACAAATTTTATAATTGTCGAAATAAGAATTAGAATTTACCAATTCACTTGGAAAGTTTAATGATGTGAAATTTTATTTTATATTTAAACTACGTAGGCAAAGGGTTCAGTTTAGTAAGTTCAACTAAACTATGAAAATTTTTTTGTTTAAAACAGTGGATATAATTAGTTAATTTTAGTATAAAATTTTGTAGCCTGCCGTGTCTGCAGATCTAGGAATATGGTAAGAGCATCTGGGGTTTCTGAGTATTCATGTTAATCTTATATTTTTTCTAGCTGACTACATTACCGACAAATATGACTGTAAAAGACCTGACAAAAAATCGTTAACCATTTTAGGGGGGGGGGGGAGTGATACAAACAGTAAGGCAGGAGTCGGCGGGTCGTGGCTTGCGCTTAGGCGGGGCACCAATGTTTGAATACCGGGGATTTAGGCATGGGTTTTGGAAACGGTAGAAAACATAGTTTACCAAAACAAATAATATAAAACCACCACCACCACTAGCATACGGTACAAAAAGCAAACGAAGCGGAGGCAGCAGAGAGAATCAAGAGCGGGCGGGGTGGGGGGGGGGGAGGCGTTGCACTATGTATTACGTATTTTGAAAACAGTAGCTAATAAAAAACATTCATTACCATATTTGTTTTACTTGATCCAAAAATAGTCCAAAATGGCTCAATTGAGTAAGGGAACACTAAAAATATTTTTTTTTTGTCAGTGCTATTACTGTTTAATGAAAATATTTAAAATTTTATGCAGAGAGAAATGCTGCAATAACAAATTCCTTCCTATATAATTTTCCTACAAAATAAATGAAAGATTAAAAAAAAAATCATTTAGACAAAACTATTCATTCTCTTTCTAAAACTTTTATAAACATACTCACTAACAAAACGAATGTTTAAAAAAACATTCATTCAACAATTATTACACATTTTTTGAATGTGTCATTATAGTAATTAATTCATATAGACAAATAAAACTCTTTCTTACCTTATTAGACCATCCTTGTTAGCATCCATTTCACTAAAAACATGTTCACGCATGCGTTCCATATCTTCTGCTCGTTCCCTCATATCATCTTCTGGAGCTCCTGCTTGGTACATTTTATCTAATTCTTTTAAAAACAAGGTTTTCACTTCATCTTGGTCCCAAACACCATTTCCATCCAAATCTAAAAAGCAAAATTAGGCAATATAACAATTATTCAAAAATTAATAGCAAAAGTTAAAAAAAATTAGGTTGTTTCTCAGTTTTTCATAGCTTACTATTAAACTTACTTTTAGCTGGCATGCTTAAAATGATACACCGTATTACTTCTGTTAAAACTGTTTATTTTGTATTTAAAATCTAAAACTAACTTATGGCCCTGCTCAATATTAAGCATAAGAGCTACTTTTAAAGAATTCTTTTCCCTTATTTTTGTCCAAACGAAATGTTATTTTCTTAGGAGTGTTTTTCCTTCAGAAGACATTTTGTTTGGGGGTTGTACATAAAACACAATTTTCATCACAGGCTACAATTAAAAAAAATCAAAATCTGCATTGGCTATATTATCTAATTCACCAGCTGTTGTCATCTGTTGTGGTCTGGATGCAGAATTTTTGAAAGAACTTGGAAACAAATCCAAAGCATGTTCAAAGTCATGAAGTTTAGTATAGACACATGTGATAATTTACCTCTGAAGTGATTCATTAATTGTTATTATTCTGTTTAATTAACAACTTATTGAGTTTACTCAATGTTCTCATTAGTGGTTGCAGTTGAAGAGCGTCTAATCTAAGGGTCATTTTCAATATTTACACGACCTACATGAAAATGTTTGTGCCATTCACAAACTCCACTCTTCTTATAAACCTCATCTCTCCATGAACAGAATTTAATGTTGCCATTCTGTTCACTAATCAGCATTTTTTTACAATTAACAATGCACACACATGAAAAGCATTCTCTACAGGTAAAAAATGGCAACTGAGAAATTCCCCCACAACAATAACCCCAGTCCTGGACTACCAACAACAAAATTTCACTGGTGACCAAGCTGGGTCTCTCTGAGCATCGATTTTGGAAACCTTTTTATTGAACCTCATATAACTAGTCACTTACATAATTCAATATTTCTATCTTTTTTTACAGGAATTTTGAATTATATTAAATAACTAGAATAGAATTACAGTTTAGTTCTATTGTTTTCTGATATTTGCCAGAATCTTAATTATTTTTACAAATAATATACTTCCTACAGAGTACCTGGATTCAGAGTACCTTATTGTATTATGTTACACCCTGACATAATACAAATGCAAAATCTCATTTTTTAAATGTAATTGGAGACAAAAATGATTTGTTTGTACAAATAAACATCTGTTGTGAATGGTTTTTTGCCATGTTGTTACATAAAGAGATAAAACCACAATTCGAGGAAAATGAGGAGCGCAAAAACATTATATAAAACTAAAAAAAAACATTCTCTGAAAGTTTTGATTCATCCTCATAATAAATAGCAACAGACTGAGTGAAACTCAATGTCTTATTCCTTCTTTAAGCTGAAGAAAGAAATAATAGGTTTTCTTCTTTTCAAAATTTATTTTTAGGATATATAATCTGTTATATTATTAATATAAGGCAAACACCAGCCATTTAAAGAGTGGTAAAAAGGAGAGGCAGTGGTAAAAAAACTGTTTTTTTACTGAAAAAATTATCTAAAAGAATGACATTTTTTTGTGAAAGAAAAAATCTATGTAGTACTTGGTGTACCAAGAAATCAGAATGGAATCGTTTGAAAAATATTTTTTATTGTATTAAATTTGAACACCATAAAAATGCCAAACAGAATTAATTTTAAACTACATATCTGAAAACATATTTCAGTAATTATCAAGAATATAACTATCAGAATCAGTTTTTATAAATAGCTCTAGTTTCCTGGTACATTCTGATGCAATATTAAAACACCGACATTTAAATTATGTTTGTTATGGTATTATTGTAGTAAAATTAATATACTTTTAATTACATGTAGCGTCAGGTTTATTATAATTACTTAAGAGAGTTAATTTCACAATTTTACTTAAGTTTATAACATAAGCAAATAGTAATGAATGCAAATTATACATATGGTCTTGTTACAAGTACATGTGTTTTGTAGCACTGAATGCAGCATGTTAAAGGTAATGTTATTTAATCAGAATGCTCCTGATGTTTCAGAAAAACAAATTCCCCTATGGTCATAAATTGTAAGAGCAAACAGTATTTTATCTATCATAAGAAGATTTGAAAAATGATTTCATTTTTCATCATTAAAATTTTACAAATTTTTCCAAGGAGGCTAACACTGATTGTGTTTGGAATTATATGTGTCTTCCTGGGTAATGGTAAAATGATCAACATGACAGTTGGCTATTACTTCTAAAGATATTTACTGAAGTGTAATATGTCTAGCAAGGGCCATAACAATTACTGAGCACTGTAACATGAATTACAGTTTAAATAAGAAAACTCCTTGATTAAAAATTAAAAAAAAATACTTTCTGATATAACTGAGTTAGAAGCATGAATATTATCATGTTTTTGTAAATATTGCATTCATTTGTTTGTAATCAAAGGTTCCTTTGGAGTTGAGATGAAAGAAATGATCAGTACTCTGAATTCAGAAGTATGCTACAAAATTGATTAAATGTACACAGGAAATCCATTAAATTAAACAAGAACATCTTTTATAACTTATTACTTCAAAAATTTACCATGCATATAAAAAAAGGCCTTTGGATCAAATTCTTGAGTTTCCATATGATCTTGTTTTTCCCAAACCTCTTTTAACTGCTGCTTACTACCAGGATGGTGAATCTAAAAATAAAAAGTTACAAAATTAAATTTACAGTTTATTTTAAAATTAAAAATTCAGTTACAGTACAGATTTTGTAAAAACCTTTTGTAGTAGAATGTGCATAAGAGTTATAGGCTTGTTGAATTTTTAGTTTATTTACTTTTGCTAAAACACAATTGAAGGGTTAATCATTATATACCCTGTACTAATAGTTTATTGTGGAAAGGAACAAATCCCAGAAAAATTATAATACAATACAGAAATTTGCTACTTCATATGGTTACTATGCTAAAAATCAGTGATCTGGGTAACAAAAGAAATATATTGGAACAAAGTTCAGAAAGTTGAAATAAAATAACAAATTAGAAAAGGATTAATATGGGTGAATAGAATTAGGAATGGGAAAGTGAGAAAAATAATGAATGCAGCAGCAGTAAGAGAGAAGATAAGATTAATAATTGAGCAGTAGTTACAGATTATTATAGAGGAGAATAAATAGAAGATTGAAGATTGTACAAACAGAATATAGGATTATAAATAAACAAAACCTCTTAGACTACAAAGGCTTTTCTTTCACGTCCTGAAGTACATTTCCTCTGAGTGTAGTCATTTCTTCTGAAGATGATTGCTTTTCAACCAAAATGTACATCAGAACATAAGTAAAAAGTTTTTGTTGTTTTAAGAGATTTTTTATTCATAATAAAAAATATACTCCATAGTTGATCCAAGTTATTGATATAGGATGAAAGAATTCGAAGGTTACACCAAGAGATAGATGTATAAAGTTAGTTAAAGACTGTTTAAGAGTAGTATAAACTGGAATGAAGATTGGAAAGGCAAAAGGCAATGAAGAAATTAATATTTTAAAAACCCATTTATGTAAAAACTGGATGGAAATTATACAATATGACTGGATTAGTTGATAAAATTCGACTGATAAGATTGAAGAAATTTTACATAAATTAAATCACTGAATTAATTTTCTCTATTTTCTGAAAATAGAGAAAATTACATCAGTGATTCGACAATGGTCAAGTGACCGAAAGGTGCCTCATCACATAATTTAAATTATTGCACTTAGTGGTGGAAAAAAAATTATTTACAAGTAATAATAATAACTTCATAAAGTCAGTGCAACAGAAAAATAATGGACAACGTGAAATATCATGATATATATAAGAAGTTAATATATTACTATTGTAAATACTTTTATCCACCACTAAGTGCAATAATTTTACCTTGTGTGATGAGGCACCTTTTGGTTATTTGACTATAGTCGAATCACTGATGAATTTTTCTCTATTTTTCTGGTGTGGATGTTCCGTCCGTGATGTTGGTATTTGATGACGTTACACGCATTTTCTCTTGAGTTGTGTGTATAATGTTTTGGAATAGTATGTCTTCTGTATATTTTGTCTGTAGGTTCATTAAATTGTTGTGTATGTTTTTATAAATGTGGTATTTTTCTAGTGAGTTTAATTATATTGGGTTATTATTTATTTCATGTACGGTTAGGTTATTTTTGTACTTTGTTATTTCATGTTTATATATATATATATATATATATATATATATATATATATATATATATATATATATTGATATTTTATGTTGATATATATATATATATATATATATATATATATATGAAGTTATTATTATTACTTGTAAATATTTTTATCCACCACTAAGTGCAATAATTTTACCACTAAGGTAAGGTAAAATTATTGCACTTAGTGGTGGAAAAAATTATTTACAAGTAATAATAATAAGTTCATAAAGTGAGTGCAAAGGAAAAATAATGGACAAAGTGAAATATCACGATATATATATATATATATATATATATATATATATATATATATATATATATATATATATATATAAGCTTTGCAACACTGTTTTCTTGTATTCATTTATCACTCACTATGTGTACTTATATATATATATATATATATATATATATATATATATATATGAAGTTAATATATTACTATTGTAAGTAATTTTATCCACCATTAAGTGCAATGATTTTACCTTGTGTGATGAGGCACCTTTCGGTCACTTGACCATTGTCGAATCACTGTGTAGAGTGATTCGACAATGGTCAAGTGACGGAAAGGTGCCTCATCACACAAGGTAAAATCATTGCACTTAATGGTGGGTAAAATTACTTACAATAGTAATATATTAACTTCATAAAGTCAGTGCAACGGAAAAACAATGGATAACGTAAAATATCAAGAATATATATATATATAAGAATTTTTTGGACTTGATAGGAGACTGACAGACTTACCTAAAGGCAATAGTCCAAAACTGCAATCTCTTGGAAATAAGCACATATAAAACACATATAAAACACTTAATAAACTTTTATTTGAAATATTTCGATCAACATGATCTTCTTCAGTCAAGAAAGAGAAAACAAAACAAAAGATATATATATATATATATATATATATATATATATATATATATATATATAGAGAGAGAGAGAGAGAGAGTTATTATATGTTATTGTAAACAATTATTTCACCTATTTATTAATTCGACAACGGTCAAATGACCGAAAAGTAACTCATCATAAGGTAAAAATTAATTGCACTAAATGGTGGAATAATTGTTTTACAATAACATTTAATAATTCTATAAAGTCAGTTCAAAAGAATAAAAATGGCTGATGTTAAATATCACAAATATATATTTGTGTGTGTGTGGGCTGAAAAAACTCATTTTTTTATTTCAAAGTAGTAAGAGCACAGAAAAATTACGAATTATATTGAGAAAAAAATGGAAAAAACCATCAAAATCGGTGTCATTTCCCAGTTGCGCATAAGCCCTAAAGTTTGACAAAATACGAAAAAACTTTACTTTTGTGAATATTTTTCAATATTTTTGAAACAGCACCAAAATTAGTTAATAAGCATTAAAAAATCCATAGTGTAATTATTATCAAGGGATAATATTAATAAAAAAATAAGCAATTAAGAAATATCCATTATTAATACAACAGATCCACATTATAGAATGTCCACTATAAATTTAGCTTCATTAATTATTGTATGGTGACTGCACGAAAATCTGGTGCAGTATGTTTTACACACAACCAAGTACATGACTAATGTAGCTGCAGATAAAAACATGATTATGACTAATGCAGTGTTTACTGGGACAGGAGAGCAATATATTCTTTAATTATTGTTTATAAAGTCTCATAGACATTGTAGCAATAAATCAATGCAGGTGCTAGTGATTATATATGAGTATGATTACTGGAACTTTTAATTTGAAATATTAAAGTATTTTAAGGGCAATTATTATATTTCAACAGATGTAAGAACATCATCTGAAACAATTTAACAAATACTGAATGTTTTTTGTAATAAATAAATATTTTAAAAGATGTGTCCTATTTAAACACAGTTAGTGTCACGTTATAAATTTAATAAATTAGTAATTTATAAATTACCTATACCTATTTTTTTTCTGTATATTTGTTAATTCATTGCACCCTACAGATGATGCTCATTCGTCACAACACATTATTGTTGTATAGAGAGCATACAGACTGGAAGAGTTTAAAATCAAAATAAAACTTATTTGATTCATAAAATCATCAGTTTTCCATCGTGATTCTTGCTGTGGTTTGTTTGCTTTAGGCTATCAATAGCTTCAAGTTTATCAATACCTATTGTCGAGTTTATTTTTTAATGTGTTACATACAACACACAAGATGTCTGTGTTGTCTAAGAGATATTTATGGCCCATAAGTAGTCATTTTATCAGACATTTTACACATGTTAAACTCGTCAATAGATTTTATGTCAAATGGACTGTCTTGCTCAGTATAGTTGTTACACTGTATCGACCAGTAACTGATGTTTGTTGTATGGTGTACTATGTGAACATGGAAAATCTGCGAAAAGAATTTAGTGAATTTATAAACTTAAAAACTACTTTGTGTAAACATATCTAAATATTTTTTATAGTCAGTATATCTGTGTGTACATCCGAAATGAACAATAAAAGTGGGAGCCTAGAAGCTTCAAACCTTGAGTCACTTTTGAATTGTTTTTACCAATTATGACTACAAATAATAATAATAATGAACACATAATTTTTAATAAACCATGGGAAATATTTATTAATAAATAATTGCACCTTTACAAAATAAATAATATTTAGTACTTTATAAGTGAGTATATTTTCTTAGTAAAATAAAACTCAATTGATGTGAGGAATTATTTCGTACCAAATCACTCCAGATTGAGAATGATTTTATCCGTAATGGGTTAATTAGTTTGGATTCAGAGGAAAGCACTCTACTATTGATCAAGTTTATAGAATGACAGATATAATAAAATGATCTTCTCTATACATGTAACATTCTAATCTCGAAAGAGGTGACCGTTGCAATATTTGGAGACAATACTGCTTTATTTGCAACAGAACTATAATTAAAAAATAATGGTAAATATCTAAGCATGAAACTAGATGCTAAATTAAGATGGAAGCATCAAATCAAAAAAGGAGGTATAAATATGAATATACCTCACAAGCACTAATGTAATGCCTTCAAGGTAGAAAATCGAAATTGTCATTACATAACAAAATAACAATATATAGTCAGATTCTAAAACCCATCTTGTTATATGACAGTCAAATATGGGTATGTACAAAACAATCTAATGTAAAAATTTTTTAGACTTGCCAAAATAAGGTACTGAGATATATAGTTAATGCCTCATGGTATGTTAAAAATAAATATATTTACTGAGATTTGAATATACCTATAATAACAGAAGAAAAAAGATTGCAAAAAAACATAGAGACTTCACCTTCATCTGAAAGCAGCAGCTCTTCTCGTGCTTGTTGACCAATAGGCATTTAGAAGATTGATGAAAACAAAACCATTTGACATAGGGTAGTGAAGTGCTAAGTATAACCACTGTATAGTCACTATGTTCAGGAAAAGTCATTGGTCTTCCTTTTTTAGTGTAAGATATGCAAAGAAAGTTAATGGATGGTCTAATGAGACAAACTATAAACTCTAACACACGCACACACTCTTCTTAACCTTAAGAAGTTTAATCTTTTAAAAATGTAGACGAAAATCATGGCATATTTCTGTGATCCATTCAAAATTGCTTTTAGAGACTTTGCATTCACATCTAGTATAATATATGTTTCTATAACCGTTTTATATAGTTGTTTATCATTCACAGCAAATCTTTAAAATATTCGAAATGTGGTTATTTAACTTGTAGCATTACCTCAGATCTAAATTATATAAATAAGTAAATTTGATTGAAAGGGTTCATATGTTTTTTACTTTGAGACCCTAATATTAAAAAGAAGATGTAGCGTTTAAATGTCAAAACATTTCCCCCATAGCTTCCTCCTGCAAGATGTATAGAAGTTGTAGAAATAATCAATAAAAATAATTAATTTCACTAAATTCCACAGCTTATATATTAGATCACTCTTAATGTTGTAAAGAATAGGATTATATTAAATACTGTAGGACTATCTGTGAGATTTATAACTATCATGCCCTATAGCTGATCTATATGTTATTGCCATTTTGTCTTCAATTGGTAGTAATGGATAATACTATTTTCAATCTGCATTAGTGTATAATCTTACATCTTTCATTTCTTATTATTATGATATACAACTTCTTACGCTCTTTTGTTTTTCTAGGTTAGTATTTTTTTGTTAACCTAAATTTCAAAAGTGAAAAGAATGATCTATTATAATATTTAACTAGCAGTAAATCATCAGATTTAATCACTGTATATAACAAATGCTAATGGTAAATTAAAATTTTTCAGTTGAGTTTGTATCGCTTGATACAAAATATATTTGTTTACCTAAATTATTATTTTTTATATAAATTTTAATTATATTTAATAAATTTAAATAAAAAACAACTTTTATACTTTAAATATAAATAATAATTATAAAAAATAATTCTAATCACTCAGAATATGATTAGAAACTCCACAAACACAAGAGTTGAAGAGGATCTTTGGTTAATTCAGTTATTTTAAAAATTATTTTGCATATTTTATTTTTCATTTGAAAAATCAGATATTTTTGAATAAGTATAAAGACAGGAACCTTTAAATTTGTGTAACCGATATGGGTGAGAATTATTAAATCACCTTTACCATTTACATAATGAAATGTTAAACCTTTATAAAGATTTTCTGTTAGAAAAACCCAAAATAAAAATGAGTTGCAAAGCCACCAAAGCCAGTATTACATATAATTACCGGTACCGGATCATGTTTGTCATGGAGTGCTTTTTGTTCCTCTAATTTATGAAGATATTCTTTTTGATGTTCTTCATCCATTTGTTTCAATTTTTGTTCTTCTTCAAACTTCTTTTGCATTTCATAATCTTTAAATTGTTCACGCCGGATTTTGTCTGCTTCTTCTAAATCTTCTGTAACCTAAAACAAAACAAATAAAATCTTCTATGAAATTAAAATATATTCAGATTTATAGTGAATAATTATTTGATTTTTAAATATTAACTTTTCTACTGTTTAAAAATTATATTTGAATCACTGTAAAACCTGTATGGCATTTGTAAATGGGGTCATTATGAAAGGTTGCAATGTTTAAAAAAAATATTACTTTGGAACTATTAGAAACAACTATAGTTGTTTAAATGCATCAACTAAACATTTTTTAAATTTAATCTCTTAAAATTAATTAAATGTAAGATCTCTTATTTGATACTCTGGACACATTTCTAACCAGGTTCAGTAGATTGTGCCAGGCATGATTGTGGCAATAGCAGTTGTGATTCTTCTTTTAAATTTTGCAGGTCCCTGATGGGTTTACTATGTTTTTTACATGTCTACTAGTGTCACATTGAGGCGTCTCAGAAACCAATTAAATAACATCAGCATTTCCAAATCAATGATTATAAATACATTAAGATTATCTCAAACCTCCAAGCTAAATTCTGGTCTGGGATATTTTGTGAAATAATACTAATGATGTACATTAGTTTTTCCTTTAATTTGGTCTAATTATTGAAAGACAGAGATGTCAATACAAGCATTTGAACCAATCTCGTGGTCAATCATTAAACTACACTATATGTTTAGTTTTGGGAAATTTCGTCTGATATACTCAATAATTGTATTTAATCTCATAACCAACAATTGTGTTGAATTAATTTTTTTAGTAGAAGTAGGGATTTATAGAGAACAAATACAGTAAAACCTCTATATACTAAGATATGACCCTCTGTTCTTAATGAACAATTTTTTACATCCCTGTGCAAAAAGTTATCTCAATAACAGAAAGGTTATTTTTTTTACTTATTTTCTTCAGAAAATAAAAAGTCAGAGAAAGGTTTCTACTAATACAATTCTCAGAATACATAAGATTTTGAGCAACTTCAGTTTTAGTTTTGTTTACTTTCAGCTTCCAGTTTTAAATTAACCTTTTTAACACATTCAGCACGGCGGCGATATTGGTGATCTCATCAAACTACTGTCGGTTTTTTCGTTAACTTCTACCTCTGACGGCAGTGGAATGCTATACGGGTTGCATAGCTTGTCTTAGCATCTAATTATTGTGCCTGTTGGTTTCATTTCAATAATTTTATTTCTAACATATACAGGTTTACTGAGGACATCAAAACAGTGTATTAGGCATTAAAATATTGTTTTATTTATTGGGTCACAATTAAAAAAAAGAAATACAAATGATAAAATACTGTATGACAAATAATAAAACACAATAAAATAGACAGAGAAAAACAGAAATTTACATATAAATCTAAAGTGCCTACTACTAAAATAAACTACATACTAAAATTAACCACTCAACTTTCAACTCGGAATGTTTGTTTCTGTTTATGTCATGTGTTTTACAAAGCGATAGAGATCAATAATATAAACGCAGACTTAGATAATGCATGTGTCACGCCCGAGACTATTTATAGCCGAGATTAGACATTTGTTTACTACAATCTTATGATGACACATTAGGTTTTCGGGCATCCAAGCATTTTGTCAATGACTCATATTTACAATAGTCTGTTCCCACCTCGAGTTGGTTCATTCACTCTAATAGGACAGTTATCGTTTATTCTTGTGTTAGTTTCATGATCATTGTTTTTACCAGATATTTTGCTGCGTTAAGTCGTTCAAACTAAAACAACCATTAAAATATAAAAGTTAAAACCAAATTAAATCTGTTCATAAAACTCCCTGAAGCATTGTTTCAGTTGAAGCATCAAAAGTTAACTTCGGATGGTTGGATTTAAAAACGACTCAGGCACAATGTTCTTCAAACTCTTCTGAAATACTGACGTAAAAATCAAACCTTTATACAAACACGTATCAAAACTAGAGAAGTTTCAATTAGACTTGGAGTGAGCGTGACCCCCAGAACGTATTGCATTCTTAGACCTGGCACATAAGTCACTAACCAAGTGATAAGCTACTCCAGTTTGACAGTAATGAGACACTGGCTAGAGTTCTTGGAAAACAGGTCATTGAGATGAAAATTGTATTCTGAGTTTGATTTTGAGCTTCTGTCAGGTGGGTTTTAACCACAAAAAAGGTTTTACTTAACTCTTTCCACACAAGTATTGAAGAGGCTTTGATGTTCACTGAAAATGCACAAGCTGTAATCTTCAATGTTGCATCAACCCCTTACTTGTTATTAACCCTTAGTGTCAAACCTCCATATAAATGTTACTGGGTGAATATTCTTTTTCAAATTAACTAGCCCTGCTGCTCTCGTAAATACAGTAGTTTTTTAAAATGTTTTTAAATATGCCCCCTATAGTGTTGCCAACCTAACTTTCTTTCTAACCTAACCTGTAGTATAAGCGGCAGCCATAGTCCTAACCTTTCTTTCCAGCTACACATGCTTAGTAAATAAATAGTATATACAATGGATCACAGTCCTCCTAGTTGCATTATTTCACTCAGTAAAATAATCCATATTTTCTTCTTAAAAATTTAACAGATAGATAAGGTAATTAAAAAATTACCCGGCGCAGCAAGAAAATTTTACTTAAGAAATTCAGAAATTAAAGGGTTTGAAAGCCATTTAATATATTTGGGGCGTGATAGTTATTTTTTAATACTTAACCCTTAGCGCTCGGATTTTTGTAACATGCTTTGCTTCCCCACTTGTAATTAAATTGTGACAAATTCCTCACCTGCAGTTTGCATTATTGTTTATGGAAAACTTTGTTTTCTCTTACATGATTTTAGTAAACTAAGCTATTTTTATTCACTAATACTGTATGTACATGATTTTATTATCTTATTTGTAATTTTGCAGAGTATGATATCTTTGAAAACAGTCTTCCGGATGAAGTCTTGTTTTTCTGCCGCATGTTTTGTAGTGAAAAACTGTTTCCCTTCTGCCTCCTTTTATCTTCCTGTTACTGCAAACTACACAATCTTTAAAAGTATTTTTATCATTGGGAAAGATTAAATGTAATTTCCAATTCAGTCTTTCTTCTTTGTCAGTAGTTGATGGCCCCCTCTCACTATACGGGTTATTCCTGATATCACGAATGCGTTCCCTCACCAAGTTTTGGCAAAACTATTTTTTTTTAACAGGATTTTCTTTCATTTTCTTTTTTTGTTATTATAGATAATAAAACTATTTACTACAGCTACATCTAATAGCCAGAAAAACATTGTCCTCCCCCATTTATTTGTTCGTTTTGTAAAACTGCACGGTTCATTATATTGAACAGCTAAATCTATACCACCCATAAACTGGTTATATTTACAAATACCTGTTGGTTTAGTTATTTTGTTTATGAAACTGAGCTAAATACTAATAAATCAGGATCAAGTAAAAGATCAGGAATTTCAGAATCACTAATTGCACGTGAAGCCACGGCAAACTACGAGTAACAAATAACCGGCAAAACTGTAACCTACTTGCAGCTTACAACGTAGCAGCAAACTAGATTTTGTGATGACTCACATATTCCTAGGCATTTTCAACTTAGTTCACATTATTTTCAATAGAGTGTAGCACCAAACGGTAAAAGATTGAATGTCGTGGGCTTCGCCGCAGACGAGTTATAGGCATTTGAAAATCGTGTTGGGTGACCCCCGACATACGAGTAAACTGCAATATACGCTTGGCGGGGCTCCCCCGACAGTCGAGTGCAAAGGGTTAAAAGTACACGTTCTGATCTTTCACATGTGCCATAAAACAGATAAACATATTTTCATTGTAATTTGTTTGCTTCTTAGTTACTCTGTAAAGAGTTCTCAGTTAAAATCCCATGTTAAAGCTTGTCCTATTGTGGTTAAAATTAAGATATAGAATAAAATATTGTTACACTTAAACATATCACACATGATGCTGTCTACCTTAAGGACCAATACACAAATTTTACTCATTCTTATAGCCATGAATAAAGAGTTAAAATATGAATTCAGTTTATTTAATTGATGCAAAGAAAGAGGGTGTATGAAATAGAAATGAGCTGTATAGACTATATTTATGGCAAAGTAATACACATCTTTAAGAAGAGGAATTATGTGCCGAAGAAAGTAGTTGGTGCTAAAGCTTTATTAAAGTTAAAGTTTTATAATATTTTAAAGTTATCTCCATCTGTGATAAGAATTTTATCCACTATTACTAGAACAGATTGGACATACCACAAATGGAAAGTAGTTTATCTAAACAGTAGTTTAAGGCGATTTCATAATATTTTACCAAACCTAATGTGTGTAGCAAATAAGATAATGTCGGGCTACAGAAATTACTTTTATATACACTTTAATTTGCTTCAAACATATAATAATGCAATTGTAAAATAAATTTTATAAGTTAGTAGCACCTATACTTTCAACTTAGTTCTGCTATTTTATTCTCATTTCAAATATTATTAATAAGTACAGATACTTACTTTAGAAATTAGCTTGTGCAAATCAGCAATTTCAAAACTATGAGGGTTTGAGTGATCAACATGTACTGGGTCTTGTAAGTGTTTTGGATCGACATCATTCTCAGCTTGTTGAGCTTTTAAAATAAGATGGCGAAGTCGATTTAATTCTTCACGCTTCAGTTCATCTAGCTTAGTGCGTACTTTATGATTAACATAATCAAGTTCACGTGCTATTTTACCAGACTGGAAGCATAAGAAACATATGCTACAGATAATATGAAATATACAAGTTTCTAAAAAATAAATTAAGTAACATTTAAAAAAATGAGAAATAATAGTAACCACTTTAAATTACTATAAAATTTCTGTTGTTTAAAAAAATAAAACAAATACTAAGCCAAAAATACCTATGTAAAAATTGAAAATGATGTTTCAGGTATCAAACTCTGATCCCACATTTACATATCCATTATTACAATCAGAATAACAAAGTGATTATTTTTTATACCTATGACACAATACTTTTATTTTTTGCAACTCACTAACCTGTTATTAACGTAAACATGATACTTATACAACACAATTTCTAAACTTTAAATACATTTTGGGAATTAATATGAAATAAAAAACAATCTTTATAAAATCCAAAAAAAATTATATAAAAACAATGAAAATTTATGATAATTTTAACAATGGGATAATAAGTTTCAACTATGGATTTGATGGGGGTTACACCACAGAAACCAGTAATCAAGTAAGGATAGTATGATAAATCAAACTGGATGTACTGGATGCTGATAACTTTGTTATGGAATCTATCTATCAAAATGTGAAAAAGTTTTGATCCATTTAAAACTGTTATAAAAAACAAACAAACCATAAGTTACTAAATATAAATTAATTCAAATATTATATATATATATATATATATATATATATATATATATATATATATATATATATATATATATATATATACATAATATCAACATGTTACATTGATTTGATTACTAAAAGTATTGGGCTAATAGTTTCATAAATATTCTTGTTAATGAATATTATGAACATTATTATATTATACACATACATGCTTGCTAGCAAGCACACAAACACACACACACTTTCTTGCTTTCATGCATGCACACACACACACACACACACACACACACACACAAACAGACACACACACACACACACACAAACACACACACACACACTTGCTTTCATGCATGCACACACAAACAAACACACACACACACACTTTCTTGCTTTCATGCATGCATGCACACACACACACACACACACCAATAACAGGACTCCTCTTAATTGGTCTGGTTGGGGCAGGAACAGACATTTAACACAAACAGTTCCTTTCAAAAATATAATTAATAAAAAATCCTAAATATTTCTTCAGGTCTGACAAATAAAAATAAAAGACACTATAACTTATTTCATTGCATAATTTATAATGTAGACATACAACAGCAAGATAATTATGAAGGTACATAAACTAAAACAAACCAAATTTAAAGATTTTTGTTGACGATATCAGAAACTGGTTTTTTGTTAGTGTTCCAAAATGCAAAATGTTTTTGAACACATTTCTTCAATAGAAATGGTACTTCATATTGATGTCTTAATCATCAACTTTTTCCAACATTATTTTTAATGTTGTTAATATAGTTCTATCTCCAAGATTGGAAGGCCGTGACAGACAGACAGTTTTCTGCCTGAGCTGTGACGTTAGGACTAGAAGCCCTGGTAAGTAAATTTAATTATTTTGTAATAAGCAAAATAACATATTTAAATAAAGAAAAATTCCCAAGGTAAAAGGCGAATTGTTACACCGCTTATGATAATATTTTACGATTTAAAAAAATTCTTCTACACAAGACATAGAAAGGCTGTGGCAGTTGGAGTTGTTTAATCACCTAGTGTAGGGTTAATGCTGTTTGAAAGATTATTATTTTTTAATCAACTGATTACATGACATGAAACATATAATAGTTTGTTACACAAGTATGTTTACTAGATTGTTAATTTAAAAGAGTATTTAGTTATTTTCAGTACAGTCGAACCTCTATATAACGAACCTCCAGATAACAAAATCCTCTATATAACGAATTTTTATCTTGTCCCATGACATTTTAGAAGTTATACTGCTTATTTACCTCTATGTAATGAATTTCGGACCTCTCAATAACGAATTTTTTTTCCATTTCAACCAAAGAAATGTAGTGTTGTATAGGCAGCTCACAATGGCATTTCCAGGAAATTGTTTATTTTCAGCAGGAGGTTCAACAAAACCAAGAATGATAGGCGGAACACATGTCGGCAATTGACTGCATGTTATAGTTCGGCTCAGTTAACACGTTCAGCATGGCTAGCGTTCCGACACGCTCTGGGTTTCCATACAGATGCGCTCCCAGCTTATTTCCTTAGATACGGTGAGCAAACCGGCACGCTTACTCCCAGGCTAATTGAAACTTCTCTAGTGTCGATATCTATATAAAGTTTTGATTTTTACGCCAGTCCTTTAAAAGAGTTTGGAGAACATTGTGCCTGAATTGTTTTTAAATCCGGCCATCCCAAGTTAACTTTTGATGCTTCAATTGAAACAATGATTCAGGAAGTTTTATGAACAGATTTAATTTGGTTTAACTTTTATATTTTAATGTTTCTTTTAGTTTGAACCATTTAACACGGCAGAATATCCGGTAAAAACAACGATCATAAAAATTAACCAAGTTTTCTGAACTAACGCAAGAATAAACGATAACTGTTTTGTTAGAGTTAATAAACCAACTGGATGTGGGAACAGACTATTGTAAATATGAGTCATTGACAAAATGCTTGGACGCCCAAAAAACCTATTGTGTCAACATAAGATTGTAGTAAACCAATGTCAGCTTATCTCGGCTATAAATAGTCTCGGACGTGACATATGTATTATCTTTGTCTCCATTTACATTACGATCTCCGAAACACTTGGCACAAAAATAAACAAACATTCTGAGTGAAACGTTGAGTGCTTATTTTAGTATGTAATATATTTTAGTAGTAGGGTCTTTGGTTTTGTATAAAAATTTTCTTTTTTCCCTGTCTTTTTTATTGTGTTTTCTTATTTGTCATACAGTAATTTATCATTTGTATTTCTTTTTTTAAATTGTGACCCGATAAATAAAACAATATTTTAGAGTCTAATACACAGTTCTGATGTCACCAATAAAAATGTATATGTTAGAAATAAAATTATTGAGATGAAAACAATGGGGTCGATAATTAGATGCTACAACAGGCTATGCAACCCGCATGGCGTTTCACTGTCATCAGAGCTGGAAGTTAAGGAAAAACAGGCAGTAGTTTGATGAGATCACCAATATCGCCGCCATGTTGAAAGTGTTAAAAAATGTAATACGGTTAATAAATAATACAGTTCCTAAATTACGGCCTACTGAGTTTGATTCGATTAAATTCCAGTACGTTCAAGTCATGCTTCCTGAAATTGAATTGGTGAGTATACTTATTTACCAGTAAATTTTTATAAGCATTAGATAACTTATCATAATAGCCTATACAGAGTAGACCCTATGAAAAATATTGAATGTGGATATCTAATACAATGAAGAAACATCAATAAAACATTTTTAACAACTTGAATTTCAAATAAATTGAGACTTTATAAAACATTATCCTATATTAACATTGGCCTATTACACTAACTCGCGATATTATACTGTATCTCTTTTATTACCGCAGGTAGTGCTATATGGGGTGAGAGCATTCTTTACAACACAACCTCTCAATAACGAATACCCCTCTACAACGAATTTTTTCTCTGGATAATCAACTTCATTATACAGAGGTTCAACTGTATTTCGAAAAAGTACAAGTCTGTGGATCACTTTTTTTTATAACTTATTATTCTTTTTTTATTTATTCAGCAGAAAATTTCTATCAATGTCAAGTAAATAATTAACATTGTTATACAGCTATATCAGTATTAAAAAAAGTACTGTATTTTGTAAAAAGTGTTACTTGTTTATAGATTACTATTTATTAGGAATATATTGTGGTTGAATTTATTAATAAATACATAGAAACCTCTTAACCACAAATCTTCTTTATTTTACCCTTATGTACATTTCAGTTACCAAGTAACCATCTTCAGAGGGATAACATATTCTTTGTCTTTGATTATTCTAGAAGATATTAATTTTATTTAAAATTTTTATTGCAAGGGCTGAATTTACTGATTTATAACAATAGTAGAACTGGAGTTTGTTTTTGAAGCTGTAACTATTTTTCCATATTGATACATTAATAAAATATGCTTAAAATTAATAATTACCCTTATATCTGCTTCATCAGCTGTCTCTAATTTTTTTCTGAAATCTGGATCACTTTCCAGAACTTCTACAACCTGTGTTAAATAATGGCTATATCCAATCCCCATTTCTGCCTATAAAAATGAAATATATTACAATTAAAAACTGCTTATATATATATTTTACAAGATAATATCAGTTTAAATTTTACAGGTGGAAATCTTTTTACAAAGACAAAGGAGTCAAGTAAAAACCACCTCTTTATAATTCCTTAGTTCAATCAATATAGGGCTGCAAGACTTTTTGCAGTGCTGGGGAAGTCTAAAGACGAAACCATTTCATTATAATTACTTAGTATAATCTATATAGGGATTAAAAGCATTTTTAAAGTGATGAAGAAGGGAGGGGGAATCACCGTAATATAATTCTCAAGTATAAATATTAATGGATTAAAAAAAGACACGAAGACGAGAACATTAAAAGCAAATGCTGAGCTGTCAAAAACATATAATGGTAGGGGCAAAATACCAATTATTCCAAATTATGATGCAAGTAAGGAGAGTAGGAAAGCAGACAATAGGCAGATGAATTTACTCATACCTGAAAAAATTACATGCTTGGGATAACTGTAATAACATCAAACAACTCAGAGCAACAGTTACAAATTGCTTTGATGTTTGGTAGCCTTTGTAATACAAAAGGCTCTTGAAGAAGACAAAAAAGTATACCTCAAGAAGGTACACTACTGTCAAGAAATTCAACACTGTAAACAAAATGCCCATGCTCTTGACGTCAAGAAGTGTTATATGAAGAAGAATTGTTATAAATCAACTTCAATATATAAGAACCAACAATTACTGTATAGATATACTATAAAATTCTCTTCTACAATGCACTATTCAAAAACAGAGACAGGGATTACTGATGACTTTGATAAGTCATTACAATGTAAATGACACTTTATACCTTTCTATGAAATTAAAAATAAAACGTTTTAAACCATATGGACAAAACTTGTTCCTACTGCTTTCCATACATTCAGAAAAGTTAGCAACTTTCATATCATTCAGTATCCAGATTGATTGGCAGCTAAATATTGACTGAAGTTATTTTATATTTGTGGGTCATTTAGGTAAACCATAAATTTGTAAGCAATTATGAATAGAAAAGTACCAAAAGTATGAAGTTTCAGAATTTTAAAAATACTTTCATTTTAAGTTTTTATTATAATCACAAAGTACTTTATTTACTTATTTCTGAATACTTGGTTTAAAAATAAAACTCATTGTTTTCATAATTCCCATAAGCACAAAAAACTATTCTCATGATCATTCTCAAAATAATCAATATATTTTGCAATTTTTGTGTTGTACATCTTGAGGTTTTTGTATAAATTATACTTTTTTTGTATTAACTTGGCAAAAAACACTACTTACTGATTTATTCAGCATGACTGTCCTAGCATAGTTGTTGTATACAATAAGTTTATGGGCGGAGTCAACATGTTAGATACATTTATAGGATTTTATCAAACAGAAATTAGATCTAAAAAGTGGAATTTAAAAATTCATTTTCATTTAATGGACCAGTGTGTTGTGAATGCATGGCTAATGTATAAAAAATCGATGAAACTTTGAATTTTCCTCCAAAAAACACTCGGGTCTTCTAAGATTTAAATATGAAATAGCTGAATCACCAAAAAGGACCGATGGCATCAGTTTCTGTTCAAGCTACTCATAAAGACCAGGTTAGTCACTGGCCATCATTTCTTGAGAAGAGGGCTCGATGTAAATTTCCTAACTGCAATGCTGCACCAAAAGTATTCTGCTCCAAGAGCAAGGTCCATATATGTTTCATAGCAGAAAAAAATTGTTTTACCCTCAGTTTCACACTACTCTTAGTTTTGAAAAAAGTGATGTAGTTATTTTCGTGTTTTGTTTTTCACAACAAATTTGCTTGTAAAATAGTAAAAAGGTATTGTTTTGAAATAACTATAATAATTCGTAATAATAAATGGTTTTACTTAGATTTCAAAGTTGTTGCCTACTGTGACTTTCAGGTTACAAAACAAAAAATGCATCCATTTTAAAATTTACAATTTATAGCCCATTGTGCCATCAAAGTCACGTTAAATTTGATGAGTGTCTATCAGAAATTCATCAACGCATTTTAAACCTGAATAAACATCATATTAGTATAAGATATGTTACCAAAATAATTTTTTTTTCAAGTAAATAGTTGTAAATAAAACACTGTTATAATTATTTATAAATATTTTAAAATGTTAGATTCATTTGCCATTTACATGTTAAAATGTTACAATCTAGATGACCATAGTTTGCCCCCTCCCCTTAGTTTTGACCCTGGGTATGCCCTTGCTTTATACACTTCTTGTTTACAACTGCTTCTAATGAGAAGTTGTTAAATAATTTTATAAATTGATAACAACTGTTTTAGCGCAATATTATATCAATAGTACACTAATAGTAGATTATAGAGTTGATGAACTTTGAGTTCATTTAGTAAATTAAAATTTGGTAACAAAATTATAAAGAATATCAATATCAATATTAATCTACATTACGTACCAAATGTGCTGAGACATTTTTTGAACTATCATCATGTTGACTTTTGGTCGTTACTGGTGGCCCAACGATCTGGTGAATAAGAATCGCAATAACTAATACATTTATTGTGGTGTCCATGGATAGACCTGAAAATAATATTTTTGCTTTTTCACATATTATAAATCTTTTCTTATACTTAATTTTGAATTAATTTTTTCTTAAACTTCTAACTTTTAAAGCAGAGTTTTTATAATTTTAATATATTTACAAATTAAAAATCTTGGAAGTACAAAACATGATTATTACGGAGCAAGGGGTTGAATCCACAGTTATGGTCAATACTGATTACAGTCAAAGGGGATATGAAAACTGACCAACAGGTGTTGTGAATTATCTACTGAAATTAAAAATCAGAAAATATATAGATTAAATGGTCAAATTGAGAGCTCTCACAGACTGCAGACATTTTATCAGCTGATGGTTTAGTCAGGTTGGGCTGCTAGTACGCTCACTAGACAACAGCTTGTTCTCATACAACAGTGGAAGAAAATCAAGAAGAGATTCCAAGAGTAATGGCTGCTTCCCATTCTCAGTGATAGATTAGTTAGTGGAAAAGTTTACATAATGCATTACAAATTACTTGATTACCCAAAAGATGTTTTTGTCTTTTATCAAATGAGCATAACCAGCTTCAATGAACTTGTCAAGCTAATTGGATCAGCAATAGCGAAGGAGGATAAAAATTTAAGAAATATAAGAGATACAAAATTTCTTTGCCTGTGGAAGAAAGATTGAGCATTACGATATTTCAAGGTAAACCACAAGTACTTTTTTTATTAGAATTAAAATTACAAAGTTCGGTGTTTTGAGAAATTAGGTTGTTTACAAGTCGTATATTTGGGAATCATCTGAAAAATTTGAATAATAAGACTGAGCTGTCTCGTTGGAGTTGATTGATGATAAAATGTTTCGAATGGTTGTTGGTGGTGAATTGGGGGGTGGTGTAGACCTGGTTATAGGCTCTAATTGTTGTTGTGGTGGCATGTTGTTGGTCCCTCGATAAACAGGAAGAGTAAACACGAATATTAAAATATCAATTTTAAAACAAGTATGTTCGATAATAATCAAATTGAAATAATTGTTTATAGGAAACTATATTAGTAAAATGTTTTCTAAAACCATGAACAAGATTGAAATATTAAATAAATTTATTATTTAATGGAAATTGTACTTCTGCTTTATAAATTAATTTTTTTCAGTTCCATACATATGAAAAGTAACAACAATATCAGTAACTGTTAGGAATCTACATCATACTTAAAACTGAGAAGAGATGAAATTAATACAAGATGTTATGGATATTAAAGTACTTAGAGTCATTAATTACAAATAACTGTAATAAATTACTGGGAAAAGTATTTTAGGAAAGAAAATTATTCTCCTAATTCTCTTATTCGCTTAAAGGAATGAAAATCATTAGACTTACTTTTATATGTTTTGTGGAGAGAAAAATATATAAAATATAACTATATACTGTTTTGATGTAGAGAAGGATGATGACAAACTAAACCAACAGAAAACTACAAGATATACAAACACCACAATACTTTCTAAGCGACAAAACACTCTCAGAATCTAATACTATATTTGAACACATAATTAACAACTACTCTATGAACAATAACACACCACAGAACACCAATAAACAACAGACTCACACTAATAAAATACACCTGAGCAACAGTTTTGTTTGTGACTCACAGCATTAAAAATGCACTGACCTAGTGTGAAACACGTCTGCTGAAAAATATCAGTAAGTAGTGGTTTCTTCTCTGCAATAGTAGTTCATTAGTCAGGTCAAATATATAGCGCCCTGTGATATAGGCCTAAGCATTAACCTTCTTCCTTTGTATTGAAAAAAAAAACTGTTCTAATAATAAATGTATAATTTTGAGCTGGTTTAAAATAAACCAGCATAATTCATTATGTTAATTTTAAATTCTAATAAAATAGTTTTACTAATAATTACAAATAGGACTAAATAAAGAATAAAATGTTAAAGTAAATTAAATTAAAATAGTATTGGTAGGGAAAAACAATTAAATAATAATTATTTTCAATACACAGTGAAGCTATTCCAATGAGAAATTCAAATCAAACAAATTATTTAAAATTATTATCAAATATTAAAATAGCCAAGGTTATTCTATAGCCCTAAACTGCATAAATTGTGAGTAATAATAATCTGAACAGTAAAAACCAAGGTCAAAAGGAGTTAATATTTGAATCAAAAGCGTGTGAGCTCTAGGATACAAGAATATTAGGGGACTAAACCTCATTCATAAAACAACAAACAATAATTTATTGTTCCAAAACCATAATTTCACATACACGCACTCAAAATTAATAGACATTTTTAAATTAAGTTATTTAGCATACATTATTAAAAGGCAACCCGGGTAATTAAGTATTAAAACAAAATTAAACAACCTTAAATTAGAAATATTTATTAACAATTTTCAGTAAAGAAACTGACATTTGTTTATAGCATGTGATAAAATAATTTATTTATTCTTCACTAAAAAATTTGTAATACAGATGTTTATAATATTTGTTCTTACAAGTGGTTTATTACTACCATCAAAGATGCTGATGTTGAAAATTTTTAACTTTGTCAGTTTTTATCAGACTTTAGGAAATATAAGCATCTGCTTGATACATTTTTTAAAATCATAATACCCGATGTTATCTAATACACCTAACATGACACATGAAACATATACAATAGGACAACATTAAATAATGAAAAATATTAGTATGAATACATTAAATACATTGACTTAAGAGTTTGAACAATTATTTAAATCAATATTGTTTTTTATATTAAAAAAATGCATGGCCAAACAAAGATATATTTTTACTCTTGAATTTTGTAGTCCATTACATTCAGTGAAACTTAATTAATCACTTTTACACTAGTTTATGACTATCCAAACTTTAATTTATTTTGTAAATTTATAAAAAACTTACTGAGTCAGAACGTTTAAGATTTCTCTTTTAGGTGACAAATTCATATATACTATTATTAGGCCAGAAATATTCAATGTTCTTAGCAGAAGTTAAGTTACGTGCAACAATTTTAATAACACGTTTTATAAATATTTAATATTAGGTTTTGGTATTATCATAATATATTGTATTCAGTGTTAGGTAAATGTAAACATATGTATCCTAGCTATATGTAATGTTTTCCATTTGAATGTTATTAAACGATTAAATTCTGGTTGAAAATCCACATATTATAATAGAGCACATTTTATAATAGAGTGGCTAGTTGACATCTGGTCTGAGCATGAGAGGACTGGATACAATGAATTTAAGTACACATTATATATGTAGAAGAAAATACAATAAAAAACATATTATAGATATGATATGTTAAAATACAAGTCTTTCACAGATTACTAGTAATTATTAAATCAAACATTTACTTTTAGGATGGTAAATTAAATCAAACATCAATCAAGGATGGTTTTAGAGGCCTTTTATGAATCTAGGATTCTCCCACTCTCAGTTTATTAGCTTTTTCATGCAGGTTTTTTTTCTGATCCATTGTCTTGGCTTTTTAGCAAATAGTAACTTCTAATTAAAAATACAAAAAAATAGTTTCTCAATTCAAATGCCTTATGCTTGATAATATGATCAAGCTTACCAATAGTTATTTGCAACATTAATTTTTAAAGTTGGTTGTTGTAATCATCTTGATTTCACTGATTAATTCATAAGTCATTATTTTTAAAGAATTAAGTAAATACTATAACAACTAACTATGCTGACACATTTGAAATCATCCTTTTATTAACAAAGTAGGTGGCTTTCACTCATGGTGCAGGTATGTGACTTAAGGGTGTTTGGGGCAGGCGTATTGCGTACTATGTATTGGAAAAGGGTGTTCGATTTAATGTGTGAATAGTGGTTTAAATTATGTCATTTTTATGATGTGATGTTTGCATATTTTAATTTTATTCTATAGTGGTTAGTTTTTTGTTATGGTTTAGTATGTGGGGAATGTTTAAATTAGTCCGGATGTTTGATATCTGGTATATAGGCTGTGTAGCTAGATTTCAATTTTATGTCATTGATGTGTTCTTTGTATTTTTTGTTAAATTATCTTACGGCTTAGCTAATGTAGAATCTGCAGAAGTCTTTGCATGTTATTTTGTACGTACAAGATAGATTGCGTTTGTCTGGTTATTGTTTAGGAGGTTGTATGTGTTTTTTAAGAGTGTTTGTTGTTTTCTGAGAGTTGTTATTAGGATGTATTCTTTCTCGATATGGTAGAAAAAATAATCTAGCTAAAATATCGCCACTGCAACCTTGTTTGAAAGCCACCAACAGATTGTCAGATTTGTCAATGAAATAAGTTTTGAAAGTTTAGTTCTTTAAAAAATAATTACTTATTAATTCATTTTTACTATAAACATTACATAAAAGATTTAAGTTCAAAAAAAAAGATTGCATACAACCCTTTTATGTACCTAAAGACTTAAACTTTTGTAGTTTCCATGTTATTTCTTGTTCAATTGTTTTCACATCTTCCCAGTTCTGTCCCATTATTACCATTTTATATATATGGGAATAAAGGTGCTGGGGCCAGATCAGGCAAATAAGAAGGTTGATCAACAATGATGGTAGAAATTTTTGCACACATTAGGCCTATATAATTAAGGCGTGATTCTCTCTTTGCTCTGTCTTATGCAACTTTTCAAATGTAACACCTATGTGACAGTTATGTCATCACCCAGAATGCTTCATGCTTTAGTTTTTTCCGCTTTGTTCAGTTTTGAGTGAGAACTGTAACTTTTCTAATGCACTTATGATTTTAGTCTCTTCTGGCCACCTTGGAACCTCATGTATACTATACTATATTCATCCTTCTATATCGGTTGAATCAGCTTCAAATATGTGTTAAGTTCAGTCTTAATTAAAAGAATTATTCATATTCTTAATATTCAACTAGTTTTTAAAATCATAATTCTGTTATTTCTCACTCAAACTTTAGTTAACTGAACTGTGTTAAGTACTTGGTATTATTTGTTCACAAACCTAATACATGTTTTTTATCAAGTGAAATTATTTTTTCAGTGTCTTCTATCTACCTTGTGGACACCAGGTCTTTTTGCTGCCTTAAACTCTGTGATTCTGACTAAAATGGATTAGTGCAATAAAAAAATATTTGTTTCAAAAAGGTTTTCATAAATTAAATTAAATTATAAGTTCAGCAAAATTCATTCCTTTAATGAAAAATGTTAAATTTAAAATTACTATTATTTTAAAATGTGTTTTTAAGTAATACATATGAAATCAGAAAAAAATCTACCTACATTCAGAGTTTATGAACTATTACCTAAACTATTATTTGAAAGATATTAAACTAGTTCAGGTGTAAGTAACATACTTATACAGCTGAAATAAAAAGATTCTAGGAATGATAAAAAAAACAAGTAAGTAACTGAGAGGCAAATTTGTACTTCAATATTCCTTCTAACAATACTCAATTTCTCAGATCCATGAAGTAAGCGATCTTCAAAAATCGTTAGTAAAAAAGTGTAGTTAATTTGTGGATCATTAAAATTTTTAGTTTAATAGTGAAAATAAAACTTGAATACACATTAATTGCAAAATACTATTCTTTTAAACCCTATTCTTACTCATATATAATTAACTACATTACAATTATAGTTACCTAAATACATGATTTAGACTTCGGATACAACTAAACTACCTCCAACAACCATCAACATTAAACTGTTTAACGTCAACAGTTGTCATATGTTCTTTAGGTCTGTTACGTTGTAATTACGTCAGAATAGAATATAAACTACTACAAGAACAGCTGATAAACCACTAACATTTTAATTTACGATTTATACTAAAAAAAAGTTGGAATATAGTGGTAATGCTTATGATTAGCAAAACTTTGTCAACCACGATTAACGTTTTCGGCCACAGTGAAAATCATTTCTACGATCATGCAATATTTATTAATTACCATATTGTAATCTCTAGTAACTTTCCAATTTCAAGGACGTTTTGTAAAGGGATATTTAATGTCTAGAAGTATCTACGTTGGCAACACATTGTTTATAACCTTCTCCAAGAAAGCATGACTGATTAACTGATAATTGTACACTAGTTCAGGTAATCCAAATCTATTTGACTAAAAACATGTATTTTAATATTCACATTTTAAACTTACTATATTTTAGATTGATATAAAATGTTTTAGTTACACACTTTACTGATTACCTTTTTATACTATTATCCAAAATCATTTACAGAGTGATTGGAGGCTATATGTATTGTTAAAATAACTGTCAGTCTTCTTGTTAACCCTTAGTTGTTCAGAAAAAAATCAAGTACTCATATTTTCAACTTGTGTTATACTACATAACGGTAATTGTATACTTCAGCCACGTAACCGATTTCGGTAAAAATATAGTCTTAATGACGTTGGTTTAAATTTTTTTTAATATTAAATTACTCGCTTTAATGTGTAAAACACGAATATCAACTTTTTTTCCGCGGAAAATACGGAAAGTTACTTTTTCTCCATTTTAAATGTTAGGCCGTCAAATGGTATGTAGACCTATAGCGTGAACTGGGCGGAGCGCAGTAGCTACAGCGCACTGCACTACGTCTAGATTTGGTTGTAATTTTATACAGCATTATTTTATACCTATATTAAAATATACCTACGAAGTATCCAGTCAGGATAGATTTGGTTATAATTTTATTCAGTATTGCTATCTACCTGTATTAAAGTATACCTACGATTCGTTTTTGCTTTTTGTAAGCAGTCTGTCAAAGTCTTATAACGACTGGTTGAAGAAGTGAAAAATACAAACAGCTCCTCCAAGAAATCAAAAAAGCAGACAGCGCTGAGGCAGCATCCAGCTGCAACTTGCACAGCTAGATTCAGCGAGTGTTCTGCACATGGTACCCCCAGAGCCAGGTCGTTTTCTTGCCGTACTAAAACTTGCAGACCGTTGTATTTTCCACTCATCGAACTAGCATTATCATAGGATTGACCATGACAGTTCTTATGTCTAAACCAATCTCTTCCAAAAACGTGATGAAGCTTTGAAACATGTCTTTAGCTTTATGCCCCTGGTTTGGCATAAATGTTACAAATCTTTCTACAGGTGTGGACTCCTCTAAATACCTAAAAACCAAAGAAAGCTGGTCAATGTGTCCTTCATCTGCAGTTGAGTCTAGAGATATGGAGTAGTACTTTGACTGCTTAATTCGGGATATAATTTCATTAAAAACTCTTTTACCAATTATTTGCAAAACGTCTTCGAAAATCGTAGATGATAGATAATTTGTGTGACCACTTCCACTGTTTCCATGTGCTTTTATGCGGTCTCTCAAAAATTCATCATATTGTGCTACAAACTCCAGTATCCTAGATAATTGCCATTTTTCGGTGACCCAAGAGTTTTGTTTTCTCCTCTAAATGGTAGACCTCTTTCACTGATAAAAACTATCACACTTATCAACCTTCTGAGAACCTCTCGCCAATATTTTGCTACATCTTCTGCTTGATGAGTTAATTCTTGATCAATTTGCCCTATTTCTTTAGCACGTCCTGCAAAAACAATCACAGCATTTAAATGTGCTTTGGAGGTTTCGTGGCCAATTAGACGTGAGGTAGCATTTTTTTAGTCACAGAAACCGTCATTGGTAAAATGTGAGGGAAATGTAGAAAAAAAGCTTACACACATAACAATAAACATGTCCTTTACTAGGGGAAAAACACAGCCAAGAACGTTTTATAACCTCACCGTTTTTGGCTTTCCGCACAAAATAACTTGCTTGACATTTTCTTTTCAAAGATTATCCGAACCTTTACCACTATCACATTGAACAAAAGATTTTCTCTCAAATACACCACTGTCGCAGTTCTGAAGGGCTGTTGCGCTGATTTTAATGCAGTAATCTACCTCAGCAGCAGTCATAAGTTTCGGCCACTTCCCAATGTCGTTTTCCAAGAAAACATCTTTACTAGATCCTGGGTCAGGTTCTGGTTCAGTCGCTTCAAATTCAGCTGGTTGAACTTCAGGATCTGGAGATTCCCTACGTACTACTGAGTCTACATACACACATCACCACTCGCACGAGCTCTACTCTGATTCATTGACTCATCACGGCCGACTCGCTGCAGACCAGTTATTTGAACTTCTAATGATTTTTTTTGTGGAGCGGGCCCCTAGGCGTGCGCCTTATTTGCCTGTTCTTAAATCCGGCAGTGCCTACGAAGTATCCAGTATGGATAGATTTGGTTGTAATTTTGGTAATTATTTAGACATATTGCCGATGCAAAAATTTACAACCAAATCTATCCTGACTTGATACTTCATAGGTATATTTTAATGTAGGTATATAGTAATGTATAAAATTAAAACCAAATCTAGACGTAGTGCAGTTCGCTGTAGCTACGGCGGGCCCGGTTCAAGCTATAGGCTTACATGCCATTACAGAATAAGATTTAGAAAGTGAAAAAAGTAACTTTCAGTATTTTCCACAGAAAAAAATTTGATATTCGTGTTCTACACATCAAAACAAGTAATTAAAAAACAACAAAAAAATTTAAAAACCAACGTCATTAAGACTATATTTTTACACCGATTTCGGTTGAAAATTATACCGTCCAATGCAGAAACATAACGAATTCCAAAAACTTTTCCCTTGAAATTAGTTCTGTTTTTTTTACTATAAACATGTCTTTGAGAAAAAAATAGTTTGGCCCTGCATTAAAGTAAAAAAGTGGGGAATAAATTCGATTTTCTTTATTTTCATAAATGTAAATGCCACTCCAGAATAGGACGTTCTGTGATACCTGGCCTTATAGACCCCAAGTTGATTTTTAAGGTAAATTGAATATGTATTATTTTTGTAACTGCATATTTATTTTATTTTTCTTCCTAAATGACTGTTTCTTATTTTGCACCAGTTTAAACATTCTATTTGTTCTAATTGTTTCATTACAGTGACAGCAGAATATAAGACAAATATTGTTTGTTTTCTTTTTCTTATAGCTGTTTACACAAATAAAAAACCACCCATAGTTATCTGTCACAATCGCATAACCCTGCGTACAAGAGAGCCCTAGCCCCGCTCTCAGGTGTGATGAACAACCAATCAATCCCACCTCCATATTCTTGACAATTTTTTACTGATAATTAAATATAATATAATTTTGTGTGTCCATTATCTAATGATTTTAGAAAATAGGTAGGTCATTCTATACACGCTTCGAAGAACACATTACCCAAAGAAAACAAACAAACCCAAAATCCAGCTACACAAAACACCTAAAAAACGCATCACACATACGGACATACATACTAATTTAAATGTTCTGGACATGTTAAAATTAAGTAAAAAATTAACAACCTTAGAAAAATATGAGATATACAAACACTATGCAACAGACAAAGAAAACATTAAATGATCACACACATTTTGAAGCCAACAGCCTTTTCCATTACATGACACACAACCAAAATAATCAACCCCATCCCAAAGGTATAACCCCACCCATTCAATTACAGGCTTTGTACCCAACTGGTGCCGCCAGTAGAGGGTTAGCTTCGTAAAAGAAACGAATGTTTTGAAACGCGTCAGCAAGAAAGCCATTACGTATACTTAGTATACTTTATAAATATATAGTAATGATTTTAATTGGAATGTTCATTAGTAGTGGGATTCAAGTACCGAACTTGAAATTTTTATAAATTTCAAACTATATTCTAGTTTTTGAAACTGGAAGTAGATAGTAAGAGATTAATACCATTTAAAACATAAACAAAGAACTAGACACCATTAAATAGACAAACTATAGCACAATAAACAAAAAAAAAACACTAAAATTAACACTACAGACAGGGAAAACAACTACATCACAATACTATACATAAACAAAACATCACATAAAATAGCCCAAAAATTTCAAGTAACAGGATACAAAATAAGATACAAAACTAATAACAATTTACAATACTAAGTACAACACAACACCAATAACAAAGATAAACTACAAGCACCAGGCGTATACAAACTAAACTGCAACAAATGTAACAAATTCTACATTGAGCAACAGGTTGCAGCTTCAAACAGAGAGTCGATGAACACAAACAGAACACCAACTCAGCATTTTACGGTGACAGGACACAAATACACAGACATTTACCATAACCTAGAAATCTTACACATCAACAAAAAAGGACCACATCTCAATACACTAGAACAATATGAAACTTACAAAAACACAAAGTACAAACATATTAAACGAACAAACCCAATACAAGTCACACATACTCTTTGATACTATCGAAAACCTGCCTTTAAAACCGTTATTTCTTAACGTAACAACTCCAAGCAGAAGACACTGATGAAGATCGCCACAATGCTATCAAAAACTTTCTGTCTCAGTAAGTTTTTTACAAATTTACAAAATTTAAAGTTTAGATGGTCATAAACTAATGTTAGAGTGATTAAATAAAAATGGTTGTTTTTTCTCGTAACACAGTGGATGCTGATTGATTTCTTGTAATTTTAATTTTAAGACCTTGTCTGTTGAAGCTTTTCAACCTTATTTATAAAAAACATACAGATAAAATAAAATAGTATGAAAAATATTAACAATAATATCCAAAAATATATAAAGCAAAATATAGAGTGTTTAACATACCAGTGTTGTTTCATTCCTGTTAACCCAGTACATAATCATTAATTTCTTTTCACATTAATTTTAGGTACAGCCCGTTCTGATTGAGATTCATGAGTAATGGGATTTTGCTGCAATTCCGAACATGAAATTTTTATTAATTTCCAACTGTAATCTAGTTTTTGAAACTGGAAGTATATAGTAAAAGATTAATACCGTTTAAAATATAAGGCCCTAAAATATGGGAGCTTCTAATAAAACAAGTTAAGAATTTGATTTCGTCTTTAAGTCTAAAAGAGAAACACGCAAGACTCAATATTAAGATTATTTCGTTCTGTGAAACTGAGAATATATAATATAAAAACAGTTTTTTGAATTTTTTAGTCCATTACATTCGGTGAAACGTAATTGTGAAACTTGAAGTGATTAATTAAGATTAACCGAACGTAATGGACTACAAAATTCAAGAGTTTAACACAGCAAGACAGGCTGCAGTCCACAAATACAAGAAGATGGTTTTAAAAGTTAGAAAAATACACGCCCACATACAATTCAACAAACAATGCCTAATTCATAACATAACATCAACTTGCATGAAAATAAACATTAACAATAACACAAAAGCAGCTACAATCACTAAACATAAAGCGGAAATCATTTAAATAAACCAAAGCATTAAAACCTTATACAAAAATAAAGACTCACAGAGCCATAGGCTATACCAACTTCACTTTAATCTCGCCAACACCATCGGACACGAACTCACACTACAAATCATAATAGACACTAATAATAGAGCAACAAATAAACATTAAACATAACAAAAAGATAATCATCTATTATGTAAAACAAAAAACAATATACTCTCAACCAAAACAAAAATTTTATTCTCGCACAGTTAACCTCACTAACACAAAATTCATACAACACAAAATGAATTTAATAAGCAAAGGCCTAGAATACAACTTACATTATAAATCAAATAACATAAAAAATAGAAACATTATACTACAAACTGAAACAGCCATAGAAAAAACCGATACCAAAGACCAAGACTCACTTCGACATGACACACAAAATCTAACCAAACAAAAACGTGAACAGTGAAATTAAAATTGCTGCAAACATAAAACAAAAAGCTCGACTAACCAACATCACACTCACCACAGCAGACAAAGGCAACACCACAGTAATTATTAATACAAACAGCCTAAATTACAAAATCAATGAATACATAATAAATAATAATATAATACAACTACATACAGATCCAACAGAGAAATATCACATAACCATCAAAAAACTAATTAATACATCCAAATCATCCATTAATACATCTATTATCAGCAAAAACAAAAAAATACTACGTAAAACAAATCTACCCTAAAGCACCTACCCTCCCCGCTCTCCCTAAAATTCACAAACCTAATGTCCCCATCCGAGCCATCATCAACTACCAAAATGTCCCTCCAGATAAACTAGCAAAATACATGGACAAAATAATCAGACATTCTATTAACTTGAACAAAGAGACACACGTAAAAAACAGAACAAACCTCATAAATGAAATAAAAGACATAAACAAACCACACAATTCAACACTACTATCACTCGACATAACAAATATGTACACCAACATACCCTTAACATCTTAGAGACCCAATTAATACAGAACAAAATACTAAAAACTCACATCACCGGTATCATAAACATCCTCCAAACCATCACCAAACAAAACTATTTCACCCACAACTCAAACTTCTATTCACAACCAGATGGCCTCCTCATGGGAAGTCCTAAGCAAAATTCTCCTACAGCACATAGAAAACACCAAGATACTCACAAACAATAGACATGCAGACAAAATCATTTACTGGCACAGATAGGTTGATGATATCATAACACTATACAGAGGCAAAACCCGACAATGTGCAAAACTCCCCACCTACACTAATAAAATACACCGAAAACTCCAGTTCACCTCAGAGAGTGAAACCAACCGATCCCTAAAACTTCCTCGACCTCACTATAAAAAAAGCTACATACAAAAGCACAGCTCCAACATTTACAGAAAACCCAGAACAACAGACACACTTATCCACAACTTCTCAAACCACCCTATCCAACACAATCAAGCTGCCTCCAGATCCATGCTACATAGACTTAAAGAAGTTCCAATGACCACAGAGAACATGAACAAAGAACTAGACACCATTAAATATTTAGCATACACAAATAGATAGAACAATACAATAATAGACAAACTATGACACAATATACAAAAAACACTAAAATTAACACTACAGAGAGGGAAAACAAAATACACCACAGTACCATACATAAACAGAACATCAAATAAGAAAGCCCACAAATATCAATAAACAGGATACAAAGTAGCATACAAAACTAATAACAAACTACAATACAAAATACAACACGGCACCAACAACAAAGGTAAACTACAAGCACCAGGCGTATACAAATTAAACTGCAACATGTGCAACAAATTCTACATTGAACAAACAGGTTGCAGCTTCAAACAAAGAGTCGAGGAACACAAACGGAACACCAACTCAGCATTTTACAATGACAGGAAACAATTACACAGACATTTACCATAACCTAGAAATCTTACACATTAACAAAAAGGACCACATATCAACACACTGGAACATGAAACTATGAAATTTACAAACCCACAAAAACACAAAGTACAAACATATTAAACGAACAAGCCCAATACAAGTCACACATACTCTTTGATACTATCAAAAAAAAGCTTTCTGTTTCAGTAAGTTTTTACCAATCTACAAAATTTAAAGTTTGGATAGTCATAAACTAATTTTAATGTGACTAATTAAAAACATGTTAAGTAGTTCAAAATAACCAGCTTCAAGTGAAATTAAAACACAAACGTAGGTAATTGATGAGGGTTTTGGCTAGTTTTTTATTTTTCAAGGGTAACTTCTTTTCAGTATTATTATTTTTTATAGCCTTTTCAACTTAATGTATTAAAACATACAAAGAAAATAAAAGAAGATGAAAAATATTAACATTAATAACCAAAAATATATAAAGCAAAATATAGAGTTTTTACGTACCAGTGTTGTTTCATTCCCGTTAACCTAGTACACGTCATTGATTTCTTTTCATTGATTGTTTTTTCTTGTTTGCATAGGGATCTGCTGAATTCCATTCCAGGAGATTCTGTGATTTCCTGACCTTATAGACTCCATATTCATTTTTAAGGTAAATTAATCATGCATTATTCTTGTAACTGCGTATTTATTTTCTTCTTCTGAAATAATTTTCACTTCTGTGTTTCTTATTTTGCACAAGTGAAAGCATTCTAATTGTGAATTGTTTCGTTACAGTGTCAGCGGAATATAAGACAAATATTGTTACCTTTTTTAGCATAGCTTTGTACACTGAGGTATAAAACCTCCCATAGTTGTTATGATCGCACCACCGCGTATACAAGAGAGTTCCAGTCCTGCTGTCAGGTGTGATGAGCAACCAATCGATCTCACCTACATACTTTGGACAATATTTTTCTAATATTTACGAATAATATGTTTTTTTGTGTCCGTTTTCTAATTGTTTTAATTGAAATGTTCATAAGTAATGGGATTTTGCTGCACTTCCGAAAATGAATTTTTTAAAGTTTTCAACTGTAATCTAGTTATTGAAACTGTAAGTAGATATAGTAGTAAGAGATTATACCATTTAAAATATTAAACCCTAAAATGTTGGAGATTCACGTAAAACAAGTTAGGAAATTGATTTTGTCTTTATTTTTAAAAGAGAAACATGCAGGGCACAATTTAAGACTATTTCTTTCTGTAAAGTAGAGCATGTGTAATATTAAAAAAAAGTTCTTAAAAATAACTTGCTATTTTTATTATTTAAATTAAAATACAAACACAGGTAGCTTGTGAGGATTTGGGCTAGTTTTTCATATTTAACTGACTTCAAAAAAGGAGTAGGTTCTATATTCGATCCTTATGTTTTTTTCTGTTTGTTCCACCATATCTTTGGAAGTATTTAACTGATCAAAGTGATTTTTATTGTAAATGAAAGAGGAAACCTTACCTATGGTCCCATTATAGTTACATCCTAATCCATCTGATTTTTAGATAATATTAAGAGAACGTTGAAGAGAAGTTGAACGTACGAGAGAAAGTTGAAGAAAATTTTGTATGTAAGGGTTATGAATTATAAGATAATTAACACATTCAGCATCGCAGCTATATTGGAACAGTTTTTTTGTTAACCTCCACATATGACGGCATTGTTTCATCTCAAAATCTATACTTAAATGCTTAGTTATAAACGGGAAAAATAGTAGAAACAATTTAAACACTCTATTTAATTGTAAAAATGGAGAGAGTGCCGTTGAGCTTGCCGTCCCTGGCAGTGGAATTATTGAAATGCTATGCAGGTTGCATATAATTATTGTGTCTGTTGTTTTTATCTCTGCCATATACAGGTTTATCTGGGAGATCAAAACAGTGTATTAGACTTTAAAATATTATTTTATTTGTTGGATTATAATAAAACAAAAAGAAAATTTACATAAAATATCAACTAATACAAATGATAAAATACTTCATGATAAATAATAAAACTCAATAAAAAAGACAGAAAAAAAAATAATTTACACAAAAAAAAGTACATACTACTAAAATATACTACATACTAAAATTAACTACTCAACGTTCAACTCGGAATGTTTGTTTCACAAAGCCATAGAGATCGATAATGTAAATCATGACATACGTAGATAATGCATATGTCATGCCCTAGACTATTTATATATGGCCGAGATTAGCTGACATTTGTTTACAACTTTATGATGACACATTAGGTTTTGGGGGTCCATGCATTTTGTCATTGTCTCTTATTTACAGTAGTCGGTTCCCACCTCGAGTAGGTTCATTCACTCTAATAGGACAGTTATCGTTTATCCTTGCGTTAGTTCAGAAAGCTTTGTTTATTTTTATGATTGTTGTTTTTACCGGATATTGTGCCACTTTAAGTGGTTAAAACTAAAAAAACAAAATATAAAAATTAAACCAAAATAAAACTGTTCATGAAACTTCCTGAAGCATTGTTGAATGCAAAGGGGAGGCTCCTCGGGGGAAGCGGAGCAATAAAAAGATGTTTCAGTTCATTTGTTTTTATGTAAACAAACCCTGCACCTTTTTCGAGTTTTCCTATTGGATCCTTCAGGGGCCAGGAAAATTGCATTAACATGTTCATATGTCTGTCGGAGTCTTTTGAGAGGTTGGTTAGAAGAAGGGGAAACTGAAATTGGGGAAAGTAATGATTTTACAACTGAATTTTGAAAATCGTAAAGGGGTAATTTAGGTTTATATTTATTATATAATTTGAAAGAATTATATAGGCAGATGTGGAGTATGTGAATCCCTAATTTTTTTGACCATTTCAGGGTCTTTCTTTCAATGGGATAATACGACATCATTTGATCGAAATTGTTGATACCGCCCATTGAATCGTTATTTTTATAACGGCAAGTAGTTTTTGGTCTACTCTTCCTCGACAGGTGATGACATTAACTAACTCGCTTGTAAATTCCGAGCTGACCATCAGTACATCCTTTTTACTATTCCATTTAAGGACACACACTCCATCATTGCTATATAAATCTACTAATTCCCCCTTTTTCAATTTTTGGGAGACCTCTTGTGGATTGCCCTTTCGGTTACTCCTTAGTGTCGGGACACTAACATAGGCATTCCTCTCCAGAAGTTTGTGGACAAGATTTACACTGGTGTGGAAGTTGTCCGTAAATAGTGAATGGCCAACATCTAGTTTTCCAGCCATTAATTTATGTACTACCTTTTCAGTGTGACCTTTTCCACCAACTTCTAGATCGGTTGCCCCAGTGTACACTATAAACCGTAACACCAATCCAGAAGACTCATTTAACATATACATTTTTATCCCATATGGGTGACTTTTGTTTTTTATATATTGCCTGAAGAGTAGCCAACCTCTCCAGAGAACCATAGATTCGCCAATACATAAATTTATTGTTGGAATTACCAAAGAGTCCATCATTTTATGAAAAATATCAATTAGAGGCCTAACTTTGTAATGTCTGTCTGTAGGGATAGGCTCATTAGGTTCAGGATATTTGGCAAAATGCAAAGATTGCAATATCTCAACAAACCTATCCCTACTCATCACCCGCCGAAAGCATCTGACATCGAAAAGCACAGGATCAGTGTTCCAATAGTCACTGATCTTATGCAGTGGAATCATACCCATGTGAAATAGAAGAACAAGACAAATTTTGAATTCTTCTACTTCCAAAGGTTTCCATTTCTTTTCAGGGCTTTCGGGTGGGAGGATTTACTTTTTAAAAAGTCAGCGTATAAATCGGTTTGAGCTATAATTAAAGTCAATAGTTCGTCAGTTAGCAGAAGGTCAAAAAAATCCCTAGAGGTTTGTAAAGTATTTGGGTCGATGGTTATTATGGGATTACAGGTAAAAAGTATTTTTGCTCTATTTGTCAGTCTTTGGCTTGTCCATTGTTTTGAAGTTAATCCCCCTGAAGGGTCAAAAACATTTACCTGAGGTGCAGGTGTACTGACTTCTCCCTCAGATTCACTATCACAATCCCAATCCTCATCCTTCAAGTTGAGTTCATCATCGTCCTGCCCATCAAGTTCTTCTCGCTCGTCTTCTTCATCTTCCTCAAACAAAATTGTGAGAAGCTCATTTTCTGTATGCACTTTGCAGTCTTCCCTCGGCTGCTGTCAAACTGGCATAAATCTAAAAAATTAACATGTAAATTATTATAAAACATAAGTAAATTGTCTCATTGTTAGTTATTACTACATAACTATTAATTTTATTTCCTTAGTACGCTATAGAAATTATTATTCTGCACACTTTGTCGGATGCGATGAAATTTCAGATGTGGAGGGCTGTGGATATCAAACTTCGTTATGGTTAGCAGCCAAACTAAAAATGCACAAACAATAATTAGTGTATTAGAGATTTATAAGCATTATTCGTAATCCTGCATTATGCAAAAAAATAAAATATAAATGGGCTAATTTCATAAACCTTGATGGTTCTGATATAACTGAAGTCGTGGAAACTGACGAAAAATCTCCAGATTCAGCCTTTTGTTTTCTGTCCCTGGTTCGCACCATATTCTAATATAAATCATATAAATTCATTAATAATTTTGTTAATAATAAAAATGTGTTTAATTATTTATTTATTGCAAAGAATAAAATGTTTTTGTGTATTAAAAAATACACAAAAATACAAAATTTAAAAACAAACGCACAAAATAGTATGTTTATTCAAAAACAGAACAAAAATTAAAAACCGCTTTTTGGGAAAAAATAGTCTTTAAAAAATGCCATTAGAACATGGTGACCGTCAAAATGGTTTAAAAATATAAAAATAAGCGATATATAACTCAAATAACTTACCCAGTATTCGAATTTCTAAAAAGGTAACTTGAATTAGTCGGATTTAAAAACGACTCAGGCACAATGTTCTCCAAACTCCTCTGAAGCACTGATGGAAAAATCAAACCTTTATACAAACACTTATGGACAGTAGAGAAGTTTTAATTAGACTGGTAGTGAGCGTGCCGGTGCGCTCGCCATCTCTCGGAAGGGAAGAGGGGACCGCACCGGCATGCTGTCAGTGCCTCACAAGGGAACCCAGAGGCTGCAGGTACGCTTGCCTTGCTGAACATGTTAATAAGCAAAATAAACAATCACATTATTTATTTTATGTAGTATTCTATAACACATAAAAATAACAGAAAAAATTTGTACAAAACAAATAGGTTTTTTTAAATTTCATGCATGATAAAGCTGCTTAGAACAAGCATCATTGGATACTAATGAATAAATTTTTCTCATTAAAAAGTGCCTTCTTCGATGGTCTACTCATATTGATATATAACTTCTTAAATTCATTCAATATAACTTTACTATAAATTTTATCTCAATTTACTATCAATGGAATAAATAAGAATAATTGCAAGATAAATAATATGTAGGATTTTTGGAAATTTAATAGGAAATTCAAGGATGTTTCAAACATAAATGTATTCATGTGTATTCATATTTATTTTTCTGACTGATGTAAAAATTGTGTCGGTTATTTTATTTAAAAATTATTTTATTATTATTTTTTTTTTTTGAAAGAAAAAATATAGATCCTGAATATTGATTTGTAATTCATTAACTTACAGTTGAATATAGGTGAATTACTATTATTTGATTTAGGTAAGGATCTTTATGCCATGGGAATCTACAACCTTGTTTTAGATTAGATTTATTATAGTTAAGGTAAAGGCTAGTTAGTAAGGTAAGTGTTAAGTTAATTAAAAATTATTAACAAGAAGGTGATTGATTTCTTTTCACTTTAATTTTAGGCTCAGCCCGTTCTGATTGTTTTTTCTGGTTTGCAAATGGATTTGGTGAATGCCACTCCAGGATACGACATTCCATGATTTCCTGACCATTTAGAGTCCATGTTGATATTTAAGGTATTTAATTATGTGTCATTCTTCTAACTTCGTATTATTTTCTTTTTTTCCGAAATAACGGTTTCTTATTTTGCACAAGTGAATGCATTCTATTTGTGAATTCCTTTATTACAGTATCAGCAGAATATTGTTTCCTTTTTTCGTACAGCTGTTTACACTGAAATAAAAAAAACACTTAAAGTTATGTCACGATCGCACCACACTGTGTTCAAGAGAGCCCCAGCTCCGCTTTCAGGTATGGTGAGCAACCAATCGATCTCTCCTTCATAGTCTTGTAAATCTTTACTGATATTTAAGAATAATATGATTTTTTTTGACCGGTTTCTAATGATTCTAATTGAAATGTTCATAAGTAATGAGATTTTGTTGCTCTTCCAAACATGAAAATTTATAAATGTTCAACTGTAATCTAGTATTTTAAACTGGAAGTAGGTGGTAAGTGATTAATACCATTTGAAATATTAAACCCTAAAATATTTGAGCTCCACAACACAAAAGTAAAGAAACTGATTTCGTCTTTTAGTCCATACGAGAAAATTACAAGACACAGTATTAAGACAATTTCTTTCTGTGAAATAGAGAATATATAATATTAAAAAGAAGTTGAGTATTTGAAATAACAGGATTGTGTTAGAAGTGAATTTAAACCACAAACACAGGTAATTGGTGAGGGTTTTTCATTTATTACCCTTCTTTTAAATATTATTTTTTGTAGCCTTTTCAACTTTATTTATAAAAACATACAGAGAAAATAAATAGTATGATAAATATTAACTTGAAATTTCTATAAATATACAACTATATTCTAGTTTTTGTTGGTGGAAGTAGATAGTAAGAGATTAAGACCAATAAAAATATTAAACCTAAAATATTGGAGGTTCGGGTTAAACAAGTTGAGAAATTGATTTTATCCTTAAGTCTTAAAGGCAAACACGCAAGACTCATTATTAGGACAATTTCATTCTGTGAAATAGAGAATGTATAATAATTAAAAGAAGTTAAGTACTTAAAAATAACAAGCTAGCGTTAGTTGTAAAATTAAACACAAACGCAGGTAATTGATGAGGGTTTTGGCTAGTTTTTCATATTTTACCCTTCTTTTCAGTATTATTATTTTTTGTAGCCTTTTCAACTTTATTTATAAAAACATAAAGAGAAAATAAATAGAATGATAAATATTAACATTAATAACCAGAAATATATGAAAGCAAAGTATAGAATGTTTATTAACATACCAATGTTGTTTCATTCCCGTTAACCCAGTACACCGGCATTGATTTCTTTTCACTTTAATTTTTGGCACTGCCCGTTCTGATTGTTTTCTCTTGTTTGCACATGGTTTTGTTTAATTCCATCCCAGTATTGGACATTCCTTGATTTCCTGACCATATAGACTCCATGTTGATTTTTGAGGTAAATTAATTGTATGCCCTGCTTGTAACTGCGTATTTATTTTGTTCTTCTCCTTCCAAAATAACTATTTCTTATTTCGCACATGTGAAAGCATTCTGGTTGTGAATTGTATCATTATAGTGTTAGTTAAAAATATGTGACAAGTACTGTTTCTTTTCTCGTATAGAGTTTTACACTGAAATTCGAAACCACCCATAAATATCAGTCACGATCGCACCACCCCGCGTACATGAAAGCCCCAGCCCCGCTCCCAAGTGTGATGAGCAACCAATCTATCTCACCTCCATATTATAGATAATTTTATACTTATATTTAAATACCCCATTAAATTTTGTGTCCGTTATCTACTGCTTTAAATTGGATGGTTCATGAGTAGTGGAAATACTGTGCTTTACCGAACTTGAAATTTCTATAAATATCCAACTATATTCTAGTTTTTGTTGGTGGAAGTAGATAGTAAGAGATTAAGATCAATAAAAATATTAAACCTAAAATGTAGGAAGGTCAGGTTAAATAAGTTAAGAAATTGATTTCATCCTTAAGTCTTAAAGACAAACACACAAGACTCATTATTAAGACAATTTCATTCTGTGAAATAGAGAATATATAATAATTAAAAGAAGTTAAGTACTTAAAAATAACAAGCTAGTGTTAGTGGTAAAATTAAAACAAAAAACGCAGGTAATTGATGAGGGTTTTGGCTAGTTTTTCATTTTTTACCCTTCTTTTCAGTATTATTATTTTTTGTAGCCTTTTCAACTTTATTTATACAAACATACAGAGAAAATAAATAGTATGATAAATATTAACATTAATAACCAGAAATATACGAGAGCAAAGTATTGAATGTTTATTAACATACCAATGTTGTTTCATTCCCGTTAACCCAGTACACCGGCATTGATTTATTTTCACTTTTTTTTTGGCACTGCCCGTTCTGATTGTTTTCTCTTGCTTGCACAAGGTTTTGTTTAATTCCATCCCAGTATTGGAAATTCCGTGATTTCCTGACCATATAGACTCCATGTTGATTTTTGAGGTAAATCAATTTAATGCCCTTCTTGTAACTGCGTATTTATTTTGTTCTTCTCCTTCCAAAATAACTATTTCTTATTTTTCACATGTGAAAGTATTCTGGTTGTGAATTGTTTCATTATAGTGTTAGCTAAATATATATGACAAGTACATTTTCCATTTTTTGTATAGAGTTTTACACTGAAATTCGAAACCACCCATAAATATCTGCCACGATCGCACCACCCCGCGTACATGAGAGCCCCAGCCCCGCTCCCAAGTGTGATGAGCAACCAATCGATCTCACCTCCATATGATAGACATTTTTTTAGTTATATTTAAATACGCCATTAAATTTTGTGTCCGTTATCTACTGCTTTAAATTGGATGGTTCATGTGTAGTGGAAATTCTATGCTTTACCGAACTTGAAATTTCTATAAATATCCAACTATATTCTAGTTTTTGTTGGTGGAAGTAGATAGTAAGAGATTAAGACCAATAAAAATATTAAACCGAAAATGTAAGAGGGTCAGATTAAACAAGTTAAGAAATTGATTTCATCCTTAAGCCTTAAAGACAAACACCCAAGACTCAATAGTAGGACAATTTTATTTTGTGAAATAGAGAATATATAATAATTAAAAGAAGTTAAGTACTTAAAAATAACAAGCTAGTGTTAGTGGTAAAATTAAAACAAAAAACGCAGGTAATTGATGAGGGTTTTTCATTTTTTACCCTTCTTTTCAGTATTATTATTTTTTGTAGCCTTTTCAACTTTATTTATAAAAACATACAGAGAAAATAAATAGTATGATAAATATTAACATTAATAACCAGAAATATACGAAAGCAAATTATTGAATGTTTATTAACATACCAATGTTGTTTCATTCCTGTTAACCCAGTACACCGGCATTGATTTATTTTCACTTTTTTTTGGCACTGCCCGTTCTGATTGTTTTCTCTTGCTTGCACAAGGTTTTGTTTAATTCCATCCCATTATTGGACATTCCGTGATTTCCTGACCATATAGACTCCATGTTGATTTTTGAGGTAAATCAATTTAATGCCTTTCTTGTAACTGCGTATTTATTTTGTTCTTCTCCTTCCAAAATAACTATTTCTTATTTTTCACATGTGAAAGCATTCTGGTTGTGAATTGTTTCATAATAGTGTTAGCTGAATATATATGACAAGTACATATTCCTTTTTTTTGTATAGAGTTTTACACTGAAATTCGAAACCACCCATAAATATCTGCCACGATCGCACCTCTCCGCGTACATGAGAGCCCCAGCCCCGCTCTCAAGTGTGATGAGCAACCAATCGATCTCACCTCCATATTATAGACATTTTTTTAGTTATATTTAAATACCCCATTAAATTTTGTGTCCGTTATCTACTGCTTTAAATTGGATGGTTCATGTGTAGTGGAAATTCTATGCTTTACCGAACTTGAAATTTCTATAAATATCCAACTATATTCTAGTTTTTGTTGGTGGAAGTAGATAGTAAGAGATTAAGACCAATAAAAATATTAAACCGAAAATGTAAGAGGGTCAGATTAAACAAGTTAAGAAATTGATTTCATCCTTAAGCCTTAAAGACAAACACCCAAGACTCAATAGTAGGACAATTTTATTTTGTGAAATAGAGAATATATAATAATTAAAAGAAGTTAAGTACTTAAAAATAACATGCTAGTGTTAGTGGTAAAATTAAAACAAAAAACGCAGGTAATTGATGAGGGTTTTGGCTAGTTTTTCATTTTTTACCCTTCTTTTCAGTATTATTATTTTTTGTAGCCTTTTCAACTTTATTTATAAAAACATACAGAGAAAATAAATAGTATGATAAATATTAACATTAATAACCAGAAATATACGAGAGCAAAGTATTGAATGTTTATTAACATACCAATGTTGTTTCATTCCCGTTAACCCACTACACCGGCATTGATTTATTTTCACTTTTTTTTTGGCACTGCCCGTTCTGATTGTTTTCTCTTGCTTGCACAAGGTTTTGTTTAATTCCATCCCAGTATTGGACATTCCGTGATTTCCTGACCATATAGACTCCATGTTGATTTTTGAGGTAAATCAATTTAATGCCCTTCTTGTAACTGCGTATTTATTTTGTTCTTCTCCTTCCAAAATAACTATTTCTTATTTTTCACATGTGAAAGTATTCTGGTTGTGAATTGTTTCATTATAGTGTTAGCTAAATATATATGACAAGTACATTTTCCTTTTTTTGTATAGAGTTTTACACTGAAATTCGAAACCACCCATAAATAGATGCCACGATCGCACCACCCCGCGTACATGAGAGCCCCAGCCCCGCTCCCAAGTGTGATGAGCAACCAATCGATCTCACCTCCTTATGATAGACATTTTTTTAGTTATATTTAAATACCCCATTAAATTTTGTGTCCGTTATCTACTGCTTTAAATTGGATGGTTCATGTGTAGTGGAAATTCTATGCTTTACCGAACTTGAAATTTCTATAAATATCCAACTATATTCTAGTTTTTGTTGGTGGAAGTAGATAGTAAGAGATTAAGACCAATAAAAATATTAAACCGAAAATGTAAGAGGGTCAGATTAAACAAGTTAAGAAATTGATTTCATCCTTAAGCCTTAAAGACAAACACCCAAGACTCAATAGTAGGACAATTTTATTTTGTGAAATAGAGAATATATAATAATTAAAAGAAGTTAAGTACTTAAAAATAACATGCTAGTGTTAGTGGTAAAATTAAAACAAAAAACGCAGGTAATTGATGAGGGTTTTGGCTAGTTTTTCATTTTTTACCCTTCTTTTCAGTATTATTATTTTTTGTAGCCTTTTCAACTTTATTTATAAAAACATACAGAGAAAATAAATAGTATGATAAATATTAACATTAATAACCAGAAATATACGAGAGCAAAGTATTGAATGTTTATTAACATACCAATGTTGTTTCATTCCCGTTAACCCAGTACACCGGCATTGATTTATTTTCACTTTTTTTTTGGCACTGCCCGTTCTGATTGTTTTCTCTTGCTTGCACAAGGTTTTGTTTAATTCCATCCCAGTATTGGACATTCCGTGATTTCCTGACCATATAGACTCCATGTTGATTTTTGAGGTAAATCAATTTAATGCCCTTCTTGTAACTGCGTATTTATTTTGTTCTTCTCCTTCCAAAATAACTATTTCTTATTTTTCACATGTGAAAGTATTCTGGTTGTGAATTGTTTCATTATAGTGTTAGCTAAATATATATGACAAGTACATTTTCCTTTTTTTGTATAGAGTTTTACACTGAAATTCGAAACCACCCATAAATAGATGCCACGATCGCACCACCCCGCGTACATGAGAGCCCCAGCCCCGCTCCCAAGTGTGATGAGCAACCAATCGATCTCACCTCCATATTATAGACATTTTTTTAGTTATATTTAAATACCCCATTAAATTTTGTGTCCGTTATCTACTGCTTTAAATTGGATGGTTCATGTGTAGTGGAAATTCTATGCTTTACCGAACTTGAAATTTCTATAAATATCCAACTATATTCTAGTTTTTGTTGGTGGAAGTAGATAGTAAGAGATTAAGACCAATAAAAATATTAAACCGAAAATGTAAGAGGGTCAGATTAAACAAGTTAAGAAATTGATTTCATCCTTAAGCCTTAAAGACAAACACCCAAGACTCAATAGTAGGACAATTTTATTTTGTGAAATAGAGAATATATAATAATTAAAAGAAGTTAAGTACTTAAAAATAACATGCTAGTGTTAGTGGTAAAATTAAAACAAAAAACGCAGGTAATTGATGAGGGTTTTGGCTAGTTTTTCATTTTTTACCCTTCTTTTCAGTATTATTATTTTTTGTAGCCTTTTCAACTTTATTTATAAAAACATACAGAGAAAATAAATAGTATGATAAATATTAACATTAATAACCAGAAATATACGAGAGCAAAGTATTGAATGTTTATTAACATACCAATGTTGTTTCATTCCCGTTAACCCAGTACACCGGCATTGATTTATTTTCACTTTTTTTTTGGCACTGCCCGTTCTGATTGTTTTCTCTTGCTTGCACAAGGTTTTGTTTAATTCCATCCCAGTATTGGACATTCCGTGATTTCCTGACCATATAGACTCCATGTTGATTTTTGAGGTAAATCAATTTAATGCCCTTCTTGTAACTGCGTATTTATTTTGTTCTTCTCCTTCCAAAATAACTATTTCTTATTTTTCACATGTGAAAGTATTCTGGTTGTGAATTGTTTCATTATAGTGTTAGCTAAATATGTATGACAAGTACATTTTCCTTTTTTTGTATAGAGTTTTACACTGAAATTCGAAACCACCCATAAATATCTGCCACGATCGCACCACCCCGCGTACATGAGAGCCCCAGCCCCGCTCCCAAGTGTGATGAGCAACCAATCGATCTCACCTCCATATGATAGACATTTTTTTAGTTATATTTAAATACCCCATTAAATTTTGTGTCCGTTATCTACTGCTTTAAATTGGATGGTTCATGTGTAGTAGAAATTCTATGCTTTACCGAACTTGAAATTTCTATAAATATCCAACTATATTCTAGTTTTTGTTGGTGGAAGTAGATAATAAGAGATTAAGACCAATAAAAATATTAAACCGAAAATGTAAGAGGGTCAGATTAAACAAGTTAAGAAATAGATTTCATTCTTAAGCCTTAAAGACAAACACCCAAGACTTAATATTAGGACAATTTTATTTTGTGAAATAGAGAATATATAATAATAAAAAGAAGTTAAGTACTTAAAAATAACAAGCTAGTGTTAGTGGTGAAATTAAAACAAAAAACGCAGGTAATTGATGAGGGTTTTGGCTAGTTTTTCATTTTTACCCTTCTTTTCAGTATTATTATTTTTTGTAGCCTTTTCAACTTTATTTATAAAAACATACAGAGAAAATAAATAGTATGATAAATATTAACATTAATAACCAGAAATATACGAAAGCAAAGTATTGAATGTTTATTAACATACCAATGTTGTTTCATTCCCGTTAACCCAGTACACCGGCATTGATTTCTTTTCACTTTAATTTTTGGCACTGCCCGTTCTGATTGTTTTCTCTTGCTGGCACAAGGTTTTGTTTAATTCCATCCCAGTATTGGACATTCCGTGATTTCCTGACCATATAGACTCCATGTTGATTTTTGAGGTAAATCAATTTAATGCCCTTCTTGTAACTGCGTATTTATTTTGTTCTTCTCCTTCCAAAATAACTATTTCTTATTTTTCACATGTGAAAGTATTCTGGTTGTGAATTGTTTCATTATAGTGTTAGCTAAATATGTATGACAAGTACATTTTCCTTTTTTTGTATAGAGTTTTACACTGAAATTCGAAACCACCCATAAATATCTGCCACGATCGCACCACCCCGCGTACATGAGAGCCCCAGCCCCGCTCCCAAGTGTGATGAGCAACCAATCGATCTCACCTCCATATGATAGACATTTTTTTAGTTATATTTAAATACCCCATTAAATTTTGTGTCCGTTATCTACTGCTTTAAATTGGATGGTTCATGTGTAGTGGAAATTCTATGCTTTACCGAACTTGAAATTTCTATAAATATCCAACTATATTCTAGTTTTTGTTGGTGGAAGTAGATAGTAAGAGATTAGGACCAATAAAAATATTAAGCCGAAAATGTAAGAGGGTCAGATTAAACAAGTTAAGAAATTGATTTCATCCTTAAGCCTTAAAGACAAACACCCAAGACTCAATAGTAGGACAATTTTATTTTGTGAAATAGAGAATATATAATAATTAAAAGAAGTTAAATACTTAAAAATAACAAGCTAGTGTTAGTGGTAAAATTAAAACAAAAAACGCAGGTAATTGATGAGGGTTTTGGCTAGTTTTTCATTTTTTACCCTTCTTTGCAGTATTAATTTTTTTTGTAGCCTTTTCAACTTTATTTATAAAACCATACAGAGAAAATATATAGTATGATAAATATTAACATTAATAACCAGAAATATATGAAAGCAAAGTATTGAATGTTTATTAACATACCAATGTTGTTTCATTCCCGTTAACCCAGTACACCGGCATTGATTTCTTTTCACTTTAATTTTTGGCACTGCCCGTTCTGATTGTTTTCTCTAGCTTGCACAAGGTTTTGTTTAATTCCATCCCAGTATTGGAAATTCCGTGATTTCCTGACCATATAGACTCCATGTTGATTTTTGAGGTAAATCAATTTAATGCCCTTCTTGTAACTGCGTATTTATTTTGTTCTTCTCCTTCCAAAATAACTATTTCTTATTTTTCACATGTGAAAGTATTCTGGTTGTGAATTGTTTCATTATAGTGTTAGCTAAATATGTATGACAAGTACATTTTCCTTTTTTTGTATAGAGTTTTACACTGAAATTCGAAACCACCCATAAATATCTGCCACGATCGCATCACCCCGCGTACATGAGAGCCCCAGCCCCGCTCCCAAGTGTGATGAGCAACCAATCGATCTCACCTCCATATGATAGACATTTTTTTAGTTATATTTAAATACCCCATTAAATTTTGTGTCCGTTATCTACTGCTTTAAATTGGATGGTTCATGTGTAGTGGAAATTCTATGCTTTACTGAACTTGAAATTTCTATAAATATCCAACTATATTCTAGTTTTTGTTGGTGGAAGTAGATAGTAAGAGATTAGGACCAATAAAAATATTAAGCCGAAAATGTAAGAGGGTCAGATTAAACAAGTTAAGAAATTGATTTCATCCTTAAGCCTTAAAGACAAACACCCAAGACTCAATAGTAGGACAATTTTATTTTGTGAAATAGAGAATATATAATAATTAAAAGAAGTTAAATACTTAAAAATAACAAGCTAGTGTTAGTGGTAAAATTAAAACAAAAAACGCAGGTAATTGATGAGGGTTTTGGCTAGTTTTTCATTTTTTACCCTTCTTTGCAGTATTAATTTTTTTTGTAGCCTTTTCAACTTTATTTATAAAACCATACAGAGAAAATATATAGTATGATAAATATTAACATTAATAACCAGAAATATATGAAAGCAAAGTATAGAATGTTTATTAACATACCAATGTTGTTTCATTCCCGTTAACCCAGTACACCGGCATTGATTTCTTTTCACTTTAATTTTTGGCACTGCCCGTTCTGATTGTTTTCTCTTGCTTGCACAAGGTTTTGTTTAATTCCATCCCATTATTGGACATTCCGTGATTTCCTGACCATATAGACTCCATGTTGATTTTTGAGGTAAATCAATTTAATGCCCTTCTTGTAACTGCGTTTTAATTTTGTTCTTCTCCTTCCAAAATAACTATTTCTTATTTTTCAAATGTGAAAACATTCTGGTTGTGAATTGTTTCATTATAGTATTAGCTAAATATATATGACAAGTACATATTCCTTTTTTTGTATAGAGTTTTACACTGAAATTCGAAACCACCCATAAATATCTGCCACGATCGCACCACCCCGCGTACATGAGAGCCCCAGCCCCGCTCCCAAGTGTGATGAGCAACCAATCGATCTCACCTCCATATTATTGACATTTTTTTAGTTATATTTAAATACCCCATTAAATTTTGTGTCCGTTATCTACTGCTTTAAATTGGATGGTTCATGTGTAGTGGAAATTCTATGCTTTACCGAACTTGAAATTTCTATAAATATCCAACTATATTCTAGTTTTTGTTGGTGGAAGTAGATAGTAAGAGATTAGGACCAATAAAAATATTAAGCCGAAAATGTAAGAGGGTCAGATTAAACAAGTTAAGAAATTGATTTCATCCTTAAGCCTTAAAGACAAACACCCAAGACTCAATAGTAGGACAATTTTATTTTGTGAAATAGAGAATATATAATAATTAAAAGAAGTTAAATACTTAAAAATAACAAGCTAGTGTTAGTGGTAAAATTAAAACAAAAAACGCAGGTAATTGATGAGGGTTTTGGCTAGTTTTTCATTTTTTACCCTTCTTTGCAGTATTAATTTTTTTTGTAGCCTTTTCAACTTTATTTATAAAACCATACAGAGAAAATATATAGTATGATAAATATTAACATTAATAACCAGAAATATATGAAAGCAAAGTATAGAATGTTTATTAACATACCAATGTTGTTTCATTCCCGTTAACCCAGTACACCGGCATTGATATCATTTCACTTTAATTTTTGGCACTGCCCGTTCTGATTGTTTTCTCTTGCTTGCACAAGGTTTTGTTTAATTCCATCCCATTATTGGACATTCCGTGATTTCCTGACCATATAGACTCCATGTTGATTTTTGAGGTAAATCAATTTAATGCCCTTCTTGTAACTGCGTTTTAATTTTGTTCTTCTCCTTCCAAAATAACTATTTCTTATTTTTCACATGTGAAAACATTCTTGTTGTGAATTGTTTCATTATAGTGTTAGCTAAATATATATGACAAGTACATATTCATTTTTTTTTGTATAGAGTTTTACACTGAAATTCGAAACCACCCATAAATATCTGCCACGATCGCACCATCCCGCGTACATGAGAGCCCCAGCCACGCTCCCAAGTGTGATGAGCAAAAAATTGATCTCACCTCCATATTATTGACATTTTTATAGTTATATTTAAATACCCCATTAAATTTTGTGTCCGTTATCTACTGCTTTAAATTGGATGGTTCAGGAGTAGTGGAAATTCTATGCTTTACCGAACTTGAAATTTCTCTAAATATCCAACTATATTCTAGTTTTTGTTGGTGGAAGTAGATAGTAAGAGATTAAGACCAATAAAAATATTAAACCGAAAACGTAAGAGGGTCACATTAAACACGTTAAGAAATTGATTTCATCCTTAAGCCTTAAAGACAAACTCCCAAGCTCAATATTACGACAATTTCATTTTGTGAAATAGAGAATATATAATAATTAAATGAAGTTAAGTACTTAAAAATAACAAGCTAGTGTTAGTGGTAAAATTAAAACAAAAAACGCAGGTAATTGATGAGGGTTTTGGCTAGTTTTTCATTTTTTATCCTTCTTTTCAGTATTATTATTTTTTGTAGCCTTTTCAACTTTATTTATAGAAACATACAGAGAAAATAAATAGTATGATAAATATTAACATTAATAACCAGAAATATATGAAAGTAAAGAATAGAATGTTTATTAACATACCAATGTTGTTTCATTCCCGTTAACCCAGTACATCGGCATTGATATCTTTTCACTTTAATTTTTGGCACTGCCCGTTCTGATTGTTTTTTCTTGCTTGCACAAGGTTTTGTTATTTTCCATCCCAGTATTGTAAATTCTGTGATTTCCTGACCATATAGACTCCATGTTGGTTTTTGAGGTAAATCAATTTAATGCCCTTCTTGTAACTGCGTTTTAATTTTGTTCTTCTCCTTCCAAAATAACTATTTCTTATTTTTCACATGTGAAAGCATTCTGGTTGTGAATTGTTTCATTATAGTGTTAGCTAAATATATATGACAACTACATTTTCCTTTTTTTGTATAGAGTTTTACACTGAAATTCGAAACCACCCATAAATATCTGTCACGATCGCACCACCCCGCGTACATGAGAGCCCCAGCCCCGCTCCCAAGTGTGATGAGCAACCATTCGATCTCACCTCCATATTATTGACATTTTTTTAGTTATATTTAAATACCCCATTAAATTTTGTGTCCTTTATCTACTGCTTTAAATTGGGTGGTTCATGTGTAGTGGAAATTCTATGCTTTACCGAACTTGAAATTTCTATAAATATACAACTATATTCTAGTTTTTGTTGGTGGAAGTAGATAATAAGAGATTAAGACCAATAAAAATATTAAACCGAATATGTATGAGGGTCAGATTAAACACGTTAAGAAATTGATTTCATCCTTAAGCCTTAAAGACAAACTCCCAAGCTCAATATTATGACAATTTCATTTTGTGAAATAGAGAATATATAATAATTAAAAGAAGTTAAGTACTTAAAAATAACAAGCTAGTGTTAGTGGTAAAATTAAAACAAAAAACGCAGGTAATTGATGAGGGTTTTGGATAGTTTTTCATTTTTTACCATTCTTTCCAGTATTATTATTTTTTGTAGCCTTTTCAACTTTATTTATAGAAACATACAGAGAAAATAAATAGTATGATAAATATTAACATTAATAACCAGAAATATATGAAAGTAAAGAATAGAATGTTTATTAACATACCAATGTTGTTTCATTCCCGTTAACCCAGTACACCGGCATTGATATCTTTTCACTTTAATTTTTGGCACTGCCCGTTCTGATTGTTTTCTCTTGCTTGCACAAGGTTTTGTTTAATTCCATCCCAGTATTGGACATTCCGTGATTTCCTGACCATATAGACTCCATGTTGATTTTTGAGGTAAATCAATTTAATGCCCTTCTTGTAACTGCATATTTATTTTGTTCTTCTCCTTCCAAAATAACTATTTCTTATTTTTCACATGTGAAAGCATTCTGGTTGTGAATTGTTTCATTATAGTGTTAGCTAAATATATATGAACAGTACATTTTCCTTTTTTTTGTATAGAGTTTTACACTGAAATTCGAAACCACCCATAAATATCTGCCACGATCGCACCATCCCGCGTACAAGAGAGCCCAGCCCCGCTCCCAAGTGTGATGAGCAACCAATCGATCTCACCTCCATATTATTGTCATTTTTTAGTTATATTTAAATACCCCATTAAATTTTGTGACCGTTATCTACTGCTTTAAATTGGATGGTTCATGAGTAGTGGAAATTCGATGCTTTACCGAACTTGAAATTTCTATAAATATCCAACTATATTCTAGTTTTTGTTGGTGGTAGTAGATAGTAAGAGATTAAGACCAATAAAAATATTAAACCGAAAATGTAAGAGGGTCAGATTAAACAAGTTAAGAAATTGATTTCATCCTTAAGACAAACACCCAAGACTCAATATTAGGACAATTTTATTTTGTGAAATAGAGAATATATAATAATTAAAAGAAGTTAAGTACCTAAAAATAACAAGCTAGTTTTAGTGGTAAAATTAAAACAAAAAACGCAGGTAATTGATGAGGGTTTTGGCTAGTTTTTCATTTTTTACCCTTCTTTTCAGTATTATTATTTTTTGTAGCCTTTTCAACTTTATTTATAAAAACATACAGAGAAAATAAATAGTATGATAAGTATTAACATTAATAACCAGAAATATACGAAAGCAAAGTATTGAATGTTTATTAACATACCAATGTTGTTTCATTCCCGTTAACCCAGTACACCGGCATTGATTTCTTTTCACTTTAATTTTTGGCACTGCCCGTTCTGATTGTTTTCTCTTGCTTGCACAAGGTTTTGTTTAATTCCATCCCAGTATTGGACATTCCGTGATTTCCTGACCATATAGACTCCATGTTGATTTTTGAGGTAAATCAATTTAATGCCCTTCTTGTAACTGCGTATTAATTTTGTTCTTCTCCTTCCAAAATAACTATTTCTTATTTTTCACATGTGAAAGCATTCTGGTTGTGAAGTGTTTTATTATAGTGTTAGCTAAATATATATGACAAGTACTTTTTCCTTTTTTTTTGTATAGAGTTTTACACTGAAATTCGAAACCACCCATAAATTACTGCCACGATCGCACCACCCCACGTACATGAGAGCCCCAGCCCCGCTCCCAAGTGTGATGAGCAACCAATCGATCTCACCTCCATATTATTGACATTTTTTTAGTTATATTTAAATACCCCATTAAATTTTGTGTCCATTATCTACTGCTTTAAATTGGATGTTTCATGTGTAGTGGAAATTCTATGCTTTACCGAACTTGAAATTTCTATAAATATCCTACTATATTCTAGTTTTTGTTGGTGGTAGTAGATAGTAAGAGATTAAGACCAATAAAAATATTAAACCGAAAATGTAAGAGGGTCAGATTAAACAAGTTAAGAAATTGATTTCATCCTTAAGACAAACACCCAAGACTCAATATTAGGACAATTTTATTTTGTGAAATAGAGAATATATAATAATTAAAAGAAGTTAAGTACCTAAAAATAACAAGCTAGTTTTAGTGGTAAAATTAAAACAAAAAACGCAGGTAATTGATGAGGGTTTTGGCTAGTTTTTCATTTTTTACCCTTCTTTTTAGTATTATTATTTTTTGTAGCCTTTTCAACTTTATTTATAAAAACATACAGAGAAAATAAATAGTATGATAAGTATTAACATTAATAACCAGAAATATACGAAAGCAAAGTATTGAATGTTTATTAACATACCAATGTTGTTTCATTCCCGTTAACCCAGTACACCGGCATTGATTTCTTTTCACTTTAATTTTTGGCACTGCCCGTTCTGATTGTTTTCTCTTGCTTGCACAAGGTTTTGTTTAATTCCATCCCAGTATTGGACATTCCGTGATTTCCTGACCATATAGACTCCATGTTGATTTTTGAGGTAAATCAATTTAATGCCCTTCTTGTAACTGCGTATTAATTTTGTTCTTCTCCTTCCAAAATAACTATTTCTTATTTTTCACATGTGAAAGCATTCTGGTTGTGAAGTGTTTTATTATAGTGTTAGCTAAATATATATGACAAGTACTTTTTCCTTTTTTTTTGTATAGAGTTTTACACTGAAATTTGAAACCACCCATAAATTACTGCCACGATCGCACCACCCCACGTACATGAGAGCCCCAGCCCCGCTCCCAAGTGTGATGAACAACCAATCGATCTCACCTCCATATTATTGACATTTTTTTAGTTATATTTAAATACCCCAATAAATTTTATGTCCGTTATCTACTGCTTTAAATTGGATGGTTCATGTGTAGTGGCAATTCTATGCTTTACCGAACTTGAAATTTCTATAAATATACAACTATATTCTAGATTTTGTTGGTGGAAGTAGATAGTAAGAGATTAAGACCAATAAAAATATTAAACCGAAAATGTAAGAGGGTCAGATTAAACAAGTTAAGAAATTGATTTCATCCTTAAGACAAACACCCAAGACTCAATATTAGGACAATTTTATTTTGTGAAATAGAGAATATATAATAATTAAAAGAAGTTAAGTACTTAAAAATAACAAGCTAGTTTTAGTGGTAAAATTAAAACAAAAAACGCAGGTAATTGATGAGGGTTTTGGCTAGTTTTTCATTTTTTACCCTTCTTTTCAGTATTATTATTTTTTGTAGCCTTTTCAACTTTATTTATAAAAACATACAGAGAAAATAAATAGTATGATAAATATTAACAATAATAACCAGAAATATACGAAAGCAAAGTATTGAATGTTTATTAACATACCAATGTTGTTTCATTCCCGTTAACCCAGTACATCGGCATTGATTTCTTTTCACTTTAATTTTTGGCACTGCCCGTTCTGATTGTTTTCTCTTGCTTGCACAAGGTTTTGTTTAATTCCATCCCAGTATTGGACATTCCGTGATTTCCTGACCATATAGACTCATGTTGGTTTTTGAGGTAAATCAATTTAATGCCCTTCTTGTAACTGCGTTTTAATTTTGTTCTTCTCCTTCCAAAATAACTATTTCTTATTTTTCACATGTGAAAACATTCTGGTTGTGAATTGTTTCATTATAGTGTTAGCTAAATATATATGACAAGTACATATTCCTTTTTTTGTATAGAGTTTTACACTGAAATTCGAAACCACCCATAAGTATCTGCCACGATCGCACCACCCCGTGTACATGAGAGCCCCAGCCCCGCTCCCAAGTGTGATGAGCAACCAATCGATCTCACCTCCATATGATAGACATTTTTTTAGTTATATTTAAATGCCCCATTAAATTTTGTGTCCGTTATCTACTGCTTTAAATTGGATGGTTCATGTGTAGTGGAAATTCTATGCTTTACCGAACTTGAAATTTCTATAAATATCCAACTATATTCTAGTTTTTGTTGGTGGAAGTAGATAATAAGAGATTAAGACCAATAAAAATATTAAACCGAAAATGTAAGAGGGTCAGATTAAACAAGTTAAGAAATAGATTTCATTCTTAAGCCTTCAAGACAAACACCCAAGACTTAATATTAGGACAATTTTATTTTGTGAAATAGAGAATATATAATAATAACAAGGAGTTAAATACTTAAAAATAACAAGCTAGTGTTAGTGGTGAAATTAAAACAAAAAACGCAGGTAATTGATGAGGGTTTTGGCTAGTTTTTCATTTTTACCCTTCTTTTCAGTATTATTATTTTTTGTAGCCTTTTCAACTTTATTTATAAAAACATACAGAGAAAATAAATAGTATGATAAATATTAACATTAATAACCAGAAATATATGAAAGCAAAGTATTGAATGTTTATTAACATACCAATGTTGTTTCATTCCCGTTAACCCAGTACACCGGCATTGATTTCTTTTCACTTTAATTTTTGGCACTGCCCGTTCTGATTGTTTTCTCTAGCTTGCACAAGGTTTTGTTTAATTCCATCCCAGTATTGGAAATTCCGTGATTTCCTGACCATATAGACTCCATGTTGATTTTTGAGGTAAATCAATTTAATGCCCTTCTTGTAACTGCGTATTTATTTTGTTCTTCTCCTTCCAAAATAACTATTTCTTATTTTTCACATGTGAAAGCATTCTGGTTGTGAATTGTTTCATTATAGTGTTAGCTAAATATATATGACAAGTACATATTCATTTTTTTTTTGTATAGAGTTTTACACTGAAATTCGAAACCACCCATAAATATCTGCCACGATCGCACCATCCCGCGTACATGAGAGCCCCAGCCACGCTCCCAAGTGTGATGAGCAAAAAATTGATCTCACCTCCATATTATTGACATTTTTATAGTTATATTTAAATACCCCATTAAATTTTGTGTCCGTTATCTACTGCTTTAAATTGGATGGTTCAGGAGTAGTGGAAATTCTATGCTTTACCGAACTTGAAATTTCTCTAAATATCCAACTATATTCTAGTTTTTGTTGGTGGAAGTAGATAGTAAGAGATTAAGACCAATAAAAATATTAAACCGAAAACGTAAGAGGGTCACATTAAACACGTTAAGAAATTGATTTCATCCTTAAGCCTTAAAGACAAACTCCCAAGCTCAATATTACGACAATTTCATTTTGTGAAATAGAGAATATATAATAATTAAATGAAGTTAAGTACTTAAAAATAACAAGCTAGTGTTAGTGGTAAAATTAAAACAAAAAACGCAGGTAATTGATGAGGGTTTTGGCTAGTTTTTCATTTTTTACCCTTCTTTTCAGTATTATTATTTTTTGTAGCCTTTTCAACTTTATTTATAGAAACATACAGAGAAAATAAATAGTATGATAAATATTAACATTAATAACCGGAAATATATGAAAGTAAAGAATAGAATGTTTATTAACATACCAATGTTGTTTCATTCCCGTTAACCCAGTACATCGGCATTGATATCTTTTCACTTTAATTTTTGGCACTGCCCGTTCTGATTGTTTTTTCTTGCTTGCACAAGGTTTTGTTATTTTCCATCCCAGTATTGGAAATTCTGTGATTTCCTGACCATATAGACTCCATGTTGGTTTTTGAGGTAAATCAATTTAATGCCCTTCTTGTAACTGCGTTTTAATTTTGTTCTTCTCCTTCCAAAATAACTATTTCTTATTTTTCACATGTGAAAGCATTCTGGTTGTGAATTGTTTCATTATAGTGTTAGCTAAATATATATGACAACTACATTTTCCTTTTTTTGTATAGAGTTTTACACTGAAATTCGAAACCACCCATAAATATCTGCCACGATCGCACCACCCCGCGTACATGAGAGCCCCAGCCCCGCTCCCAAGTGTGATGAGCAACCATTCGATCTCACCTCCATATTATTGACATTTTTTTAGTTATATTTAAATACCCCATTAAATTTTGTGTCCGTTATCTACAGCTTTAAATTGGGTGGTTCATGTGTAGTGGAAATTCTATGCTTTACCGAACTTGAAATTTCTATAAATATCCTACTATATTCTAGTTTTTGTTGGTGGTAGTAGATAGTAAGAGATTAAGACCAATAAAAATATTAAACCGAAAATGTAAGAGGGTCAGATTAAACAAGTTAAGAAATTGATTTCATCCTTAAGACAAACACCCAAGACTCAATATTAGGACAATTTTATTTTGTGAAATAGAGAATATATAATAATTAAAAGAAGTTAAGTACCTAAAAATAACAAGCTAGTTTTAGTGGTAAAATTAAAACAAAAAACGCAGGTAATTGATGAGGGTTTTGGCTAGTTTTTCATTTTTTACCCTTCTTTTCAGTATTATTATTTTTTGTAGCCTTTTCAACTTTATTTATAAAAACATACAGAGAAAATAAATAGTATGATAAGTATTAACATTAATAACCAGAAATATACGAAAGCAAAGTATTGAATGTTTATTAACATACCAATGTTGTTTCATTCCCGTTAACCCAGTACACCGGCATTGATTTCTTTTCACTTTAATTTTTGGCACTGCCCGTTCTGATTGTTTTCTCTTGCTTGCACAAGGTTTTGTTTAATTCCATCCCAGTATTGGACATTCCGTGATTTCCTGACCATATAGACTCCATGTTGATTTTTGAGGTAAATCAATTTAATGCCCTTCTTGTAACTGCGTATTAATTTTGTTCTTCTCCTTCCAAAATAACTATTTCTTATTTTTCACATGTGAAAGCATTCTGGTTGTGAAGTGTTTTATTATAGTGTTAGCTAAATATATATGACAAGTACTTTTTCCTTTTTTTTTGTATAGAGTTTTACACTGAAATTCGAAACCACCCATAAATTACTGCCACGATCGCACCACCCCACGTACATGAGAGCCCCAGCCCCGCTCCCAAGTGTGATGAGCAACCAATCGATCTCACCTCCATATTATTGACATTTTTTTAGTTATATTTAAATACCCCATTAAATTTTGTGTCCATTATCTACTGCTTTAAATTGGATGTTTCATGTGTAGTGGAAATTCTATGCTTTACCGAACTTGAAATTTCTATAAATATCCTACTATATTCTAGTTTTTGTTGGTGGTAGTAGATAGTAAGAGATTAAGACCAATAAAAATATTAAACCGAAAATGTAAGAGGGTCAGATTAAACAAGTTAAGAAATTGATTTCATCCTTAAGACAAACACCCAAGACTCAATATTAGGACAATTTTATTTTGTGAAATAGAGAATATATAATAATTAAAAGAAGTTAAGTACCTAAAAATAACAAGCTAGTTATAGTGGTAAAATTAAAACAAAAAACGCAGGTAATTGATGAGGGTTTTGGCTAGTTTTTCATTTTTTACCCTCCTTTTCAGTATTATTATTTTTTGTAGCCTTTTCAACTTTATTTATAAAAACATACAGAGAAAATAAATAGTATGATAAGTATTAACATTAATAACCAGAAATATACGAAAGCAAAGTATTGAATGTTTATTAACATACCAATGTTGTTTCATTCCCGTTAACCCAGTACACCGGCATTGATTTCTTTTCACTTTAATTTTTGGCACTGCCCGTTCTGATTGCTTTCTCTTGCTTGCACAAGGTTTTGTTTAATTCCATCCCAGTATTGGACATTCCGTGATTTCCTGACCATATAGACTCCATGTTGATTTTTGAGGTAAATCAATTTAATGCCCTTCTTGTAACTGCGTATTTATTTTGTTCTTCTCCTTCCAAAATAACTATTTCTTATTTTTCACATGTGAAAGCATTCTGGTTGTGAATTGTTTCATTATAGTGTTAGCTAAATATATATGACAAGTACATTTTCCTTTTTTTGTATAGAGTTACACTGAAATTCGAAACCACCCATATATATCTGCCACGATCGCACCACCCCGCGTACATGAGAGCCCCAGCCCCGCTCCCAAGTGTGATGAGCAACCAATCGATCTCACCTCCATATTATTGACATTTTTTTAGTTATATTTAAATACCCCATTAAATTTTGTGTCCGTTATCTACTGCTTTAAATTGGATGGTTCATGTGTAGTGGAAATTCTATGCTTTACCGAACTTGAAATTTCTATAAATATACAACTATATTCTAGTTTTTGTTGGTGGAAGTAGATAGTAAGAGATTAAGACCAATAAAAATATTAAACCGAAAACGTAAGAGGGTCACATTAAACACGTTAAGAAATTGATTTCATCCTTAAGCCTTAAAGACAAACTCCCAAGCTCAATATTACGACAATTTCATTTTGTGAAATAGAGAATATATAATAATTAAATGAAGTTAAGTACTTAAAAATAACAAGCTAGTGTTAGTGGTAAAATTAAAACAAAAAACGCAGGTAATTGATGAGGGTTTTGGCTAGTTTTTCATTTTTTACCCTTCTTTTCAGTATTATTATTTTTTGTAGCCTTTTCAACTTTATTTATAGAAACATACAGAGAAAATAAATAGTATGATAAATATTAACATTAATAACCGGAAATATATGAAAGTAAAGAATAGAATGTTTATTAACATACCAATGTTGTTTCATTCCCGTTAACCCAGTACATCGGCATTGATATCTTTTCACTTTAATTTTTGGCACTGCCCGTTCTGATTGTTTTTTCTTGCTTGCACAAGGTTTTGTTATTTTCCATCCCAGTATTGGAAATTCTGTGATTTCCTGACCATATAGACTCCATGTTGGTTTTTGAGGTAAATCAATTTAATGCCCTTCTTGTAACTGCGTTTTAATTTTGTTCTTCTCCTTCCAAAATAACTATTTCTTATTTTTCACATGTGAAAGCATTCTGGTTGTGAATTGTTTCATTATAGTGTTAGCTAAATATATATGACAACTACATTTTCCTTTTTTTGTATAGAGTTTTACACTGAAATTCGAAACCACCCATATATATCTGCCACGATCGCACCACCCCGCGTACATGAGAGCCCCAGCCCCGCTCCCAAGTGTGATGAGCAACCATTCGATCTCACCTCCATATTATTGACATTTTTTTAGTTATATTTAAATACCCCATTAAATTTTGTGTCCGTTATCTACTGCTTTAAATTGGGTGGTTCATGTGTAGTGGAAATTCTATGCTTTACCGAACTTGAAATTTCTATAAATATCCTACTATATTCTAGTTTTTGTTGGTGGTAGTAGATAGTAAGAGATTAAGACCAATAAAAATATTAAACCGAAAATGTAAGAGGGTCAGATTAAACAAGTTAAGAAATTGATTTCATCCTTAAGACAAACACCCAAGACTCAATATTAGGACAATTTTATTTTGTGAAATAGAGAATATATAATAATTAAAAGAAGTTAAGTACCTAAAAATAACAAGCTAGTTTTAGTGGTAAAATTAAAACAAAAAACGCAGGTAATTGATGAGGGTTTTGGCTAGTTTTTCATTTTTTACCCTTCTTTTCAGTATTATTATTTTTTGTAGCCTTTTCAACTTTATTTATAAAAACATACAGAGAAAATAAATAGTATGATAAGTATTAACATTAATAACCAGAAATATACGAAAGCAAAGTATTGAATGTTTATTAACATACCAATGTTGTTTCATTCCCGTTAACCCAGTACACCGGCATTGATTTCTTTTCACTTTAATTTTTGGCACTGCCCGTTCTGATTGTTTTCTCTTGCTTGCACAAGGTTTTGTTTAATTCCATCCCAGTATTGGACATTCCGTGATTTCCTGACCATATAGACTCCATGTTGATTTTTGAGGTAAATCAATTTAATGCCCTTCTTGTAACTGCGTATTAATTTTGTTCTTCTCCTTCCAAAATAACTATTTCTTATTTTTCACATGTGAAAGCATTCTGGTTGTGAAGTGTTTTATTATAGTGTTAGCTAAATATATATGACAAGTACTTTTTCCTTTTTTTTTGTATAGAGTTTTACACTGAAATTCGAAACCACCCATAAATTACTGCCACGATCGCACCACCCCACGTACATGAGAGCCCCAGCCCCGCTCCCAAGTGTGATGAGCAACCAATCGATCTCACCTCCATATTATTGACATTTTTTTAGTTATATTTAAATACCCCATTAAATTTTGTGTCCATTATCTACTGCTTTAAATTGGATGTTTCATGTGTAGTGGAAATTCTATGCTTTACCGAACTTGAAATTTCTATAAATATCCTACTATATTCTAGTTTTTGTTGGTGGTAGTAGATAGTAAGAGATTAAGACCAATAAAAATATTAAACCGAAAATGTAAGAGGGTCAGATTAAACAAGTTAAGAAATTGATTTCATCCTTAAGACAAACACCCAAGACTCAATATTAGGACAATTTTATTTTGTGAAATAGAGAATATATAATAATTAAAAGAAGTTAAGTACCTAAAAATAACAAGCTAGTTTTAGTGGTAAAATTAAAACAAAAAACGCAGGTAATTGATGAGGGTTTTGGCTAGTTTTTCATTTTTTACCCTCCTTTTCAGTATTATTATTTTTTGTAGCCTTTTCAACTTTATTTATAAAAACATACAGAGAAAATAAATAGTATGATAAGTATTAACATTAATAACCAGAAATATACGAAAGCAAAGTATTGAATGTTTATTAACATACCAATGTTGTTTCATTCCCGTTAACCCAGTACACCGGCATTGATTTCTTTTCACTTTAATTTTTGGCACTGCCCGTTCTGATTGTTTTCTCTTGCTTGCACAAGGTTTTGTTTAATTCCATCCCAGTATTGGACATTCCGTGATTTCCTGACCATATAGACTCCATGTTGATTTTTGAGGTAAATCAATTTAATGCCCTTCTTGTAACTGCGTATTTATTTTGTTCTTCTCCTTCCAAAATAACTATTTCTTATTTTTCACATGTGAAAGCATTCTGGTTGTGAATTGTTTCATTATAGTGTTAGCTAAATATATATGACAAGTACATTTTCCTTTTTTTGTATAGAGTTACACTGATATTCGAAACCACCCATATATATCTGCCACGATCGCACCACCCCGCGTACATGAGAGCCCCAGCCCCGCTCCCAAGTGTGATGAGCAACCAATCGATCTCACCTCCATATTATTGACATTTTTTTAGTTATATTTAAATACCCCATTAAATTTTGTGTCCGTTATCTACTGCTTTAAATTGGATGGTTCATGTGTAGTGGAAATTCTATGCTTTACCGAACTTGAAATTTCTATAAATATACAACTATATTCTAGTTTTTGTTGGATAGTAAGAGATTAAGACCAATAAAAATATTAAACCGAAAATGTAAGAGGGTCAGATTAAACAAGTTAAGAAATTGATTTCATCCTTAAGACAAACACCCAAGACTCAATATTAGGACAATTTTATTTTGTGAAATAGAGAATATATAATAATTAAAAGAAGTTAAGTACTTAAAAATAACAAGCTAGTGTTAGTGGTAAAATTAAAATAAAAAAACGCAGGTAATTGATGAGGGTTTTGGCTAGTTTTTCATTTTTTACCCTTCTTTTCAGTATTATTATTTTTTGTAGCCTTTTCAACTTTATTTATAAAAACATACAGAGAAAATAAATAGTATGATAAATATTAACATTAATAACCCGAAATATATGAAAGCAAAGTATAGAATGTTTATTAACATACCAATGTTGTTTCATTCCCGTTAACCCAGTACACCGGCATTGATTTCTTTTCACTTTAATTTTTGGCACTGCCCGTTCTGATTGTTTTCTCTTGCTTGCACAAGGTTTTGTTTAATTCCATCCCCGTATTGGACATTCCGTGATTTCCTGACCATATAGACTCCATGTTGATTTTTGAGGTAAATCAATTTAATGCCCTTCTTGTAACTGCGTATTTATTTTGTTCTTCTCCTTCCAAAATAACTAAATCGTATTTTTCACATGTGAAAGCATTCTGGTTGTGAATTGTTTCATTATAGTGTTAGCTAAATATATATGACAAGTACATTTTCCTTTTTTTGTATAGAGTTACACTGAAATTCGAAACCACCCATATATATCTGCCACGATCGCACCACCCTGCGTACATGAGAGCCCCAGCCCCGCTCCCAAGTGTGATGAGCAACCAATCGATCTCACCTCCATATTATTGACATTTTTTTAGTTATATTTAAATACCCCATTAAATTTTGTGTCCGTTATCTACTGCTTTAAATTGGATGGTTCATGTGTAGTGGAAATTCTATGCTTTACCGAACTTGAAATTTCTATAAATATACAACTATATTCTAGTTTTTGTTGGTGGAAGTAGATAGTAAGAGATTAAGACCAATAAAAATATTAAACCGAAAATGTAAGAGGGTCAGATTAAACAAGTTAAGAAATTGATTTCATCCTTAAGACAAACACCCAAGACTCAATATTAGGACAATTTTATTTTGTGAAATAGAGAATATATAATAATTAAAAGAAGTTAAGTACTTAAAAATAACAAGCTAGTGTTAGTGGTAAAATTAAAACAAAAAACGCAGGTAATTGATGAGGGTTTTGGCTAGTTTTTCATTTTTTACCCTTCTTTTCAGTATTATTATTTTTTGTAGCCTTTTCAACTTTATTTATAAAAACATACAGAGAAAATAAATAGTATGATAAATATTAACATTAATAACCAGAAATATATGAAAGCAAAGTATTGAATGTTTATTAACATACCAATGTTGTTTCATTCCCGTTAACCCAGTACACCGGCATTGATTTCTTTTCACTTTAATTTTTGGCACTGCCCGTTCTGATTGTTTTCTCTTGCTTGCACAAGGTTTTGTTTAATTCCATCCCAGTATTGGACATTCTCTGATTTCCTGACCATATAGACTCCATGTTGATTTTTGAGGTAAATCAATTTAATGCCCTTCTTGTAACTGCGTATTTATTTTGTTCTTCTCCTTCCAAAATAACTAAATCGTATTTTTCACATGTGAAAGCATTCTGGTTGTGAATTGTTTCATTATAGTTAGCTAAATATATATGACAAGTACATTTTCCTTTTTTTGTATAGAGTTACACTGAAATTCGAAACCACCCATATATATCTGCCACGATCGCACCACCCCGCGTACATGAGAGCCCCAGCCCCGCTCCCAAGTGTGATGAGCAACCAATCGATCTCACCTCCATATTATTGACATTTTTTTAGTTATAATAAATACCCCATTAAATTTTGTGTCCGTTATCTACTGCTTTAAATTGGATGGTTCATGTGTAGTGGAAATTCTATGCTTTACCGAACTTGAAATTGCTATAAATATACAACTATATTCTAGTTTTTGTTGGTGGAAGTAGATAGTAAGAGATTAAGACCAATAAAAATATTAAACCGAAAATGTAAGAGGGTCAGATTAAACAAGTTAAGAAATTGATTTCATCCTTAAGACAAACACCCAAGACTCAATATTAGGACAATTTTATTTTGTGAAATAGAGAATATATAATAATTAAAAGAAGTTAAGTACTTAAAAATAACAAGCTAGTGTTAGTGGTAAAATTAAAACAAAAAACGCAGGTAATTGATGAGGGTTTTGGCTAGTTTTTCATTTTTTACCCTTCTTTTCAGTATTATTATTTTTTGTAGCCTTTTCAACTTTATTTATAAAAACATACAGAGAAAATAAATAGTATGATAAATATTAACATTAATAACCAGAAATATATGAAAGCAAAGTATTGAATGTTTATTAACATACCAATGTTGTTTCATTCCCGTTAACCCAGTACACCGGCATTGATTTCTTTTCACTTTAATTTTTGGCACTGCCCGTTCTGATTGTTTTCTCTTGCTTGCACAAGGTTTTGTTTAATTCCATCCCCGTATTGGACATTCCGTGATTTCCTGACCATATAGACTCCATGTTGATTTTTGAGGTAAATCAATTTAATGCCCTTCTTGTAACTGCGTATTTATTTTGTTCTTCTCCTTCCAAAATAACTAAATCGTATTTTTCACATGTGAAAGCATTCTGGTTGTGAATTGTTTCATTATAGTGTTAGCTAAATATATATGACAAGTACATTTTCCTTTTTTTGTATAGAGTTACACTGAAATTCGAAACCACCCATATATATCTGCCACGATCGCACCACCCTGCGTACATGAGAGCCCCAGCCCCGCTCCCAAGTGTGATGAGCAACCAATCGATCTCACCTCCATATTATTGACATTTTTTTAGTTATATTTAAATACCCCATTAAATTTTGTGTCCGTTATCTACTGCTTTAAATTGGATGGTTCATGTGTAGTGGAAATTCTATGCTTTACCGAACTTGAAATTTCTATAAATATACAACTATATTCTAGTTTTTGTTGGTGGAAGTAGATAGTAAGAGATTAAGACCAATAAAAATATTAAACCGAAAATGTAAGAGGGTCAGATTAAACAAGTTAAGAAATTGATTTCATCCTTAAGACAAACACCCAAGACTCAATATTAGGACAATTTTATTTTGTGAAATAGAGAATATATAATAATTAAAAGAAGTTAAGTACTTAAAAATAACAAGCTAGTGTTAGTGGTAAAATTAAAACAAAAAACGCAGGTAATTGATGAGGGTTTTGGCTAGTTTTTCATTTTTTACCCTTCTTTTCAGTATTATTATTTTTTGTAGCCTTTTCAACTTTATTTATAAAAACATACAGAGAAAATAAATAGTATGATAAATATTAACATTAATAACCAGAAATATATGAAAGCAAAGTATTGAATGTTTATTAACATACCAATGTTGTTTCATTCCCGTTAACCCAGTACACCGGCATTGATTTCTTTTCACTTTAATTTTTGGCACTGCCCGTTCTGATTGTTTTCTCTTGCTTGCACAAGGTTTTGTTTAATTCCATCCCAGTATTGGACATTCTCTGATTTCCTGACCATATAGACTCCATGTTGATTTTTGAGGTAAATCAATTTAATGCCCTTCTTGTAACTGCGTATTTATTTTGTTCTTCTCCTTCCAAAATAACTAAATCGTATTTTTCACATGTGAAAGCATTCTGGTTGTGAATTGTTTCATTATAGTTAGCTAAATATATATGACAAGTACATTTTCCTTTTTTTGTATAGAGTTACACTGAAATTCGAAACCACCCATATATATCTGCCACGATCGCACCACCCCGCGTACATGAGAGCCCCAGCCCCGCTCCCAAGTGTGATGAGCAACCAATCGATCTCACCTCCATATTATTGACATTTTTTTAGTTATATTTAAATACGCCATTAAATTTTGTGTCCGTTATCTACTGCTTTAATTTGGATGGTTCATGTGTAGTGGAAATTCTATGCTTTACCGAACTTGAAATTGCTATAAATATACAACTATATTCTAGTTTTTGTTGGTGGAAGTAGATAGTAAGAGATTAAGACCAATAAAAATATTAAACCGAAAATGTAAGAGGGTCAGATTAAACAAGTTAAGAAATTGATTTCATCCTTAAGACAAACACCCAAGACTCAATATTAGGACAATTTTATTTTGTGAAATAGAGAATATATAATAATTAAAAGAAGTTAAGTACTTAAAAATAACAAGCTAGTGTTAGTGGTAAAATTAAAACAAAAAACGCAGGTAATTGATGAGGGTTTTGGCTAGTTTTTCATTTTTTACCCTTCTTTTCAGTATTATTATTTTTTGTAGCCTTTTCAACTTTATTTATAAAAACATACAGAGAAAATAAATAGTATGATAAATATTAACATTAATAACCAGAAATATATGAAAGCAAAGTATTGAATGTTTATTAACATACCAATGTTGTTTCATTCCCGTTAACCCAGTACACCGGCATTGATTTCTTTTCACTTTAATTTTTGGCACTGCCCGTTCTGATTGTTTTCTCTTGCTTGCACAAGGTTTTGTTTAATTCCATCCCAGTATTGGACATTCTGTGATTTCCTGACCATATAGACTCCATGTTGATTTTTGAGGTAAATCAATTTAATGCCCTTCTTGTAACTGCGTATTTATTTTGTTCTTCTCCTTCCAAAATAACTAAATCGTATTTTTCACATGTGAAAGCATTCTGGTTGTGAATTGTTTCATTATAGTGTTAGCTAAGTGTATATGACAAGTACATTTTCCTTTTTTTTGTATAGAGTTACACTGAAATTCGAAACCACCCATAAATATCTGCCACGATCGCACCACCCCACGTACATGAGAGCCCCATACCCGCTCCCAAGTGTGATGAGCAACCAATCGATCTCACCTCAATATTATTGACATTTTTTTAGTTGTATTTAAATACCCCATTAAATTTTGTGTCCGTTATCTACAGCTTTAAATTGGATGGTTCATGTGTAGTGGAAATTCTATGCTTTACCGAACCTGAAATTTCTATAAATATACAACTATATTCTAGTTTTTGTTGGTGGAAGTAGATAGTAAGAGATTAAGACCAATAAAAATATTAAACCGAAAATGTAAGAGGGTCAGATTAAACAAGTTAAGAAATTGATTTCATCCTTAAGACAAACACCCAAGACTCAATATTAGGACAATTTTATTTTGTGAAATAGAGAATATATAATAATTAAAAGAAGTTAAGTACTTAAAAATAACAAGCTAGTGTTAGTGGTAAAATTAAAACAAAAAACGCAGGTAATTGATGAGGGTTTTGGCTAGTTTTTCATTTTTTACCCTTCTTTTCAGTATTATTATTTTTTGTAGCCTTTTCAACTTTATTTATAAAAACATACAGAGAAAATAAATAGTATGATAAATATTAACATTAATAACCAGAAATATATGAAAGCAAAGTATTGAATGTTTATTAACATACCAATGTTGTTTCATTCCCGTTAACCCAGTACACCGGCATTGATTTCTTTTCACTTTAATTTTTGGCACTGCCCGTTCTGATTGTTTTCTCTTGCTTGCACAAGGTTTTGTTTAATTCCATCCCAGTATTGGACATTCTGTGATTTCCTGACCATATAGACTCCATGTTGATTTTTGAGGTAAATCAATTTAATGCCCTTCTTGTAACTGCGTATTTATTTTGTTCTTCTCCTTCCAAAATAACTAAATCGTATTTTTCACATGTGAAAGCATTCTGGTTGTGAATTGTTTCATTATAGTGTTAGCTAAGTGTATATGACAAGTACATTTTCCTTTTTTTTGTATAGAGTTACACTGAAATTCGAAACCACCCATAAATATCTGCCACGATCGCACCACCCCACGTACATGAGAGCCCCATACCCGCTCCCAAGTGTGATGAGCAACCAATCGATCTCACCTCAATATTATTGACATTTTTTTAGTTGTATTTAAATACCCCATTAAATTTTGTGTCCGTTATCTACAGCTTTAAATTGGATGGTTCATGTGTAGTGGAAATTCTATGCTTTACCGAACCTGAAATATCTATAAATATACAACTATATTCTAGTTTTTGTTGGTGGAAGTAGATAGTAAGAGATTAAGACCAATAAAAATATTAAACCGAAAATGTAAGAGGGTCAGATTAAACAAGTTAAGAAATTGATTTCATCCTTAAGACAAACACCCAAGACTCAATATTAGGACAATTTTATTTTGTGAAATAGAGAATATATAATAATTAAAAGAAGTTAAGTACTTAAAAATAACAAGCTAGTGTTAGTGGTAAAATTAAAACAAAAAACGCAGGTAATTGATGAGGGTTTTGGCTAGTTTTTCATTTTTTACCCTTCTTTTCAGTATTATTATTTTTTGTAGCCTTTTCAACTTTATTTATAAAAACATACAGAGAAAATAAATAGTATGATAAATATTAACATTAATAACCAGAAATATATGAAAGCAAAGTATAGAATGTTTATTAACATACCAATGTTGTTTCATTCCCGTTAACCCAGTACACCGGCATTGATTTCTTTTCACTTTAATTTTTGGCACTGCCCGTTCTGATTGTTTTCTATTGCTTGCACAAGGTTTTGTTTAATTCCATCCCAGTATTGGACATTCCGTGTTTTTCTGACCATATAGACTCCATGTTGATTTTTGAGGTAAATCAATTTAATGCCCTTCTTGTAACTGCGTATTTATTTTGTTCTTCTCCTTCCAAAATAACTATTTCTTATTTTTCACATGTGAAAGCATTCTGGTTGTGAATTGTTTCATTATAGTGTTAGCTAAATATATATGAACAGTACATTTTCCTTTTTTTTGTATAGAGTTTTACACTGAAATTCGAAACCACCCATAAATATCTGCCACGATCGCACCATCCCGCGTACAAGAGAGCCCAGCCCCGCTCCCAAGTGTGATGAGCAACCAATCGATCTCACCTCCATATTATTGACATTTTTTTAGTTGTATTTAAATACCCCATTAAATTTTGTGTCCGTTATCTACAGCTTTAAATTGGATGGTTCATGTGTAGTGGAAATTCTATGCTTTACCGAACCTGAAATTTCTATAAATATACAACTATATTCTAGTTTTTGTTGGTGGAAGTAGATAGTAAGAGATTAAGACCAATAAAAATATTAAACCGAAAATGTAAGAGGGTCAGATTAAACAAGTTAAGAAATTGATTTCATCCTTAAGACAAACACCCAAGACTCAATATTAGGACAATTTTATTTTGTGAAATAGAGAATATATAATAATTAAAAGAAGTTAAGTACTTAAAAATAACAAGCTAGTGTTAGTGGTAAAATTAAAACAAAAAACGCAGGTAATTGATGAGGGTTTTGGCTAGTTTTTCATTTTTTACCCTTCTTTTCAGTATTATTATTTTTTGTAGCCTTTTCAACTTTATTTATAAAAACATACAGAGAAAATAAATAGTATGATAAATATTAACATTAATAACCAGAAATATATGAAAGCAAAGTATTGAATGTTTATTAACATACCAATGTTGTTTCATTCCCGTTAACCCAGTACACCGGCATTGATTTCTTTTCACTTTAATTTTTGGCACTGCCCGTTCTGATTGTTTTCTCTTGCTTGCACAAGGTTTTGTTTAATTCCATCCCAGTATTGGACATTCTGTGATTTCCTGACCATATAGACTCCATGTTGATTTTTGAGGTAAATCAATTTAATGCCCTTCTTGTAACTGCGTATTTATTTTGTTCTTCTCCTTCCAAAATAACTAAATCGTATTTTTCACATGTGAAAGCATTCTGGTTGTGAATTGTTTCATTATAGTGTTAGCTAAGTGTATATGACAAGTACATTTTCCTTTTTTTTGTATAGAGTTACACTGAAATTCGAAACCACCCATAAATATCTGCCACGATCGCACCACCCCACGTACATGAGAGCCCCATACCCGCTCCCAAGTGTGATGAGCAACCAATCGATCTCACCTCAATATTATTGACATTTTTTTAGTTGTATTTAAATACCCCATTAAATTTTGTGTCCGTTATCTACAGCTTTAAATTGGATGGTTCATGTGTAGTGGAAATTCTATGCTTTACCGAACCTGAAATATCTATAAATATACAACTATATTCTAGTTTTTGTTGGTGGAAGTAGATAGTAAGAGATTAAGACCAATAAAAATATTAAACCGAAAATGTAAGAGGGTCAGATTAAACAAGTTAAGAAATTGATTTCATCCTTAAGACAAACACCCAAGACTCAATATTAGGACAATTTTATTTTGTGAAATAGAGAATATATAATAATTAAAAGAAGTTAAGTACTTAAAAATAACAAGCTAGTGTTAGTGGTAAAATTAAAACAAAAAACGCAGGTAATTGATGAGGGTTTTGGCTAGTTTTTCATTTTTTACCCTTCTTTTCAGTATTATTATTTTTTGTAGCCTTTTCAACTTTATTTATAAAAACATACAGAGAAAATAAATAGTATGATAAATATTAACATTAATAACCAGAAATATATGAAAGCAAAGTATAGAATGTTTATTAACATACCAATGTTGTTTCATTCCCGTTAACCCAGTACACCGGCATTGATTTCTTTTCACTTTAATTTTTGGCACTGCCCGTTCTGATTGTTTTCTATTGCTTGCACAAGGTTTTGTTTAATTCCATCCCAGTATTGGACATTCCGTGTTTTTCTGACCATATAGACTCCATGTTGATTTTTGAGGTAAATCAATTTAATGCCCTTCTTGTAACTGCGTATTTATTTTGTTCTTCTCCTTCCAAAATAACTATTTCTTATTTTTCACATGTGAAAGCATTCTGGTTGTGAATTGTTTCATTATAGTGTTAGCTAAATATATATGACAAGTACATTTTTCTTTTTTTGTATAGAGTTTTACACTGAAATTCGAAACCACCCATAAATATCTGCCACGATCGCACCACCCCGCGTACATGAGAGCCCCAGCCCCGCTCCCAAGTGTGATGAGCAACCAATCGATCTCACCTCCATATTATTGACATTTTTTTAGTTGTATTTAAATACCCAATTAAATTTTGTGTCCGTTATCTACTGCTCTAAATTGGATGGTTCATGTGTAGTGGAAATTCTATGTTTTACCGAACTTGAAATTTCTATAAATATACAACTATATTCTAGTTTTTGTTGGTGGAAGTAGATAGTAAGAGATTAAGACCAATAAAAATATTAAACCGAAAATGTAAGAGGGTCAGATTAAACAAGTTAAGAAATTGATTTCAGCTTAAAGACAAACACCCAAGACTCAATATTAGGACAATTTTATTTTGTGAAATAGAGAATATGTAATAATTAAAAGAAGTTAAGTACTTAAAAATAACAAGCTAGTTTTAGTGGTAAAATTAAAACAAAAAACGCAGGTAATTGATGAGGGTTTTGGCTAGTTTTTCATTTTTTACCCTTCTTTTCAGTATTATTATTTTTTGTAGCCTTTTCAACTTTATTTATAAAAACATACAGAGAAAATAAATAGTATGATAAATATTAACATTAATAACCAGAAATATATGAAAGCAAAGTATTGAATGTTTATTAACATACCAATGTTGTTTCATTCCGTTAACCCAGTACACCGGCATTGATTTCTTTTCACTTTAATTTTTGGCACTGCCCGTTCTGATTGTTTTCTCTTGCTTGCACAAGGTTTTGTTTAATTCCATCCCAGTATTGGACATTCCGTGATTTCCTGACCATATAGACTCCATGTTGATTTTTGAGGTAAATCAATTTAATGCCCTTCTTGTAACTGCGTATTTATTTTGTTTTTCTCCTTCCAAAATAACTATTTCTTATTTTTCACATGTGAAAGCATTCTGGTTGTGAATTGTTTCATTATAGTGTTAGCTAAATATATATGACAAGTACATTTTCCTTTTTTTGTATAGAGTTACACTGAAATTCGAAACCACCCATATATATCTGCCACGATCGCACCACCCCGCGTACATGAGAGCCCCAGCCCCGCTCCCAAGTGTGATGAGCAACCAATCGATCTCACCTCCATATTATTGACATTTTTTTAGTTATATTTAAATACCCCATTAAATTTTGTGTCCGTTATCTACTGCTTTAAATTGGATGGTTCATGTGTAGTGGAAATTCTATGCTTTACCGAACTTGAAATTTCTATAAATATACAACTATATTCTAGTTTTTGTTGGTGGAAGTAGATAGTAAGAGATTAAGACCAATAAAAATATTAAACCGAAAATGTAAGAGGGTCAGATTAAACAAGTTAAGAAATTGATTTCATCCTTAAGACAAACACCCAAGACTCAATATTAGGACAATTTTATTTTGTGAAATAGAGAATATATAATAATTAAAAGAAGTTAAGTACTTAAAAATAACAAGCTAGTGTTAGTGGTAAAATTAAAACAAAAAACGCAGGTAATTGATGAGGGTTTTGGCTAGTTTTTCATTTTTTACCCTTCTTTTCAGTATTATTATTTTTTGTAGCCTTTTCAACTTTATTTATAAAAACATACAGAGAAAATAAATAGTATGATAAATATTAACATTAATAACCAGAAATATATGAAAGCAAAGTATTGAATGTTTATTAACATACCAATGTTGTTTCATTCCCGTTAACCCAGTACACCGGCATTGATTTCTTTTCACTTTAATTTTTGGCACTGCCCGTTCTGATTGTTTTCTCTTGCTTGCACAAGGTTTTGTTTAATTCCATCCCAGTATTGGACATTCTCTGATTTCCTGACCATATAGACTCCATGTTGATTTTTGAGGTAAATCAATTTAATGCCCTTCTTGTAACTGCGTATTTATTTTGTTCTTCTCCTTCCAAAATAACTAAATCGTATTTTTCACATGTGAAAGCATTCTGGTTGTGAATTGTTTCATTATAGTGTTAGCTAAGTATATATGACAATTACATTTTCCTTTTTTTTGTATAGAGTTACACTGAAATTCGAAACCACCCATAAATATCTGCCACGATCGCACCACCCCACGTACATGAGAGCCCCATACCCGCTCCCAAGTGTGATGAGCAACCAATCGATCTCACCTCCATATTATTGACATTTTTTTAGTTGTATTTAAATACCCCATTAAATTTTGTGTCCGTTATCTACAGCTTTAAATTGGATGGTTCATGTGTAGTGGAAATTCTATGCTTTACCGAACCTGAAATTTCTATAAATATACAACTATATTCTAGTTTTTCTTGGTGGAAGTAGATAGTAAGAGATTAAGACCAATAAAAATATTAAACCGAAAATGTAAGAGGGTCAGATTAAACAAGTTAAGAAATTGATTTCATCCTTAAGACAAACACCCAAGACTCAATATTAGGACAATTTTATTTTGTGAAATAGAGAATATATAATAATTAAAAGAAGTTAAGTACTTAAAAATAACAAGCTAGTGTTAGTGGTAAAATTAAAACAAAAAACGCAGGTAATTGATGAGGGTTTTGGCTAGTTTTTCATTTTTTACCCTTCTTTTCAGTATTATTATTTTTTGTAGCCTTTTCAACTTTATTTATAAAAACATACAGAGAAAATAAATAGTATGATAAATATTAACATTAATAACCAGAAATATATGAAAGCAAAGTATAGAATGTTTATTAACATACCAATGTTGTTTCATTCCCGTTAACCCAGTACACCGGCATTGATTTCTTTTCACTTTAATTTTTGGCACTGCCCGTTCTGATTGTTTTCTATTGCTTGCACAAGGTTTTGTTTAATTCCATCCCAGTATTGGACATTCCGTGTTTTTCTGACCATATAGACTCCATGTTGATTTTTGAGGTAAATCAATTTAATGCCCTTCTTGTAACTGCGTATTTATTTTGTTCTTCTCCTTCCAAAATAACTATTTCTTATTTTTCACATGTGAAAGCATTCTGGTTGTGAATTGTTTCATTATAGTGTTAGCTAAATATATATGACAAGTACATTTTTCTTTTTTTGTATAGAGTTTTACACTGAAATTCGAAACCACCCATAAATATCTGCCACGATCGCACCACCCCGCGTACATGAGAGCCCCAGCCCCGCTCCCAAGTGTGATGAGCAACCAATCGATCTCACCTCCATATTATTGACATTTTTTTAGTTATATTTAAATACCCAATTAAATTTTGTGTCCGTTATCTACTGCTTTAAATTGGATGGTTCATGTGTAGTGGAAATTCTATGTTTTACCGAACTTGAAATTTCTATAAATATACAACTATATTCTAGTTTTTGTTGGTGGAAGTAGATATTAAGAGATTAAGACCAATAAAAATATTAAACCGAAAATGTAAGAGGGTCAGATTAAACAAGTTAAGAAATAGATTTCAGCTTAAAGACAAACACCCAAGACTCAATATTAGGACAATTTTATTTTGTGAAATAGAGAATATATAATAATTAAAAGAAGTTAAGTACTTAAAAATAACAAGCTAGTGTTAGTGGTAAAATTAAAACAAAAAACGCAGGTAATTGATGAGGGTTTTGGCTAGTTTTTCATTTTTTACCCTTCTTTTCAGTATTATTATTTTTTGTAGCCTTTTCAACTTTATTTATAAAAACATACAGAGAAAATAAATAGTATGATAAATATTAACATTAATAACCAGAAATATATGAAAGCAAAGTATTGAATGTTTATTAACATACCAATGTTGTTTCATTTCCGTTAACCCAGTACACCGGCATCGATTTCTTTTCACTTTAATTTTTGGCACTGCCCGTTCTGATTGTTTTCTCTTGCTTGCACAAGGTTTTGTTTAATTCCATCCCAGTATTGGACATTCCGTGATTTCCTGACCATATAGACTCCATGTTGATTTTTGAGGTAAATCAATTTAATGCCCTTCTTGTAACTGCGTATTTATTTTGTTCTTCTCCTTCCAAAATAACTAAATCGTATTTTTCACATGTGAAAGCATTCTGGTTGTGAATTGTTTCATTATAGTGTTAGCTAAGTATATATGACAAGTACATTTTCCTTTTTTTTGTATAGAGTTACACTGAAATTCGAAACCACCCATAAATATCTGCCACGATCGCACCACCCCACGTACATGAGAGCCCCATACCCGCTCCCAAGTGTGATGAGCAACCAATCGATCTCACCTCCATATTATTGACATTTTTTTAGTTGTATTTAAATACCCCATTAAATTTTGTGTCCGTTATCTACAGCTTTAAATTGGATGGTTCATGTGTAGTGGAAATTCTATGCTTTACCGAACCTGAAATTTCTATAAATATACAACTATATTCTAGTTTTTGTTGGTGGAAGTAGATAGTAAGAGATTAAGACCAATAAAAATATTAAACCGAAAATGTAAGAGGGTCAGATTAAACAAGTTAAGAAATAGATTTCATCCTTAAGACAAACACCCAAGACTCAATATTAGGACAATTTTATTTTGTGAAATAGAGAATATATAATAATTAAAAGAAGTTAAGTACTTAAAAATAACAAGCTAGTTTTAGTGGTAAAATTAAAACAAAAAACGCAGGTAATTGATGAGGGTTTTGGCTAGTTTTTCATTTTTTACCCTTCTTTTCAGTATTATTATTTTTTGTAGCCTTTTCAACTTTATTTATAAAAACATACAGAGAAAATAAATAGTATGATAAATATTAACATTAATAACCAGAAATATATGAAAGCAAAGTATTGAATGTTTATTAACATACCAATGTTGTTTCATTCCCGTTAACCCAGTACACCGGCATTGATTTCTTTTCACTTTAATTTTTGGCACTGCCCGTTCTGATTGTTTTCTCTTGCTTGCACAAGGTTTTGTTTAATTCCATCCCAGAATTGGACATTCCGTGATTTCCTGACCATATAGACTCCATGTTGATTTTTGAGGTAAATCAATTTAATGCCCTTCTTGTAACTGCGTATTTATTTTGTTCTTCTCCTTCCAAAATAACTATTTCATATTTTTCACATGTGAAAGCATTCTGGTTGTGAATTGTTTCATTATAGTGTTAGCTAAGTATATATGACAAGTACATTTTCCTTTTTTTTGTATAGAGTTACACTGAAATTCGAAACCACCCATAAATATCTGCCACGATCGCACCACCCCACGTACATGAGAGCCCCATACCCGCTCCCAAGTGTGATGAGCAACCAATCGATCTCACCTCCATATTATTGACATTTTTTTAGTTGTATTTAAATACCCCATTAAATTTTGTGTCCGTTATCTACAGCTTTAAATTGGATGGTTCGTGTGTAGTGGTTATTCTATGCTTTACCGAACCTGAAATTTCTATAAATATACAACTATATTCTAGTTTTTGTTGGTGGAAGTAGATAGTAAGAGATTAAGACCAATAAAAATATTAAACCGAAAATGTAAGAGGGTCAGATTAAACAAGTTAAGAAATAGATTTCATCCTTAAGACAAACACCCAAGACTCAATATTAGGACAATTTTATTTTGTGAAATAGAGAATATATAATAATTAAAAGAAGTTAAGTACTTAAAAATAACAAGCTAGTTTTAGTGGTAAAATTAAAACAAAAAACGCAGGTAATTGATGAGGGTTTTGGCTAGTTTTTCATTTTTTACCCTTCTTTTCAGTATTATTATTTTTTGTAGCCTTTTCAACTTTATTTATAAAAACATACAGAGAAAATAAATAGTATGATAAATATTAACATTAATAACCAGAAATATATGAAAGCAAAGTATTGAATGTTTATTAACATACCAATGTTGTTTCATTCCCGTTAACCCAGTACACCGGCATTGATTTCTTTTCACTTTAATTTTTGGCACTGCCCGTTCTGATTGTTTTCTCTTGCTTGCACAAGGTTTTGTTTAATTCCATCCCAGAATTGGACATTCCGTGATTTCCTGACCATATAGACTCCATGTTGATTTTTGAGGTAAATCAATTTAATGCCCTTCTTGTAACTGCGTATTTATTTTGTTCTTCACCTTCCAAAATAACTATTTCATATTTTTCACATGTGAAAGCATTCTGGTTGTGAATTGTTTCATTATAGTGTTAGCTAAGTATATATGACATGTACATTTTCCTTTTTTTTGTATAGAGTTACACTGAAATTCGAAACCACCCATAAATATCTGCCACGATCGCACCACCCCGCGTACATGAGAGCCCCATACCCGCTCCCAAGTGTGATGAGCAACCAATCGATCTCACCTCCATATTATTGACATTTTTTTAGTTGTATTTAAATACCCCATTAAATTTTGTGTCCGTTATCTACTGCTTTAAATTGGATGGTTCGTGTGTAGTGGAAATTCTATGCTTTACCGAACCTGAAATTTCTATAAATATACAACTATATTCTAGTTTTTGTTGGTGGAAGTAGATAGTAAGAGATTAAGACCAATAAAAATATTAAACCGAAAATGTAAGAGGGTCAGATTAAATAAGTTAAGAAATTGATTTCATCCTTAAGACAAACACCCAAGACTCAATATTAGGACAATTTTATTTTGTGAAATAGAGAATATATAATAATTAAAAGAAGTTAAGTACTTAAAAATAACAAGCTAGTGTTAGTGGTAAAATTAAAACAAAAAACGCAGGTAATTGATGAGGGTTTTGGCTAGTTTTTCATTTTTTACCCTTCTTTTCAGTATTATTATTTTTTGTAGCCTTTTCAACTTTATTTATAAAAACATACAGAGAAAATAAATAGTATGAAAAATATTAACATTAATAACCAGAAATATATGAAAGCAAAGTATAGAATGTTTATTAACATACCAATGTTGTTTCATTCCCGTTAACCCAGTACACCGGCATTGATTTCTTTTCACTTTAATTTTTGGCACTGCCCGTTCTGATTGTTTTCTATTGCTTGCACAAGGTTTTGTTTAATTCCATCCCAGTATTGGACATTCCGTGTTTTTCTGACCATATGGACTCCATGTTGATTTTTGAGGTAAATCAATTTAATGCCCTTCTTGTAACTGCGTATTTATTTTGTTCTTCTCCTTCCAAAATAACTATTTCTTATTTTTCACATGTGAAAGCATTCTGGTTGTGAATTGTTTCATTATAGTGTTAGCTAAATATATATGACAAGTACATTTTCCTTTTTTTGTATAGAGTTACACTGAAATTCGAAACCACCCATAAATATCTGCCACGATCGCACCACCCCGCGTACATGAGAGCCCCAGCCCCGCTCCCAAGTGTGATGAGCAACCAATCGATCTCACCTCCATATTATTGACATTTGTTTAGTTATATTTAAATACCCCATTAAATTTTATGTCCATTATCTACTGCTTTAAATTGGATGGTTCATGTGTAGTGGAAATTCTATGCTTTACCGAACTTGAAATTTCTATAAATATACAAGTATATTCTAGTTTTTGTTGGTGGAAGTAGATATTAAGAGATTAAGACCAATAAAAATATTAAACCGAAAATGTAAGAGGGTCAGATTAAACAAGTTAAGAAATTGATTTCATCCTTAAGACAAACACCCAAGACTCAATATTAGGACAATTTTATTTTGTGAAATAGAGAATATATAATAATTAAAAGAAGTTAAGTACTTAAAAATAACAAGCTAGTTTTAGTGGTAAAATTAAAACAAAAAACGCAGGTAATTGATGAGGGTTTTGGCTAGTTTTTCATTTTTTACCCTTCTTTTCAGTATTATTATTTTTTGTAGCCTTTTCAACTTTATTTATAAAAAACATACAGAGAAAATAAATAGTATGATAAATATTAACATTAATAACCAGAAATATACGAACGCAAAGTATTGAATGTTTATTAACATACCAATGTTGTTTCATTCCCGTTAACCCAGTACACCGGCATTGATTTCTTTTCACTTTAATTTTTGGCACTGCCCGTTCTGATTGTTTTCTCTTGCTTGCACAAGGTTTTGTTTAATTCCATCCCAGTATTGGACATTCCGTGATTTCCTGACCATATAGACTCCATGTTGATTTTTGAGGTAAATCAATTTAATGCCCTTCTTGTAACTGCGTATTTATTTTGTTCTTCTCCTTCCAAAATAACTATTTCTTATTTTTCACATGTGAAAGCATTCTGGTTGTGAATTGTTTCATTATAGTGTTAGCTAAATATATATGACAAGTACATTTTTCTTTTTTTGTATAGAGTTACACTGAAATTCGAAACCACCCATAAATATCTGCCACGATCGCACCACCCCGCGTACATGAGAGCCCCAGCCCCGCTCCCAAGTGTGATGAGCAACCAATCGATCTCACCTCCATATTATTGACATTTTTTTAGTTATATTTAAATACCCCATTAAATTTTGTGTCCGTTATCTACTGTTTTAAATTGGATTGTTCATGTGTAGTGGAAATTCTATGCTTTACCGAATTTGAAATTTCTATAAATATACAACTATATTCTAGTTTTTGTTGGTGGTAGTAGATAGTAAGAGATTAAGACCAATAAAAATATTAAACCGAAAATGTAAGAGGGTCAGATTAAACAAGTTAAGAAATTGATTTCATCCTTAAGACAAACACCCAAGACTCAATATTAGGACAATTTTATTTTGTGAAATAGAGAATATATAATAATTAAAAGAAGTTAAGTACTTAAAAATAACAAGCTAGTGTTAGTGGTAAAATTAAAACAAAAAACGCAGGTAATTGATGAGGGTTTTGGCTAGTTTTTCATTTTTTACCCTTCTTTTCAGTATTATTATTTTTTGTAGCCTTTTCAACTTTATTTATAAAAACATACAGAGAAAATAAATAGTATGATAAATATTAACATTAATAACCAGAAATATATGAAAGCAAAGTATAGAATGTTTATTAACATACCAATGTTGTTTCATTCCCGTTAACCCAGTACACAGGCATTGATTTCTTTTCACTTTAATTTTTGGCATTGCCCGTTCTGATTGTTTTCTATTGCTTGCACAAGGTTTTGTTTAATTCCATCCCAGTATTGGACATTCCGTGTTTTTCTGACCATATAGACTCCATGTTGATTTTTGAGGTAAATCAATTTAATGCCCTTCTTGTAACTGCGTATTTATTTTGTTCTTCTCCTTCCAAAATAACTATTTCTTATTTTTCACATGTGAAAGCATTCTGGTTGTGAATTGTTTCATTATAGTGTTAGCTAAATATATATGACAAGTACATTTTCCTTTTTTTGTATAGAGTTACACTGAAATTCGAAACCACCCATAAATATCTGCCACGATCGCACCACCCCGCGTACATGAGAGCCCCAGCCCCGCTCCCAAGTGTGATGAGCAACCAATCGATCTCACCTCCATATTATTGACATTTGTTTAGTTATATTTAAATACCCCATTAAATTTTATGTCCGTTATCTACTGCTTTAAATTGGATGGTTCATGTGTAGTGGAAATTCTATGCTTTACCGAACTTGAAATTTCTATAAATATACAAGTATATTCTAGTTTTTGTTGGTGGAAGTAGATATTAAGAGATTAAGACCAATAAAAATATTAAACCGAAAATGTAAGAGGGTCAGATTAAACAAGTTAAGAAATTGATTTCATCCTTAAGACAAACACCCAAGACTCAATATTAGGACAATTTTATTTTGTGAAATAGAGAATATATAATAATTAAAAGAAGTTAAGTACTTAAAAATAACAAGCTAGTTTTAGTGGTAAAATTAAAACAAAAAACGCAGGTAATTGATGAGGGTTTTGGCTAGTTTTTCATTTTTTACCCTTCTTTTCAGTATTATTATTTTTTGTAGCCTTTTCAACTTTATTTATAAAAACATACAGAGAAAATAAATAGTATGATAAATATTAACAATAATAACCAGAAATATACGAAAGCAAAGTATTGAATGTTTATTAACATACCATGTTGTTTCATTCCCGTTAACCCAGTACACCGGCATTGATTTCTTTTCACTTTAGTTTTTGGCACTGCCCGTTCTGATTGTTTTCTCTTGCTTGCACAAGGTTTTGTTAAATTCCATCCCAGTATTGGACATTCCATGATTTCCTGACCATATAGACTCCATGTTGATTTTTGAGGTAAATCAATTTAATGCCCTTCTTGTAACTGCGTATTAATTTTGTTCTTCTCCTTCCAAAATAACTATTTCTTATTTTTCACATGTGAAAGCATTCTGGTTGTGAATTGTTTCATTATAGTGTTAGCTAAATATATATGACATGTACATTTTCCTTTTTTTGTATAGAGTTACACTGAAATTCGAAACCACCCATATATATCTGCCACGATCGCACCACCCCGCGTACATGAGAGCCCCAGCCCCGCTCCCAAGTGTGATGAGCAACCAATCGATCTCACCTCCATATTATTGACATTTTTTTAGTTATATTTAAATACCCCATTAAATTTTGTGTCCGTTATCTACTGCTTTAAATTGGATGGTTCATGTGTAGTGGAAATTCTATGCTTTACCGAACCTGAAATTTCTATAAATATACAACTATATTCTAGTTTTTGTTGGTGGAAGTAGATAGTAAGAGATTAAGACCAATAAAAATATTAAACCGAAAATGTAAGAGGGTCAGATTAAACAAGTTAAGAAATTGATTTCATCCTTAAGACAAACACCCAAGACTCAATATTAGGACAATTTTATTTTGTGAAATAGAGAATATATAATAATTAAAAGAAGTTAAGTACTTAAAAATAACAAGCTAGTATTAGTGGTAAAATTAAAACAAAAAACGCAGGTAATTGATGAGGGTTTTGGCTAGTTTTTCATTTTTTACCCTTCTTTTCAGTATTATTATTTTTTGTAGCCTTTTCAACTTTATTTATAAAAACATACAGAGAAAATAAATAGTATGATAAATATTAACATTAATAACCAGAAATATATGAAAGCAAAGTATAGAATGTTTATTAACATACCAATGTTGTTTCATTCCCGTTGACCCAGTACACCGGCATTGATTTCTTTTCACTTTAATTTTTGGCACTGCCCGTTCTGATTGTTTTCTATTGCTTGCACAAGGTTTTGTTTAATTCCATCCCAGTATTGGACATTCCGTGTTTTCCTGACCATATAGACTCCATGTTGATTTTTGAGGTAAATCAATTTAATGCCCTTCTTGTAACTGCGTATTAATTTTGTTCTTCTCCTTCCAAAATAACTATTTCTTATTTTTCACATGTGAAAGCATTCTGGTTGTGAATTGTTTCATTATAGTGTTAGCTAAATATATATGACATGTACATTTTCCTTTTTTTGTATAGAGTTACACTGAAATTCGAAACCACCCATATATATCTGCCACGATCGCACCACCCCGCGTACATGAGAGCCCCAGCCCCGCTCCCAAGTGTGATGAGCAACCAATCGATCTCACCTCCATATTATTGACATTTTTTTAGTTATATTTAAATACCCCATTAAATTTTGTGTCCGTTATCTACTGCTTTAAATTGGATGGTTCATGTGTAGTGGAAATTCTATGCTTTACCGAACCTGAAATTTCTATAAATATACAACTATATTCTAGTTTTTGTTGGTGGAAGTAGATAGTAAGAGATTAAGACCAATAAAAATATTAAACCGAAAATGTAAGAGGGTCAGATTAAACAAGTTAAGAAATTGATTTCATCCTTAAGACAAACACCCAAGACTCAATATTAGGACAATTTTATTTTGTGAAATAGAGAATATATAATAATTAAAAGAAGTTAAGTACTTAAAAATAACAAGCTAGTTTTAGTGGTAAAATTAAAACAAAAAACGCAGGTAATTGATGAGGGTTTTGGCTAGTTTTTCATTTTTTACCCTTCTTTTCAGTATTATTATTTTTTGTAGCCTTTTCAACTTTATTTATAAAAACATACAGAGAAAATAAATAGTATGATAAATATTAACAATAATAACCAGAAATATACGAAAGCAAAGTATTGAATGTTTATTAACATACCATGTTGTTTCATTCCCGTTAACCCAGTACACCGGCATTGATTTCTTTTCACTTTAGTTTTTGGCACTGCCCGTTCTGATTGTTTTCTCTTGCTTGCACAAGGTTTTGTTAAATTCCATCCCAGTATTGGACATTCCATGATTTCCTGACCATATAGACTCCATGTTGATTTTTGAGGTAAATCAATTTAATGCCCTTCTTGTAACTGCGTATTAATTTTGTTCTTCTCCTTCCAAAATAACTATTTCTTATTTTTCACATGTGAAAGCATTCTGGTTGTGAATTGTTTCATTATAGTGTTAGCTAAATATATATGACATGTACATTTTCCTTTTTTTGTATAGAGTTACACTGAAATTCAAAACCACCCATATATATCTGCCACGATCGCACCACCCCGCGTACATGAGAGCCCCAGCCCCGCTCCCAAGTGTGATGAGCAACCAATCGATCTCACCTCCATATTATTGACATTTTTTTAGTTATATTTAAATACCCCATTAAATTTTGTGTCCGTTATCTACTGCTTTAAATTGGATGGTTCATGTGTAGTGGAAATTCTATGCTTTACCGAACCTGAAATTTCTATAAATATACAACTATATTCTAGTTTTTGTTGGTGGAAGTAGATAGTAAGAGATTAAGACCAATAAAAATATTAAACCGAAAATGTAAGAGGGTCAGATTAAACAAGTTAAGAAATTGATTTCATCCTTAAGACAAACACCCAAGACTCAATATTAGGACAATTTTATTTTGTGAAATAGAGAATATATAATAATTAAAAGAAGTTAAGTACTTAAAAATAACAAGCTAGTATTAGTGGTAAAATTAAAACAAAAAACGCAGGTAATTGATGAGGGTTTTGGCTAGTTTTTCATTTTTTACCCTTCTTTTCAGTATTATTATTTTTTGTAGCCTTTTCAACTTTATTTATAAAAACATACAGAGAAAATAAATAGTATGATAAATATTAACATTAATAACCAGAAATATATGAAAGCAAAGTATTGAATGTTTATTAACATACCAATGTTGTTTCATTCCCGTTAACCCAGTACATCGGCATTGATTTCTTTTCACTTTAATTTTTGGCACTGCCCGTTCTGATTGTTTTCTATTGCTTGCACAAGGTTTTGTTTAATTCCATCCCAGAATTGGACATTCCGTGATTTCCTGACCATATAGACTCCATGTTGATTTTTGAGGTAAATCAATTTAATGCCCTTCTTGTAACTGCGTATTTATTTTGTTCTTCTCCTTCCAAGATAACTATTTCTTATTTTTCACATGTGAAAGCATTCTGGTTGTGAATTGTTTCATTATAGTGTTAGCTAAATATATATGACATGTACATTTTCCTTTTTTTGTATAGAGTTACACTGAAATTCGAAACCACCCATATATATCTGCCACGATCGCACCACCCCGCGTACATGAGAGCCCCAGCCCCGCTCCCAAGTGTGATGAGCAACCAATCGATCTCACCTCCATATTATTGACATTTTTTTAGTTATATTTAAATACCCCATTAAATTTTGTGTCCGTTATCTACTGCTTTAAATTGGATGGTTCATGTGTAGTGGAAATTCTATGCTTTACCGAACCTGAAATTTCTATAAATATACAACTATATTCTAGTTTTTGTTGGTGGAAGTAGATAGTAAGAGATTAAGACCAATAAAAATATTAAACCGAAAATGTAAGAGGGTCAGATTAAACAAGTTAAGAAATTGATTTCATCCTTAAGACAAACACCCAAGACTCAATATTAGGACAATTTTATTTTGTGAAATAGAGAATATATAATAATTAAAAGAAGTTAAGTACTTAAAAATATCAAGCTAGTATTAGTGGTAAAATTAAAACAAAAAACGCAGGTAATTGATGAGGGTTTTGGCTAGTTTTTCATTTTTTACCCTTCTTTTCAGTATTATTATTTTTTGTAGCCTTTTCAACTTTATTTATAAAAACATACAGAGAAAATAAATAGTATGATAAATATTAACATTAATAACCAGAAATATATGAAAGCAAAGTATAGAATGTTTATTAACATACCAATGTTGTTTCATTCCCGTTGACCCAGTACACCGGCATTGATTTCTTTTCACTTTAATTTTTGGCACTGCCCGTTCTGATTGTTTTCTATTGCTTGCACAAGGTTTTGTTTAATTCCATCCCAGTATTGGACATTCCGTGTTTTCCTGACCATATAGACTCCATGTTGATTTTTGAGGTAAATCAATTTAATGCCCTTCTTGTAACTGCGTATTTATTTTGTTCTTCTCCTTCCAAATTAACTATTTCTTATTTTTCACATGTGAAAGCATTCTGGTTGTGAATTGTTTCATTATAGTGTTAGCTAAATATATATGACATGTACATTTTCCTTTTTTTGTATAGAGTTACACTGAAATTCGAAACCACCCATAAATATCTGCCACGATCGCACCACCCCGGGTACATGAGAGCCCCATACCCGCTCCCAAGTGTGATGAGCAACCAATCGATCTCACCTCCATATTATTGACATTTTTTAGTTGTATTTAAATACCCCATTAAATTTTGTGTCCGTTATCTACTGCTTTAAATTGGATGGTTCATGTGTAGTGGAAATTCTATGCTTTACCGAACCTGAAATTTCTATAAATATACAACTATATTCTAGTTTTTGTTGGTGGAAGTAGATAGTAAGAGATTAAGACCAATAAAAATATTAAACCGAAAATGTAAGAGGGTCAGATTAAACAAGTTAAGAAATAGATTTCATCCTTAAGACAAACACCCAAGACTCAATATTAGGACAATTTTATTTTGTGAAATAGAGAATATATAATAATTAAAAGAAGTTAAGTACTTAAAAATAACAAGCTAGTGTTAGTGGTAAAATTAAAACAAAAAACGCAGGTAATTGATGAGGGTTTTGGCTAGTTTTTCATTTTTTACCCTTCTTTTCAGTATTATTATTTTTTGTAGCCTTTTCAACTTTATTTATAAAAACATACAGAGAAAATAAATAGTATGATAAATATTAACATTAATAACCAGAAATATATGAAAGCAAAGTATTGAATGTTTATTAACATACCAATGTTGTTTCATTTCCGTTAACCCAGTACACCGGCATCGATTTCTTTTCACTTTAATTTTTGGCACTGCCCGTTCTGATTGTTTTCTCTTGCTTGCACAAGGTTTTGTTTAATTCCATCCCAGTATTGGACATTCCGTGATTTCCTGACCATATAGACTCCATGTTGATTTTTGAGGTAAATCAATTTAATGCCCTTCTTGTAACTGCGTATTTATTTTGTTCTTCTCCTTCCAAAATAACTAAATCGTATTTTTCACATGTGAAAGCATTCTGGTTGTGAATTGTTTCATTATAGTGTTAGCTAAGTATATATGACAAGTACATTTTCCTTTTTTTTGTATAGAGTTACACTGAAATTCGAAACCACCCATAAATATCTGCCACGATCGCACCACCCCACGTACATGAGAGCCCCATACCCGCTCCCAAGTGTGATGAGCAACCAATCGATCTCACCTCCATATTATTGACATTTTTTTAGTTGTATTTAAATACCCCATTAAATTTTGTGTCCGTTATCTACAGCTTTAAATTGGATGGTTCATGTGTAGTGGAAATTCTATGCTTTACCGAACCTGAAATTTCTATAAATATACAACTATATTCTAGTTTTTGTTGGTGGAAGTAGATAGTAAGAGATTAAGACCAATAAAAATATTAAACCGAAAATGTAAGAGGGTCAGATTAAACAAGTTAAGAAATAGATTTCATCCTTAAGACAAACACCCAAGACTCAATATTAGGACAATTTTATTTTGTGAAATAGAGAATATATAATAATTAAAAGAAGTTAAGTACTTAAAAATAACAAGCTAGTTTTAGTGGTAAAATTAAAACAAAAAACGCAGGTAATTGATGAGGGTTTTGGCTAGTTTTTCATTTTTTACCCTTCTTTTCAGTATTATTATTTTTTGTAGCCTTTTCAACTTTATTTATAAAAACATACAGAGAAAATAAATAGTATGATAAATATTAACATTAATAACCAGAAATATATGAAAGCAAAGTATTGAATGTTTATTAACATACCAATGTTGTTTCATTCCCGTTAACCCAGTACACCGGCATTGATTTCTTTTCACTTTAATTTTTGGCACTGCCCGTTCTGATTGTTTTCTCTTGCTTGCACAAGGTTTTGTTTAATTCCATCCCAGAATTGGACATTCCGTGATTTCCTGACCATATAGACTCCATGTTGATTTTTGAGGTAAATCAATTTAATGCCCTTCTTGTAACTGCGTATTTATTTTGTTCTTCTCCTTCCAAAATAACTATTTCATATTTTTCACATGTGAAAGCATTCTGGTTGTGAATTGTTTCATTATAGTGTTAGCTAAGTATATATGACATGTACATTTTCCTTTTTTTTGTATAGAGTTACACTGAAATTCGAAACCACCCATAAATATCTGCCACGATCGCACCACCCCGCGTACATGAGAGCCCCATACCCGCTCCCAAGTGTGATGAGCAACCAATCGATCTCACCTCCATATTATTGACATTTTTTTAGTTGTATTTAAATACCCCATTAAATTTTGTGTCCGTTATCTACTGCTTTAAATTGGATGGTTCGTGTGTAGTGGAAATTCTATGCTTTACCGAACCTGAAATTTCTATAAATATACAACTATATTCTAGTTTTTGTTGGTGGAAGTAGATAGTAAGAGATTAAGACCAATAAAAATATTAAACCGAAAATGTAAGAGGGTCAGATTAAATAAGTTAAGAAATTGATTTCATCCTTAAGACAAACACCCAAGACTCAATATTAGGACAATTTTATTTTGTGAAATAGAGAATATATAATAATTAAAAGAAGTTAAGTACTTAAAAATAACAAGCTAGTGTTAGTGGTAAAATTAAAACAAAAAACGCAGGTAATTGATGAGGGTTTTGGCTAGTTTTTCATTTTTTACCCTTCTTTTCAGTATTATTATTTTTTGTAGCCTTTTCAACTTTATTTATAAAAACATACAGAGAAAATAAATAGTATGAAAAATATTAACATTAATAACCAGAAATATATGAAAGCAAAGTATAGAATGTTTATTAACATACCAATGTTGTTTCATTCCCGTTAACCCAGTACACCGGCATTGATTTCTTTTCACTTTAATTTTTGGCACTGCCCGTTCTGATTGTTTTCTATTGCTTGCACAAGGTTTTGTTTAATTCCATCCCAGTATTGGACATTCCGTGTTTTTCTGACCATATGGACTCCATGTTGATTTTTGAGGTAAATCAATTTAATGCCCTTCTTGTAACTGCGTATTTATTTTGTTCTTCTCCTTCCAAAATAACTATTTCTTATTTTTCACATGTGAAAGCATTCTGGTTGTGAATTGTTTCATTATAGTGTTAGCTAAATATATATGACAAGTACATTTTCCTTTTTTTGTATAGAGTTACACTGAAATTCGAAACCACCCATAAATATCTGCCACGATCGCACCACCCCGCGTACATGAGAGCCCCAGCCCCGCTCCCAAGTGTGATGAGCAACCAATCGATCTCACCTCCATATTATTGACATTTGTTTAGTTATATTTAAATACCCCATTAAATTTTATGTCCGTTATCTACTGCTTTAAATTGGATGGTTCATGTGTAGTGGAAATTCTATGCTTTACCGAACTTGAAATTTCTATAAATATACAAGTATATTCTAGTTTTTGTTGGTGGAAGTAGATATTAAGAGATTAAGACCAATAAAAATATTAAACCGAAAATGTAAGAGGGTCAGATTAAACAAGTTAAGAAATTGATTTCATCCTTAAGACAAACACCCAAGACTCAATATTAGGACAATTTTATTTTGTGAAATAGAGAATATATAATAATTAAAAGAAGTTAAGTACTTAAAAATAACAAGCTAGTTTTAGTGGTAAAATTAAAACAAAAAACGCAGGTAATTGATGAGGGTTTTGGCTAGTTGTTCATTTTTTACCCTTCTTTTCAGTATTATTATTTTTTGTAGCCTTTTCAACTTTATTTATAAAAAACATACAGAGCAAATAAATAGTATGATAAATATTAACATTAATAACCAGAAATATACGAAAGCAAAGTATTGAATGTTTATTAACATACCAATGGTGTTTCATTCCCGTTAACCCAGTACACCGGCATTGATTTCTTTTCACTTTAATTTTTGGCACTGCCCGTTCTGATTGTTTTCTCTTGCTTGCGCAAGGTTTTGTTTAATTCCATCCCAGTATTGGACATTCCGTGATTTCCTGACCATATAGACTCTATGTTGATTTTTGAGGTAAATCAATTTAATGCCCTTCTTGTAACTGCGTATTTATTTTGATCTTCTCCTTCCAAAATAACTATTTCTTATTTTTCACTTGTGAAAGCATTCTGGTTGTGAATTGTTTCATTATAGTGTTAGCTAAATATATATGACAAGTACATTTTCCTTTTTTTGTATAGAGTTACACTGAAATTCGAAACCACCCATAAATATCTGCCACGATCGCACCACCCCGCGTACATGAGAGCCCCAGCCCCGCTCCCAAGTGTGATGAGCAACCAATCGATCTCACCTCCATATTATTGACATTTGTTTAGTTATATTTAAATACCCCATTAAATTTTATGTCCGTTATCTACTGCTTTAAATTGGATGGTTCATGTGTAGTGGAAATTCTATGCTTTACCGAACTTGAAATTTCTATAAATATACAAGTATATTCTAGTTTTTGTTGGTGGAAGTAGATATTAAGAGATTAAGACCAATAAAAGTATTAAACCGAAAATGTAAGAGGGTCAGATTAAACAAGTTAAGAAATTGATTTCATCCTTAAGACAAACACCCAAGACTCAATATTAGGACAATTTTATTTTGTGAAATAGAGAATATATAATAATTAAAAGAAGTTAAGTACTTGAAAATAACAAGCTAGTTTTAGTGGTAAAATTAAAACAAAAAACGCAGGTAATTGATGAGGGTTTTGGCTAGTTTTTCATTTTTTACCCTTCTTTTCAGTATTATTATTTTTTGTAGCCTTTTCAACTTTATTTATAAAAAACATACAGAGAAAATAAATAGTATGATAAATATTAACATTAATAACCAGAAATATACGAACGCAAAGTATTGAATGTTTATTAACATACCAATGTTGTTTCATTCCCGTTAACCCAGTACACCGGCATTGATTTCTTTTCACTTTAATTTTTGGCACTGCCCGTTCTGATTGTTTTCTCTTGCTTGCACAAGGTTTTGTTTAATTCCATCCCAGTATTGGACATTCCGTGATTTCCTGACCATATAGACTCCATGTTGATTTTTGAGGTAAATCAATTTAATGCCCTTCTTGTAACTGCGTATTTATTTTGTTCTTCTCCTTCCAAAATAACTATTTCTTATTTTTCACATGTGAAAGCATTCTGGTTGTGAATTGTTTCATTATAGTGTTAGCTAAATATATATGACAAGTACATTTTTCTTTTTTTGTATAGAGTTACACTGAAATTCGAAACCACCCATAAATATCTGCCACGATCGCACCACCCCGCGTACATGAGAGCCCCAGCCCCGCTCCCAAGTGTGATGAGCAACCAATCGATCTCACCTCCATATTATTGACATTTTTTTAGTTATATTTAAATACCCCATTAAATTTTGTGTCCGTTATCTACTGTTTTAAATTGGATTGTTCATGTGTAGTGGAAATTCTATGCTTTACCGAATTTGAAATTTCTATAAATATACAACTATATTCTAGTTTTTGTTGGTGGAAGTAGATAGTAAGAGATTAAGACCAATAAAAATATTAAACCGAAAATGTAAGAGGGTCAGATTAAACAAGTTAAGAAATTGATTTCATCCTTAAGACAAACACCCAAGACTCAATATTAGGACAATTTTATTTTGTGAAATAGAGAATATATAATAATTAAAAGAAGTTAAGTACTTAAAAATAACAAGCTAGTGTTAGTGGTAAAATTAAAACAAAAAACGCAGGTAATTGATGAGGGTTTTGGCTAGTTTTTCATTTTTTACCCTTCTTTTCAGTATTATTATTTTTTGTAGCCTTTTCAACTTTATTTATAAAAACATACAGAGAAAATAAATAGTATGATAAATATTAACATTAATAACCAGAAATATATGAAAGCAAAGTATAGAATGTTTATTAACATACCAATGTTGTTTCATTCCCGTTAACCCAGTACACAGGCATTGATTTCTTTTCACTTTAATTTTTGGCATTGCCCGTTCTGATTGTTTTCTATTGCTTGCACAAGGTTTTGTTTAATTCCATCCCAGTATTGGACATTCCGTGTTTTTCTGACCATATAGACTCCATGTTGATTTTTGAGGTAAATCAATTTAATGCCCTTCTTGTAACTGCGTATTTATTTTGTTCTTCTCCTTCCAAAATAACTATTTCTTATTTTTCACATGTGAAAGCATTCTGGTTGTGAATTGTTTCATTATAGTGTTAGCTAAATATATATGACAAGTACATTTTCCTTTTTTTGTATAGAGTTACACTGAAATTCGAAACCACCCATAAATATCTGCCACGATCGCACCACCCCGCGTACATGAGAGCCCCAGCCCCGCTCCCAAGTGTGATGAGCAACCAATCGATCTCACCTCCATATTATTGACATTTGTTTAGTTATATTTAAATACCCCATTAAATTTTATGTCCGTTATCTACTGCTTTAAATTGGATGGTTCATGTGTAGTGGAAATTCTATGCTTTACCGAACTTGAAATTTCTATAAATATACAAGTATATTCTAGTTTTTGTTGGTGGAAGTAGATATTAAGAGATTAAGACCAATAAAAATATTAAACCGAAAATGTAAGAGGGTCAGATTAAACAAGTTAAGAAATTGATTTCATCCTTAAGACAAACACCCAAGACTCAATATTAGGACAATTTTATTTTGTGAAATAGAGAATATATAATAATTAAAAGAAGTTAAGTACTTAAAAATAACAAGCTAGTTTTAGTGGTAAAATTAAAACAAAAAACGCAGGTAATTGATGAGGGTTTTGGCTAGTTTTTCATTTTTTACCCTTCTTTTCAGTATTATTATTTTTTGTAGCCTTTTCAACTTTATTTATAAAAACATACAGAGAAAATAAATAGTATGATAAATATTAACAATAATAACCAGAAATATACGAAAGCAAAGTATTGAATGTTTATTAACATACCATGTTGTTTCATTCCCGTTAACCCAGTACACCGGCATTGATTTCTTTTCACTTTAGTTTTTGGCACTGCCCGTTCTGATTGTTTTCTCTTGCTTGCACAAGGTTTTGTTAAATTCCATCCCAGTATTGGACATTCCATGATTTCCTGACCATATAGACTCCATGTTGATTTTTGAGGTAAATCAATTTAATGCCCTTCTTGTAACTGCGTATTAATTTTGTTCTTCTCCTTCCAAAATAACTATTTCTTATTTTTCACATGTGAAAGCATTCTGGTTGTGAATTGTTTCATTATAGTGTTAGCTAAATATATATGACATGTACATTTTCCTTTTTTTGTATAGAGTTACACTGAAATTCGAAACCACCCATATATATCTGCCACGATCGCACCACCCCGCGTACATGAGAGCCCCAGCCCCGCTCCCAAGTGTGATGAGCAACCAATCGATCTCACCTCCATATTATTGACATTTTTTTAGTTATATTTAAATACCCCATTAAATTTTGTGTCCGTTATCTACTGCTTTAAATTGGATGGTTCATGTGTAGTGGAAATTCTATGCTTTACCGAACCTGAAATTTCTATAAATATACAACTATATTCTAGTTTTTGTTGGTGGAAGTAGATAGTAAGAGATTAAGACCAATAAAAATATTAAACCGAAAATGTAAGAGGGTCAGATTAAACAAGTTAAGAAATTGATTTCATCCTTAAGACAAACACCCAAGACTCAATATTAGGACAATTTTATTTTGTGAAATAGAGAATATATAATAATTAAAAGAAGTTAAGTACTTAAAAATAACAAGCTAGTATTAGTGGTAAAATTAAAACAAAAAACGCAGGTAATTGATGAGGGTTTTGGCTAGTTTTTCATTTTTTACCCTTCTTTTCAGTATTATTATTTTTTGTAGCCTTTTCAACTTTATTTATAAAAACATACAGAGAAAATAAATAGTATGATAAATATTAACATTAATAACCAGAAATATATGAAAGCAAAGTATAGAATGTTTATTAACATACCAATGTTGTTTCATTCCCGTTGACCCAGTACACCGGCATTGATTTCTTTTCACTTTAATTTTTGGCACTGCCCGTTCTGATTGTTTTCTATTGCTTGCACAAGGTTTTGTTTAATTCCATCCCAGTATTGGACATTCCGTGTTTTCCTGACCATATAGACTCCATGTTGATTTTTGAGGTAAATCAATTTAATGCCCTTCTTGTAACTGCGTATTAATTTTGTTCTTCTCCTTCCAAAATAACTATTTCTTATTTTTCACATGTGAAAGCATTCTGGTTGTGAATTGTTTCATTATAGTGTTAGCTAAATATATATGACATGTACATTTTCCTTTTTTTGTATAGAGTTACACTGAAATTCGAAACCACCCATATATATCTGCCACGATCGCACCACCCCGCGTACATGAGAGCCCCAGCCCCGCTCCCAAGTGTGATGAGCAACCAATCGATCTCACCTCCATATTATTGACATTTTTTTAGTTATATTTAAATACCCCATTAAATTTTGTGTCCGTTATCTACTGCTTTAAATTGGATGGTTCATGTGTAGTGGAAATTCTATGCTTTACCGAACCTGAAATTTCTATAAATATACAACTATATTCTAGTTTTTGTTGGTGGAAGTAGATAGTAAGAGATTAAGACCAATAAAAATATTAAACCGAAAATGTAAGAGGGTCAGATTAAACAAGTTAAGAAATTGATTTCATCCTTAAGACAAACACCCAAGACTCAATATTAGGACAATTTTATTTTGTGAAATAGAGAATATATAATAATTAAAAGAAGTTAAGTACTTAAAAATAACAAGCTAGTATTAGTGGTAAAATTAAAACAAAAAACGCAGGTAATTGATGAGGGTTTTGGCTAGTTTTTCATTTTTTACCCTTCTTTTCAGTATTATTATTTTTTGTAGCCTTTTCAACTTTATTTATAAAAACATACAGAGAAAATAAATAGTATGATAAATATTAACATTAATAACCAGAAATATATGAAAGCAAAGTATTGAATGTTTATTAACATACCAATGTTGTTTCATTCCCGTTAACCCAGTACATCGGCATTGATTTCTTTTCACTTTAAATTTTGGCACTGCCCGTTCTGATTGTTTTCTATTGCTTGCACAAGGTTTTGTTTAATTCCATCCCAGAATTGGACATTCCGTGATTTCCTGACCATATAGACTCCATGTTGATTTTTGAGGTAAATCAATTTAATGCCCTTCTTGTAACTGCGTATTTATTTTGTTCTTCTCCTTCCAAGATAACTATTTCTTATTTTTCACATGTGAAAGCATTCTGGTTGTGAATTGTTTCATTATAGTGTTAGCTAAATATATATGACATGTACATTTTCCTTTTTTTGTATAGAGTTACACTGAAATTCGAAACCACCCATATATATCTGCCACGATCGCACCACCCCGCGTACATGAGAGCCCCAGCCCCGCTCCCAAGTGTGATGAGCAACCAATCGATCTCACCTCCATATTATTGACATTTTTTTAGTTATATTTAAATACCCCATTAAATTTTGTGTCCGTTATCTACTGCTTTAAATTGGATGGTTCATGTGTAGTGGAAATTCTATGCTTTACCGAACCTGAAATTTCTATAAATATACAACTATATTCTAGTTTTTGTTGGTGGAAGTAGATAGTAAGAGATTAAGACCAATAAAAATATTAAACCGAAAATGTAAGAGGGTCAGATTAAACAAGTTAAGAAATTGATTTCATCCTTAAGACAAACACCCAAGACTCAATATTAGGACAATTTTATTTTGTGAAATAGAGAATATATAATAATTAAAAGAAGTTAAGTACTTAAAAATATCAAGCTAGTATTAGTGGTAAAATTAAAACAAAAAACGCAGGTAATTGATGAGGGTTTTGGCTAGTTTTTCATTTTTTACCCTTCTTTTCAGTATTATTATTTTTTGTAGCCTTTTCAACTTTATTTATAAAAACATACAGAGAAAATAAATAGTATGATAAATATTAACATTAATAACCAGAAATATATGAAAGCAAAGTATAGAATGTTTATTAACATACCAATGTTGTTTCATTCCCGTTGACCCAGTACACCGGCATTGATTTCTTTTCACTTTAATTTTTGGCACTGCCCGTTCTGATTGTTTTCTATTGCTTGCACAAGGTTTTGTTCAATTCCATCCCAGTATTGGACATTCCGTGTTTTCCTGACCATATAGACTCCATGTTGATTTTTGAGGTAAATCAATTTAATGCCCTTCTTGTAACTGCGTATTTATTTTGTTCTTCTCCTTCCAAATTAACTATTTCTTATTTTTCACATGTGAAAGCATTCTGGTTGTGAATTGTTTCATTATAGTGTTAGCTAAATATATATGACATGTACATTTTCCTTTTTTTGTATAGAGTTACACTGAAATTCGAAACCACCCATATATATCTGCCACGATCGCACCACCCCGCGTACATGAGAGCCCCAGCCCCGCTCCCAAGTGTGATGAGCAACCAATCGATCTCACCTCCATATTATTGACATTTTTTTAGTTATATTTAAATACCCCATTAAATTTTGTGTCCGTTATCTACTGCTTTAAATTGGATGGTTCATGTGTAGTGGAAATTCTATGCTTTACCGAACCTGAAATTTCTATAAATATACAACTATATTCTAGTTTTTGTTGGTGGAAGTAGATAGTAAGAGATTAAGACCAATAAAAATATTAAACCGAAAATGTAAGAGGGTCAGATTAAACAAGTTAAGAAATTGATTTCATCCTTAAGACAAACACCCAAGACTCAATATTAGGACAATTTTATTTTGTGAAATAGAGAATATATAATAATTAAAAGAAGTTAAGTACTTAAAAATATCAAGCTAGTATTAGTGGTAAAATTAAAACAAAAAACGCAGGTAATTGATGAGGGTTTTGGCTAGTTTTTCATTTTTTACCTTTCTTTTCAGTATTATTATTTTTTGTAGCCTTTTCAACTTTATTTATAAAAACATACAGAGAAAATAAATAGTATGATAAATATTAACATTAATAACCAGAAATATATGAAAGCAAAGTATAGAATGTTTATTAACATACCAATGTTGTTTCATTCCCGTTGACCCAGTACACCGGCATTGATTTCTTTTCACTTTAATTTTTGGCACTGCCCGTTCTGATTGTTTTCTATTGCTTGCACAAGGTTTTGTTTAATTCCATCCCAGTATTGGACATTCCGTGATTTCGTGACCATATAGACTCCATGTTGATTTTTGAGGTAAATCAATTTAATGCCCTTCTTGTAACTGCGTATTTATTTTGTGTCCAAAATAACTATTTCTTATTTTTCACATGTGAAAGCATTCTGGTTGTGAATTGTTTCATTATAGTGTTAGCTAAATATATATGACAAGTACATTTTCCTTTTTTTGTATAGAGTTACACTGAAATTCGAAACCACCCATATATATCTGCCACGATCGCACCACCCCGCGTACATGAGAGCCCCAGCCCCGCTCCCAAGTGTGATGAGCAACCAATCGATCTCACCTCCATATTATTGACATTTTTTTAGTTATATTTAAATACCCCATTAAATTTTGTGTCCGTTATCTACTGCTTTAAATTGGATGGTTCATGTGTAGTGGAAATTCTATGCTTTACCGAACTTGAAATTTCTATAAATATACAACTATATTCTAGTTTTTGTTGGTGGAAGTAGATAGTAAGAGATTAAGACCAATAAAAATATTAAACCGAAAATGTAAGAGGGTCAGATTAAACAAGTTAAGAAATTGATTTCATCCTTAAGACAAACACCCAAGACTCAATATTAGGACAATTTTATTTTGTGAAATAGAGAATATATAATAATTAAAAGAAGTTAAGTACTTAAAAATAACAAGCTAGTGTTAGTGGTAAAATTAAAACAAAAAACGCAGGTAATTGATGAGGGTTTTGGCTAGTTTTTCATTTTTTACCCTTCTTTTCAGTATTATTATTTTTTGTAGCCTTTTCAACTTTATTTATAAAAACATACAGAGAAAATAAATAGTATGATAAATATTAACATTAATAACCAGAAATATATGAAAGCAAAGTATTGAATGTTTATTAACATACCAATGTTGTTTCATTCCCGTTAACCCAGTACACCGGCATTGATTTCTTTTCACTTTAATTTTTGGCACTGCCCGTTCTGATTGTTTTCTATTGCTTGCACAAGGTTTTGTTTAATTCCATCCCAGTATTGGACATTCAATGATTTCCTGACCATATAGACTCCATGTTGATTTTTGAGGTAAATCAATTTAATGCCCTTCTTGTAACTGCGTATTTATTTTGTTCTTCTCCTTCCAAAATAACTATTTCTTATTTTTCACATGTGAAAGCATTCTGGTTGTGAATTGTTTCATTGTAGTGTTAGCTAAATATATATGACAAGTACATTTTCCTTTTTTTGTATAGAGTTACACTGAAATTCGAAACCACCCATAAATATCTGTCAAGATCGCACCACCCTGCGTACATGAGAGCCCCAGCCCCGCTCCCAAGTGTGATGAGCAACCAATCGATCTCACCTCCATATTATTGACATTTGTTTAGTTATATTTAAATACCCCATTAAATTTTATGTCCTTTATCTACTGCTTTAAATTGGATAGTTCATGTGTAGTGGAAATTCTATGCTTTACCGAACTTGAAATTTCTATAAATATACAACTATATTCTAGTTTTTGTTGGTGGAAGTAGATATTAAGAGATTAAGACCAATAAAAATATTAAACCGAAAATGTAAGAGGGTCAGATTAAACAAGTTAAGAAATTGATTTCATCCTTAAGACAAACACCCAAGACTCAATATTAGGACAATTTTATTTTGTGAAATAGAGAATATATAATAATTAAAAGAAGTTAAGTACTTAAAAATAACAAGCTAGTGTTAGTGGTAAAATTAAAACAAAAAACGCAGGTAATTGATGAGGGTTTTGGCTAGTTTTTCATTTTTTACCCTTCTTTTCAGTATTATTATTTTTTGTAGCCTTTTCAACTTTATTTATAAAAACATACAGAGAAAATAAATAGTATGATAAATATTAACATTAATAACCAGAAATATATGAAAGCAAAGTATTGAATGTTTATTAACATACCAATGTTGTTTCATTCCCGTTAACCCAGTACACCGGCATTGATTTCTTTTCACTTTAATTTTTGGCACTGCCCGTTCTGATTGTTTTCTATTGCTTGCACAAGGTTTTGTTTAATTCCATCCCAGTATTGGACATTCAATGATTTCCTGACCATATAGACTCCATGTTGATTTTTGAGGTAAATCAATTTAATGCCCTTCTTGTAACTGCGTATTTATTTTGTTCTTCTCCTTCCAAAATAACTATTTCTTATTTTTCACATGTGAAAGCATTCTGGTTGTGAATTGTTTCATTGTAGTGTTAGCTAAATATATATGACAAGTACATTTTCCTTTTTTTGTATAGAGTTACACTGAAATTCGAAACCACCCATAAATATCTGTCAAGATCGCACCACCCCGCGTACATGAGAGCCCCAGCCCCGCTCCCAAGTGTGATGAGCAACCAATCGATCTCACCTCCATATTATTGACATTTGTTTAGTTATATTTAAATACCCCATTAAATTTTATGTCCTTTATCTACTGCTTTAAATTGGATAGTTCATGTGTAGTGGAAATTCTATGCTTTACCGAACTTGAAATTTCTATAAATATACAACTATATTCTAGTTTTTGTTGGTGGAAGTAGATATTAAGAGATTAAGACCAATAAAAATATTAAACCGAAAATGTAAGAGGGTCAGATTAAACAAGTTAAGAAATTGATTTCATCCTTAAGACAAACACCCAAGACTCAATATTAGGACAATTTTATTTTGTGAAATAGAGAATATATAATAATTAAAAGAAGTTAAGTACTTAAAAATAACAAGCTAGTTTTAGTGGTAAAATTAAAACAAAAAACGCAGGTAATTGATGAGGGTTTTGGCTAGTTTTTCATTTTTTACCCTTCTTTTCAGTATTATTATTTTTTGTAGCCTTTTCAACTTTATTTATAAAAACATACAGAGAAAATAAATAGCATGATAAATATTAACATTAATAACCAGAAATATACGAAAGCAAAGTATTGAATGTTTATTAACATACCAATGTTGTTTCATTCCCGTTAACCCAGTACACCGGCATTGATTTCTTTTCACTTTAATTTTTGGCACTGCCCGTTCTGATTGTTTTCTCTTGCTTGCACAAGGTTTTGTTTAAATCCATCCCAGTATTGGACATTCCGTGATTTCCTGACCATATAGACTCCATGTTGATTTTTGAGGTAAATCAATTTAATGCCCTTCTTGTAACTGCGTATTTATTTTGTGTCCAAAATAACTATTTCTTATTTTTCACATGTGGACATTGGATAGTTCAGCATTCTGGTTGTGAATTGTTTCATTATAGTGTTAGCTAAATATATATGACAAGTACATTTTTCTTTTTTTGTATAGAGTTTTACACTGAAATTCGAAACCACCCATAAATATCTGCCACGATCGCACCACCCTGCGTACATGAGAGCCCCAGCCCCACTCCCAAGTGTGATGAGCAACCAATCGATCTCACCTCCATATTATTGACATTTTTTTAGTTATATTTAAATACCCCATTAAATTTTGTGTCCGTTATCTACTGCTTTAAATTGGATGGTTCATGTGTAGTGGAAATTCTATGCTTTACCGAACTTGAAATTTCTATAAATATACAACTATATTCTAGTTTTTGTTGGTGGAAGTAGATATTAAGAGATTAAGACCAATAAAAATATTAAACCGAAAATGTAAGAGGGTCAGATTATACAAGATAAGAAATAGATTTCAGCTTAAAGACAAACACCCAAGACTCAATATTAGGACAATTTTATTTTGTGAAATAGAGAATATATAATAATTAAAAGAAGTTAAGTACTTAAAAATAACAAGCTAGTTTTAGTGGTAAAATTAAAACAAAAAACGCAGGTAATTGATGTGGGTTTTGGCTAGTTTTTCATTTTTTACCCTTCTTTTCAGTATTATTATTTTTTGTAGCCTTTTCAACTTTATTTATAAAAACATACAGAGAAAATAAATAGTATGATAAATATTAACATTAATAACCAGAAATATATGAAAGCAAAGTATTGAATGTTTATTAACATACCAATGTTGTTTCATTCCTGTTAACCCAGTACACCGGCATTGATTTCTTTTCACTTTAATTTTTGGCACTGCCCGTTCTGATTGTTTTCTCTTGCTTGCACAAGGTTTTGTTTAATTCCATCCCAGTATTGGACATTCTCTGATTTCCTGACCATATAGACTCCATGTTGATTTTTGAGGTAAATCAATTTAATGCCCTTCTTGTAACTACGTATTTATTTTGTTCTTCTCCTTCCAAAATAACTAAATCTTATTTTTCACATGTGAAAGCATTCTGGTTGTGAATTGTTTCATTATAGTGTTAGCTAAGTATATATGACAAGTACATTTTCCTTTTTTTTGTATAGAGTTACACTGAAATTCGAAACCACCCATAAATATCTGCCACGATCGCACCACCCCGCGTACATGAGAGCCCCATACCCGCTCCCAAGTGTGATGAGCAACCAATAGATCTCAACTCCATATTATTGACATTTTTTTAGTTGTATTTAAATACCCCATTAAATTTTGTGTCCGTTATCTACAGCTTTAAATTGGATGGTTCATGTGTAGTGGAAATTCTATGCTTTACCGAACCTGAAATTTCTATAAATATACAACTATATTCTAGTTTTTGTTGGTGGAAGTAGATAGTAAGAGATTAAGACCAATAAAAATATTAAACCGAAAATGTAAGAGGGTCAGATTAAACAAGTTAAGAAATTGATTTCATCCTTAAGACAAACACCCAAGACTCAATATTAGGACAATTTTATTTTGTGAAATAGAGAATATATAATAATTAAAAGAAGTTAAGTACTTAAAAATAACAAGCTAGTGTTAGTGGTAAAATTAAAACAAAAAACGCAGGTAATTGATGAGGGTTTTGGCTAGTTTTTCATTTTTTACCCTTCTTTTCAGTATTATTATTTTTTGTAGCCTTTTCAACTTTATTTATAAAAACATACAGAGAAAATAAATAGTATGATAAATATTAACATTAATAACCAGAAATAGTTGAAAGCAAAGTATAGAATGTTTATTAACATACCAATGTTGTTTCATTCCCGTTAACCCAGTACACCGGCATTGATTTCTTTTCACTTTAATTTTTGGCACTGCCCGTTCTGATTGTTTTCTATTGCTTGCACAAGGTTTTGTTTAATTCCATCCCAGTATTGGACATTCCTTGTTTTTCTGACCATATAGACTCCATGTTGATTTTTGAGGTAAATCAATTTAATGCCCTTCTTGTAACTGCGTATTTATTTTGTTCTTCTCCTTCCAAAATAACTATTTCTTATTTTTCACATGTGAAAGCATTCTGGTTGTGAATTGTTTCATTATAGTGTTAGCTAAATATATATGACAAGTACATTTTCCTTTTTTTGTATAGAGTTACACTGAAATTCGAAACCACCCATAAATATCTGCCACGATCGCACCACCCCGAGTACATGAGAGCCCCAGCCCCGCTCCCAAGTGTGATGAGCAACCAATCGATCTCACCTCCATATTATTGACATTTGTTTAGTTATATTTAAATACCCCATTAAATTTTATGTCCGTTATCTACTGCTTTAAATTGGATGGTTCATGTGTAGTGGAAATTCTATGCTTTACCGAACTTGAAATTTCTATAAATATACAAGTATATTCTAGTTTTTGTTGGTGGAAGTAGATATTAAGAGATTAAGACCAATAAAAATATTAAACCGAAAATGTAAGAGGGTCAGATTAAACAAGTTAAGAAATTGATTTCATCCTTAAGACAAACACCCAAGACTCAATATTAGGACAATTTTATTTTGTGAAATAGAGAATATATAATAATTAAAAGAAGTTAAGTACTTAAAAATAACAAGCTAGTGTTAGTGGTAAAATTAAAACAAAAAACGCAGGTAATTGATGAGGGTTTTGGCTAGTTTTTCATTTTTTACCCTTCTTTTCAGTATTATTATTTTTTGTAGCCTTTTCAACTTTATTTATAAAAACATACAGAGAAAATAAATAGTATGATAAATATTAACATTAATAACCAGAAATATACGAAAGCAAAGTATTGAATGTTTATTAACATACCAATGTTGTTTCATTCCCATTATCCCAGTACACCGGCATTGATTTCTTTTCACTTTAATTTTTGGCACTGCCCGTTCTGAATGTTTTCTATTGCTTGCACAAGGTTTTGTTTAATTCCATCCCAGTATTGGACATTCCTTGTTTTTCTGACCATATAGACTCCATGTTGATTTTTGAGGTAAATCAATTTAATGCCCTTCTTGTAACTGCGTATTTATTTTGTTCTTCTCCTTCCAAAATAACTATTTCTTATTTTTCACATGTGAAAGCATTCTGGTTGTGAATTGTTTCATTATAGTGTTAGCTAAATATATATGACAAGTACATTTTCCTCTTTTCGTATAGAGTTTTACACTGAAATTCGAAACCACCCATATATATCTGCCACGATCGCACCACCCCGCGTACATGAGAGCCCCATCCCCGCTCCGAAGTGTGATGAGCAACCAATCGATCTCACCTCCATATTATTGACATTTTTTTTAGTTATATTTAAATACCCCATTAAATTTTATGTCCTTTATCTACTGCTTTAAATTGGATGGTTCATGTGTAGTGGAAATTCTATGCTTTACCGAACTTGAAATTTCTATAAATATACAACTATATTCTAGTTTTTGTTGGTGGAAGTAGATAGTAAGAGATTAAGACCAATAAAAATATTAAACCGAAAATGTAAGAGGGTCAGATTAAACAAGTTAAGAAATTGATTTCATCCTTAAGACAAACACCCAAGACTCAATATTAGGACAATTTTATTTTGTGAAATAGAGAATATATAATAATTAAAAGAAGTTAAGTACTTAAAAATAACAAGCTAGTGTTAGTGGTAAAATTAAAACAAAAAACGCAGGTAATTGATGAGGGTTTTTGCTAGTTTTTCATTTTTTACCCTTCTTTTCAGTATTATTATTTTTTGTAGCCTTTTCAACTTTATTTATAAAAACATACAGAGAAAATAAATAGTATGATAAATATTAACATTAATAACCAGAAATAGTTGAAAGCAAAGTATAGAATGTTTATTAACATACCAATGTTGTTTCATTCCCGTTAACCCAGTACACCGGCATTGATTTCTTTTCACTTTAATTTTTGGCACTGCCCGTTCTGATTGTTTTCTATTGCTTGCACAAGGTTTTGTTTAATTCCATCCCAGTATTGGACATTCCTTGTTTTTCTGACCATATAGACTCCATGTTGATTTTTGAGGTAAATCAATTTAATGCCCTTCTTGTAACTGCGTATTTATTTTGTTCTTCTCCTTCCAAAATAACTATTTCTTATTTTTCACATGTGAAAGCATTCTGGTTGTGAATTGTTTCATTATAGTGTTAGCTAAATATATATGACAAGTACATTTTCCTTTTTTTGTATAGAGTTACACTGAAATTCGAAACCACCCATAAATATCTGCCACGATCGCACCACCCCGCGTACATGAGAGCCCCAGCCCCGCTCCCAAGTGTGATGAGCAACCAATCGATCTCACCTCCATATTATTGACATTTGTTTAGTTATATTTAAATACCCCATTAAATTTAATGTCCGTTATCTACTGCTTTAAATTGGATGGTTCATGTGTAGTGGAAATTCTATGCTTTACCGAACTTGAAATTTCTATAAATATACAAGTATATTCTAGTTTTTGTTGGTGGAAGTAGATATTAAGAGATTAAGACCAATAAAAATATTAAACCGAAAATGTAAGAGGGTCAGATTAAACAAGTTAAGAAATTGATTTCAACCTTAAGCCTTAAAGACAAACACCCAAGACTCAATATTAGGACAATTTTATTTTGTGAAATAGAGAATATATAATAATTAAAAGAAGTTAAGTACTTAAAAATAACAAGCTAGTGTTAGTGGTAAAATTAAAACAAAAAACGCAGGTAATTGATGAGGGTTTTGGCTAGTTTTTCATTTTTTACCCTTCTTTTCAGTATTATTATTTTTTGTAGCCTTTTCAACTTTATTTATAAAAACATACAGAGAAAATAAATAGTATGATAAATATTAACATTAATAACCAGAAATATACGAAAGCAAAGTATTGAATGTTTATTAACATACCAATGTTGTTTCATTCCCGTTAACCCAGTACACCGGCATTGATTTCTTTTCACTTTAATTTTTGGCACTGCCCGTTCTGATTGTTTTCTCTTGCTTGCACAAGGTTTTGTTAAATTCCATCCCAGTATTGGACATTCCGTGATTTCCTGACCATATAGACTCCATGTTGATTTTTGAGGTAAATCAATTTAATGCCCTTCTTGTAACTGCGTATTTATTTTGTTCTTCTCCTTCCAAAATAACTATTTCTTATTTTTCACATGTGAAAGCATTCTGGTTGTGAATTGTTTCATTATAGTGTTAGCTAAATATATATGACAAGTACATTTTCCTTTTTTTGTATAGAGTTTTACACTGAAATTCGAAACCACCCATAAATATCTGCCACGATCGCACCACCCCGCGAACATGAGAGCCCCAGCCCCGCTCCCAAGTGTGATGAGCAACCAATCGATCTCACCTCCATAATATTGACATTTTTTTAGTTATATTTAAATACCCCATTAAATTTTGTGTCCGTTATCTACTGCTTTAAATTGGATGGTTCATGTGTAGTGGAAATTCTATGCTTTACCGAACTTGAAATTTCTATAAATATACAACTATATTCTAGTTTTTGTTGGTGGAAGTAGATAGTAAGAGATTAAGACCAATAAAAATATTAAACCGAAAATGTAAGAGGGTCAGATTAATCAAGTTAAGAAATAGATTTCATCCTTAAGCCTTAAAGACAAACACCCAAGACTCAATATTAGGACAATTTTATTTTGTGAAATAGAGAATATATAATAATTAAAAGAAGTTAAGTACTTAAAAATAACAAGCTAGTTTTAGTGGTAAAATTAAAACAAAAAACGCAGGTAATTGATGAGGGTTTTGGCTAGTTTTTCATTTTTTACCCTTCTTTTCAGTATTATTATTTTTTGTAGCCTTTTCAACTTTATTTATAAAAACATACAGAGAAAATAAATAGTATGATAAATATTAACATTAATAACCAGAAATATACGAAAGCAAAGTATTGAATGTTTATTAACATACCAATGTTGTTTCATTCCCGTTAACCCAGTACACCGGCATTGATTTCTTTTCACTTTAATTTTTGGCACTGCCCGTTCTGATTGTTTTCTCTTGCTTGCACAAGGTTTTGTTTAATTCCATCCCCGTATTGGACATTCCGTGATTTCCTGACCATATAGACTCCATGTTGATTTTTGAGGTAAATCAATTTAATGCCCTTCTTGTAACTGCGTATTTATTTTGTTCTTCTCCTTCCAAAATAACTATTTCTTATTTTTCACATGTGAAAGCATTCTGGTTGTGAATTGTTTCATTATAGTGTTAGCTAAATATATATGACAAGTACATTTTCCGTTTTTTGTATAGAGTTTTACACTGAAATTCGAAACCACCCATAAATATCTGCAACGATCGCACCACCCCGCGTACATGAGAGCCCCAGCCCCGCTCCCAAGTGTGATGAGCAACCAATCGATCTCACCTCCATATTATTGACATTTTTTTAGTTATATTTAAATACCCCATTAAATTTTGTGTCCGTTATCTACTGCTTTAAATTGGATGGTTCATGTGTAGTGGAAATTCTATGCTTTACTGAACTTGAAATTTCTATAAATATCCAACTATATTCTAGTTTTTGTTGGTGGAAGTAGATAGTAAGAGATTAAGACCAATAAAAATATTAAACCGAAAATGTAAGAGGGTCAGATTAAACAAGTTAAGAAATTGATTTCAACCTTAAGCCTTAAAGACAAACACCCAAGACTCAATATTAGGACAATTTTATTTTGTGAAATAGAGAATATATAATAATTAAAAGAAGTTAAGTACTTAAAAATAACAAGCTAGTGTTAGTGGTAAAATTAAAACAAAAAACGCAGGTAATTGATGAGGGTTTTGGCTAGTTTTTCATTTTTTACCCTTCTTTTCAGTATTATTATTTTTTGTAGCCTTTTCAACTTTATTTATAAAAACATACAGAGAAAATAAATAGTATGATAAATATTAACATTAATAACCAGAAATATACGAAAGCAAAGTATTGAATGTTTATTAACATACCAATGTTGTTTCATTCCCGTTAACCCAGTAAACCGGCATTGATTTCTTTTCACTTTAATTTTTGGCACTGCCCGTTCTGATTGTTTTCTCTTGCTTGCACAAGGTTTTGTTTAATTCCATCCCAGTATTGGACATTCCGTGATTTCCTGACCATATAGACTCCATGTTGATTTTTGAGGTAAATCAATTTAATGCCCTTCTTGTAACTGCGTATTTATTTTGTTCTTCTCCTTCCAAAATAACTATTTCTTATTTTTCACATGTGAAAGCATTCTGGTTGTGAATTGTTTCATTATAGTGTTAGCTAAATATATATGACAAGTACATTTTCCTTTTTTTGTATAGAGGTTTACACTGAAATTCGAAACCACCCATAAATATCTGCCACGATCGCACCACCCCGCGAACATGAGAGCCCCAGCCCCGCTCCCAAGTGTGATGAGCAACCAATCGATCTCACCTCCATAATATTGACATTTTTTTAGTTATATTTAAATACCCCATTAAATTTTGTGTCTGTTATCTACTGCTTTAAATTGGATGGTTCATGTGTAGTGGAAATTCTATGCTTTACCGAACTTGAAATTTCTATAAATATCCAACTATATTCTAGTTTTTGTTGGTGGAAGTAGATAGTAAGAGATTAGGACCAATAAAAATATTAAACCGAAAATGTAAGAGGGTCAGATTAATCAAGTTAAGAAATAGATTTCATCCTTAATCCTTAAAGACAAACACCCAAGACTCAATATTAGGACAATTTTATTTTGTGAAATAGAGAATATATAATAATTAAAAGAAGTTAAGTACTTAAAAATAACAAGCTAGTGTTAGTGGTAAAATTAAAACAAAAAACGCAGGTAATTGATGAGGGTTTTGGCTAGTTTTTCATTTTTTACCCTTCTTTTCAGTATTATTATTTTTTGTAGCCTCTTCAACTTTATTTATAAAAACATACAGAGAAAATAAATAGTATGATAAATATTAACATTAATAACCAGAAATATACGAAAGCAAAGTATTGAATGTTTATTAACATACCAATGTTGTTTCATTCCCGTTAACCCAGTACACCGGCATTGATTTCTTTTCACTTTAATTTTTGGCACTGCCCGTTCTGATTGTTTTCTCTTGCTTGCACAAGGTTTTGTTTAATTCCATCCCCGTATTGGACATTCCGTGATTTCCTGACCATATAGACTCCATGTTGATTTTTGAGGTAAATCAATTTAATGCCCTTCTTGTAACTGCGTATTTATTTTGTTCTTCTCCTTCCAAAATAACTATTTCTTATTTTTCACATGTGAAAGCATTCTGGTTGTGAATTGTTTCATTATAGTGTTAGCTAAATATATATGACAAGTACATTTTCCGTTTTTTGTATAGAGTTTTACACTGAAATTCGAAACCACCCATAAATATCTGCCACGATCGCACCACCCCGCGTACATGAGAGCCCCAGCCCCGCTCCCAAGTGTGATGAGCAACCAATCGATCTCACCTCCATATTATTGACATTTTTTTAGTTATATTTAAATACCCCATTAAATTTTGTGTCCGTTATCTACTGCTTTAAATTGGATGGTTCATGTGTAGTGGAAATTCTATGCTTTACTGAACTTGAAATTTCTATAAATATCCAACTATATTCTAGTTTTTGTTGGTGGAAGTAAATAGTAAGAGATTAAGACCAATAAAAATATTAAACCGAAAATGTAAGAGGGTCAGATTAAACAAGTTAAGAAATTGATTTCATCCTTAAGACAAACACCCAAGACTCAATATTAGGACAATTTTATTTTGTGAAATAGAGAATATATAATAATTAAAAGAAGTTAAGTACTTAAAAATAACAAGCTAGTGTTAGTGGTAAAATTAAAACAAAAAACGCAGGTAATTGATGAGGGTTTTGGCTAGTTTTTCACTTTTTACCCTTCTTTTCAGTATTAGTATTTTTTGTAGCCTTTTCAACTTTATTTATAAAAACATACAGAGAAAATAAATAGTATGATAAATATTAACATTAATAACCAGAAATATACGAAAGCAAAGTATTGAATGTTTATTAACATACCAATGTTGTTTCATTCCCGTTAACCCAGTACACCGGCATTGATTTCTTTTCACTTTAATTTTTAGCACTGCCCGTTCTGATTGTTTTCTCTTGCTTGCACAAGTTTTTGTTAAATTCCATCCCAGTATTGGACATTCCGTGATTTCCTGACCATATAGACTCCATGTTGATTTTTGAGGTAAATCAATTTATTGCCCTTCTTGTAACTGCGTATTTATTTTGTTCTTCTCCTTCCAAAATAACTATTTCTTATTTTTCACATGTGAAAGCATTCTGGTTGTGAATTGTTTCATTATAGTGTTAGCTAAATATATATGACAAGTACATTTTCCTTTTTTTGTATAGAGGTTTACACTGAAATTCGAAACCACCCATAAATATCTGCCACGATCGCACCACCCCGCGAACATGAGAGCCCCAGCCCCGCTCCCAAGTGTGATGAGCAACCAATCGATCTCACCTCCATAATATTGACATTTTTTTAGTTATATTTAAATACCCCATTAAATTTTGTGTCCGTTATCTACTGCTTTAAATTGGATGGTTCATGTGTAGTGGAAATTCTATGCTTTACCGAACTTGAAATTTCTATAAATATACAACTATATTCTAGTTTTTGTTGGTGGAAGTAGATAGTAAGAGATTAAGACCAATAAAAATATTAAACCGAAAATGTAAGAGGGTCAGATTAATCAAGTTAAGAAATAGATTTCATCCTTAAGCCTTAAAGACAAACACCCAAGACTCAATATTAGGACAATTTTATTTTGTGAAATAGAGAATATATAATAATTAAAAGAAGTTAAGTACTTAAAAATAACAAGCTAGTGTTAGTGGTAAAATTAAAACAAAAAACGCAGGTAATTGATGAGGGTTTTGGCTAGTTTTTCATTTTTTACCCTTCTTTTCAGTATTATTATTTTTTGTAGCCTTTTCAACTTTATTTATAAAAACATACAGAGAAAATAAATAGTATGATAAATATTAACATTAATAACCAGAAATATACGAAAGCAAAGTATTGAATGTTTATTAACATACCAATGTTGTTTCATTCCCGTTAACCCAGTACACCGGCATTGATTTCTTTTCACTTTAATTTTTGGCACTGCCCGTTCTGATTGTTTTCTCTTGCTTGCACAAGGTTTTGTTTAATTCCATCCCCGTATTGGACATTCCGTGATTTCCTGACCATATAGACTCCATGTTGATTTTTGAGGTAAATCAATTTAATGCCCTTCTTGTAACTGCGTATTTATTTTGTTCTTCTCCTTCCAAAATAACTATTTCTTATTTTTCACATGTGAAAGCATTCTGGTTGTGAATTGTTTCATTATAGTGTTAGCTAAATATATATGACAAGTACATTTTCCTTTTTTTTGTATAGAGTTTTACACTGAAATTCGAAACCACCCATAAATATCTGCCACGATCGCACCACCCCGCGTACATGAGAGCCCCAGCCCCACTCCCAAGTGTGATGAGCAACCAATCGATCTCACCTCCATATTATTGACATTTTTTTAGTTATATTTAAATACCCCATTAAATTTTGTGTCCGTTATCTACTGCTTTAAATTGGATGGTTCATGTGGAGTGGAAATTCTATGCTTTACCGAACTTGAAATTTCTATAAATATCCAACTATATTCTAGTTTTTGTTGGTGGAAGTAGATAGTAAGAGATTAAGACCAATAAAAATATTAAACCGAAAATGTAAGAGGGTCAGATTAAACAAGTTAAGAAATAGATTTCATCCTTAAGCCTTAAAGACAAACACCCAAGACTCAATATTAGGACAATTTTATTTTGTAAAATAGAGAATATATAATAATTAAAAGAAGTTAAGTACCTAAAAATAACAAGCTAGTGTTAGTGGTAAAATTAAAACAAAAAACGCAGGTAATTGATGAGGGTTTTGGCTAGTTTTTCATTTTTTACCCTTCTTTTCAGTATTATTATTTTTTGTAGCCTTTTCAACTTTATTTATAAAAACATACAGAGAAAATTAATAGTATGATAAATAATAACATTAATAACCAGAAATATACGAAAGCAAAGTATTGAATGTTTATTAACATACCAATGTTGGTTCATTCCCGTTAACCCAGTACACCGGCATTGATTTCTTTTCACTTTAATTTTTGGCACTGCCCGTTCTGATTGTTTTCTCTTGCTTGCACAAGGTTTTGTTAAATTCCATCCCAGTATTGGACATTCCGTGATTTCCTGACCATATAGACTCCATGTTGATTTTTGAGGTAAATCAATTTAATGCCCTTCTTGTAACTGCGTATTTATTTTGTTCTTCTCCTTCCAAAATAACTATTTCTTATTTTTCACATGTGAAAGCATTCTGTTTGTGAATTGTTTCATTATTGCGTTAGCTAAATATATATGACAAGTACATATTCCTTTTTTCCGTATAGAGTTTTACACTGAAATTCGAAACCACCCATAAATATCTGCCACGATCGCACCACCCCGCGAACATGAGAGCCCCAGCCCCGCTCCCAAGTGTGATGAGCAACCAATCGATCTCACCTCCATAATATTGACATTTTTTTAGTTATATTTAAATACCCCATTAAATTTTGTGTCCGTTATCTACTGCTTTAAATTGGATGGTTCATGTGTAGTGGAAATTCTATGCTTTACCGAACTTGAAATTTCTATAAATATACAACTATATTCTAGTTTTTGTTGGTGGAAGTAGATAGTAAGAGATTAAGACCAATAAAAATATTAAACCGAAAATGTAAGAGGGTCAGATTAATCAAGTTAAGAAATAGATTTCATCCTTAAGCCTTAAAGACAAACACCCAAGACTCAATATTAGGACAATTTTATTTTGTGAAATAGAGAATATATAATAATTAAAAGAAGTTAAGTACTTAAAAATAACAAGCTAGTGTTAGTGGTAAAATTAAAACAAAAAACGCAGGTAATTGATGAGGGTTTTGGCTAGTTTTTCATTTTTTACCCTTCTTTTCAGTATTATTATTTTTTGTAGCCTTTTCAACTTTATTTATAAAAACATACAGAGAAAATAAATAGTATGATAAATATTAACATTAATAACCAGAAATATACGAAAGCAAAGTATTGAATGTTTATTAACATACCAATGTTGTTTCATTCCCGTTAACCCAGTACACCGGCATTGATTTCTTTTCACTTTAATTTTTGGCACTGCCCGTTCTGATTGTTTTCTCTTGCTTGCACAAGGTTTTGTTTAATTCCATCCCCGTATTGGACATTCCGTGATTTCCTGACCATATAGACTCCATGTTGATTTTTGAGGTAAATCAATTTAATGCCCTTCTTGTAACTGCGTATTTATTTTGTTCTTCTCCTTCCAAAATAACTATTTCTTATTTTTCACATGTGAAAGCATTCTGGTTGTGAATTGTTTCATTATAGTGTTAGCTAAATATATATGACAAGTACATTTTCCGTTTTTTGTATAGAGTTTTACACTGAAATTCGAAACCACCCATAAATATCTGCCACGATCGCACCACCCCGCGTACATGAGAGCCCCAGCCCCGCTCCCAAGTGTGATGAGCAACCAATCGATCTCACCTCCATATTATTGACATTTTTTTAGTTATATTTAAATACCCCATTAAATTTTGTGTCCGTTATCTACTGCTTTAAATTGGATGGTTCATGTGTAGTGGAAATTCTATGCTTTACCGAACTTGAAATTTCTATAAATATACAACTATATTCTAGTTTTTGTTGGTGGAAGTAGATAGTAAGAGATTAAGACCAATAAAAATATTAAACCGAAAATGTAAGAGGGTCAGATTAAACAAGTTAAGAAATAGATTTCATCCTTAAGCCTTAAAGACAAACACCCAAGACTCAATATTAGGACAATTTTATTTTGTGAAATAGAGAATATATAATTAAAAGAAGTTAAGTACTTAAAAATAACAAGCTAGTGTTAGTGGTAAAATTAAAACAAAAAACGCAGGTAATTGATGAGGGTTTTGGCTAGTTTTTCATTTTTTACCCTTCTTTTCAGTATTATTATTTTTTGTAGCCTTTTCAACTTTATTTATAAAAACATACAGAGAAAATAAATAGTATGATAAATATTAACATTAATAACCAGAAATATACGAAAGCAAAGTATTGAATGTTTATTAACATACCAATGTTGTTTCATTCCCGTTAACCCAGTACACCGGCATTGATTTCTTTTCACTTTAATTTTTGGCAGTGCCCGTTCTGATTGTTTTCTCTTGCTTGCACAAGGTTTTGTTAAATTCCATCCCAGTATTGGACATTCCGTGATTTCCTGACCATATAGACTCCATGTTGATTTTTGAGGTAAATCAATTTAATGCCCTTCTTGTAACTGCGTATTTATTTTGTTCTTCTCCTTCCAAAATAACTATTTCTTATTATTCACATGTGAAAGCATTCTGGTTGTGAATTGTTTCATTATAGTGTTAGCTAAATATATATGACAAGTACATTTTCCTTTTTTTGTATAGAGTTTTACACTGAAATTCGAAACCACCCATAAATATCTGCCACGATCGCACCACCCCGCGTACATGAGAGCCCCAGCCCCGCTCCCAAGTGTGATGAGCAACCAATCGATCTCACCTCCATAATATTGACATTTTTTTAGTTATATTTAAATACCCCATTAAATTTTGTGTCTGTTATCTACTGCTTTAAAATGGATGGTTCATGTGTAGTGGAAATTCTATGCTTTACCGAACTTGAAATTTCTATAAATATACAACTATATTCTAGTTTTTGTTGGTGGAAGTAGATAGTAAGAGATTAAGACCAATAAAAATATTAAACCGAAAATGTAAGAGGGTCAGATTAAACAAGTTAAGAAATAGATTTCATCCTTAAGCCTTAAAGACAAACACCCAAGACTCAATATTAGGACAATTTTATTTTGTGTAATAGAGAATATATAATAATTAAAAGAAGTTAAGTACTTAAAAATAACAAGCTAGTGTTAGTGGTAAAATTAAAACAAAAAACGCAGGTAATTGATGAGGGTTTTGGCTAGTTTTTCATTTTTTACCCTTCTTTTTCAGTATTATTATTTTTTGTAGCCTTTTCAACTTTATTTATAAAAACATACAGAGAAAATAAATAGTATGATAAATATTAACATTAATAACCAGAAATATACGAAAGGAAAGTATTGAATGTTTATTAACATACCAATGTTGTTTCATTCCCGTTAACCCAGTACACCGGCATTTATTTCTTTTCATTTTAATTTTTGGCACTGCCCGTTCTGATTGTTTTCTCTTGCTTGCACAAGGTTTTGTTTAATTCCATCCCCGTATTGGACATTCCGTGATTTCCTGCCCATATAGACTCCATGTTGATTTTTGAGGTAAATCAATATAATGCCCTTCTTGTAACTGCATACTAATTTTGTTCTTCTCCTTCCAAAATAACTATTTCTTATTTTTCACATGTGAAAGCATTCTGGTTGTGAATTGTTTCATTATAGTGTTAGCTAAATATATATGACAAGTACTTTTTCCTTTTTTTTGTATAGAGTTTTACACTGAAATTCGAAACCACCCATAAATATCTGCCACGATCGCACCACCCCGCGTACATGAGAGCCCCAGCCCCGCTCCCAAGCGTGATGAGCCACCAATCGATCTCACCTCCATATTATTGACACTTTTTTAGTTATATTTAAATACCCCATTAAATTTTGTGTCCGTTATCTACTGCTTTAAATTGGATGGTTCATGTGTGGTGGAAATTCTATGCTTTACGGAACTTGAAATTTCTATAAATATACAACTATATTCTAGATTTTGTTGGTGGAAGTAGATAGTAAGAGATTAAGACCAATAAAAATATTAAACCGAAAATGTAAGAGGGTCAGATTAAACAAGTTAAGAAATAGATTTCATCCTTAAGACAAACACCCAAGACTCAATATTAGGACAATTTTATTTTGTGAAATAGAGAATATATAATAATTAAAAGAAGTTAAGTACTTAAAAATAACAAGCTAGTGTTAGTGGTGAAATTAAAACTAAAAACGCAGGTAATTGATGAGGGTTTTGGCTAGTTTTTCATTTTTTCCCTTCTTTTCAGTATTATTATTTTTTGTAGCCTTTTCAACTTTATTTATAAAAACATACAGAGAAAATAAATAGTATGATAAATATTAACATTAATAACCAGAAATATATGAAAGCAAAATATACAATGTTTATTAACATACCAATGTTGTTTCATTCCCGTTAACCCAGTACACCGGCATTGATTTCTTTTCACTTTAATTTTTGGCACTGCCCGTTCTGATTGTTTTCTCTTGCTTGCACAAGGTTTTGTTTAATTCCATCACAGTATTGGACATTCCGTGATTTCCTGACCATATAGACTCCATGTTGATTTTTGAGGTAAATCAATATAATGCCCTTCTTCTAACTGCGTATTAATTTTGTTCTTCTCCTTCCAAAATAACTATTTCTTATTTTTCACATGTGAAAGCATTCTGGTTGTGAATTGTTTCATTATAGTGTTAGCTAAATTTATATGACAAGTACTTTTTCCTTTTTTTTGTATAGAGTTTTACACTGAAATTCGAAACCACCCATAAATATCTGCCACGATCGCACCACCCAGCGTACATGAGAGCCCCAGCCCCACTCCCAAGTGTGATGAGCAACCAATCGATCTCACCTCCATATTATTGACATTTTTTTAGTTATATTTAAATACCCCATTAAATTTTGTGTCTGTTATCTACTGCTTTAAATTGGATGGTTCATGTGTAGTGGAAATTCTATGCTTTACCGAACTTGAAATTTCTATAAATATACAACTATATTCTAGATTTTGTTGGTGGAAGTAGATAGTAAGAGATTAAGACCAATAAAAATATTAAACCGAAAATGTAAGAGGGTCAGATTAAACAAGTTAAGAAATAGATTTCATCCTTAAGACAAACACCCAAGACTCAATATTAGGACAATTTTATTTTGTGAAATAGAGAATATATAATTAAAAGAAGTTAAGTACTTAAAAATAACAAGCTAGTGTTAGTGGTAAAATTAAAACAAAAAACGCAGGTAATTGATGAGGGTTTTGGCTAGTTTTTCATTTTTTACCCTTCTTTTCAGTATTATTATTTTTTGTAGCCTTTTCAACTTTATTTATAAAAACATACAGAGAAAATAAATAGTATGATAAATATTAACATTAATAACCAGAAATATACGAAAGCAAAGTATTGAATGTTTATTAACATACCAATGTTGTTTCATTCCCGTTAACCCAGTACACCGGCATTGATTTCTTTTCACTTTAATTTTTGGCAGTGCCCGTTCTGATTGTTTTCTCTTGCTTGCACAAGGTTTTGTTAAATTCCATCCCAGTATTGGACATTCCGTGATTTCCTGACCATATAGACTCCATGTTGATTTTTGAGGTAAATCAATTTAATGCCCTTCTTGTAACTGCGTATTTATTTTGTTCTTCTCCTTCCAAAATAACTATTTCTTATTATTCACATGTGAAAGCATTCTGGTTGTGAATTGTTTCATTATAGTGTTAGCTAAATATATATGACAAGTACATTTTCCTTTTTTTGTATAGAGTTTTACACTGAAATTCGAAACCACCCATAAATATCTGCCACGATCGCACCACCCCGCGTACATGAGAGCCCCAGCCCCGCTCCCAAGTGTGATGAGCAACCAATCGATCTCACCTCCATAATATTGACATTTTTTTAGTTATATTTAAATACCCCATTAAATTTTGTGTCTGTTATCTACTGCTTTAAAATGGATGGTTCATGTGTAGTGGAAATTCTATGCTTTACCGAACTTGAAATTTCTATAAATATACAACTATATTCTAGTTTTTGTTGGTGGAAGTAGATAGTAAGAGATTAAGACCAATAAAAATATTAAACCGAAAATGTAAGAGGGTCAGATTAAACAAGTTAAGAAATAGATTTCATCCTTAAGCCTTAAAGACAAACACCCAAGACTCATTAAATTTTGTGTCTGTTATCTACTGCTTTAAAATGGATGGTTCATGTGTAGTGGAAATTCTATGCTTTACCGAACTTGAAATTTCTATAAATATACAACTATATTCTAGTTTTTGTTGGTGGAAGTAGATAGTAAGAGATTAAGACCAATAAAAATATTAAACCGAAAATGTAAGAGGGTCAGATTAAACAAGTTAAGAAATAGATTTCATCCTTAAGCCTTAAAGACAAACACCCAAGACTCAATATTAGGACAATTTTATTTTGTGTAATAGAGAATATATAATAATTAAAAGAAGTTAAGTACTTAAAAATAACAAGCTAGTGTTAGTGGTAAAATTAAAACAAAAAAACGCAGGTAATTGATGAGGGTTTTGGCTAGTTTTTCATTTTTTACCCTTCTTTTTCAGTATTATTATTTTTTGTAGCCTTTTCAACTTTATTTATAAAAACATACAGAGAAAATAAATAGTATGATAAATATTAACATTAATAACCAGAAATATACGAAAGGAAAGTATTGAATGTTTATTAACATACCAATGTTGTTTCATTCCCGTTAACCCAGTACACCGGCATTTATTTCTTTTCATTTTAATTTTTGGCACTGCCCGTTCTGATTGTTTTCTCTTGCTTGCACAAGGTTTTGTTTAATTCCATCCCCGTATTGGACATTCCGTGATTTCCTGCCCATATAGACTCCATGTTGATTTTTGAGGTAAATCAATATAATGCCCTTCTTGTAACTGCATACTAATTTTGTTCTTCTCCTTCCAAAATAACTATTTCTTATTTTTCACATGTGAAAGCATTCTGGTTGTGAATTGTTTCATTATAGTGTTAGCTAAATATATATGACAAGTACTTTTTCCTTTTTTTTGTATAGAGTTTTACACTGAAATTCGAAACCACCCATAAATATCTGCCACGATCGCACCACCCCGCGTACATGAGAGCCCCAGCCCCGCTCCCAAGCGTGATGAGCCACCAATCGATCTCACCTCCATATTATTGACATTTTTTTAGTTATATTTAAATACCCCATTAAATTTTGTGTCCGTTATCTACTGCTTTAAATTGGATGGTTCATGTGTGGTGGAAATTCTATGCTTTACGGAACTTGAAATTTCTATAAATATACAACTATATTCTAGATTTTGTTGGTGGAAGTAGATAGTAAGAGATTAAGACCAATAAAAATATTAAACCGAAAATGTAAGAGGGTCAGATTAAACAAGTTAAGAAATAGATTTCATCCTTAAGACAAACACCCAAGACTCAATATTAGGACAATTTTATTTTGTGAAATAGAGAATATATAATAATTAAAAGAAGTTAAGTACTTAAAAATAACAAGCTAGTGTTAGTGGTGAAATTAAAACTAAAAACGCAGGTAATTGATGAGGGTTTTGGCTAGTTTTTCATTTTTTCCCTTCTTTTCAGTATTATTATTTTTTGTAGCCTTTTCAACTTTATTTATAAAAACATACAGAGAAAATAAATAGTATGATAAATATTAACATTAATAACCAGAAATATATGAAAGCAAAATATACAATGTTTATTAACATACCAATGTTGTTTCATTCCCGTTAACCCAGTACACCGGCATTGATTTCTTTTCACTTTAATTTTTGGCACTGCCCGTTCTGATTGTTTTCTCTTGCTTGCACAAGGTTTTGTTTAATTCCATCACAGTATTGGACATTCCGTGATTTCCTGACCATATAGACTCCATGTTGATTTTTGAGGTAAATCAATATAATGCCCTTCTTCTAACTGCGTATTAATTTTGTTCTTCTCCTTCCAAAATAACTATTTCTTATTTTTCACATGTGAAAGCATTCTGGTTGTGAATTGTTTCATAATAGTGTTAGCTAAATATATATGACAAGTACTTTTTCCTTTTTTTTGTATAGAGTTTTACACTGAAATTCGAAACCACCCATAAATATCTGCCACGATCGCACCACCCAGCGTACATGAGAGCCCCAGCCCCACTCCCAAGTGTGATGAGCAACCAATCGATCTCACCTCCATATTATTGACATTTTTTTAGTTATATTTAAATACCCCATTAAATTTTGTGTCTGTTATCTACTGCTTTAAATTGGATGGTTCATGTGTAGTGGAAATTCTATGCTTTACCGAACTTGAAATTTCTATAAATATACAACTATATTCTAGATTTTGTTGGTGGAAGTAGATAGTAAGAGATTAAGACCAATAAAAATATTAAACCGAAAATGTAAGAGGGTCAGATTAAACAAGTTAAGAAATAGATTTCATCCTTAAGACAAACACCCAAGACTCAATATTAGGACAATTTTATTTTGTGAAATAGAGAATATATAATAATTAAAAGAAGTTAAGTACTTAAAAATAACAAGCTAGTGTTAGTGGTAATATTAAAACAAAAAACGCAGGTAATTGATGAGGGTTTTGGCTAGTTTTTCATTTTTTACCCTTCTTTTCAGTATTATTATTTTTTGTAGCCTTTTCAACTTTATTTATAAAAACATACAGAGAAAATAAATAGTATGATAAATATTAACATTAATAACCAGAAATATATGAAAGCAAAGTATAGAATGTTTATTAACATACCAATGTTGTTTCATTCCCGTTAACCCAGTACACCGGCATTGATTTCTTTTCACTTTAATTTTTGGCACTGCCCGTTCTGATTGTTTTCTCTTGCTTGCACAAGGTTTTGTTAAATTCCATCCCAGTATTGGACATTCCGTGATTTCCTGACCATATAGACTCCATGTTGATTTTTGAGGTAAATCAATATAATGCCCTTCTTGTAACTGCGTATTTATTTTGTTCTTCTCCTTCCAAAATAACTATTTCTTATTATTCACATGTGAAAGCATTCTGGTTGTGAATTGTTTCATTATAGTGTTAGCTAAATATATATGACAAGTACATTTTCCTTTTTTTGTATAGAGTTTTACACTGAAATTCGAAACCACCCATAAATATCTGCCACGATCGCACCACCCCGCGTACATGAGAGCCCCAGCCCCGCTCCCAAGTGTGATGAGCAACCAATCGATCTCACCTCCATAATATTGACATTTTTTTAGTTATATTTAAATACCCCATTAAATTTTGTGTCTGTTATCTACTGCTTTAAAATGGATGGTTCATGTGTAGTGGAAATTCTATGCTTTACCGAACTTGAAATTTCTATAAATATACAACTATATTCTAGTTTTTGTTGGTGGAAGTAGATAGTAAGAGATTAAGACCAATAAAAATATTAAACCGAAAATGTAAGAGGGTCAGATTAAACAAGTTAAGAAATAGATTTCATCCTTAAGACAAACACCCAAGACTCAATATTAGGACAATTTTATTTTGTGAAATAGAGAATATATAATAATTAAAAGAAGTTAAGTACTTAAAAATAACAAGCTAGTGTTAGTGGTGAAATTAAAACTAAAAACGCAGGTAATTGATGAGGGTTTTGGCTAGTTTTTCATTTTTTCCCTTCTTTTCAGAATTATTATTTTTTGTAGCCTTTTCAACTTTATTTATAAAAACATACAGAGAAAATAAATAGTATGATAAATATTAACATTAATAACCAGAAATATATGAAAGCAAAATATACAATGTTTATTAACATACCAATGTTGTTTCATTCCCGTTAACCCAGTACACCGGCATTGATTTCTTTTCACTTTAATTTTTGGCACTGCCCGTTCTGATTGTTTTCTCTTGCTTGCACAAGGTTTTGTTTAATTCCATCACAGTATTGGACATTCCGTGATTTCCTGACCATATAGACTCCATGTTGATTTTTGAGGTAAATCAATATAATGCCCTTCTTCTAACTGCGTATTAATTTTGTTCTTCTCCTTCCAAAATAACTATTTCTTATTTTTCACATGTGAAAGCATTCTGGTTGTGAATTGTTTCATTATAGTGTTAGCTAAATATATATGACAAGTACTTTTTCCTTTTTTTTGTATAGAGTTTTACACTGAAATTCGAAACCACCCATAAATATCTGCCACGATCGCACCACCCAGCGTACATGAGAGCCCCAGCCCCACTCCCAAGTGTGATGAGCAACCAATCGATCTCACCTCCATATTATTGACATTTTTTTAGTTATATTTAAATACCCCATTAAATTTTGTGTCTGTTATCTACTGCTTTAAATTGGATGGTTCATGTGTAGTGGAAATTCTATGCTTTACCGAACTTGAAATTTCTATAAATATACAACTATATTCTAGATTTTGTTGGTGGAAGTAGATAGTAAGAGATTAAGACCAATAAAAATATTAAACCGAAAATGTAAGAGGGTCAGATTAAACAAGTTAAGAAATAGATTTCATCCTTAAGACAAACACCCAAGACCCAATATTAGGACAATTTTATTTTGTGAAATAGAGAATATATAATAATTAAAAGAAGTTAAGTACTTAAAAATAACAAGCTAGTGTTAGTGGTAATATTAAAACAAAAAACGCAGGTAATTGATGAGGGTTTTGGCTAGTTTTTCATTTTTTACCCTTCTTTTCAGTATTATTATTTTTTGTAGCCTTTTCAACTTTATTTATAAAAACATACAGAGAAAATAAATAGTATGATAAATATTAACATTAATAACCAGAAATATATGAAAGCAAAGTATAGAATGTTTATTAACATACCAATGTTGTTTCATTCCCGTTAACCCAGTACACCGGCATTGATTTCTTTTCACTTTAATTTTTGGCACTGCCCGTTCTGATTGTTTTCTCTTGCTTGCACAAGGTTTTGTTAAATTCCATCCCAGTATTGGACATTCCGTGATTTCCTGACCATATAGACTCCATGTTGATTTTTGAGGTAAATCAATTTAATGCCCTTCTTGTAACTGCGTATTTATTTTGTTCTTCTCCTTCCAAAATAACTATTTCTTATTATTCACATGTGAAAGCATTCTGGTTGTGAATTGTTTCATTATAGTGTTAGCTAAATATATATGACAAGTACATTTTCCTTTTTTTGTATAGAGTTTTACACTGAAATTCGAAACCACCCATAAATATCTGCCACGATCGCACCACCCCGCGTACATGAGAGCCCCAGCCCCGCTCCCAAGTGTGATGAGCAACCAATCGATCTCACCTCCATAATATTGACATTTTTTTAGTTATATTTAAATACCCCATTAAATTTTGTGTCTGTTATCTACTGCTTTAAAATGGATGGTTCATGTGTAGTGGAAATTCTATGCTTTACCGAACTTGAAATTTCTATAAATATACAACTATATTCTAGTTTTTGTTGGTGGAAGTAGATAGTAAGAGATTAAGACCAATAAAAATATTAAACCGAAAATGTAAGAGGGTCAGATTAAACAAGTTAAGAAATAGATTTCATCCTTAAGCCTTAAAGACAAACACCCAAGACTCAATATTAGGACAATTTTATTTTGTGTAATAGAGAATATATAATAATTAAAAGAAGTTAAGTACTTAAAAATAACAAGCTAGTGTTAGTGGTAAAATTAAAACAAAAAACGCAGGTAATTGATGAGGGTTTTGGCTAGTTTTTCATTTTTTACCCTTCTTTTTCAGTATTATTATTTTTTGTAGCCTTTTCAACTTTATTTATAAAAACATACAGAGAAAATAAATAGTATGATAAATATTAACATTAATAACCAGAAATATACGAAAGGAAAGTATTGAATGTTTATTAACATACCAATGTTGTTTCATTCCCGTTAACCCAGTACACCGGCATTTATTTCTTTTCATTTTAATTTTTGGCACTGCCCGTTCTGATTGTTTTCTCTTGCTTGCACAAGGTTTTGTTTAATTCCATCCCCGTATTGGACATTCCGTGATTTCCTGCCCATATAGACTCCATGTTGATTTTTGAGGTAAATCAATATAATGCCCTTCTTGTAACTGCATACTAATTTTGTTCTTCTCCTTCCAAAATAACTATTTCTTATTTTTCGCATGTGAAAGCATTCTGGTTGTGAATTGTTTCATTATAGTGTTAGCTAAATATATATGACAAGTACTTTTTCCTTTTTTTTGTATAGAGTTTTACACTGAAATTCGAAACCACCCATAAATGTCTGCCACGATCGCACCACCCCGCGTACATGAGAGCCCCAGCCCCGCTCCCAAGCGTGATGAGCCACCAATCGATCTCACCTCCATATTATTGACATTTTTTTAGTTATATTTAAATACCCCATTAAATTTTGTGTCCGTTATCTACTGCTTTAAATTGGATGGTTCATGTGTGGTGGAAATTCTATGCTTTACGGAACTAGAAATTTCTATAAATATACAACTATATTCTAGATTTTGTTGGTGGAAGTAGATAGTAAGAGATTAAGACCAATAAAAATATTAAACCGAAAATGTAAGAGGGTCAGATTAAACAAGTTAAGAAATAGATTTCATCCTTAAGACAAACACCCAAGACTCAATATTAGGACAATTTTATTTTGTGAAATAGAGAATATATAATAATTAAAAGAAGTTAAGTACTTAAAAATAACAAGCTAGTGTTAGTGGTGAAATTAAAACTAAAAACGCAGGTAATTGATGAGGGTTTTGGCTAGTTTTTCATTTTTTCCCTTCTTTTCAGTATTATTATTTTTTGTAGCCTTTTCAACTTTATTTATAAAAACATACAGAGAAAATAAATAGTATGATAAATATTAACATTAATAACCAGAAATATATGAAAGCAAAATATACAATGTTTATTAACATACCAATGTTGTTTCATTCCCGTTAACCCAGTACACCGGCATTGATTTCTTTTCACTTTAATTTTTGGCACTGCCCGTTCTGATTGTTTTCTCTTGCTTGCACAAGGTTTTGTTTAATTCCATCACAGTATTGGACATTCCGTGATTTCCTGACCATATAGACTCCATGTTGATTTTTGAGGTAAATCAATATAATGCCCTTCTTCTAACTGCGTATTAATTTTGTTCTTCTCCTTCCAAAATAACTATTTCTTATTTTTCACATGTGAAAGCATTCTGGTTGTGAATTGTTTCATTATAGTGTTAGCTAAATATATATGACAAGTACTTTTTCCTTTTTTTTGTATAGAGTTTTACACTGAAATTCGAAACCACCCATAAATATCTGCCACGATCGCACCACCCAGCGTACATGAGAGCCCCAGCCCCACTCCCAAGTGTGATGAGCAACCAATCGATCTCACCTCCATATTATTGACATTTTTTTAGTTATATTTAAATACCCCATTAAATTTTGTGTCTGTTATCTACTGCTTTAAATTGGATGGTTCATGTGTAGTGGAAATTCTATGCTTTACCGAACTTGAAATTTCTATAAATATACAACTATATTCTAGATTTTGTTGGTGGAAGTAGATAGTAAGAGATTAAGACCAATAAAAATATTAAACCGAAAATGTAAGAGGGTCAGATTAAACAAGTTAAGAAATAGATTTCATCCTTAAGACAAACACCCAAGACCCAATATTAGGACAATTTTATTTTGTGAAATAGAGAATATATAATAATTAAAAGAAGTTAAGTACTTAAAAATAACAAGCTAGTGTTAGTGGTAATATTAAAACAAAAAACGCAGGTAATTGATGAGGGTTTTGGCTAGTTTTTCATTTTTTACCCTTCTTTTCAGTATTATTATTTTTTGTAGCCTTTTCAACTTTATTTATAAAAACATACAGAGAAAATAAATAGTATGATAAATATTAACATTAATAACCAGAAATATATGAAAGCAAAGTATAGAATGTTTATTAACATACCAATGTTGTTTCATTCCCGTTAACCCAGTACACCGGCATTGATTTCTTTTCACTTTAATTTTTGGCACTGCCCGTTCTGATTGTTTTCTCTTGCTTGCACAAGGTTTTGTTAAATTCCATCCCAGTATTGGACATTCCGTGATTTCCTGACCATATAGACTCCATGTTGATTTTTGAGCTAAATCAATTTAATGCCCTTCTTGTAACTGCGTATTTATTTTGTTCTTCTCCTTCCAAAATAACTATTTCTTATTATTCACATGTGAAAGCATTCTGGTTGTGAATTGTTTCATTATAGTGTTAGCTAAATATATATGACAAGTACATTTTCCTTTTTTTGTATAGAGTTTTACACTGAAATTCGAAACCACCCATAAATATCTGCCACGATCGCACCACCCCGCGTACATGAGAGCCCCAGCCCCGCTCCCAAGTGTGATGAGCAACCAATCGATCTCACCTCCATAATATTGACATTTTTTTAGTTATATTTAAATACCCCATTAAATTTTGTGTCTGTTATCTACTGCTTTAAAATGGATGGTTCATGTGTAGTGGAAATTCTATGCTTTACCGAACTTGAAATTTCTATAAATATACAACTATATTCTAGTTTTTGTTGGTGGAAGTAGATAGTAAGAGATTAAGACCAATAAAAATATTAAACCGAAAATGTAAGAGGGTCAGATTAAACAAGTTAAGAAATAGATTTCATCCTTAAGCCTTAAAGACAAACACCCAAGACTCAATATTAGGACAATTTTATTTTGTGTAATAGAGAATATATAATAATTAAAAGAAGTTAAGTACTTAAAAATAACAAGCTAGTGTTAGTGGTAAAATTAAAACAAAAAACGCAGGTAATTGATGAGGGTTTTGGCTAGTTTTTCATTTTTTACCCTTCTTTTTCAGTATTATTATTTTTTGTAGCCTTTTCAACTTTATTTATAAAAACATACAGAGAAAATAAATAGTATGATAAATATTAACATTAATAACCAGAAATATACGAAAGGAAAGTATTGAATGTTTATTAACATACCAATGTTGTTTCATTCCCGTTAACCCAGTACACCGGCATTTATTTCTTTTCATTTTAATTTTTGGCACTGCCCGTTCTGATTGTTTTCTCTTGCTTGCACAAGGTTTTGTTTAATTCCATCCCCGTATTGGACATTCCGTGATTTCCTGCCCATATAGACTCCATGTTGATTTTTGAGGTAAATCAATATAATGCCCTTCTTGTAACTGCATACTAATTTTGTTCTTCTCCTTCCAAAATAACTATTTCTTATTTTTCACATGTGAAAGCATTCTGGTTGTGAATTGTTTCATTATAGTGTTAGCTAAATATATATGACAAGTACTTTTTCCTTTTTTTTGTATAGAGTTTTACACTGAAATTCGAAACCACCCATAAATATCTGCCACGATCGCACCACCCCGCGTACATGAGAGCCCCAGCCCCGCTCCCAAGCGTGATGAGCCACCAATCGATCTCACCTCCATATTATTGACATTTTTTTAGTTATATTTAAATACCCCATTAAATTTTGTGTCCGTTATCTACTGCTTTAAATTGGATGGTTCATGTGTGGTGGAAATTCTATGCTTTACCGAACTTGAAATTTCTATAAATATACAACTATATTCTAGTTTTTGTTGGTGGAAGTAGATAGTAAGAGATTAAGACCAATAAAAATATTAAACCGAAAATGTAAGAGGGTCAGATTAAACAAGTTAAGAAATAGATTTCATCCTTAAGCCTTAAAGACAAACACCCAAGACTCAATATTAGGACAATTTTATTTTGTGTAATAGAGAATATATAATAATTAAAAGAAGTTAAGTACTTAAAAATAACAAGCTAGTGTTAGTGGTAAAATTAAAACAAAAAACGCAGGTAATTGATGAGGGTTTTGGCTAGTTTTTCATTTTTTACCCTTCTTTTTCAGTATTATTATTTTTTGTAGCCTTTTCAACTTTATTTATAAAAACATACAGAGAAAATAAATAGTATGATAAATATTAACATTAATAACCAGAAATATACGAAAGGAAAGTATTGAATGTTTATTAACATACCAATGTTGTTTCATTCCCGTTAACCCAGTACACCGGCATTTATTTCTTTTCATTTTAATTTTTGGCACTGCCCGTTCTGATTGTTTTCTCTTGCTTGCACAAGGTTTTGTTTAATTCCATCCCCGTATTGGACATTCCGTGATTTCCTGCCCATATAGACTCCATGTTGATTTTTGAGGTAAATCAATATAATGCCCTTCTTGTAACTGCATACTAATTTTGTTCTTCTCCTTCCAAAATAACTATTTCTTATTTTTCACATGTGAAAGCATTCTGGTTGTGAATTGTTTCATTATAGTGTTAGCTAAATATATATGACAAGTACTTTTTCCTTTTTTTTGTATAGAGTTTTACACTGAAATTCGAAACCACCCATAAATATCTGCCACGATCGCACCACCCCGCGTACATGAGAGCCCCAGCCCCGCTCCCAAGCGTGATGAGCCACCAATCGATCTCACCTCCATATTATTGACATTTTTTTAGTTATATTTAAATACCCCATTAAATTTTGTGTCCGTTATCTACTGCTTTAAATTGGATGGTTCATGTGTGGTGGAAATTCTATGCTTTACGGAACTTGAAATTTCTATAAATATACAACTATATTCTAGATTTTGTTGGTGGAAGTAGATAGTAAGAGATTAAGACCAATAAAAATATTAAACCGAAAATGTAAGAGGGTCAGATTAAACAAGTTAAGAAATAGATTTCATCCTTAAGACAAACACCCAAGACTCAATATTAGGACAATTTTATTTTGTGAAATAGAGAATATATAATAATTAAAAGAAGTTAAGTACTTAAAAATAACAAGCTAGTGTTAGTGGTGAAATTAAAACTAAAAACGCAGGTAATTGATGAGGGTTTTGGCTAGTTTTTCATTTTTTCCCTTCTTTTCAGTATTATTATTTTTTGTAGCCTTTTCAACTTTATTTATAAAAACATACAGAGAAAATAAATAGTATGATAAATATTAACATTAATAACCAGAAATATATGAAAGCAAAATATACAATGTTTATTAACATACCAATGTTGTTTCATTCCCGTTAACCCAGTACACCGGCATTGATTTCTTTTCACTTTAATTTTTGGCACTGCCCGTTCTGATTGTTTTCTCTTGCTTGCACAAGGTTTTGTTTAATTCCATCACAGTATTGGACATTCCGTGATTTCCTGACCATATAGACTCCATGTTGATTTTTGAGGTAAATCAATATAATGCCCTTCTTCTAACTGCGTATTAATTTTGTTCTTCTCCTTCCAAAATAACTATTTCTTATTTTTCACATGTGAAAGCATTCTGGTTGTGAATTGTTTCATTATAGTGTTAGCTAAATATATATGACAAGTACTTTTTCCTTTTTTTTGTATAGAGTTTTACACTGAAATTCGAAACCACCCATAAATATCTGCCACGATCGCACCACCCAGCGTACATGAGAGCCCCAGCCCCACTCCCAAGTGTGATGAGCAACCAATCGATCTCACCTCCATATTATTGACATTTTTTTAGTTATATTTAAATACCCCATTAAATTTTGTGTCTGTTATCTACTGCTTTAAATTGGATGGTTCATGTGTAGTGGAAATTCTATGCTTTACCGAACTTGAAATTTCTATAAATATACAACTATATTCTAGATTTTGTTGGTGGAAGTAGATAGTAAGAGATTAAGACCAATAAAAATATTAAACCGAAAATGTAAGAGGGTCAGATTAAACAAGTTAAGAAATAGATTTCATCCTTAAGACAAACACCCAAGACTCAATATTAGGACAATTTTATTTTGTGAAATAGAGAATATATAATAATTAAAAGAAGTTAAGTACTTAAAAATAACAAGCTAGTGTTAGTGGTAATATTAAAACAAAAAACGCAGGTAATTGATGAGGGTTTTGGCTAGTTTTTCATTTTTTACCCTTCTTTTCAGTATTATTATTTTTTGTAGCCTTTTCAACTTTATTTATAAAAACATACAGAGAAAATAAATAGTATGATAAATATTAACATTAATAACCAGAAATATATGAAAGCAAAGTATAGAATGTTTATTAACATACCAATGTTGTTTCATTCCTGTTAACCCAGTACACCGGCATTGATTTCTTTTCACTTTAATTTTTGGCGCTGCCCTTTCTGATTGTTTTCTCTTGCTTGCACAAGGTTTTGTTTAATTCCATCCCAGTATTGGACATTCCGTGATATCCTGACCATATAGACTCCATGTTGATTTTTGAGGTAAATCAATTTAATGCCCTTCTTGTAACTGCGTATTTATTTTGTTCTTCTCCTTCCAAAATAACTATTTCTTATTTTTCACATGTGAAAGCATTCTGGCTGTGAATTGCTTCATTATAGTGTTAGCTAAATATATATGACAAGTACATTTTCCTTTTTTGGCTAGTTTTTCATTTTATACCCTTCTTTTGAGTATTACTATTTTTTGTAGGCTTTTCAACTTTATTTATAAAAACATACAGAGAAAAAAAGTACTATGAAAAATATAAACAACAATAAACATAAATATATAATTAAAAATATAGAGCGTTTAACATTCCGGTGTTATTTCATTCCCGTTAACCCAGTACATGGTAATTGATTTATTTTCACTTTATTTTAGGCACTGGCTGTTCTGCATATTTTCTTTTGTTTGCGCATGGATTTGGTAAATTCCACTCCAGGATACGACATTCCGTGATTTCCTGACTACAGAGACTTCATGTTGTTTTTTAAGATAAATTAATTGTGTATCATTCTTCTAACTCCGTATTTATTTTCATCTTTGTTCGAAATAACGGTTTCTCATTTTGCACAGGTGAAATCATTCTATTGGGGAAATGCTTAATTACAGTGTCAGCGGAATATAAGACAAATATTGTTTCCTTTTTTCGTATAGCTGTTTACAGAGAAGTAAAAAACCACCCATACCTGTCACGATCGCACCACCCCGCGTACAAGAGAGCCCCATCCCCGCTCTCAGGTGTGATGAGCAACCAATCGATCTCACCTCTATACATTATATAATTTTTTACCGATTTATAATACCGCCTAACATTTGAATAATATATAGTTTTTGTGTTAGAAGTTGAAAACATATTTTACCAGTGTCATAATTACTCATGGTGAGAAACTTTTTATACGTTTGGTTTATACAATTACATTAAATAATATAAGTTCTTAAATATAACAATTCCTGTGTCCCGAATTTTACAGAAATTGTAAACCTAATATTGAAAATTCCTAAATTATATCTCATTATATGCTGAAGTTAAAATTGTGATCTGGAATAAATTTTACATGCTTTAAGAATAAATAGAATTCGCCTAGTTTCTCGTTCTGATTGTTTTCTTCTTCATTGCGCATGGATTTGCTAAATACCTCTACAAGATAGGACATACTGTGATTCCCAGATCATATTAACTGTATCTGTATTTTTAAGGTAAATTAGTAATGTATCATTCTTGTAACTGAGTATTTATTTTCTTCTTCTTCCTAAATGACTGTTTCTTATTTTGCACAAGTGAAAACATTCCATCTGTAAATTGTTTCAGTTTTACATATAGCAGTTTACACTGAATTAACAACCCACCCATATTTATATGTCACGATCGCACCACCCTGTGTACAAGAGAGCCGCAGCTCTGCTCTCAGCTGTGTTGAGTAACCATTCTATCTCACCTCCATACTCTTGACAATTTTATTACTGATATTTAAGTATAAATTGGCTGTTTTTGTCCGTTTTCTAATGATTTTAAATGAAATGTTCGTGAGTAATGGCATTTTGCTCCACTTCCAAACTTGAAATTTTTATAAATTTCTAACTGTAATCTAGTTATTGAAACTTGAAGTAGATAGTAAGAGATGAATACCATTTAAATATTAAACCATAAAATGTTTGAGCTTCACATAAAACAGGTTTAAAAATTGATTTCGTCTTTGAGTGTAAAAGAGAAGCATGCAGACTCAGTATTAAGACAATTTCCTTCTGTGAAATAAACAAAATATATTACTAAAAACTATTTTTGAAATTAAATCACAAACGCAGGTAATTGGTGAGGGTTTTGGCTAGTTTTTCATTTTTTACCCTTCTTTTTAGTATTACTATTTTTATGTAGCCTTTTCAACTTTATTTATAAAAACATACAGAGAAAATGAGTACTATGTACTATGAAAAATATAAACAACAATAAACAAATATATAAATAAAAATATAGAGCGTTTAACATTCCGGTGTTATTTCATTCCCGTTAACCCAGTACATGGTAATTGATTTATTTTCACTTTATTTTAGTCACTGGCTGTTCTGCATATTTTCTTTTGTTTGCGCATGGATTTGGTAAATTCCACTCCAGGATACGACATTCCGTGATTTCCTGACTACAGAGACTTCATGTTGTTTTTTAAGGTAAATTAATTGTGTATCATTCTTCTAACTCCGTATTTATTTTCATCTTTGTTCGAAATAACGGTTTCTCATTTTGCACAGGTGAAACCATTCTATTGGGGAAATGCTTAATTACAGTGTCAGCGGAATATAAGACAAATATTGTTTCTTTTTTTCGTATAGCTGTTTACAGAGAAATAAAAAACCACCCATACCTGTCACGATCGCACCACCCCGCGTACAAGAGAGCCCCATCCCCGCTCTCAGGTGTGATGAGCAACCAATCGATCTCACCTCCATACATTATATAATTTTTTACCGATTTATAATACCGCCTAACATTTGTATAATATATAGTTTTTGTCTTAGATGTTGAAAACATATTTTACCAGTGTCATAATTACTCATGTTGAGAAACTTTTTATACGTTTGGTTTATACAGTTACATTAAATAATTATAAGTTCTTAAATATAACAATTCCTGTGTCCCGAATTTTACAGAAATTGTAAACCTAATATTGAAAATTCCTAAATTATATCTCATTATATGCTGAAGTTAAAATTGTGATCTGGAATAAATTTTACATGCTTTAAGAATAAATAGATTTCGCCTAGTTTCTCGTTCTGATTGTTTTCTTCTTCATTGCACATGGATTTGCTAAATACCTCTACAAGATAGGACATACTGTGATTCCCAGATCATATTAACTGTATCTGTATTTTTAAGGTAAATTAGTAATGTATCATTCTTATAACTGAGTATTTATTTTCTTCTTCTTCCTAAATGACTGTTTCTTATTTTGCACAAGTGAAAACATTCCATCTGTAAATTGTTTCAGTTTTAGATATAGCAGTTTACACTGAATTATCAACCCACCCATATTTATCTGTCACGATCGCACCACCCTGTGTACAAGAGAGCCGCAGCTCTGCTCTCAGCTGTGTTGAGCTACCATTCTATCTCACCTCCATACTCTTGACAATTTTATTACTGATATTTAAGTATATTTTGGCTGTTTTTGTCCGTTTTCTAATGATTTTAAATGAATTGTTCGTGAGTAATGGGATTTTGCTCCACTTCCAAACTTGAAATTTTTATAAATTTCTAACTGTAATCTAGTTATTGAAACTTGAAGTAGATAGTAAGAGACGAATACCATTTAAATATTTAACCCAAAAATGTTTGAACTTCACATAAAACAAGTTTAAAAATTGATTTCGTCTTTGAGTGTAAAAGAGAAGCAAGCAAGACTCAGTATTAAGACAATTTCCTTCTGTGAAATAAACAAAATATATTACTAAAAACTGTTGGTGAAATTAAATCACAAATGCAGGTAATTGGTGAGGGTTTTGGCTAGTTTTTCATTTTTTACCCTTCTTTTTAGTATTACTATTTTTTGTAGCCTTTTCAACTTTATTTATAAAAACATACAGAGAAAAAAAGTACTATGAAAAATATAAACAACAATAAACATAAATATATAAATAAAAATATAGAGCGTTTAACATTCCGGTGTTATTTCATTCCCGTTAACCCAGTACATGGTAATTGATTTATTTTCACTTTATTTTAGTCACTGGCTGTTCTGCATATTTTCTTTTGTTTGCGCATGGATTTGGTAAATTCCACTCCAGGATACGACATTCCGTGATATTCTGACTACAGAGACTTCATGTTGTTTTTTAAGGTAAATTAATTGTGTATCATTCTTCTAACTCCGTATTTATTTTCATCTTTGTTCGAAATAACGGTTTCTCATTTTGCACAGGTGAAATCATTCTATTGGGGAAATGCTTAATTACAGTGTCAACGGAATATAAGACAAATATTGTTTCCTTTTTTCGTATAGCTGTTTACAGAGAAATAAAAAACCACCCATACCTGTCACGATCGCACCACCCCGCGTACAAGAGAGCCCCATCCCCGCTCTCAGGTGTGATGAGCAACCAATCGATCTCGCCTCCATACATTATATAATTTTTTACCGATTTATAGTACCGCCTAACATTTGTATAATATATAGTTTTTGTGTTAGATGTTGAAAACATATTTTACCAGTGTCATAATTACTCATGTTGAGAAACTTTTTATAAGTTTGGTTTATACAGTTACATTAAATAATTATAAGTTCTTAAATATAACAATTCCTGTGTCCCGAATTTTACAGAAATTGTAAACCTAATATTGAAAATTCCTAAATTATATCTCATTATATGCTGAAGTTAAAATTGTGATCTGGAATAAATTTTACATGCTTTAAGAATAAATAGAATTTGCCTAGTTTCTCGTTCTGATTGTTTTCTTCTTCATTGAGCATGGATTTGCTAAATACCTCTACAAGATATGACATACAGTGATTCCCAGATCATATTAACTGTATCTGTATTTTTAAGGTAAATTAGTAATGTATCATTCTTGTAACTGAGTATTTATTTTCTTCTTCTTCCTAAATGACTGTTTCTTATTTTGCACAAGTGAAAACATTCCATCTGTAAATTGTTTCAGTTTTACATATAGCAGTTTACACTGAATTAACAACCCACCCATATTTATATGTCACGATCGCACCACCCTGTGTACAAGAGAGCCGCAGCTCTGCTCTCAGCTGTGTTGAGTAACCATTCTATCTCACCTCCATACTCTTGACAATTTTATTACTGATATTTAAGTATAATTTGGCTGTTTTTGTCCGTTTTCTAATGATTTTAAATTAAATGTTCGTGAGTAATGGGATTTTGCTCCACTTCCAAACTTGAAATTTTTATAAATTTCTAACTGTAATCTAGTTATTGAAACTTGAAGTAGATAGTAAGAGATGAATACCATTTAAATATTAAACCCTAAAATGTTTGAGCTTCACATAAAACAAGTTTAAAAATTGATTTCGTCTTTGAGTGTAAAAGAGAAGCATGCAAGACTCAGTATTAAGACAATTTCCTTCTGTTAAATAAACAAAATATATTACTAAAAACTATTGGTGAAATTAAATCACAAACACAGGTAATTGGTGAGGGTTTTGGCTAGTTTTTCATTTTTTACCCTTCTTTTTAGTATTACTATTTTTTGTAGCCTTTTCAACTTTATTTATAAAAACATACAGAGAAAAAAAGTACTATGAAAAATATAAACAACAATAAACATAAATATATAAATAAAAATATAGAGCGTTTAACATTCCGGTGTTATTTCATTCCCGTTAACCCAGTACATGGTAATTGATTTATTTTCACTTTATTTTAGTCACTGGCTGTTCTGCATATTTTCTTTTGTTTGCGCATGGATTTGGTAAATTCCACTCCAGGATATGACATTCCGTGATTTCCTGACTACAGAGACTTCATGTTGTTTTTTAAGGTAAATTAATTGTGTATCATTCTTCTAACTCCGTATTTATTTTCATCTTTGTTCAAAATAACGGTTTCTCATTTTGCACAGGTGAAATCATTCTATTGGGGAAATGCTTAATTACAGTGTCAGCGGAATATAAGACAAATATTGTTTCCTTTTTTCGTATAGCTGTTTACAGAGAAATAATAAACCACCCATACCTGTCACGATCGCACCACCCCGCGTACAAGAGAGCCCCAACCCCGCTCTCAGGTGTGATGAGCAACCAATCGATCTCACCTCCATACATTATATAATTTTTTACCGATTTATAATACCGCCTAACATTTGTATAATATATAGTTTTTGTGTTAGATGTTGAAAACATATTTTACCAGTGTCATAATTACCCATGTTGAGAAACTTTTTATACTTTTGTTTTATACAGTTACATTAAATAATATAAGTTCTTAAATATAACAATTCCTGTGTCCCGAATTTTACAGAAATTGTAAACCTAATATTGAAAATTCCTAAATTATATCTCATTATATGCTGAAGTTAAAATTGTGATCTGGAATAAATTTTACATGCTTTAAGAGTAAATAGAATTCGCCTAGTTTCTCGTTCTGATTGTTTTCTTCTTCATTGCGCATGGATTTGGTAAATTCCTCTACAAGATAGGACATACCGTGATTCCCAGATCATATTAACTGTATCTGTATTTTTAAGGTAAATTAGTAATGTGTCATTCTTGTAACTGAGTATTTATTTTCTTCTTCTTCCTAAATGACTGTTTCTTATTTTGCACAAGTGAAAACATTCCATCTATAAATTGTTTCAGTTTTACATATAGCAGTTTACACTGAATTAACAACCCACCCACATTTATCTGTCACGATCGCACCACCCTGTGTACAAGAGAGCCGCAGCTCTGCTCTCAGCTGTGTTGAACTACCATTCTATCTCACCTCCATACTCTTGACAATTTTATTACTGATATTTAAGTATAATTTGGCTGTTTTTGTGCGTTTTCTAATGATTTTAAATGAAATGTTCGTGAGTAATGGGATTTTGCTCCACTTCCAAACTTGAAATTTTTATAAATTTCTAACTGTAATCTAGTTATTGAAACTTGAAGTAGATAGTAAGAGATGAATACCATTTAAATATTAAACCCTAAAATGTTTGAGCTTCACATAAAACAAGTTTAAAAATTGATTTCGTCTTTGAGTGTAAAAGAGAAGCATGCAAGACTCAGTATTAAGACAATTTCCTTCTGTGAAATAAACAAAATATATTACTAAAAACTATTGGTGAAATTAAATCACAAACGCAGGTAATTGGTGGGGGTTTTGGCTAGTTTTTCATTTTTTACCCTTCTTTTTAGTATTACTATTTTTTGTAGCCTTTTCAACTTTATTTATAAAAACATACAGAGAAAAAAAGTACTATGAAAAATATAAACAACAATAAACAAATATATAAATAAAAATATAGAGCGTTTAACATTCCGGTGTTATTTCATTCCCGTTAACCCAGTACATGGTAATTGATTTATTTTCACTTTATTTTAGTCACTGGCTGTTCTGCATATTTTTTTTTGTTTGCGCATGTATTTGGTAAATTCCACTCCAGGATACGACATTCCGTGATTTTCTGACTACAGAGACTTCATGTTGTTTTTTAAGGTAAATTAATTGTGTATCATTCTTCTAACTCCGTATTTATTTTCATCTTTGTTCGAAATAACGGTTTCTCATTTTGCACAGGTGAAATCATTCTATTGGGGAAATGCTTAATTACAGTGTCAGCGGAATATAAGACAAATATTGTTTCCTTTTTTCGTATAGCTGTTTACAGAGAAATAAAAAACCACCCATACCTGTCACGATCGCACCACCCCGCTTACAAGAGAGCCCCATCCCCGCTCTCAGGTGTGATGAGCAACCAATCGATCTCACCTCCATACATTATATAATTTTTTACCGATTTATAATACCGCCTAACATTTGTATAATATATAGTTTTTGTGTTAGATGTTGAAAACATATTTTACCATTGTCATAATTACTCATGTTGAGAAACTTTTTATACGTTTGGTTTATACAGTTACATTAAATAATTATAAGTTCTTAAATATAACAATTCCTGTGTCCCGAATTTTACAGAAATTGTAAACCTAATATTGAAAATTCCTAAATTATATCTCATTATATGCTGAAGTTAAAATTGTGATCTGGAATAAATTTTACATGCTTTAAGAGTAAATAGAATTCGCCTAGTTTCTCGTTCTGATTGTTTTCTTCTTCATTGCGCATGGATTTGGTAAATACCTCTACAAGATAGGACATACCGTGATTCCCAGATCATATTAACTGTATCTGTATTTTTAAGGTAAATTAGTAAGGTGTCATTCTTGTAACTGAGTATTTATTTTCTTCTTCTTCCTAAATGACTGTTTCTTATTTTGCACAAGTGAAAACATTCCATCTATAAATTGTTTCAGTTTTACATATAGCAGTTTACACTGAATTAACAACCCACCCACATTTATCTGTCACGATCGCACCACCCTGTGTACAAGAGAGCCGCAGCTCTGCTCTCAGCTGTGTTGAGCTACCATTCTATCTCACCTCCATACTCTTGACAATTTTATTACTGATATTTAAGTATAATTTGGCTGTTTTTGTGCGTTTTCTAATGATTTTAAATGAAATGTTCGTGAGTAATGGGATTTTGCTCCACTTCCAAACTTGAAATTTTTATAAATTTCTAACTGTAATCTAGTTATTGAAACTTGAAGTAGATAGTAAGAGATGAATACCATTTAAATATTAAACCCTAAAATGTTTGAGCTTCACATAAAACAAGTTTAAAAATTGATTTCGTCTTTGAGTGTAAAAGAGAAGCATGCAAGACTCAGTATTAAGACAATTTCCTTCTGTGAAATAAACAAAATATATTACTAAAAACTATTGGTGAAATTAAATCACAAACGCAGGTAATTGGTGGGAGTTTTGGCTAGTTTTTCATTTTTTACCCTTCTTTTTAGTATTACTATTTTTTGTAGCCTTTTCAACTTTATTTATAAAAACATACAGAGAAAAAAAGTACTATGAAAAATATAAACAACAATAAACAAATATATAAATAAAAATATAGAGCGTTTAACATTCCGGTGTTATTTCATTCCCGTTAACCCAGTACATGGTAATTGATTTATTTTCACTTTATTTTAGTCACTGGCTGTTCTGCATATTTTCTTTTGTTTGCGCATGTATTTGGTAAATTCCACTCCAGGATACGACATTCCGTGATTTTCTGACTACAGAGACTTCATGTTGTTTTTTAAGGTAAATTAATTGTGTATCATTCTTCTAACTCCGTATTTATTTTCATCTTTGTTCGAAATAACGGTTTCTCATTTTGCACAGGTGAAATCATTCTATTGGGGAAATGCTTAATTACAGTGTCAGCGGAATATAAGACAAATATTGTTTCCTTTTTTCGTATAGCTGTTTACAGAGAAATAAAAAACCACCCATACCTGTCACGATCGCACCACCCCGCTTACAAGAGAGCCCCATCCCCGCTCTCAGGTGTGATGAGCAACCAATCGATCTCACCTCCATACATTATATAATTTTTTACCGATTTATAATACCGCCTAACATTTGTATAATATATAGTTTTTGTGTTAGATGTTGAAAACATATTTTACCATTGTCATAATTACTCATGTTGAGAAACTTTTTATACGTTTGGTTTATACAGTTACATTAAATAATTATAAGTTCTTAAATATAACAATTCCTGTGTCCCGAATTTTACAGAAATTGTAAACCTAATATTGAAAATTCCTAAATTATATCTCATTATATGCTGAAGTTAAAATTGTGATCTGGAATAAATTTTACATGCTTTAAGAGTAAATAGAATTCGCCTAGTTTCTCGTTCTGATTGTTTTCTTCTTCATTGCGCATGGATTTGGTAAATACCTCTACAAGATAGGACATACCGTGATTCCCAGATCATATTAACTGTATCTGTATTTTTAAGGTAAATTAGTAAGGTGTCATTCTTGTAACTGAGTATTTATTTTCTTCTTCTTCCTAAATGACTGTTTCTTATTTTGCACAAGTGAAAACATTCCATCTATAAATTGTTTCAGTTTTACATATAGCAGTTTACACTGAATTAACAACCCACCCACATTTATCTGTCACGATCGCACCACCCTGTGTACAAGAGAGCCGCAGCTCTGCTCTCAGCTGTGTTGAGCTACCATTCTATCTCACCTCCATACTCTTGACAATTTTATTACTGATATTTAAGTATAATTTGGCTGTTTTTGTGCGTTTTCTAATGATTTTAAACGAAATGTTCGTGAGTAATGGGATTTTGCTCCACTTCCAAACTTGAAATTTTTATAAATTTCTAACTGTAATCTAGTTATTGAAACTTGAAGTAGATAGTAAGAGATGAATACCATTTAAATATTAAACCCTAAAATGTTTGAGCTTCACATAAAACAAGTTTAAAAATTGATTTCGTCTTTGAGTGTAAAAGAGAAGCATGCAAGACTCAGTATTAAGACAATTTCCTTCTGTTAAATAAACAAAATATATTACTAAAAACTATTGGTGAAATTAAATCACAAACGCAGGTAATTGGTGAGGGTTTTGGCTAGTTTTTCATTTTTTACCCTTCTTTTTAGTATTACTATTTTTTGTAGCCTTTTCAACTTTATTTATAAAAACATACAGAGAAAAAAAGTACTATGAAAAATATAAACAACAATAAACAAATATATAAATAAAAATATAGAGCGTTTAACATTCCGGTGTTATTTCATTCCCGTTAACCCAGTACATGGTAATTGATTTATTTTCACTTTATTTTAGTCACTGGCTGTTCTGCATATTTTCTTTTGTTTGCGCATGGATTTGGTAAATTCCACTCCAGGATACGACATTCCGTGATTTCCTGACTACAGAGACTTCATGTTGTTTTTTAAGGTAAATTAATTGTGTATCATTCTTTTAACTCCGTATTTATTTTCATCTTTGTTCGAAATAACGGTTTCTCATTTTGCACAGGTGAAACCATTCTATTGGGGAAATGCTTAATTACAGTGTCAGCGGAATATAAGACAAATATTGTTTCTTTTTTTCGTATAGCTGTTTACAGAGAAATAAAAAACCACCCATACCTGTCACGATCGCACCACCCCGCGTACAAGAGAGCCCCATCCCCGCTCTCAGGTGTGATGAGCAACCAATCGATCTCACCTCCATACATTATATAATTTTTTACCGATTTATAATACCGCCTAACATTTGTATAATATATAGTTTTTGTCTTAGATGTTGTAAACATATTTTACCAGTGTCATAATTACTCATGTTGAGAAACTTTTTATACGTTTGGTTTATACAGTTACATTAAATAATAATAAGTTCTTAAATATAACAATTCCTGTGTCCCGAATTTTACAGAAATTGTAAACCTAATATTGAAAATTCCAAAATTATATCTCATTATATGCTGAAGTTAAAATTGTGATCTGGAATAAATTTTACATGTTTAAGAATAAATAGAATTTGCCTAGTGCCTCGTTCTGATTGTTTTCTTCTTCATTGCGCATGGATTTGGTAAATACCTCTACAAGATAGGACATACCGTGATTCTCAGATCATATTAACTGTATCTGTATTTTTAAGGTAAATTAGTTATGTATCATTCTTGTAACTGAGTATTTATTTTCTTCTTCTTCCTAAATGACTGTTTCTTATTTTGCACAAGTGAAAACATTCCATCTGTAAATTGTTTCAGTTTTACATATAGCAGTTTACACTGAATTAACAACCCACCCATATTTATCTGTCACGATCGCACCACCCTGTGTACAAGAGAGCCGCAGCTCTGCTCTCAGCTGTGTTGAGCTACCATTCTATCTCACCTCCATACTCTTGACAATTTTATTACTGATATTTAAGTATAATTTGGCTGTTTTTGTGCGTTTTCTAATGATTTTAAACGAAATGTTCGTGAGTAATGGGATTTTGCTCCACTTCCAAACTTGAAATTTTTATAAATTTCTAACTGTAATCTAGTTATTGAAACTTGAAGTAGATAGTAATAGATGAATACCATTTAAATATTAAACCCTAAAATGTTTGAGCTTCACATAAAACAAGTTTAAAAATTGATTTCGTCTTTGAGTGTAAAAGAGAAGCATGCAAGACTCAGTATTAAGACAATTTCCTTCTGTTAAATAAACAAAATATATTACTAAAAACTATTGGTGAAATTAAATCACAAACGCAGGTAATTGGTGAGGGTTTTGGCTAGTTTTTCATTTTTTACCCTTCTTTTTAGTATTACTATTTTTTGTAGCCTTTTCAACTTTATTTATAAAAACATACAGAGAAAAAAAGTACTATGAAAAATATAAACAACAATAAACATAAATATATAAATAAAAATATAGAGCGTTTAACATTCCGGTGTTATTTCATTCCCGTTAACCCAGTACATGGTAATTGATTTATTTTCACTTTATTTTAGTCACTGGCTGTTCTGCATATTTTCTTTTGTTTGCGCATGGATTTGGTAAATTCCACTCCAGGATACGACATTCCGTGATTTTCTGACTACAGAGACTTCATGTTGTTTTTTAAGGTAAATTAATTGTGTATCATTCTTCTAACTCCGTATTTATTTTCATCTTTGTTCGAAATAACGGTTTCTCATTTTGCACAGGTGAAATCATTCTATTGGGGAAATGCTTAATTACAGTGTCAGCGGAATATAAGACAAATATTGTTTCCTTTTTTCGTATAGCTGTTTACAGAGAAGTAAAAAACCACCCATACCTGTCACGATCGCGCCACCCCGCGTACATGAGAGCCCCATCCCCGCTCTCAGGTGTGATGAGCAACCAATCGATCTCACCTCCATACATTATATAATTTTTTACCGATTTATAATACCGCCTAACATTTGTATAATATATAGTTTTTGTGTTAGATGTTGAAAACATATTTTACCAGTGTCATAATTACTCATGTTGAGAAACTTTTTATGCATTTGGTTTATACAGTTACATTAAATAATATAAGTTCTTAAATATAACAATTCCTGTGTCCCGAATTTTACAGAAATTGTAAACCTAATATTGAAAATTCCTAAATTATATCTCATTATATGCTGAAGTTAAAATTGTGATCTGGAATAAATTTTACATGCTTTAAGAGTAAATAGAATTTGCCTAGTTTCTCGTTCTGATTGTTTTCTTCTTCATTGCGCATGGATTTGGTAAATTCCTCTACAAGATAGGACATACCGTGATTCCCAGATCATATTAACTGTATCTGTATTTTTAAGGTAAATTAGTAATGTGTCATTCTTGTAACTGAGTATTTATTTTCTTCTTCTTCCTAAATGACTGTTTCTTATTTTGCACAAGAGAAAACATTCTATCTGTAAATTGTTTCAGTTTTTACATATAGCAGTTGCACATGGATATTTTCTCTTGTTTGCACTTTTGGATTGGGTGCTCTTTGATTTCCCGACCATATAGACTCCATGTTTGTTTTTTAAGGTAAATTAATTATGTGTTGTAGCTGCATATTTATGATTTTCTTCTTCTTGACTAACTGTGGCTTACTTTGCGTTAGTAAAGACATTCTATTTGTGCATTTTTTCATTATGGTGTCAGTGGCTCCTCCTATGGATTCCATGACCTTGACCTTAATCGAGAGGCTTATCCGCGTGTTAGGGATAGGGGGATGTACATACTGCAGAGTATGTATGTATGTGGCTCCCTATAAACAGGTCATCCAGGCAAATATGTCAGCGCATGGAAGTGGCTCAAAAAAGAAGGGGCCAGTTCTAACACTTGTTGAAGTGTTGTGCTCTCGCCATGCTCTTTTCTTGCGGGCTGCAACCAAGAAGCACCCCCAATTCAGGTTGGTGGTTTGGGTGGGTACCTACACCCCTGATCTAAAGGTGTTATATGATCCGTGCCAATGTAGATTCGTAACCCTCAGGGTAAAGACGTTCTTTAACAGAGCCTCAGAAGCACCTGGCGCCACCCCTGAGTATTTAAGTCACCATACTGTCAAAAGCAGGGCTCTGTGGCAACATACCTTTCTTCCCTAGCTGCTTCTGGGATTATACAGGGTAGAAAACAATAAATACACTATAACTAGTCAGGGCTTAGAACCTCCCGACGAATCTGTCCCAATAGATGTCGCTTCAGCCCCCTTGGAGACAGATGGAAAACCAGTTGCAAAGACAACAGGAGGAATGAGTGAGGAACAAAAGAGGATAGCACTCTGGCTTGCCTACCATGAGGAAGCACTGCCAACCACTTATGAGGAAACACAGCTCCAGAAAGCGGAAGGATTTTGCAGAAGCTGGGGCTAGACCCGCCCTGTTAGAAAGAGGGGAAAAGGAAGGAAAGGAGTACACTCCTGGTCCTACTCCAGAGTCAGAGGCCAAGAGGAATAGACAAGGGTGTAGTCTCTACTTTCCTAGTGGAGGATTTGTTCCGGGGTTCAGGGACAAGTTCTTGAGGGATGGAGTTGCAGCGTTAATTTGTGCTAAGAAAGAATCTGCTGCGAGAAGTAGTACCATCAGTTAAGCTTGAGGACAGGACTCAGGCAAAACTAGTCCTGCCTGATGAACTGATCAAGAGGGTGAAAGCGACGGTACTGGTACCAATACCAAATAGGAAGGCCACTCAGTTGGTCAAGCTTATGGGGATGCAGAGCCAGAAAATTGACACTTCGATGTGGAAGATCCTACAGTGAATTGAGTGGGGATCTGCAAGCCTCCTCTGCCTAGGATTGAATGAGGTATCAGCCAGGCTTCTCAAGGCAAGAGATGGGAAGGCCTTCCTGGGGACTGGAGAGGTCACACTTAGGTAGACCTCAAAGGACCCGGAAGAGAAGGGAGATAGAGAGATTCAGGAGAAGGCGTAGGGGTCAGTTGGATATGGCAATGATCCTGCAGATTAACTTGCATTACAGTAAAAGCAACTCAGTGGTCCTAACCAAGTGCCTTAATGTGAGGAACACATTGCTCTGGTGCAAGAACTGTGGCTGGTTAGGAACCATATAGGGGGACTGGTTGCAGCCAGGCTCACCTTCGCAAGTGAGGAACATGAGGATCACAGGCCGTGTGTGATAGAGGACTAGAAGCTACACTGATTTAAGAATTCTTAACCAGAGACTTTGCAGTGGTTAGAATTTAAGGTATCAGAGACATTGCTGTGGTTAGAATTTAAGGTAAGAGCAACGTAAGAGAGAGCAGGGAGCTCATCATAGTTCATCACTTACTGCACCCACAATAGAGAATTGCCCCATGCAGAATTACGTAAGTTACCTAGGTACTGCAGGGAGAGGAATCTTGGTGGGCGTGATGCCAATGCTCATAATGAGGTAGTGGGCAGCACAGACACAAATAAGCATGGTGAGTAGCTCTTTGCCTACCTGTTTGAAGAAAACCTTCTGGTTCTAAACAACAGGTGTCGAACCAACATTTGTTACATCAAACAGAAGGGAGGTACTAGATACCACCTTCTGTAATAGACAGATGATAAAGTGGAAGCATGACTGAAAGATTTCGGGTAAGCCCTCTACGTCAAACCAGCAGATCATTACTGCTAAGATGAGGAGAGTGGTTCCCATGGGGTGTGGTTTAAGAACTCGAGATGAACAAACTGGGAAGGTTCTAAGTCCTCGGTGAGGAGGCAGATGTCAGACTTCCATGGTAAGTATAGTACACCAAACGATTTGTAAAATACTGAGGCCTGCATTAGGACTGTAATTTCCCCGTCATTTGAGGAAAATTGCCCTCTCTCGTGGATAAACACTGGACGTGGTAAGGTTATGTGAAACTGTTAGTTAGAGGCTAGATGGAAAGAGACTAGAAGGCTCTTGAGCAAGGACGAAGAATACGGTGGATACCTGGAAAGCATATAAAGACAGCCAGTTCCTCTATAAAAATCTCATGAAGGAGGTTAAACAGACTTCCTGGGAAAGTGGTGCTCAGAGACTAACACACTGAGTGACACTGCTAGACTGTTTAAGGTGTTAGCAGATACACTAAGGGCCTTCTTATGTTTGTCAAGAAGGCTGGTGGTAGCTTTACTGACACCCCAGAAGAAACCCTGCGTTTTCTGATAAACAGTTTTTCCGATATTAGACCGGTGGGGGATGGTGCTCATAACCTCCGCCATACGATCCCAAAGGCGGACTGGAATATAGCTGGGCAGGTGATATCGGCGCAAAAGGTGAGAGGCGGTTCTGTCTTTTGAGCTTTTTGAAGCACCTGGATTGGATATTATTACTACAGAGTGGTGCTCAGAGACTAACACACTGAGTAACACTGCTAGACTGTTTAAGGTGTTAGCAGATGCACCGAGGGTCATTGAGACTTCATTGAGGGTCAAATCAACCACAAGGGGATATGTATTGGGGCTTTTCTTAATGTGGAAGGAGCATTTAATAGCACCTCTAGGCTAGCCATCAAGAAAGCAGCTAAGGATTTCTGACAGAATTATAAGTATAATAACGGATTTCTGACAAAAAACTGTATGAGTACTGCATGCTGAATAGGGTCCAAGATAAGTGGGATGGTCTCGGATGGCTGCCTGCAAGGTTGGGGAATTTATCCCCTCTGCTGTGAAGCCTTGTCATGGACAGTCTACGAAGGATGCTCTGTGGAATGGGTGTTAAGGTGGTAGAATATAGGAATGACATAGCTATTTTTGTTAGGTGGGCCATTTGAAGAGGTACTTAGAGATCTGCTTCAAGAGGCACTCAATGTAACAGAAGCAAGGTGCAGGGAAAAAGCACTATACATTCAAGGAGAGAAATCTGGGGCACTCATCTTATCTAGGCGATATAAAACTAAATTGTTGGAGATGAAGGAAATTGGTATTACCAAAATAAGCTACTTTGAGAGCGCTCAATATCTGGGAGTTATTATAGATAGGAAGCTACACTGACTTGTGTTCTAGGAGGATAGGTGCAAAAAGCGATAGCTACGTTCTGGCAATGCAGAGGAGCAATAGGTATGAGATGAGGTTTGGATACACGTCTGATGAACTGGATTTATTCTGCCATCATGGTGCGGAGGTTAGTCTTTGTCTTGATCATGTGGTGGGACAGGGAACAGAAAGAAACAAGAGAGTGCTGAACTGCATGCAGGGCCTCTTCCTTAGAGGCATAACAGCTATGAGGAGCAGCACACCATGAGGCCATGGGGGTTATTTTGCGTTTTCCATCCTTAGTTCTTCAAATTAGGATGGAGGCAATGAAAACTACATACTGGTTGAGTTGTAGCGGGCTGTGGACCACAAGTAGCAAACGACATAAACCACTATTTGAAGATTCACTGAAATAGCTCAGGATAACATACTGTCTCTTATAAGGGAAAAAAGAAATGACTAAATCTTTATTCCTGCAAGAGAAGCATGGAACATGGTGAAATCTTGTTCACAGATCGGTCCAAGATGAAGGAAGGAATAGGATTCGGATTTAACGGACCTAGATACCAAGACAGATACAAATCGTATTTGTAAGACTACAACTCTGTTTTCCAGGCAGAGCTGCTCGTGATCAAAATATGTGGTGAGGAAATAATGAAGTCTGATCACCTATTCAAGAGAGGCAAGACCATTTGGATTTGCTCGGACATTCAGGCAGCTCTGAAGGCTATAGGTAAGTCTAGTGCCAGCTCTAACCTGGTGGCTGGGACTATAGCTTCTCTAGCAGAGCTGTGTAAGTATAATTCGCTCAACCTAACCTGGATTCCAGGACATTCTGGCTGGATAGGGAATGAAAGAGCAGACGCTTTAGCAAAACAAGGTAGGTATAACAAGGGGAAGAATGGAATGCTACTTTGGGGTACAACATATCCAAGGTGTTGTGGGGATACTCGGAAGACTTGTGCGGCAAGGAACTACTCTCCTTAAGTAGACCTTAATTCAGAGCTGCTGTAGACCTGATCACAGGCCATGGGAATCTGAGGGGAATCCAATACAAAATTGGAAGATCTAGGTCTCCTGTGTGCAAGAGATGTGACAAGGACCAAGAGGAAAGCCCAATTCACGTGCTCTGTGTGTGCCCTGATTTGCGAGCTGCAAGGAGAAAGTGGTTAGGCTGGCAGGTATGTACAACAGAGGATATCAGAAGATTTAGCATCAGGTGGGTACTTGGATTCTGCAAAGAGGTAGGTATCTACTAAGCTAATCCTGTGGTGGGGATGGGAAGAGAATACAATGGCTATAGCTAAGTGCTCTACACCGTAAGGTCCCTCTAAGTCTTCTATTAATCATATTAAATAAAATAATAATGGTATCAGCGGAATAAGATACAAATATTGTTTTCATTTTTTGCATAGCATATTATACTGAAATATAAACCCACCCATAGTGTCTATCACAATTGCACCATCCACGTATAACACACCCCCAGCTATGTTGTCAGGTACGATAAGCAACCAATCGATCTCAACTCTAAACACTTGATAATTTTTTACTGATTTGTAATAACCGCCTAACTTTTGCATAATATATAGCGATTGTGTTAGATATTCAAAACATATTATGACAGAGTGATATTTACTTATGTTGAAAAACCTTTTATACTTTTGGTGAATATTGTTACGTTAAATAATATAAATTGTTAAGTATAACAATTCCCGTCCCGAATATTACAGAAATTGTATACATAAAATAGAAAATTCTCAAACTAAATCATATTATGTGCTGGAGTTAAAATTGTGATCTGGAATAAATTTTACAAGCTTTATGAATAAATATAAGTCGCCTAGATTTCCGTTCTGATTATTTTCTCTTGTTTGCACATGGATTTGGTGAATTCCTCTCAAGGATACGGTAATTTCTTGACCTTATTAATGCTATATAAAATGAATTGTGTGTCATAGTTGTAACTTTTATATTGATTTTCTTCTTCTTCCTAAATAACTGTTTCTTATTTTGCCCGACTGAAAACATTTCATTTGTTAATTGTTTCATTAAAGTGTCAGCAGAATATAATACAAATATTGTTTCCTGTTTTCGCATAGCAGTTTACACTGAAATAAAAATCCACCCGTAGTTATCTGTCATGATCCCCCCCCCCCCCTGCGTACAAGAGAGCCTCGGCCCTGCTCTAAGGTGTGATAAACAACCAATCGATATAACCTCCATACACTTGATAGTTTTTATTGATTTGTAATACCCTCTGAATTTTGTATAATATATAGTGATTGTATTAGATATTGAAAACATATTATATCAGTGTCATAATTAGTTACGTTAACTAATAAAAATTCCAATCCCGAATTTTACAGAAATTCTAAACATAAAATAGAAAATCTCAGATTAAATCATATTATGTGCTGAAGTTAAAATTGTGACCTGGAATAAATTTTACAAGCTTTATGAATAAATAAAAATTGCCTAGTTTTCATTTCTTTTTTCTCTTGTTTGCAAATAGATTTGTAAAATTCCATTCCAGGATAGGACATAATAAGATTTCCTGACCATATTAACTCCATGTTGGTTTTTAGGGCAAATTATTTATGTCATTCTTGTAACTGTGTATTAATTTCTTTTTCTTCTTAAATAACTGTTTATTATTTTGCACAAGTGGAACATTGTATCTGTGAATTTTTTTGTTTTTTGCATAGCAGTTTGCACTGAAATAAAAAACACCCATAGTTATCTATCACGATCGCACCACCCCTCATAGAAGAGAGCCCCAGTCCCGCCTTAAAGTGTGATAAGCAACCAATTGATCCCATCTTCATACACTTGATAATTTTTTACTGATTTGTAATAACCGCCTAACTTTTGCATAATATATAGCGATTGTGTTAGATATTCAAAACATATTATGACAGAGTGATATTTACTTATGTTGAAAAACCTTTTATACTTTTGGTGAATATTGTTACGTTAAATAATATAAATTGTTAAGTATAACAATTCCCGTCCCGAATATTACAGAAATTGTATACATAAAATAGAAAATTCTCAAACTAAATCATATTATGTGCTGGAGTTAAAATTGTGATCTGGAATAAATTTTACAAGCTTTATGAATAAATATAAGTCGCCTAAATTTCTGTTCTGATTATTTTCTCTTGTTTGCACATGGATTTGGTGAATTCCTCTTAAGGATACGGTAATTTCTTGACCTTATTAATGCTATATAAAATGAATTGTGTGTCATAGTTGTAACTTTCATATTTATTTTCTTCTTCTTCCTAAATAACTGTTTCTTATTTTGCCCGACTGAAAACATTTCATTTGTTAATTGTTTCATTAGTGTCAGCAGAATATAATACAAATATTGTTTCCTGTTTTCGCATAGCAGTTTACACTGAAATAAAAATCCACCCGTAGTTATCTGTCATGATCCCCCCCCCCCCCTGCGTACAAGAGAGCCTCGGCCCTGCTCTAAGGTGTGATAAACAACCAATCCATCTAACCTCCATACACTTGATAGTTTTTATTGATTTGTAATACCCTCTGAATTTTGTATAATATATAGTGATTGTATTAGATATTGAAAACATATTATATCAGTGTCATAATTAGTTACGTTAACTAATAAAAATTCCAATCCCGAATTTTACAGAAATTCTAAACATAAAATAGAAAATTTCAGATTAAATCATAATATGCGCTGAAGTTAAAAATTGTGTTCCTGGAATAAATGAATTTTTCATGCTTTCGAATAAATAGAAATCAGTTTCCCGTTCTGATTGTTTTTTCTTGTTTGCACATGGATTTGGTAAATTCTACTCCAGGATAGGACATACTGAGATTTCCTGACCATATTACCTCCAGTTTTGTTTCGTAAGGTAAATAATTATTTGTCATTCTTATTTATTTTCTTACAGAATATATAATAATAAAAACAAGTTAAATACTTGAAAATACCAGGATAGTGTTGTTGGGGAAATATAAACACAAACACAGGTAATTGGTGAGGGTTTTGACTAGTTTTTCATTTTGTACCTTACTTTTTAGTATTATTATATTTTGCAGCCCTTTTAATTTCATTTATAAACCAAACAGAGAAAGTAAAATAGTTTGAATAATATAGACAATAAAAACAACAAATAAATAAAGCAAAATATGAGTGTTTGACTTACCGGTGTTGTTTTCTTCTGGTTTACCCAGAGCACGTCATTGATTTCCTTACACTTTAATTTTAGGCACTGCCCGTTCGTTTTGTTTTTTCTTGTTTTCACATGGATTTGGTGAATTCCACTCCAGGATAGAACACTGCATGATTTCCTGATCATATAGACTTCTGAAATCCATAGCAATTGTAAACATAAAATAGGAAATCTTCAAATTAATCATAATATGTGCTGATAATTATAGTTCTAACCTGGAATAAATTTCACTTTTTTTTAGAACAACTGTAGAAGTTACCTTGTGTTCTGTATTTGTCCTCTCTAACATACAAATACCTATAATGAATAAATTAACATATAATTTATTTATTAATTAATTACCTTTCACCTATAATTATACCTAGATTGACATTTAAAGAATAACTTTTTTTAGGTGTTGCCTCTAGTCTCCATTTTTACCCTTTTTTCAGGCTATCATTTTTTGTAACCTATTTTGGTTTTTATTTATAGAAACATACAGAGAAAATAATTAACATGCAAAATATAAACAATAAAAATAAGTATTAAGTAGTTTTGTTTTAAAACTGAAAATGTGGTTTCCTTTCTGCTGACCCATGTGATTATGATTTATTTCTTCTTTGTGTTTATATCTCATTTCTCTGTAGAGTGCGCATTTCATTTCAAAAAAGTTTTTGTTTTCTTGATTTAATGTGGATTTTGGGAATATCAATCCAGGATAGGACATCTCATAGTCTGCTGTTGATATAGACTCCATGTTGATATTTAATGTAAATTTATAATTTCCATTCCTTCAACCGTGTGTTTATTCAATTGTTTATTTTTTTGTGTTCCATTTAATTATTAGTGTTTTACTATTTCATAATTGTTACACATTCAACTCATACTTTTCAATAATGCATTTGACTATCAGACTTCTTAGAATAATATAAATATATTTTTTTTTGTGGGCATACACTGCCAATTTTTCATTTAATGAATGTGGATCGTGTTTACATTACACTCATGTTGAAAAAATATGAGACTGTATCACAGTGTGAAACAAATGCACTGAATTTTAATATTTTGTAACAAACCAGTAGAAAACTATCATAAAAACCAATGATTGTTGATTGTTCATATTAAAAACTCACAACGACAGAAATTATGCTAAAGATGACATATCTTTTAAATGTTAGTTTTCTACAGTAACATTTAGTGCATTAAACAACAACAGCACTGCTGAGTCAGACAGTAAATTCCTGAGGTTGGGGTAAGAGCACAGTCAGATTAATTGTACACACCAAGGGAGAGGAGAAGATTTTTCTTCAGTAATTTTAAAACATATTATTACCATGTTATAATTACACCTGTAGATAAAAATGTTATTCTGTAGATTCTTTATATATTATATAATAATAATATCTATTCTTAGATTTTAAAATTTCTGTGCATCGAATATTTATCTTTTAAACATAAATTTTAAAATAATTCAATATTAGGCATTTGGCAACATACAACTATTAGTATACAGATGTTTGAATATTCTGGTCTCAATTCCAGAATATCTATTGCTTCTATAATATAAGCAATTTTAATATTTTTACAATAATAAAATTAAAACATTATATTATTGTCAAAATACATAATAGAGATTGGTTAACTTACATGAGTTGTATGAATACAAAAACAACCTCACTCTGCCCACTATTATTACTCACAATTTTTCATACACATTATCTAAAAATAATTCACCAAAACTACTAAGTGATCACTCAGAATCATTCTACAATATTCAAATATATGATGAATTACACTAATGAGTAAACATTCTTGTTGTATGATTTGAATATTGTAGAATGATTCTGAGTGATCACTTAGTAGTTTTGGTGAATTATTTTTAGATAATGTGTATGAAAAATTGTGAGTAATAATAGTGGGCAGAGTGAGGTTGTTTTTGTATTCATACAACTCATGTAAGTTAGCCAATCTCTATTATGTATTTTGACAATAATATAATAATGTTTTAATTTTATTATTGTAAAAATATTAAAATTGCTTATATTATAGAAGTAATAGAGATATTATACTTTATTTAAATTTAACCAAGTATTATAATTTATGTAGGCATATTCTTGTTAATATTTCTTTATTCCTAACTAAGCAATAGTTTAGATTTTGTTGGGAATTTACATACCAAGCACAAGTTCAAATTCTGAATACTTCTCTTTTTATGTAAATAAAATTTGTTCCAAAATGTCATGGTAACAATGTTAATAATGGACTATTTAAACAAAGGATAGTAACATTTTTATTAAAACACTCTTAAATATTCTACAACTTCCCTATAGTAGCACTTACTTATATTTATTGAGGATGGCCTTTTCGGGAGATGTGTCCTATTGTCAACTCTTGACCATAACTGATATCAAGGTTTTTGTAGGTTTGGGTTGGGGTGGGAGGTTGTATTTGGTGAATATTAGGAGTTACGATGTCGAGTGTGTGAGTTATAAGGTAATTGGGTGTTGAGTATGTGTGTTATTTCTATAAACTTTTGACACTGCCGCTACAGGCGGAACACTCGTCATATTTATATAATTATGCTGGTAATAAAACTTATTTCATATTTAAACACTATTTATTACTTCACATCTTTCTTAAAACAAAACTCTAAAACAAAGAACTGAGAAAAAACCTAAAAAAAATTACAAATCATCTGTTAATTTATATAATGTTCTTTTTCTTTTTTTTTTTCCATAGAGGATTGTCATAGAGTATTATATTATTGCATTCACAACATACTCCCACCTTTTGAGTTATGGTTTAACTCAAAACATTAAAAAATAGTATATTGTTAAAAGATTAATCAACAAATTTTTGTGGAAGCTTAATTTGTCTGCCACTTCTTGAATATGTCACAATTTTATTTTCTTTTGTCACATTATCTTCTTCCAGGTGTAGTTCATGTTCATTGGTTTTTGTCACTTTTGGTTTAATCTTTTCTTTTAATTGTTCTTGGATGGTTTCTTCTTGCATTTCAAGAGGATATAGTCTTTGTATTGGTCTCAATAAACTTCCAAAAGCAGTCTTCAATTGCACTAATCTACACACTCCATCTCTACTAATGATAGTCTTTTCTATCAGTCCTATTGGCCAATCAATTCTTTTTTTATTTTCAACTTCAATCAGTACTAATTCTCCAACCACTTCAAATACTGCGGCATCTCGTACTCTACTTTCAGGTAAGGGTGGAGTGATTGTTTCTACATTTTTTGAATTATGTCTCTGACAAGGAATACATTTTTTCAAAGTATTACTTATTGTTTTTCTTCCTCTCAATATCCAATAGTTTTCTCTTAATAAACTTAAGAGACCTTGAACTCCCACATGACATGATCTCTTATGTATTGTAAGAATAAGAATATCTACAATGTCATGTTTTGATGGTAGAACAACAGGAAATTTAAAATTTTCCAAATCCTTTCTTTCTGTTAATTTTGTCTTTAGCCTTATAATACCATCAGCAGCCATAAATGGTGACAATGAAGCCAATTTAGGCTCCCTTATTCCTTCAAATGATTGCTGTTGAACAATTCTAATTATAAAATTGTTAGCTTCAATAATCTCCTTACATGACAAAACTTTACTCACACACTTTTCCTTCTTTGAGGGGTTACAATTATGAATAAATCTCAGCAACCATGCAAAAACACACACAATCTTATCAAAATCATTTGAAAAGTAATAAAACCAATCTTTTGGGTAATTATTACTTAAAAGTGAAGGTGTAGGTCCTTTCTTTTTTTCTAAAGAAATTAATTCTTCGTCAGGTTCAGGTTCATTTGATGGCCAGGTATCTTCAGGCAACTTCAACCATGACGGGCCCTCCCACCATCTGGAACTAATCAACCTGGAAACTGAACATCCTCTACTGGGCAAGTCTGCTGGATTCATAGTGCCGGGAATGTGCCGCCAAGATGTTCTGGAAGTGAGGCTGCAGATTTCTTCAACTCTATTTCTAACAAATACTCCCCAGTTTTCTTCTCTTTTAATCCAAGCTATTACTGTAGAAGAGTCACTCCAATAAAAAAATTTAATATTACATTCAAATTTGTTTTCATCTCTTAATTCTTGCACTACTGAAGAACCTAATCTAGCACCTATAGTAGCAGCCATTAGTTCAAGTCTGGGTATTGTCATCTTCTTTACAGGTGCTACACGTGACTTTGCCTGGATTAGCTGTAATTGAATACATGTACTAAGTTCAAAACGCATAAATACTGCTGTTGAGTACGCAAATTTGCTGGCATCACAAAATATGTGAACTGATACAGAAATGATTACGTCATCCACACCTTGTAGCCATCGTGGAATCTTCATCTCTTTTAATTGATCGAGTTCCTGAAACCATATATTGAATCGTTGTTTGATTTCTTCTGGTACTTCTTTGTCCCACCCACAATTATCTTTCCAGCATTCCTGCAATAATAACTTAGGGCATATGGAAATAGGACAAGTGAATCCAATAGGATCGAACAATCTGTGTGCAGTGGACAATATAACACGTTGTGTTACCAAGTTCTCTTCTAAATTTACTATTTTATGAAAACTCACAGAAATTGTGTCTTCTTTCTTGTCCCAGGTGAGACCTAGGACTGAAGCCTCTGTCTTGTCTTCCAGACCAGGTTCAGTATATTCCCATCCTCGCAGCTCAAACTTTCCCAAAGAAAATATTTGTATTGCTTCTGAAATGAACTGTTTCAAATCCCTTTCATTATTTACACCTGTAACACAGTTATCAACATAGAAACTTTTAAACAACTTTTCTATTGTACATTTAGAAAATTGATTGTCTTCAGCACACGGTACTAAATACTTCTGCAGGTGGTAGTTGATGACGGCATTGAGCAAAAATGGACTACTTGAGACTCCAAAAACAACTCTTCTATGTCGGAAAATCTTGAGTGATCCATCTGTGTTTTGCCACAGAAATCTTAGGAAATCTCTGTCCTCTTCATACAAACTTATTTGCAAAAACGCCTTTTTTATGTCAGCGATAACTCCTATTTTATAAAGTCGAAAACGTAAAAGCAAAGCTGGTATTATTTCAATTAAGTTAATACCTATTTCCAAACACTGATTAAGGGAATAGTAACCCTTTTCTTTAGACGAGGCATCAAAAACCGGTCTTACTGCAGTGGTGCTGTTTTCTTTTATCACTGGTCTATGAGGTAAATAGTGACCTTCATCCCATTTGCTTATTGGGATTTCCTCAATAACACCATCTTCCAGCCAATCTGAAAACACATTGTTATATACATTATATAAACTTTCATTTGTTAGCTTTTCCACTGAGTTTTCAAGCCTTTTTTTTGCAAGATTGAAATTTCTTGGAACTTCTGGGTGGTCTTCGGACCAAGGTAATTTGACTTCATAGCGTCCTTCTTCATTTACTCTCACAGTTTCCAAAAATTGTGTTTGAACAGAATGTTCAATTTCTTGTTTGCTTCTGGTCTGTAGTGGGTCTTTTATACCTAAAACATCCATTTCCCACAGCTTGCATATTGAATTACTTTGTACAAACATAGAAAGTGCTGTCATAGAACTAAATTCTTTACTTTCTTGAAATTTTCCTGTCAAAACCCATCCTAAATGAGTTTCAAGGGCTATAATACCACAATCTAGAACCTCTTTTCTTCCAGTTAGAAGTTTCCCATATATGTCAGCCCCAATTAATATCTCAATTGGACTGTCTGCATCCTGAAACAATTTAATACCTCTTTCCATCAGTTCATCAGTCCATCTTCCTGGTTTCAAGGCAGGAACATAAGTACAAATATTTATTTCACTAAGTGCCTTGAAATTACAAGAATATGTTTTATCTATACTTTGTAGTCTGACTTTGTAGCATGCATGATTGCGAGGCTTAGTGACCTCTCCTCCAAACAGGCCATGTAATAATGTTTCTTCACCACAAGTGTCATATTTCATTTTTTCAACAGTCGATTTCCTTATGTATGACCTCTGGGATCCACTGTCAAAAAGTAAACGCACATTGAGTTCTTTTGTGTCACTAACAGCCTTGACAACAAGAGTTTGCATGTAAACCTGATTGCCATTCACATTGGACAAGGAATTCTCAAAATTGGGCTCAGCTTCTTTTTCCTCGCATTTAGGTTTAATGTTAGACCTATTAAAATTATTCTGCAACTTTGAACACATAAGTGGTACATGTTTTCCATTACAAATAATACATTTAACAATAGCTCTGCAATGTTTACTTAAATGTCCTACTTTTGTACAAGAAAAGCAACACCTTTTGCTAGTAAGAATATTCTGCCTTTCTTCTAAAGACATGTCCCTAGCTTTAAAACAGTTTTCACTTAAATGACCACCGTCACAAAACACACACATCGATAACTTCGTCTTATCTGTGCTTACTGTAGACGTATTTGATTTTACATTTACAAGGCCAGCTGCTGTAACATTGCTGGTAGGCCTTCTTGTATTTTTAATATGCTTATCTTTACTTGCAAAGTCTCTTTTATATGAACTCGTAGGATTATCACCTGTTGATACTTTTGTTTTTTGTAAACCAAATCCCTGTTTAGCTAAGTTTATTCTTTCTTCTCCCTCCACTTCAATTTTCAAAAAATTCATTAGGCTATCTAGCCTACTTTTACTTTCTGACGCGGTCTCGTCCTGTTGAGAGTTAGGCCTACTTCTCTGCCAAGCTATTAATAAATCCTCCCTGAGACAAGATTCTACTAATGGGAAGAGCATAGCAGCGTACTTCTCCTTTGTTACACCTAAAGTTTCTAAACACCTTAGTTTTGACTCAATTTGATCATAAAGTGAGGAAATAGTAATTTTACTTCCACTGCTATTTAATGTTATTACAATTTTCAAGATTTCTCTTATGTAAAACTCTACTAACAGGTCATCTTTGGCAAAGCGAGATTTTAAATGTTCAATAGCCTGTTCATAACTACGTCCACATGGGGGAAAACTCTCGACAATTTCCCTAGCCTTAGTATTAGGGATAGTCGCTTGCAGGAGATACTGATACTTGTCATCAGAATCAATACAGGGGTCTTCATGGATTTTCTTAAATTGGCCCCAAAACGGCAACCAATCACTAATATCACCACCAAACTTTTTAAACTCAAGTGTGGGTAACTTAAATTTACGTTTTTCTACATTCACACTAGTATCTGTCTTAGGCCTAGCCTTGTCAATAGCCTGTTCAACTAAATACTCAACTATTTTAAACTTGCCTGAGTATTCATCGGCAGATTCTACCTCATTTTCTAAAACTTCAGTAGATGCATTTTCATTTAGTAAAACTTCAATAATTTCTCGGTCTAAGACCTCCAATTGATTATGTTTTTCACGTAATAGCTCTAAATTAGCTTTTAACAAAATCACATCATCTTCATTTTTTATGGATTCTAATAATGTATTGTGTAAACGTGAAAATCCAGTTCTAAACAATTTTCTTTTCTTTTTCAGAGCATCCATTATAAAATACTTACTAATGGATCATAGATTTTAACTGTAACCAAATTATTATCCTGTCACGGTCGCCATATGTTATTTCTATAAACTTTTGACACTGCCGCTACAGGCGGAACACTCGTCATATTTATATAATTATGCTGGTAATAAAACTTATTTCATATTTAAACACTATTTATTACTTCACATCTTTCTTAAAACAAAACTCTAAAACAAAGAACTGAGAAAAAACCTAAAAAAAATTACAAATCATCTGTTAATTTATATAATGTTCTTTTTCTTTTTTTTTTCCATAGAGGATTGTCATAGAGTATTATATTATTGCATTCACAACAATGTGTATAGGGGGTAGTTTGAAATGTTTGTATATTTCGTATTGTTCGGTTTTGTATCGTTGGTTATTTTTGTATTGTTTATAAAAATTTTGAAGGTTGGATGTTATGTTAATGTAGACAAAACCACATTTTACACAACAATAAATACTCAGATGACATTATTTATTGGTATAGATACGTCAATGATATTTTTTTTCCTGGCGAAAAACCAATTATGGTTATCATTGCCTAACTAAAATGTTATTTGAAAAGTAAATTTAGAATAAGATGAATAAATATAATCAAACAAAATAAAATAAATGGTTAAAACTAATTTTAATTATCTAAAACTAAACAAAATAATATTTAAATTATAGATTTTAAATATTGTTATTTAGATTCAGGTGGCGTTAGAAAGAGATGACATGGTCAATAGCCGTGAAATCGTCCCTTAAAACCATCTTTAAACTTCCTCGAAGATCGTAACATAAATACAAATCAGTCAACCCATCACAGTCAAGCAGAATGTGCTTGACTGTGATGGTACCTCCACAAAACTGACTCAGTGGTGAATCCTCATGCCACATCAACCATCCATGTGTTAACAAAGAGTGACCGATGCGAAGATGAGTAACCACCACTTCCTCCCTACAATTCGAACGAACAGATTACCTCCATGGTAGGACGGTATTCTTGATGTCCCTCAGCTTGTTTCCATTTATATTTTGCCATTCTTTATTCCAAACAGAGAACAGAGTAATTTTAACATTGTTTACAAAATCTGATGCCATCATACATTGTGTCGATGGCACCATACTTGTGGCTAGATTTGCACCTTTTTCTGCTTTAGTGTTTCCGAATATTCCACAGTGACCAGGGACCCAACAAAATGACACCTCATAATTGGAGCCTGTGTATTGAGCACAAGATGTCTCTAACTAATGAGTTCTTAGTGTACATTTCCTGAATAGCCTGAAGAGCACTTTTGGAATCGGAACATACAAGATAATTAGATGTTGCAGATGGAATTGATCTTAAAGCTTGGAAAATGGCAAAGTTTTGCAGTAAAAACGCTACAGCCTGAGGGCAAACAGTAGGTGAAGGTTTGTCCTACCATATAAAATGCACACCCTATTCCATTGTGTAGTTTTGAATCATCTGTGAATATAGTCACAGTATGTTGGTGAGTTAGTTGTATCTGCAAAAACTTCTGATGATAAATAACGTCAGGAGTATTGTGTGTTCGGTATCTGGACAATGAGAAATCAAATTTTGGCTTTCTTATTGTCCATGGAGGGATGTACACAATGTCCGTTCGAATATAGGCGGATATTCTAAATTTAGGTTACTAAACATGCATAACATTCTTATTCCAAAGGGAGCAGTTGAACCTTGATGGGCAACGTAACGATCCTCGAGGTAGTTATCAAAAACTGCTTTGAATGCCGGATGCTTAGGTTAACTTCAAAGACCAGTGTAATATGAAATTTGAAGCATTTAAAGTCAAATTCAGAGAGATGGTTTTCCAGCTTCAACGAGCAGGCTGGAGATTTGGCTTGGTCTAAAAGCACCAGTAGAAAGTCTAGAGCACCAGTAAGGCCAGAGTGGTGTATTGAATCAAGAAGTTTCAGAACCATAGGTCGAGCAGATGAATAGGCTATACAGCCGTAATGTATGTGCAGTCTTACAACGGATAGAAATGGAGCATACAGGATCTGTCTGCTCCCCAATTGGTACCAGTAAGAACTCTTAACATATCCAATATCTTGCTGCACCGGGTCCTCAAGTTACGCACATGCGGATTCCATGAGTTTTTTTACCCAAAAATTTCACATTATCTGCGGTAGCCCGTAAAGCCCGTAGATTTGGTCCATTCTTGCAATTTATTAATGACTAATTGAAGGGACCTTTCCGCTGTTTCCATACTTCTAACAGCCACATATATACAAAAATCGTCTACAAACAGGGAATAGTAGACCGCTGACTGTACGATTGAAGTCACACTGTTAATGGCAATGGTAGTGTCGCACTCAAAACGCCACCCTGTAGTACACCATTCTCTAGTTTGTAGCTATTAGAATATGTGCCTTCTAGACATAAACGAAAAGCCCTGTTATTTAAATAATTCTGTATAAAAGCAATACCCCTTGATTTCAAAACATTCAAAATTCCTTTTCTCCATGCCATATCATATGTCTTCTCAAGTTCAAAGAAAACAGCGATGAGAGTTTGTCCAAGAGAAAGGTATTCTGACTCAAACGAAACCAATTGGTCAACTGATGGACATCCTTGTTTGGAACCACACTGATCATTAGAAATAAGTTTGTTTGTTTCTAGGTACCAGACAAGACGCCGGTTGATCATCTTCTCCAGTAGTTTGCATAAGCATCTGGTAAGAGAAATTAGTCTATAACTACTGGGAGTAGTTTTGTCCTTCCCTTGTTTTAAAAGAGAAATTATTGTTGTTTCTAACCAAGCCTCGGGAAATCCGTTCTCCTAGTATATACGGTTGTATATTCGAAGGCAAACTAGTTTTACAGATAGTGGTAGATTTTAATTATGGAATATACAATATCATCCTAGCCTGGAGCTGAATCTTTTGTTGACAAGAGAGCTGACTCTAGTTCATCAATAGAGAAATGAATATTTAAACAAGAATTTTCATACAACCAACGGTGAAAGGTAAGGCTTCTTGTTTACGCTTGTACACCTGGAAGCGTCCGTGTATGCAGAAGAAGAAGATTTTGAGAACGATAATGCTAGTACACTGGCAATTTCCTCACAGTCCGTGGTAAAAACTCCATCCAGATGCCTTAATGAAATTAATGGCATCGGAACAGAAGGACCGCAGACGGATCATAATTTCTTCCATGGATAGAGCTGAAGTTCTGCAATGTATTGCAATTCTGCCAATGTACTGCAACCATGATTCTCGTTTACTTTGCCTACATATTCTCTGTACTGTAGATTTTATATATTTCCAGGTTTTCACTCATTCGATGTCTTTTGAACTGGTTGAAAGCTTTTCTTCATAAACAAAGGATTACAGTGCACTCATCATTCCACCACAGAACAGCTGGCCGTCATGATTTGGATGAGGTTTTTGGAATTGCCTTACTGGCGGTATTCAAAACAGTTTTTGTAAATGAATTCACAATGTCATCAATGGGAGCCAGGTCTTCCAAGTCCAGTGGTTCTAGATCTTGTGAGAATTGTTCCCAGTTGGCTTTTTTCAAGATCCAATGGGAATGTCTAACACAACAGGGTGAGGAGTCATACAAAGAGATCTCAATGGGTTTATGATCACTACTATACAGATCATTTAGAACTGACCATGTCAATCTTGTAGCCAAAGCAGGACTGCACATCGACAAATCAACAGCTGTCCATCTGCCTGTAGACGCTGCTAAATGTGTTGGAGAACCGTCATTTAGCAGGTATAAATCCAGTTCCGATCTGACACTCAACTAGATGCCCTCGTGAGTTCCATTCTGGTGAACCTCATGAAATGTAGTGGGCATTGAAATCACCCACCAATAAAAACAGTCAGTAAGTGGTTTATAAGGTCTACAAAGTCTCTCTGTTGCAGATTGTCACTTGGTAGACACAAAAGTAGACACAACATTGAATGGCTACTGCATCAACACAGTTACAGGTTAGAATGGCTACGCCACCTCTAGCTCGATTTTCTGTAACCAAATCCGATCTGTAAACTGAATACTCCTTTAGATGAAAATTGTGCGATTCATGAAGTTGTGTCTCTTGAATACAAATGTACATAGGAGACCAATCTCTCAATATTACTTTGAGATCCTCAACGTGACTTCTAACACCGTTGATATTCCACTGAATCACGGATTGTTTAGGTGTAGACATTGTTGTTTAGTGAAAAGGATTGACCTGGCTCTCATTGTTGTCATTAGATATTAATTTACCTGGAATGTCAGGAGACGCCTCAGGCAATGTATCATCAGATGCCATCACCGCTATTGCAGTGGTAGAACCTGAGGAATTTGTTTGCTCAGGAGGTGAGAGAGAATGAGCCCCTCCTTTGGCCTTTGGTTTTTTATGCACCTACTTTAATTGGTACGTTCTTTGTTGAAATAGCAAGATTTGGTTTATTTTTTCTACCCTTTAAGGGTACGGACTTATAGCTTTTAGTTCTATCCATTAATTCTATCAGTGTCTTTCTTTTGTGAAGAGATACCTGTGCAGACATGCCTGTATTGGCTGATTAGCTACGTACTAGCAAATCACTTGACATGGTCACTGGTTGTCATATATTTAATAAAGGCCCATTTGTAACTAAAATCAGAATGTGAGCAACTTGCTCAGTTAAGACTTAAATTTTTTTGGTCAAGTCTGGAACTGGACGACTTTGTAATGCTCACAAAGCAGCATATGATTTACGACAACTTTTGGTTGGGTAGCTTTAAAGATCTTCTTGGCTTCTGCAAATGATATCCTCTGGTTAGCCATAATGCCAAGGATTGCCTTCTCCTCCTTAAAGTGAGGACAGTTGTAAGATCGTGCTGGGTGACCACCCACACAGTTACTGCACTTTGGGGAGTTAACGCAATCTTTTTCATCATGGCCTTCCATGCTACACTTACATACACCCTGTTTAGAACACGTAGAACTAATGTGCCCAAAACACTGACACTTGAAGTATCACCATAAGGCTTCACTGACCGCCTTTGGAAACCTGCATTAATATATTCAGGTATCTCCGGTTTTCCACAAGTGAGAATAAACATGACTGTTGCAATTTTTTCACCTTTTTTGGATTCCATAATAATCACAACATCTGTAACAGACTCTGACAAAAGTTTGGACTTAATTTCATTTATTGGGGCATACATCAAGTCCCTGCATGTATGTCCCTGGATCAACCCCTTTGAGAAATTCAAGGATCTATGGGAAGTCACAGATACCTTGACCTGGTCAAAGAAGGAGGTTGTTTTTAAGAGAGATCGTGTCTGTTTTTCACTACTAGTTGCAACAAGCAATGTCCCATTCCTCATTTTCTTGATAGATGAGACAGGACTTCCAGCACAGGCAGTAATTTCCTTATTTATAAGAAAGGGAGAAACTCTAGACAAATCCTTTCCTTCTTTCGCACTAGAAAACATATAATATTTTGGTGATGGAACATTGCCACTATCAACTTCTTTTACAAATCATCAACTTTAGACTCATCAAGTAAATCCCGACGTGTCCTCTTAAGACTAACACCATTTCACTTGTTTTTAGGATCCATAGAATGCTTTTAGCCAGTCATCGTGTCGGGCGTTACGAGCGAGACTATAGGAACAGGTACACCCTTGTATCACTAGCGATCATTTCCAACCCCCAGAACTCTGGAGCCTATAGTATTCTCCTTAGCTCGACTGGATGGACATCAGTCGAGAACTCGTAATACAGTACACAGACTCCGACACCTGTGCACTACCTGACACTACCTGACCAAGGACCGAAGCGGCTTGGTCCTAGCGACCGAAGACCAGACACTGCGCTTACCCCTTCAGCAGAGCAAGCTCACATCAGCATCCCAGACCAGAGTTTGACGCTCTGGACTTTTCAGCACTCCCAACGTGCAACGGTTCTGACGAGTCAAAAATCCCTAAAAGAAGGTGTAAGTGTTGAAATGTTTAGAGATTGGGTTAAATATGTGGTGAATGTAGAAAGTGTATTAGTGTGTAAAGGTGACGTTAGTGTTGTTAGTAGTATATATGTTTGGCTTGGAAACCATGAGAGACACCAAACCCCTCTTAGTAGGTGCGGCTAGTCCACACCTCTCCTGCGGAGTACCGATGATATTTTAACATTATACAAAGACAATACATACCGAGCTTACATATTTTTAAAAACATCTTAAAACTAACATACACCATCAAAACAGAACAAAACATCTCTCAACTTCTTGGACTTACAATTAAACGAACAGACAAACACATAAATTCAACATATACCGAAAACAAACCAAAACCAATACTACTATTCATAACTCTTCAAAACCACCCACACCAATATAAACTAGCTGCTTACAACACCATGATATATTGCTTGCTTAAAACACTGTTAGACAAAGAAGAACACTTCCAAGATTTAAACACCATAAAACATAAGGCACAAACCAATGGTTGACAAATTATACAACCACCTAAAAAAGAAACTCAATAACCCAAATACAAATAAATAACACGACAAACCCATAAAATACTTAACAATACCATAAAGATCATCCAAAAGCCACAATTTAACCAACACACTACAAAAGTACAATTACAAAATAGCCTACTCCACACAACACTCTCAATAAACAATATAAACCCAACGACATTTACTACCCTGCTGGTGTTTACAAACTAACTTTGCGGTTTGTCCCCCAGTTTTTTCATAGGCCAGACAGGGAGGTCATTTTACACACGCTACCAAGAACATATAAACGCACTAACAAACAAAAGCTACCAATCAAACTTTGCCTAACATCTCATATCCACAAAACATGACTACATAGACATAACATCTAACCTACATATTCTTCATAAACAATACAAAAATAACCAATGCTACACAACCGAACAATATACAGACGCTTCAAACTACACCCTACACACATACTCAATGCCCAATTACATTATAACTCACACAGACTTTTCGACATCATAACTCCTAATACTCACCAAATACACCTACACCTAACCTACAAAAACCTTGAGATCAGTTACGGTCTGAGTTGATAATGGGACACATCTCCTGAAACGGCCGTCCTCAACAAATATAAGTAAGGGCTACTTAAGCTGTAAAATATTTACAAGTATTTTAGTGAAAACTAGTAACTCATGTGAAGATGAAAACTACTAATAAATAAAAATTTATATTAAATAATTGTATTTACTTCTGAATTTAAAAAGTTATTCAAAATATATAAATTTTACATAAATATGTAATAACTGTGAAAAGCAAACTTATTCTACCTCAGGATCTTTGTAACAAAATCTTTGAGTTTCATAAGAATCTGACTTATAATATTAAACTTGAAAGTTTTAAAGTGAAAGCCTCTATATCGATCAAAAGTGGTTGAATATTTTGTGCTGTGCAACACCTGAAAAAACTGCTTGGTCAGTAGGTTAAAATATTTAATCATAAATTGTGGATCCACCAAAATTAGCTACAGAATTTGTTTTTGTAAAAATTTTTTCAAAAAACAGAACTGACTTCAAAAGAAACAACCCAAATATATAACTTTTATTTACTAAAAAGTAAAAAACAATTTTCCAATAACAAAAGCATAATTTATCATAAGCTTATTACCCACAAAATTTTAAATTCATTCATAATTAGCAATCTGAGTCCAAACAACTTGAACGTTGTCTTTGTCTGAGTCTGAGTGAACGTGACAAATAAAGGGTTTTTACATGATGTTGAAGTACCTTGGCAAATAGATTAACAAATTATGATACAAACACAGGTTATTCGATGTAGTGTTAATTGTAGTGTTACAGACAGCGAAAATAAATACATCACATTACCATGCTTAAACAAAACAACAAACAAAATAGCCGCAAATTTCAAAAAATAGGATACAAAATAGCATACAAAACTAATAACAAGTTTCAATACAAAATACAACACGACACCAACAACAAAGATAAACTACAAGCACCAGGCGTATACAAACTAAACTGCAAACAAATGCAACAATCTCTACATTGGACAAACAGGTTGCAGCTTTAAACAAAGAGTTGAGGAACACAAACAGAACACCAACTCAACATTTTACAATCACATAAAAGAAACATGACACAAATACACAGACATTTACCATAACATAGAAATCCTACACATCAACAAAAAAGGACCACATCTTAACACACTAGATCAATATGAAATTTACAGACACAAAAACACATAGTACAAACATATTAAACAAACACAATACAAATCACACATACTTTTTTATACTATCGAAAACCTACCTTTAAAACCGTCACCGCTTGACCCGACATCTCCAAGCAGAAGACTCTGATAAAGATCGCCACATAGCGATCAAAATCGTTCTGTCTCTAAGTTTTAACAAATTTACAAAATTTAAAGTTCGGATAGTCACAAACTATTGTTTAGGGGATTAATTAAGATTCACCTAACGTAACAAAATTCAAGAATTTGGTTTTTGTGAAGTTCAATCAGTATAATTTTTGAGTAATTTTTTCTTATTCATTCATTTGTTTTATTCATTGTTTCATTTATTTTACATAATTTTTCCTCTTTACATATTAGAATTGTACCTAGTTGATAATAAATTTGTCCTTCAAAATCTTACTATTATGCTGCAGGGAGGCCTTAAACTATATAATAAAACTAATGAAAGTGTTTTAATAACAATAACGGTACAGTACAGACTACTTCATGGATGCTAAGACACATCCCTCAACAAACAACTCAAGCCCCCCTTTTCCCAAATTTTTTCCTTTTATCTATTTTGATAAATATAGATAGGCTATCTGATTAAAATACTACTAGTGAAATGTCACAACTTTTGAAGGCTATAGAATCACAATAATAATAAAAGCACTGCCCTCCCAGGATGGACCCCCTCAGAATTGTAAAAAAAATTGTCACACCAATGGTAAACCAAAACAAGAGAACACCCCAACTTTAACATTAAGTAACTCCTTTTACTTTCCTTCTGATGTACTTATGTTTTTTTTCTAATAAATATCTATAATGTATTTTAGTATTTCAAACTTAAACAGTATAACTAACAATATACCTTTGAGTTTATACATCTATTCAAAGTTGGCACCTTATACTGTGAGATTTTGAAGTCTACAACTGGTAATTATTAGTTCTTTTTTTCTCATTGACATAGGACACAGTTCATGTGAAATATTATAGCGTATTATTACGCTATTATTGCATACTTCATAAAAACTGATAGGATAATTTTGTCAGTCTTCTATTAAATCCCCCCCCAAAAAAACAAAGAACTAGACACAATTAAAAATTTAGCATGCACAAATGGATACAACACCACAATAATAGACAAACTATGGTACAAAATACCAAAAAAAAACACTAAAATTAACACTACAGACAGGGAAAACAAATACATCACATCACCATTCATAAACAAAACAACAAACAAAATAGCCTGGAAATTTCAAAAAATATGATACAAAATATCATACAAAACTAATAACAAGTTACAATACAAAATACAACACAACACCAACAACAAGGATAAACTACAAGCACCAGGCGTATACAAACTGAACTGCGACGAATGTAACAAATTCTACATTGGACAAACAGGTCGCAGCTTTAAACAAAGAGTCGAAGAACACAAACAGAACACCAACTCAACATTTTACAACCACATACAAACTACAGGACACAAATACACAGACATTTACCATAACCTAGAAATCCTACACATCAACAAAAAAGGACCACATCTCAACACACTAGAACAATATGACATTTACAGACACACAAAAACACAAAGTACAAACATATTAAACAAACACAATACAAATCACACATACTCTTTGATACTATCGTAAACCTACCTTTAAATAAAACCGTCACAGCTTGACCCAACATCTCCAAGCAGAAGACACTGATGATGATCGGCACATAGTGATCGAAAACGTTCTGTCTCAGTAAGTTTTAACAAATTTACTAAATTCAAAGTTCAGATAGTCATAAACTATTGTTTAAGTGATTAATAAATATTTGATATGGTTTGATGACTTTATCTAAGTAGGGATTAAACATATTTTTTTAATGTTTTATACCAGTGTATTTTTATTTTACATATTAATGCTACTTATGAAAGATTTTTTTTATTTAGAGGTGACTATGTAAAAATTTGTATTAAGATTGTTACTTACATTTTTATTTGTGATTTTATTAATAGACCTCTTGGTTATATAGCCAACTGACCACAAGTTCAAGATTGATCAACATAGTATTATTTTTTTGAGAAAATAAAATCATTTGTGATGTAAAATGTGGACAAATTTTAAAATTTCTAGAACATTACGGTTTACTTCAATTTAAAACTTTTTGGAGATTAATATATTTCATCTGATCCTTACCACATTATTAAAAATAAGATATATGTTTTCAAAACTTTGGTCTCTTCAATTTAATTTCAAGATTGTATCCAAGGAAACAACTTTTTAACAATTTCATTATTGGAATTTTTAACAATGTTGTAGATCTTAAAATTAAAATATTATTCTTTCATAATTTACCTCCCTTTGAATATTTTACAAGCCTAAGTCATATTTGCTCATTGTTTCATGTCAGTTTTTTGTGAAAAGGCATGAATTATTTTTGCATTTAACTTATCGTAAATATATAATATATCTCAGTTTTGTTTTAACAGAAGTTCAAGTTATCAATTTCTAGTTTCACTACATACAATGCATCTTGTGTTTTTTAAAAGGTGCCTACTGGCAGGGCTGTCATATGGTTAGGCTAAAAACTTGAATAAGTAAATGTGCATATCTTTTAAAGTTAGGTATAACTGAATTTTGAATGTTAAAGGGCATAAAAGACAGATAGCGATACCACCCACCAAACAACTTTGCTAACGAGCGAGTGAACTAGATATGGCTTAAAACTTCTCCCGTTCACATTGTGGGCATAACCTCATATTGTTTACATATATTTGGTAGTGTTGCTTTAGATTACTCGCTGTGTGTTTGAATCCATATAGGTAGGTGTAATTTTGGGTGCGTGCACGAAAGATTGAGTTTGGAGGGACAGCATGTGTAAAACCATGTAAAAAACCATGTGATGGCCTACTGGGTAGGTTTTGGAGTTGCTGTACGTAGTAATAAGGAGAGATGCGGTAACCCTCATAAAACACAATTTGAACATAACACCATTGACAAGGACACACACTGGCATAGTCATCTACAACTGTCCATCTGTCCACATAAACAAAAATAATGTAACTTCAGGATCCAAACCAATATATATATATATATATATATATATATATATATATATATATATATATATATATATATATATATATATATTCTTGATATTTAACATTATCCATTGTTTTTCCGTTGCACTGACTTTATGAAGTTAATATATTACTATGTGAGTAATTTTATCCACCATTAAGTGCAAAAATTTTACCTTGAGTGATGAGGCACCTTTCGGTCGTTGACCATTGTCGAATCACTGATTTTTCTCTGCTGTGGATGCTCGGTACGTGAAGCCGGTGTTTGTAGACGTTACGCGCACTTTTTCTTGATCTGTGTGTATGATATTTCTGTATAGTATGTCTTCTGTATATGTTGTTTGTAGATTCATTAAGTTGTTGTGTATGTTTTTATAAATGTGGTATTTTTCTAGTGAGTTTAGTTCTATTGGGTTGTTATTTATTTCAAGTATGGTTAGGTTATTTTCGTAATTTGTTATTTCGTGTTTATGGGATATTAGGTGTGCTGCAACATTTGATACTTTAGAATTTTTGTTTTTGAATGCTCTATAATGTTCTTCAAATCTTATTTTAAATGTTCTGGTTGTTTTTCCTATGTAAAAAGCGTTACAGTTATTGCATGTGACATTACTCGACATTACTTTAAATATAAATGATAATAAAATAGAAACTGATGAAGATCGGCCCATAGCGATCGTAAACGTTCTGCCTCAGTAAGTTTCAACAAATTTACAAAATTTGAAGTTCGGATAGTCATAAACTGTTGTTTAAGTGATTAAGAAAATAAGAACTCTGAAATTGTAAAGCAGTGATTTTCATGAACCTTTTTGTTGATCTTTGACAACAATTTTTCAGTCAAGCCAAAAAGTGGAGTACAGTTTTTGAAGGTATATAATGGATGATAGGTGGACAGATGGAAACTTTTTAAATAATTTTCATATGGATTTTTCTGCCAAATCTCTAACCATGATTAATAGCTATAAACAAGTAGAGGCCAAGATGATGTCTTGTATAGATTCTATTGTGATGCTTAGAACTTTGGTTGTAAGCTCAAATGTACATGATAGTTATAAGTGGTGTATATATATATATATATATATATATATATATATATATATATATATATATATATATATATACAGTAAAACTGTCTAAGCCACAATCTATTGGGACCAGCATTTTTTCAATATAAGACAGTTTTCCGTCTTATACAGTAGTAGTAAGGTAATATTACGTAGACTTTCGCCGTGTTATTTTTAGCATTATGGTTGAGGGGGGTTTCTTAGCTATGAGAATCCCCTACTGCTATTCCTATTGATCAGCCGTATGACGCAGTACATAAAAATGTTAAAACCTACAGTGCAAAATAAAAATCTTACCTTTTAATGCAACATAGCTTTAACAAAGTCCACAACACATTTTTAATAGAAAACACTATAACTACACTTCTTAACAAAATCTAAAATTGAAAGATGCACTTTATTGAAAGCTATACAGTATTTTTACCTTTACAAGTAAATATGCACAGTTTGCCTACATAAAAATAAAAGAGAACAAATAGGCTTGAAGAAATCTAGCGTTGACTTTTGTTTTAAAAGATTAGTTTTAGTACTTTCTTGTTTCAGTTATTGTTTTTAATTGTAACAAGTTGTGACACATTTGGGGGCTTGTTAACAAATCTTCTAATTCACAAATTTTCGTTATAGCTTTGCCAAATGTGCTTATTTTGTTTCCTACGACTGGGCCGTCTTCAATTTCTTCTTCACTTTCAATAATTTCATTAAGTCTCCATTTCAATGATTTCATCCACAGATTTTGGCCCTTCTTCTGTTGCCAGTTTATTTGTCAATACAAACGTATTCTTCAGCAGTTAAATTAGAGTATCCAGTTTCTGTCAACAAATCTTTCACAATGTGCAAGGTAATGTCTTGCATCCCTGTTTCAATAGGATTATTATTGAGTTTGTGTACATAAAACCAGCTTCTTTGAATGTATTTTGAACACAGGACTTTGATATTTTCTCATGAGAGCTCGATATCCATCTTATAGCATCCAAAACATTGATGTTATTTGTCAATTCTTGTACTGACAAGCATGAATTTATGTTTTCAATGAGAGATTGTAAATCATGTTTTCTGTAGTATATTTTAAGATTTTTATTAACACCCTGATCCATCGGTTGAGTAACGCTGGTAGTATTGGGCGGAAAAACACTAATTTTATGTGAGAGTAATCTTCACGAGGATGACATGTTGCATTATCCATAAATAACAAAATATGCCTGTTATCATGCTTCATTGTATCATTCAAATTTTGAAGCCAATTTTCCATAATGCCTAGTGCCATCCACACCTTGTTAGCATGCTATTGAGCTGGTAACTGGCCAACATTTTTGAAACATCGGGGCTTCCATGATTTCCCAATTACCAAAGGTTTTTCTAATTTTCCATCTGCAAAACCACAAACTAAAACGATAAGCCTTTCTTTTGACTGCTTACCTCCCATACACTTTTAATTTTTTAAATTTAAAGTCTTATTTGGGAGAGCTCTAAAAAACAAACCCGTCTCGTCACAGTTTCCAATATTTTTGGCCTAATAACCAACTATTAATTCACAAACTTTATGCTTCCAATCATCAAACTATTTTCTGATTAACTTCTTTTGCTTCACCACAAATTTTATTTAAAAAAATTGAATGTCGGGATCGAACACTTTCTAACCATCTATTCCAGGCTTTGAATGTTGTGTTCTCTAGCTTAGCAGCAATTGACTTAGTTTGTTGTTGTAATATTGAACCTGTTTTAAATTTATGCATGGTTTTTGCCCTTTAGAATGAAGTGGTTTCTTGCCTTTCAATCAATTTTCTTTTAATTGTTCTTTGTTTTTCAAAATTCTATAAATCTGTGTTTTACTGCATTTGTATTTATCACATAATTGTTTCACGTTTAATATTTCACTAAGTTCAATAATATCGTTTTTCTCTTTCAAAGTTAATGTATGGAGTCCTACGTTTTTTCTTGACATTTTTACAATAAGCCTACTACAGCAAAATACACTACACACTTGATCACTTAATAAGAGTGACTGTACAAAACACTACAAAAGAAAAATCAAGAGACTAAACAATGAATAACACGTACTGTTTATACGGAAAGTAGGTCGACATAGGCTGCAAGATGTAACCGGCTTGTACTGTTCAGAATACAGTGCAGTACTGAACTTGCATTCGAACACTTGAGAGAAACGGATTTTAACTCGGCATCATCATGTGTTATCGTAAACTGCGGATGTTTATACACCATCAGCTACACGTACACAGCAGGCTGATAAGGGGGAGGGGGTAGAGGAAGGTCATTGTGCATGACTTTGCAAAGCATTCTCAGAATTCAATACAGTTACAAATAAACAGAAAGATCTGTGCATTTTGCCATGGCAAAAAATAGATTATAAACTGTATCTCATCCAACCTAAGTCATTGTAATCTTTATTTTTTACATTAAGTATGTTATCAGAAGTTTCTGACTTATGCAGAACTAAAATGTAGTAAATACATATTACTCAGTGTGTTTATATATATATATATATATATATATATATATATATATATATATATATATATTATAATTAATATTTTTTTTGTTTTATATGTACTGTTAAACATGTTCATATTAAAAATTGTTTCAATAACCTAGAGTTAACTTATTTCATTACTGTTTTGTATTTCAAAATGCAATAAACACAATACAGATACATGTCAACCCCGTACGGAAGACGGGTACTCTGCTTGTATTTAATTAAATCTAAAGAAATATTGAAGACAATATTTAGGAACAATATCTGCTATTAGGAAGAAGGTTGTTATAAATGAGTTTCCTTGTGACTTATAATAAATCAAAGACATTTATTTATAAGACATAAATATACAGTAGAAAGGCTGCTCTAAACAAACAATATGTGGCACAATTAAGAATGACTAGTTCTCACAACAGTTTCAACTACATAAAACTCTGTATTTAAATATATTATTCTAATTCAGTCATAAATAAATAATAAATATATGTAGTATTACTAAAATCGTGAATTAAATATTTTAATAACTATTATTCGTGATATACTAAGCAGCTCAACGACTTTTGTGAGAACATGTCTTAATGCTACAGGAATTAGTAACAGACAAAATATTAATGTAAGCCAGGAAATACAGAATATACCTTGTCAATAAATAAAATTACTAAAAATAATCCTAATGAAATAAATAAATTCCAACGTCTAAAAAGGTAACTAAAGTGTAAATCAGTGAGCTGGAGATAACGTATACATTATGCAGATACTATTTTAACATGATATGTATTTCATATATGTCAAGACCATCGAAATATGTACTGTGCTTAGAAAGCGCATTTACATTTAGTTGAAAGTGCATACTATTATTAAAACTCTGGTAACTGACTTAATTTGTGCATATGATTTTTTTCTTTTAAAAAGTTGCACCATATTACATATAAATTAACAATATTTATAAAGTAAAAAATCACCCTTTTGAGAAATTTTACATTTAAAAATTTTCAGACACTTGTGTAGCTTCCATTAACAAAGAAATGAACTGAAAAACAATATCGAATCAAAATTTCAGGGTTTTTAATTTTTATAAAAATAAAAATTAGTCAATATAAGTGGTATTAGTACATAGTAAAATATAAATTAATCTCAAAGTAATTAATGGTTGTTTAATGTTTTACTTAAGGAGATGAACAAAAAAAATTTTTTTGATATTGATACATTATTATACCATTTATACAATATACTTTTAAAAATATTAACTTTCTCAAAAAAAGCACTTTTTATCTATATTTCAGTTTGTTCAAGTACAGCTCAAAGCTTATTTAAGAAGGCTGACAGACTTATTTGTTTATAACCAGGTATATCTATCTAATATACAGTAGAACATTGATAATTCAAACGTCATTAATTTAAAATCGTCGATAATTCGAGGTTTTGGGTTGGTGGCTTGAACTTGTACGTGCTACCAATGTAAAATAATTATAGCTAATTCAAAGTTCAATTTCTTTAATTCAAAGTTATTTGTTTGGATATGGGCTCGAATTCCAGGCCTTCCAAGAGTTGTTTGGAGTTGGTTTGTGGTCAACATATTTGGTGCATAAGCGGTTATGGAAATTCTGTGAGTAGTGTTGCCTAAGTGATCGACAGACATCAACCGACACTTTGCTCAGTCACCAGTTTTTTGTTACTGTGTGTCTCTTAAGTGAGATGTACCCCTTGCACCTGTGGAATTGGAAGTAAATATAGAGGTCACCTTTGAAGAGTATTTCAATATAGATAAAGGTTAGAAGTGTGTGGAGAACTTTCTGACATTTTTGCAGAAGTGAAGAACAAAAATGTCCCGAATTGTCGGTTTTTTCAAGCTGTAGGGAGTTTCTGATCCTCACGTCAGATGCTGTTCATCATTTGTGGGAGTTTCAGCAGTGTATAGAAGAACAAACCAATGTTAATGGCGGTGTTTTCAAAACCCTAAATGTATTTGAGGATTTTGCAAATGTCAAACAACTGATTCTACAAGACAATCGGACGTTACAAAATATTTTGACAAACTTTAATTTTGCACTTTACGTATATATCCATAACTTACTGTATATGTACATATTTTATTCGTGCAATTGCATTGCTAATGTTGACTGTTAACCAATAACTTTTAACTGCTAGTAATTACAGCTTATAAATCTACTATGCCTAAGTGTTTTAATGTAGACCAGTGATAACAGCCAAAGCTGTCATCGTAGATACAAAAAGAAAGACTGGACTGCTTTTCCAGTTTTTATAATCAAATTTTTGGTTAGTTCCTTCAGCTTTGAATTATCCATGTTCTACTGTACATAAAAAAAAAATACACTAGATATTTGAAATATATTTGAAGCACTGCCTCATTTGCTAATCAGAAGAAAACATCTCACCGTGTATTTTTATTCATATTATGAGGATAGATCAAAGCGGATCTGTTAATTTCCTAATGTTATAATACATTTCAAAAAATTAATATTTTCATCATTCACACATTTTTATCTTGCCATAATTCACCAACCCATAATCTCTGCATTCATGTCACATACAATTAAATCTTGTCAGTTATAAATTGAATCGAAAATTAGACAACTTCCAAAACAATTATTCTTCTACATAGTAGTTAATTGTAGTGCTACATTTAAGAAAGTTATTCTTTAGGATGGATATCCGTTAATATAATTTATGACATTCTATGTATTAACAATTATAACAGAACCAAATTATAAATACTACTTTAGTTAAATTTTTCATTAGAAGTATTTAAGACTGATGTCAACATTGTTATCAATTAAGCATTACAATTTGTGGTCATTTTCAAACATCATATAAAAATGTATAGTAACTGGTTTGTGTTACAAGTTAAGAGTTCACAGAAAATGAAAATATCTAAAAATTAAATTATGAAGTCTAATAATATACCCATTGCTTTTTCATATTACATTTATATATCTGAATTAATTAGGTGTGTTGTGTTGGTGTGAGTATGTGATGTATTTCTGTTCTGTGATGTGTTATTGTTCATATAGCAGCTGTTAATTATGTGCTCAAATTCTAAATGGGAAAACACACTCACAATTAACTATATTTGAGTACATAATTAACAACTACTCTATGAACAATAACACACCACAGAACAGAAATACACTAGAGACTCACACCAAAAAAACACACCTGAGCAGTCTTGTCAGTGACTCACTACATTGGATAATGTGTAGACTTAGTGTGAAATGCGTCTGCTGAATAAATGTTTGTTAATACAAAAAAACTGTAATTTGTAATTTAGATATGTTGATATATAAATATTGTTATTGTTGACAAAGACTGATCAAGGAAAATTTATTTCATTTTGGTCTTTTTATAATTTTAATCATGTTTTATAACATTAATCATCAATGGTGATATAATTAGTCATTACTTTCAATGACACAACAAGAATTACAAAAACTACCTTTTACATAATTTTCATAAGAATAAAACCTCATAAGCTTGTTACCAATATTTATAAAATTAAGTTTTCACTTTTAAAAAACAAAAAACAATCATAAAAATTGTAAAATAAAAAGTAAGAAGCAAGTAAATTAGCTATATTTAGTTAGTATTCTAATTTAACATCAAAACATATAATTATTTTTCGATCAAGGCACAGGTAAAATTATAGGCAAATATGTTATAACCTTTTAACAGGTTAAATCCCACTTTTTGCAATTTTAATTAATTCAATTCTTAATAAATATATAACAATATATACAGTACATCTAGTGGTATAATACCTAGCTCAATCAATGATAACTATAAGTATGTCAGAAATAAGTGATTCTAGAATTTTGATTTACTCCAAAATGTGTCTAACAGTAAATAAATAGAGTATTAAATTCTTGGAAAGCCTGACATAAAATTTACTCAGCATATTGCAGTAAATTATAGTAGAATCAAGAATCACACAAAATCTATTGTTACAATAGCACTTAATTTTTGAAAATATAAATATTTACTCACTAATATATGTGAAAAATCAACTTTGTAATTTACACACTTCCTGAGCTTTATTGCTACTATAAAAATCATACAATCTATTATTATATTCTCTTACGTTTTCAAATTTATGATCTTTCTACTACTAAGTCATTTATTTAGAGGTTTTACAATTACATTTTACAATTAAAAATTTTGACTAGACTCTCATTTAAAAAAATACAACAAATCTTCAAAGATGATAAAATTTTAATAAATATTCATATTTTTAACAACAATTTAATGCAATTGCTAAAAAATATTTATTGCTTATAATCTTAGTATGTTGATTAAATTGTTTTATGATGTTATTTGAACAGATTAATAATTATTTTGTGCAAAGTTTTGTGCAAGATGTTTTTCCATGGAGAATAAATAAATAATTAAAAAAAGTTATTTATAAGAACTCAAGGTTTCTAATACGAAAAATAAATAAGACAAAATAAAATATTCTCAGTTGTTTACTAACAGGTTGGGTAGTAGTCTTGTTCACTTCCATCTATACTTCTTAATGTGGTTGAAACTCCTTATTTGATGCCCTCCTTGACATTTAAGTCAAATTGGTTACTTTCTATAAAATTCTTTATAAATTAAAAAACATACAAACACTCTCTATTCCTCAATTTTTAATATTAAGTAAAATTAATTGGATTTTTTGTTTCTTGGTTAATTTAACAATATTGAAATACCATGAATACTGAAATATACACAAGTAGCTATATTTATACAAAAGCAGTTGTTTTTAACGACTGAATATAAATTTTAAGTATTCTAGTTTCTAAACATTGTGTCTTTGTATAATAATTCTACATTATGGGTTTTTATGTAAAATTAAAATTATCTACTGAAATATTTTTTTTTTCTATATTAAATAAATTGTTACATTAGATACAGTCTGTCATGGAAATGTGAGTTTAGAATCTTGAGGTTATATTACATTCGTTCATGTTCAGTTGTAATAACACATAATATTTCTTTGATAAGTAATCAAAGTTACAATAGTTTACAGTATTTACTGAAGCAATAAATTTAAAACTCATTAAAAATTAAAGGAAAAAACTTAGGTGCATGAGAATCAGTTGAAATATTGCTTACATTTCTGGTTCATAGTCACAGTGAATTCAATATAGCAATTTAAAGTTTGAATCGAGACAAAATTATATATATATATATATATATATATATATATATATATATATATATATATATATATATATATATATATATTACGTTATCCATTGTTTTTCCGTTGCACTGACTTTATGAAGTTAATATATTACTATTGTAGTAATTTTATCCACCATTAAGTGCAATGATTTTACCTTGTGTGATGAGGCACCTTTCGGTCACTTGACCATTGTTGAATCACTGAGTGATACCTTTAGGGTATTTGTTGACAACGGTCAAGTGACCGAAAGGTGCCTCATCACACAAGGTAAAATCATTGCACTTAATGGTGGATAAAATTACTTACAATAGTAATATATTAACTTCATAAAGTCAGTGCAACGGAAAACAAACTTGCCTCTAGTAGCACTTACTTATGTTGAGAACAGCCTTTTCGGGAGATGTGTAGCATTGTCAACTCAGACCATAACTAATCTCACGGTATTCATAGGTTAGGGTGGGGTGGGATATTATGGTGGGGGGGTTGGTGTACTTTGTTAGCATAAGGAGTTATGATGCCAAAAAGTGTGTGTGAGTTATAATGTAATTGTGTATTGAGTATGTGTGTAGTTTGAAATGTTTGTATATTTTGTATTGTTCGGTTGAGTAACGTTGGTTATTTCTGTGTTTAAGAATTTGTAGGTTAGATGTTATGTCTATGTTGTCATGTTTTGTGGAGTTGAGATGATCGGCAAAGTTTGATTTGTAATTATTGTTTGTTAGTGCATTTATATGTTCTTGGTAGCATTGACAAATTATACAACCGCCTAAAAAACAAACCCAATAACCCAAAATCAAACACAGAACATGACAAACCCATAAAATACTTAACAATACCATACAGATCGTCCAAAACCCACAATCTAACCAATATACTACGAAAATACAAATACAAAATAGCCTACTCCATACACAACACTCTCAAAAAAACAATTTAAACCTAATAACAAAATCAACGACATTTACAATGCCGCTGGAGTTTACAAACTAACTTGCAGTTCATGCCCCGTTTTTACATAGGCCAGACTGTTTTTACATACGCTATCATAACATATAAACACACACCTTTTGATATCATAACTCTAATGCTCACAAAGTACACCCACCCCCCACCATAATATCCCACCTCCACCCTAACCTACAAAACCCTTGAGATCAGTTACGGTCTGAGTTGACAATGGGACACATCTCCCGAAACGGCTGTCCTCAACTTATATATATATATATATATATATATATATATATATATATATATATTTAGGTTAGTTTTGGTTGGTAAAGATTATTTAGATTTTTTGGACTAGGAGACTGACAGACTTACCTTGGTAAGAGTCCACTCTGTAGTCTTGAAATAGAAACACATAAAAGCACTTAAACGTTTAAGTGCTTTTATGTGTTTCTATTTCAAGACTACAGAGTGGACTCTTACCAAGGCAAGACTGTCAGTCTCCTAGTCCAAATATATATATATTTTAAAACAACATAGGTTATTCAAATACAAGAATACTTGTATTTGAATAACCTATGTTGTTTTAAATTATTAAACAAGAAAACGTATTATATATATATATATATATATATATATATATATATATATATATATATATATATATATATTTGTAGATTATGCAACACTGTTTTCTTGTATACACTTATCACTTTCACTTATGTACTTAAACAAGAATCTTACTTGGTATTTATGCATTTACTTGGCATAAATACCAAGTAAGATTCTTGTTTAAGTACATAAGTGAAAGTGATATATATATATATATATATATATATATATATATATATATATATATATATATATATATATATATATATATATATATGAAGTTTATATATTACTATGTGAGTAATTTTATCCACCATTAAGTGCAATAATTTTACCTTGAGTGATGAGGCACCTTTCGGTCGTTGACCATTGTCGAATCACTCAGTGATTCGACAATGGTCAACGACCGAAAGGTGCCTCATCACTCAAGGTAAAATTATTGCACTTAATGGTGGATAAAATTACTCACATAGTAATATATTAACTTCATAAAGTCAGTGCAACGGAAAAACAATGGATAATGTTAAATATCAAGAATATATATATATATATATATATATATATATATATATATATATATATATATATATATTACTAATATTTCTTATCAGAATTGATCTGAAAAAAACTTAAACAACAGCAGTAAAATTGAAACACAAAACACAATATGTAAATGTCCACAATGTTATTATTAGAGATGTTCTATATAGTTTAATATCCATTAGAAAAAAAACAACCAAGACATAGTTTTTTTTTATTGTCGCTTGTTTTTACATCAAATCATTAATGGTTTTGTGTAAAAAGTTTCACTGTACTTTACTGCGCTGCTAATTATAAATCAAGATTTTCAAGTAATCACACTGAAGTTAATTTGAACTACCACAATAGTTTTGATACATTTTTGTTGTTACTATAGTATACATAATTTATACAAAATTCTCTTATTCAATTTACAATAAATTTTAATTTAAAAATTCACATTTCATATATATTTTAAAACTTTTATTAATGAAGCAAAAATATGAACTTTAATATTGCTGAAAGTAAAAGTTGATAACTTAGTATTCAAGAACTAACATGTTATAAATAAAATGACAAAAACAAGTGAATAACCATAATTATTAATTTTGAATTACTAAAGAATTCGATTTTATTTTATATTATAAATAAATAATTTGTTACATTAATACTCTAAATATTTGTTTTATTAAGTTTTAATATACCAATGATGTTTGTATACAAGTCTTTGGAAAACCTAACAAAAAATAAATACAAAAAACAACGTATACATAACTTTAGTCAACATAATCACTAGAATCATGAAGAAATTGAAGGATTTGGTCTTTCCTTACTAGATGACTGTTGGATTCGTAGAGGCTGAGCTGATTCTGAATTTACAGCGAGATGATCTAATGTTTTTTCAACAGCATGAAGTCGTTTTGCCAAACAAGTTATACTGAGAAGCCCTACCTGTAAAAGTACAGTAATATTTAGATGATATTTAATTTTAAAGAATTATCTACAAAGCAAATAAATTTAAACACAATGTTTTAGAAGCAACATCAAAAATAACAAAAAATATATATTTCATCAAGAAATTTTGGTAGGTATATTTATAATTTTCTTGTGCTTTTTTTAAAATAAACCATTTTTTATCCATAGTACTGGTGTAATGGTATTATTTGAAGGAGCGTTTTTACTTTAAAACTTTGCTAAAAACCCATTAAATATCAAATTTCTAGATTAAAAATTTATTTTTAAGTGTATGTGTTACAATTATTTATACTAGCACTTCTTATTTTGTTTACTAAGTACAGCTGTTTTGGGAGATATATCACATTCTCAATTCAAATTCTAACTCAAGTTATGACCTTGAGACTCAGAAAACAAAGCACTAAGTGTTACATATCAATAGTGAAACCTCTGTTAAAGGGACACATAGGGTTCTCAATATTTTGTCCACCCATGAGAGGTGTCCGTTTAGTGGAGGAGTGTTAAGGATAAGCCAAATTTCAAAAATGATTACAGTATTTATTCACTACAAACTCATTTCTAATCCATTACACAATAGTATTTAACTAATAATAATATATTAATGTATTTAACACTAATCATAATGTACAATATTTTATTAATAATGTAGGCTACCTTTTTATAAATACAGTATACAGTACAATAAATACTGTACTGTACTGTTATTAAACATAAATTTTAAAGCACATTTTTTAAAAACACTGACACAATACAGTAATACAGTACTGTACAATTTTAATTTGTGAATTACTGTAGAGCCTAGCCTATAATATTTTAGCATAAAAATTAATCGTTGTTTATTTTGATAAGTGGTGGGACTGTACAACAGTTAGCTGCTCTTTTTAAATCCCCCCCCCCCAACACACGTTTTGTTTTTAAAACACATTGTTTTTCAGGGGTAAAGCACGGAAAAACCGTCCTGTTTCATCGGCACTGAAGACATTTTCACGTGCATATGAATTCCTGGCAATTTGTTTTCCCATTCACTCACTGTATTTCTATCTACTGAAGCACTTTCGCCCGAAATTATTTTAAAAGAAATCATACGTCATGTACGGAATTTTTTGAGCCATCCATTAGATGACTTAAAATCGTCTAACCCGAGTTCACACGAAACTTCTAAAGCCTTTGTTTGGATCATGGGCCCGGAAATTGAAATATTTTGAGCTCTAACTAACCTTTGGAAACCAATCAAAAACTACCTCATCTACAGTCGTACCCGATTCATGCCCAGTAAAGTTTCTTCACACACTTTGGTTTCTGTTTTCACTAAATTGCTTTAAAATCATATCTTTCTTTCTTATTTCTGCTGCACTTGTTTTACCTATCTAACACGTTTTTCACGGTCAGCATAATGAACTTCGTTTCAGTAGTAGTTTTCTGTAGCAGTCTACTACTTTTTCACGTAAGCTCATACATTTACGAGGAGCTATGTACAAAATTCTGATTGTATACGTAGTTATTTCAGCTACGTTTTGCAGTACATTTGTCTGTCTAATAGAGTGTCCGATCAAAGGAGGGGAAAATCCTATGTAAGTATTAATAAATTTTTCGGTTCCCAGAAAAATGTCCGTTCAAGAGAAGTATCCGTACATTAGAGGTGTCCTTTTAGGAAGGTTTCACTGTATATATATACATATATATATATATATATATATATATATATATATATATATATATATGAAGTTAATATATTACTATGTAAGTAATTTTATCCACCATTAAGTGCAATAATTTTACCTTGAGTGATGAGGCACCTTTCGGTCAATTGACCATTGTCGAATCACTGATGTTTTTCTGTTGTAGATGTTCGGTCTGTGAAGTTGGTGTTTGTTGACGTTACGCGCACTTTTTCTTGATCTGTGTGTATGATATTTCTATATAGTATGTCTTCTGTATATGTTGTTTGTAGATTCATTAAATTGTTGTGTATGTTTTTATAAATGTGGTATTTTTCTAGTGAGTTTAGTTCTATTGGGTTATTATTTATTTCAAGTATGGTTAGGTTATTTTCGTAGTTTGTTATTTCATGCTTATGTGATATTAGGTGTGCTGAACATTTGATACTTTTGTATTTTTATTTTTGAATGCTCTGTAATGTTCTTCAAATTTTATTTTAAATGATCTGGTCGTTTTCCCTATGTATAATGCATTACGAATGTAATATGTATAATGCGAAAGGTGCCTCATCACAACAAGGTAAAATTATTGCACTTAGTGGTGGATAAAAGTATTTACAATAGTAATTTATCAACTTCATATATATATATATATATATATATATATATATATATATATGAAGTTAATATATTACTATGTAAGCAATTTTATCCACCATTAAGTGCAATAATTTTACCTTGAGTGATGAGGTACCTTTCGGTCAATTGACCATTGTAGAATGTAAGCTCTACTAGAACTAACCTATATATATATATATATATATATATATATATATATATATATATATATATATATATATTTTTTTTTTTTTTTTTTTTTTTTTTTCAAGTGTTTTAGTGTAAAACTAGTAGGTCAAGTTAAAGATGAAATCAAATAATAAAAATTATTTTATATTAATACCTGATACTAATTTTTTATGTGGTTTTAAAATGATCAACCAGTAAGATAATTATTGTCTCAAATGATAAGAAATAATCCTGAATATAGGTCACATTCATGTAGGGATATAAAACTTCCTGGTAAAGGATATGGAAGAGAGATCGTGTACCTGCAATAACCTACTCGGAGTCATATAGAAATGAATTATCTACTCATTACATCTCCTTGAAGATAAAGGACAGATCGTGTAGGCCTAAGAAAAACATAATGATTTCCTGGTGTTGAAAGTAGGAGAAAATTATAGCATGGTGTGGGTAGGGTCTTTTACACCCATTCTGAGATGAGTATTTATTTCATGCCAAAAATTATTAAAAGGACATCATTGATAATAATTTGTTATCCAGACCTAGACAATGAACCAAAGAATCAATTTGTGATAATGACACTATGTAGAGGTTACAAAGCATTGAAACCACAATGCACCCTGCTTTACTACTTTACCTGTAAAATTATAGATAAATCTGTTGTAAATTGCGACTCAAAATTAAATGAAGCTAACTATCTGTCCTGTTTTATGGGGAAGAATGTCAAACACACTTTTTTGGTTTGTACATTTTGATTTATTAATTTCTTTTCCCCTTTTACACCTACTATCGCTTAAACATTTGCAATTCCCAATTAAAAATATATTTTTTTCTAGAAAGTTAAAAAAAAATTATTTGATCATTTCCTTTAATTTTATACCTAAACTAATCAATAAACTTTCTCACTATCAATAATACGTGTATTATTATCTAAACTTATCATTAAAGGTTGTATACAAACAGTGGAGTCCCGTAGTCCGAAATGAACGGGACCGACCCCATTTTGGATTAACAAATATTTCGGATTGAGCAAAATTATTACCAAAATAAACATAATTATTAAATACAATATACAAAACAGTACAACCTAACTCCAATGCATTCTTCATATTGTCGGGAGTAACGGGTTCACCATTACCTTGAATGATTGCACTGCAGGGTTTCGGCTACACTACAAGACAAACTTGAAGTGTGAAACTCTTAGACAATGGTAAAAGTGCGTAGAAATTGTCCTTTTAGTTTGACCGGGGAATTCTACAATCATGACTGGAAAGATAACCGGTCAACATTTTTTTCAGTTTTGTATTTTTACAAGTAAGAAATTGTTTTGAAAGAACTGGACAACATCTCACACAAAAGTGAAGGTGAAGGAGACGACAGTGAGCAGAGGGTATCCCACTCAGATCCTGCGACTGTCGTTGATGTAGCACTACACTACGTAGAACAACTGTCCACCTTTACTGTCAGCGTTAGGGTAATTTTGCTTTAAGAAAGGTCTAACTCTCTTCGACAAAAACACGTGACAAACTTTTTTAATCCTATGTAGTTTAGAACTACATAATAACATTGTTCTATTTTGTTTATTACACAGTCTATCTTTGAAACGTACTGTAATTTTGATTTTATAATACACTTATCACTGTTCTTATTCAGTTTTTTTTTACTTTCAGTTTCGGATTAAGCAAACATTCAGATTACCGAAGTTCGGATTATCAAGACTTCACTGTATATGGTGTTTGTAAAAAAATGTTTTAAACACTAACTTGTAAATGTTTTCCTAAAGGAAGAATAGCTATTAGCCACCACAGCCATGATGGTCCATCAGACAGAGCATGCCAGTTCTCTTCTGGATCTGGCATGTGGCCAAAGGTTCGCCAAATTTCTTCTTGTATTGCAGGCAACATTTTGTTAAACCATCGTTTACCTTTATTTAGAACTTGATTATGAAGGCCTTGGATTTCTGAAAAATATTACACACACATAGTTTACTGAATAGTATAAATAAAACTCATTATTATTATTATTACATAAAATACAAATATTATACTTTTCCTTGTCATTGTGGATTGTGACTAACATTGTTATCTATACTTTTAATTATATGTATATTTAAATACAAAAAAGTCCAGTGTTCCCACACATCACAAGAAATATCCTGAAGGAATTTCGGTATAAACATTTTTTTTTTTAACCGAGTTCCACTCCTGGTGATGCTAAAGATGTAAAACTTATTTTTAATAATACAAACAATATTTACATTTTCTAAGAATAATATTTTTAGCTTTATTCTTTTGTGTTATTATTTATTTGAAAAGGAAGAAGAACATCCAACTGATGACAAGAAGAATGTAATACAGCAAGTTCAACATTGTCTGATGATAAGTACTAGACAGATTTCAAATCCCAAACATTTGCCTTAGAGTACAGTATGACAGATACTTAGAAAGAAAATAAAATCTCTTCAAATATCACTCTCAATAGAATCAAAATTTGCTGCCTGGCAAATTTGTACTGCAAATAAATTTTTGTTACTCTCTTCAACAGAACTGTCACAAAATAAGTTCTCTTCCATCAACTAGTGAGACAACATTTACATATATGAAATATACATGAATATGAAATTCACAAATATACCAGAAGAAATACATATTATTAGCCAAACAACACTTCCAAGCGAAAAACCTAGATACTGACGAAGATCTAATATGCTTTAAAACATTTTGTCTTCAAAGTTTTTGATAAATTCAATTATTTTTAAGTTTCCCAGATTGTTAATTTAATAAAAGTGTTCAATGTCTTGCCAATTATCATGGAAAATAAAAATCACAAGTTTAATCATTAATTTTTAATATCAAACCCATGTTCTGTATCATCAGATTGTAATTTCTTATATAATTAAATAAAGACATTTATTGTTTACTTGATAATAAACATAATACATAAAGTTAAACTATAATGTGATTAAAACTAGTACTGTTTTATCTGTCCTTTGAAGTTAAACAGTTTTGGGGTAATATAATGCCCTCAGACATTGCTTGCAATAATGAGCACAACTTACAAGGTATACAGAAGTGGGGGTGAAAATCTTTATTGTAATTATTACATAGAAACATTGTACAAATTTATAAATAAAAAACACCCTTTTCAAGTGTTTTAGAGTGAAGTTCCATTTTTATAATTTCTTCAAATTTAGAGTGTTGGCACCAAGTTTTATTACTTGTCCTGTGTTCCTGATGTCTTTCAATCCCCAAGTAAATTTTTACTGAAGTATTATGTATATGGGATAACCAATAAAATGTTACTGGCCTGGCTCAAGTATTATGTATATGGGATAACCAATAAAATGTTACTGGCCTGGCGGCTCAAGTATTATGTACATGGGATAACCAATAAAATGTTACTGGCCTGGCTCAAGTATTATGTACATGGGATAACCAATAAAATGTTACTGGCCTGACTCAAGTATTATGTACATGGGATAACCAATAAAATGTTACTGGCCTGACTCAAGTATTATGTACATGGGATAACCAATAAAATGTTACTGGCCTGGCTCAAGTATTATGTACATGGGATAACCAATAAAATGTTACTGGCCTGGCTCAAGTATTATGTACATGGGATAACCAATAAAATGTTACTGGCCTGACTCAAGTATTATGTACATGGGATAACAAATAAAATGTTACTGGCCTGACTCAAGTATTATGTACATGGGATAACCAATAAAATGTTACTGGCCTGGCTCAAGTATTATGTACATGGGATAACCAATAAAATGTTACTGGCCTGACTCAAGTATTATGTACATGGGATAACCAATAAAATGTTACTGGCCTGGCTCAAGTATTATGTACATGGGATAACCAATAAAATGTTACTGGCCTGGCTCAAGTATTATGTACATGGGATAACCAATAAAATGTTACTGGCCTGACTCAAAAACAAAGTACGAATCTTATTTGATCCTATATTTTGCTACCTTCTTCACTGCTCTACAAGATAATAGTAACTAATATTTTTTCCGATTTTTTTAAAACAATGTTATATTTCAAGCATTTAACATATTTTATGTATTTTAATTAACACAAATTTTGGAATTATGATTATAGTTTTTACTTATATCTGACTTCCTTAAATTTAGAAATTTCTAGATAAATTACAGGAAAGAAATTTACAAGGGATTAAATGATTAAATTAGAAATACCTTCAAGATTCTCTTCCTTAATAGGTGTATCACAAAGAAACTGAACCTGTGCTGTATCATACCCATCCTTTTCTCCCCGTGACAGCACACGGAATCTCCTCATTCCAACCGTTGTTAATATGGAACAACCGTCTCCTAATAATACCCAATCTTCAATCTTCAACATTGTCCCATAGTCAGCATACCTACATAAATTTTAAAGTACAACTTAATTTCAAATGTTTTTAACAGAATAGTTTAATTTCATTAAGTATATTAGACTAATTAATTACATGATAAATCTCTTTATAATGTATCAAGGTAATATTTGTATAGTTTATCTTTTTTATCAATATAACATTTTCAGTAAATAAGAGGTAATGTATTTTTCTCTTATATGAATAAGTGCAAAATAAATTTTTAGCAGAGCTTTATATCCATTTATCTATATATAATACCAAACTGTCCTTATGTTTATTATTTATAGCACATTTAGTCTACCATGACCTAAATTCCACTTAGCAACGCTCCCAGAATTTTGTTAAAGGGGTGGGCATCAACAACCGAGGAGGGAGCGGCATCAACTCGGTTGTAATGTTCCCTCAAATCAGTCAAGTTACTTTAACGCACCCTACTTTGTTTTACTTTGGGGCGCAAACCCAACAACTGTCTATTATTTAGGGATATTCCTGAAGCTTTTTATTATTGATGTATTTAAATATTATTATCATTTTAATTTGATAATTAACTAAGGCTCCTAATACTTCAGGCACAAATATAACTAAAAAATGTATTAATAACACTTATTTATTGGTGAATCTTGGTAGTTAAATTTACATATGGAGCATGTGCAATATACATTTTCCAATGAAGGACGACACACATAATTTCTTTTCCTTTTTTTAATCACTCTAACTATTTTTAAATTATTTGATAAATAAATGATAAATTTAATGATAAATAGAGCAATAAAATACACACAAGATAACAAACAAAAATTAAATGAAGAATTAGATAACATTACAAAAATAGCAATAGAAAATGGCTACAACAAACACCTTATAAAAAACATATACAATCAATTTACAAAAAATCCTAACCTCAACACAACACTACAACCTGAACACAAAAATAATAAAAATAAAAAAATCTACCTAAAATATAAATACACCAATAACAAAATAGAAAAACTAACAAATATATACAACAAAGAATACTACACTTCAACATACAAACCAAACAACAAAATAATAAAATATCTTAATAACACAAACCACAAAACAAATACAGAAAAACATAACCTATCAGGAGTTTACAAAATTACATATAACGACTGCAATGCATTATACATAGGGAAAACGACCAGATCATTTAAAATAAGATTTGAAAAACATTACAGAGCATTCAAAAATAAAAATACAAAAGTATCAAATGTTGCAGCACACCTAATATCACATAAACATGAAATAACAAACTACGAAAATAACCTAACCATACTTGAAATAAATAATAACCCAATAGAATTAAACTCACTAGAAAAATACCACATTTATAAAAACACACACAACAATTTAATGAACCTACAGACCACATATACAGAAGACATACTATATAAAAACATCATACATGCAGATCAAGAGAAAATGCGTGTAACGTCAACAAATACCAACATCATGGACTGAACATCTACACCAGAAAAATAATCAATGATTCGACAATGGTCAAGTGACTGAAAGGTGTCTCATCACAACAAGGTAAAATTATTGCACTTTATGGTGGATAAAAGTATTTACAATAGTAATTTATCAACTTCATAAAGTCAGTGCAACGGAAAAATAATGGACAACGTAAAATATCAGTATATATATATATATATATATCATATGTAAGTTTAACAGCCAATTTACCTTTTATTGGTTTTCCCTTGTTGCAGGCAAGCAGCAATTGCAAATTGCCTTGACCCAGATTCAACAGATCTTCGAACCATTAGTCTGTAGCGTGGTTCATAGATGAACAATGGGCATGGCACTGAAGGGAACGCTGTTGTACAGACAAATATTGGTACCTCCGGAGAGGTACCTAAGTCAATAAGTTCTTGTCGGTGGAGAAGATGACGAGAACCATACAAACTTGGTAATCCAGTCATCAATGCATCTTCTAAAAAGTGAGTCACACGCCTTTCACTTGTTCCCAGATACTAAAAAGACATTTAAATTAGTTTTATGCAAAACTGAATGATGTTTGTTTACTAAGAATATGATTTCTCCTAATCCATAATGGTAATACAAGTTTGCTAAAGGTACAGGCTATTTAAACCTAACAACTAATTTTTTATTAGAGCCAGATTCTGATTAACTAACTAAATCTTTTAACTATCAATGTGAGTTGATTTTGTTGTAGGATTTGACTCATGTTTTTTTTTTGTACACAATTCAGTAATTTTAGATGATTTATTATTGAAAATGTAGTACAGTTTTATAGTTAATATTTCTTTATTTAAAAAAATACACATACTTTTTCCAATTATTTTATTACAGTAGAACCCCTAAAATCCGAACCTCAAAAACTCGAACCCTCCAAACATGATTTGATGGAAACAAAATTTTAAAAAAGTATCTAAAATTTAATGAAGTATGTAAATTTGCTGAAAGTTTGCTACTTATGTAAAACAGGACTGAGATGTGCAGTATATTGGATTTGACATTAAAAACATGATATAATACGAAGGTCAATACAGTAACACCCCGTACTTACGAGATAGGTGGGACCAAGCGATAAACTGTGTAAGTCAAATTCATGTAAGTTGGGGTATAATTTTATATGCAATCACATAGTAATCATGTTTAATTGGTATCATATCTTATACATATCCTAATATATATGTTTATGTATTAAAATCTGGAATTCATAATAAAACAAAAAATTATATTATATAAATACATATTGCAAAGAAGTAAGTAAAAAGAAGTTATTTTGACATAGAAAGCTTCATAAAATCTAGTAAATTCGTTTGACAAATTGAAGTATTTTTCTTCTCACACAGAATTTCCTTGTAACTCGCTATTTTTTTTGTTTTGTGGCAGATATACACTCATTGTTGGAGTTTATGTTTTCCATAAACAACTAAGGTTTGTAAGTTTTTTTAAATTAAACTAAGGCCTTTTGACAAATTTCTAACCGTCATTTCATCTTCTACGTCAACTGGATCTAAAGAATCTACATTTTTAAGGTCTTGCTCACGCATTTCTAGGAGCTCATTAATTAAATGTCAGCTCCTTGTTGTGTAACTCCAGCAGTTCTTGAAAGTCATCATTAACCACTTCTAAATTGAGGTGTCTAGCAAAACCGACAACTCCGTCAATCACATCAGCATTATTATCAGACTCTGGCACTGATTCCGCTTGAATTTCAGTGGCGTAAAAAGTAGACATACCTTTTTTTCAAACGCCATTAAAAGTTTTTTGTGAAATTTCATCCCAAGATCGTCCAATGATTTTCAAAGCATCTAAAACATTGAATTGTTTCCAAAAATCTGCAACAAAGATCTCGTTCTGTCTCACAGCTTCAAGCAGATGCACAAATAATCTTCTTGTGTAATAAGCTTTAAATGTTTTGTTGACTCCCTGATCCATCGGTTGAAGCATGACAAAAATATCAATTTGACTTGTGTGTCGAAATTAGTTAAACTAGTAGGAGAATGGCCAGGTGCATTCTCAATTAATAGGAATTACTTTAAAACGAATTTGTTTAGGCCCACAATAACATTCGACTTGAGGAATGAAATGATGACCAAACCCGCCTCAAAAAGGGAATCTTTCACCAAAGCCTTCTAAATCACGGGCAAACTGGCTTTAGAAATATTTAGTTACTTCAATATTTACCAGTTTGTATTATTATTTAACAATTTATTACATTAGGTTTAATTTTATTCTTAAGGTAACCATCAAAAGTGGTCAAAATTATATATCAAACACCTTCTGTCTGTTAAAAAAACAGTTACTACTACAATCTAAAAACTTAATTGCTAAAAATTATTCCTATAAACTCACAATAAATTATTACTTACATTACTCAGCGAAGTCATACAAAGAGGACAAGCAGAACTATAATCTAGGCAACGATCAAAGCACATAGAACAATATGTATGCCCACAAGGAGTTGTTACAGGTTTCCACAATGTCCGACAACAAAGCACACAGTCAAAATCTGATGGATCGATTGCTTTATCATCAATCTGAAAACTCACTGGTTTTCTTTCTAATCCTAAAATAAATAAATGTGAGTCTTAAAATAAATATAAAATAAAGTATTATACAAATAAAATATTTTAGAGTTTTTGTGGCACAATATATATTTAAAAAAAAAAACTTTACTTGAGAGTGAATCAGTATAATATGACATTATCACATAGGAATTCATATAAAAGTGTGAAACATTTGGAAATCACTGAATGTTTTTTCTGAGAATTTCTGAATGCAAACAAAATCCTTACAGGAGGTTAGACTAAACTTGTTGCTTTTTTCACTTAAAGAGATTTTAGAGGTTAAGTTAAAATCAATTTTAATTTCAATTTCCTATATATTGAAAAATATTGTATATTTGTTTAAATTTTATGATATATATCACAACATAACAGTTGAATGTTAATAGTAGGTTATTTTTCTTTCTGTGTTGTATATTAGAAGTTATAATGTTAGTTTAGAAGAATTATTTTGTATTCTGTGAGTTATATTTGTGTGAATCTATCAGAGAATTTGGTACACTAAAGGAATAAAGGTAGGAAAATTGATTGGTTGTTGCAAAACATATGAAAGAAGTGATTGGCTCAAATTTCCTAAAAAAGTCAAAAGGGTTTAAAATTCAAATTACAAAAATTTAAATTTAAAAAGATAAATGGAAATAGCTTGAAGTACAGTTTGAATAATGATGAGAACTAAATACAGTACAATAAACATAGAATTAATGCGGTCCTTGGGTGCCAGTAGCTAAAACAAGATATGATAGCTGTATTATCACTGTCATTTGAGATAATCACTAGATTATTTTTTCCAGGCCTAAATTATAACAGAACCATATTTCACTTTCTGTTAAATATCTAAAGTAATAATTATTTTTGTAAATAATGTATGAGACAAAATTTGAACATTTTTGGTAATCTGATACAACTTTTTGAAATCTCATTCGAGCAAAATGAGGTGAGTATTGTCCTGAAGGTTTTCAAAAGAAAGCCAAATATGCCACAGGTTAAAGCTGGTTTTTTTTCTTCACTTAGAAATTATCTGAAGAGGATGTTTAAATAATTTTCAAATGTAATTTTTTACACATTCCGAAATGTTGAATGTTTAAGCCGAAACATTGAATTAGTTAAATTTTACGTATATGTCGAGGGGGAGGGAATTGCTATTTAAAAAAAAAATGTTTGCTAAAATTGATTACATGGGAACGGGAAATAAATACCTCAAACAAAATTAGGTATAAAACAATATTTAAAATATATTATAGACTATGTGATTAAATATTTCACTTAGGTTATAACTGTATCTTTTGTTTGCTTTTACATTGTTAAATGTAGAACTAACAACTAATATATTTAAATTTCTAAATACTATATCCAACTTCTTCATAGCAGTCTCCAACTTACTTTTTAGCCTGTCTATTTCATGGAAAACTCTATCAAATATTTTATGCAGTCTTTTGTTAGTTTGTACTGGTAAAGTAAGTTTTTTCTGATTCTGTAAATATAAAAATGAATTATGTTACGACATATAATTAAATTAAAAAGTTTATTGATACATAAAACTTAATATGAATATTACCTGTCAAACATATGGAATTAATATGTAAAATTATGGAATAGAGCAGAAATCTTCCATATACTCTGTTTGGGAAGTGAAAAGAGTTAATTTCCACCTACACATTTATGGACAAAGGTGGGATAGAAAACAATGTTTCAACATACAAGAGAGACATAGCAACATTTCCCCCCCTGACGAAAAACCAATTGCGGTTATCATCGCCAATACATAGCAACCATACCACCTTTAAAAACAAAAGTACATACAAGGATTGTGACTTATAATAAGATTTATCTAAGTTAGAAATAAACAATGGGTTTCTTTTCCACTAAGTGGTGGTCGTTCTCTTTCTTCTTTAAATATGATATATATATATATATATATATATATATATATATATATACGTATGAAACCAAGTGATCCCTAAACTTCCTCGATCTAAACATAACAAAAATAGTTCCAATGACCACAGAAAATATTAACAAAGAACTAGACACCATTAAATATTTAGCACACACAAATGGATACAACACCACAATAATAGACAAACTATAGCTCAATATACAAAAAAAAAACACTAAAATTAACACTACAGACAGGGAAAACAAATACATTACATTACCATACATAAACAAAATAACAAATAAAATTGCCCGTAAATTTCAAAAAACAGGATACAAAATAGCATACAAAACTAATAACAAGTTACAATACAAAATACAACACAACACCAACAACAAAGATGAACTACAAGCACAAACTAAACTGCGACAAAGTAACAAACTCTACATTGGACAAACATGTCACAGCTTTAAACAGAGTCGAGGAACACAAACAGAACACCAACTCAGCATTTTACAATCACATATAAGAAAACAGACACAAATACACAGACATTTACCATAACCTAGAAATCCTACACATCAACAAAAAAGGACCACATCTCAACACACTAGAACAATATGAAATTTACAGACACATAAAAACACAAAGTACAAACATATTAAATGAAAAAAACATAATACAAATCACACATACTCTTTGATACTATCGAAAAACTGCCTTTAAAACCATCATCGCTTGACATGACATCTCCAAGCAGAAGACACTGATGAAGATCGCCACATAGCGATCAAAAACGTTCTGTCTCAGTAAGTTTTCACAAATTTACAAAATTTTAAGTTCGGATAGTCATAAACTATTGTTAAAATGATTAATTAATATTCATCGAACGTAAAAATTCAAGAATGATATATATTTTAAAACAACATAGGTTATTCAAATACAAAAATATTTATTAATTTATATTCAAAGCTTTTTGTTGGTAAACAGTACCAACATCATCAGGAATGAAAATTACAATAATTGATTATTGTAATTTTCATTCCTGATGATGGTGTACTGTTTACCAACGAAAAGCTTTGAATATAAATTAATAAATAGTCTTGTATTTGAATAACCTATGTTGTTTTAAATTATTAAACAAGAAAACATATTATATGTATATATATATATATATATATATATATATATATATATATATATATATATATACGAAGTTAATAAATTACCAATTTTGAGTAATTTTATCCACCATTAAGTGCAATATTTTTACCTTGAGTGATGAGGCACCTTTCGGTCTTTGACCATTGTCGAATCACTCAGAGTGATTCGACAATGGTCAAAGACCGAAAGGTGCCTCATCACTCAAGGTAAAAATATTGCACTTAATGGTGGATAAAATTACTCAAAATTGGTAATTTATTAACTTCATAAAGTCAGTGCAACGGAAAAACAATGGACAATATTAAATATCAGGAATATATATATATATATATATATATATATATATATATATATATATATATATATATATATATATATATATATTCATTTATTCCTGTCTATTTTAGTTTATTATCTTAGACCAAATTTACAGTTTGATGCTTTGAAGGCAAGACCAATTTACAGTTGATACACCTATTTCACAACATAATGGATAATTCCTTATAAAAGTCATAATTGTTCAACATTTTTACTTTAAACTATAAATATTTTAAAATTAATTATGACAACCCATTGCTAGAACTCTACAGCCTACATATTCATTAAATGTATTATAAATACAAATGTATATAATCTGTACATATACTGTCATTTTTATTCTTTACTCTTACAACATAATAATTTTTTAATTTTTATTGTAACTTTAAAAATACTTTAAAATAACTAATTACCTTCTATTAAAGACAAACACTAAAACAAATCCTATTTTTATGAGATACTTTATTATTAGAAAAAAATTGTTTTTGTTAATAAGACCTCAGTATCATTTTTTTCACTAGACAAATAATTACAATTTATTTCACTATAGACTCTAAATTTCATTAGTTTATTGAGAGGGATGTAAAACCTAAGTTTGCATTTAAACTCGTAGGTAACGTAGTTTCAAAACTTATCTATTAATTTTATTCTTTGGAAATGATCAGTTACTCTTATTACGAGATTTTACATGTTTATGCATTCATCACAAAGCTGTAGGGAGTGACAAACATACAATTTTAATGTAATTTATTTAATTAACCTACTTAAAGTTTTTAAACCAATTCTTATTACTTTTCAAGCAAAGTAATTTAAAATGTACTTCAATTTGTTGCTTAAAATGTAATCAAATATTTTTTTCTGATATAAGCATTTAAGAAAATGGAGTTAATTTTTTATGTAAAATTAAATTAGGCAACTTGCTTTCCACCCCTAGTAGAGAAAGAATCTATATTTTTTAAAAATATTCTTTACAACTGTTTTACATTTGGATATTTAAATATTAGTATTTGAGAAATACATGTATTATTTAATTATTTATTTAAAAATTAGAAATGGTCTGGGCAAGTGTCTAACATTTAAAGAAGTAAGAAATATTGTATGTTGAAATGTGTTTGAATTACTTTAGAGTTTTACAAAGAATTGAAATTAAAAATTAAACTAAAAGAATTAATTTTCTAACAAATAATTTTTCAAATTGTAATCTATAACAAAGGGTTAAAATTGTATTTTACTTGAAAATCTTCTTCTCCACTTGAATTTTCTTCACAATCGCTAGAGTTTACAGTACGTAAAAAGTGAGTTGGAGAGAAGTAAGGAGCTTTCCTCCGGTTTTTTACACAAAGTCTTCGACCATGAGAGATGGGTATCAATAATCTTCTTAGAGACTGAAATCAGAAAAATCATTATGTACTATAAAATAATATTTGCAAATTCTTTAACTAAAATATAAAGATATATTTATACTAAAATTAAATTACACTTTTTGCTATTACTTGCAACCAGAAGAGTATGTGTAATCTGTGTCGTGTTTGTTCGTTTAAGATGTCATTTTTATGTGTGTTGCTATGTCTATATATTTCATACTGTTCTAGTGTGTTTAATTTATGGCCTTTGTTGCATGTGTGGAGGATGCTCATGTTATTTTCCATACTTTTGCATGAGTGTGTGGATTCAATAGTAGTGTGCAGTGCTCTTTATATCTTTCGGCAAAAGATCTGCCTGTTTATCCAATATAGAACTTATTGCAGTTGTTGCATTTTAGTTTGTATACTCCTTGGGTTATTGTATGTGTTGGTATTGTTATTAATGCTGTGTCTGATTGCCATTTGGCTTTTATTTGTTGTTCTGTAAGCTACATTGTATCCTGCTTTTTTGAATTGGTGTGCTATTTTATTTGTGATTTTGTTTATGTATGTGAGGGTGATGAATTTGTTTGTGTTCATGTTTTTGTTGTTTGTGTTGTTGTTACTGTTCTTGTTGAGTATTTTTCTGTGTAGTTTGTCTATTAAATAATTGTCATATCCATTTTTGTAAGCTAAATATTTGATTGTGTTTAGTTCCTCTGTGTAGTTAATTGTGGACATAGGTATTTTATTTAGTCTTAAATGAAACAAACACAGCACAGATCACACATACTCTTCGATCAGATCACTTCTAACTTTCAAAATAATGGTACCGAGGAAGCGCAACTGCAGCATTCCTAGCAGCAAAAATACGAGGCTGAAGAAGTCGTAAGACGAAAACGTTTCCTCCAAGTGTAAGTTAACAATTTAACATCGTTTAGTTAACAAAAAGTCTGGTCCCAAGTGATAGAAAAAAGCGTAGTAAGTAATTAACAACCAGCTCGTCATGAACAGCAACAAGATTTCGATATCTAAAATTTTAATTATAATTTTGCAGTATTTGTAATAGATATTGTGGTATGAATGTGTGTGGATAATTTGAACATAAACACTGATATGTGTTTCATGTTACTGTAATTAAATACCTGACAAAAATTAATTAAGTTCCGCGCTAAATTCCTAATGTCTGTTTAAATTCAAATCATCTACTGCAACCAGTTCTTACCAGAACTGGTTCACTGTATTATTAAATTTTATTACTGCTTTTTACAAATGTTCATTAGTAGCTTATAATTACAACACTTTTTCTATTTTTGAGAACTTCCTTATATCATTGTTACAATTGCTGACTACTATTAATGCATAATTATTTGTATATAATCAAGAGCAGTGCCTGTAATTGAATGTGAATTACTTTTAATAATATCTGATTATTTGCAGTCAGTAATTTGCATAAATTATTTGATCATTTTATGTTATGATTTGACGGTATAATATATTATGTACAGCCTTGTTGTTATGTAAACAATATGAAATGGATTTATATAAGAAGCTGTTATGTAATGAGGACTGAGGAGCATTAGGTTCATGACAAACTTGGCATTACACTACTCTGCCCTATTAACTTGCATAACCCATGACCCACTTGTACTGACTAAACATTCTGTGTCATGTAACCACATTTATTTCCACACAATGGATAGACCAACATAAAATATTTTAAAATGCCATCAATTTAGAAAATATTACTAAATTTATGAGAATTACAAACAAATACTCTAAGAATAAAACATTTTTTTTAATATTTAGGCTAACTTATATTTATTTTAGGTCTAACACAGATAATATAAATTAATTATAAACAATTTCCATATTGCCTGCTGCAAAAGTTAAGAAGACTCACTATTTTATTACCATAAACTATAAAATGTTCTAATTTTTTTTCAAATATAAAAATCAAATAAACATAGTTATGAACTGTGGCCTAATTTTTGTCACTACATAAGACTAAAAAACATGCAGTTTGTTAGAAATTTATAACTATAGAATTCTAAACAGAACTAAATTCATGATTATTTTCTCAAATTAAAATACCCTTTGGCTTATGGAAATATTTAAAAATTAAAATTATTTTTTTTCATGTGCCAACATTACACCAACACACACACACACACACACACACACACACACACACACACACACAATGTATGTGTGTGAACCTCTTTTTGGTATAATATTTCTTAAATATATCTTTATGATAATTAACCCTCTTAAATGCGAACTATGGTATATTAAAACTGGTCTTGCTAAACCACATATTAACTTTCCTTGCTTTTTGTACTGGAAAACACTCATAAAAATAAAGTAACCAATAACTTTTTTAGTTCTTGTTTGGTAATTGTCAACTACTAATCCGATTAAGAGTAGCATAACACAACCCTATCTCAGATGTGTTTGTTCTACTCTATCTTTGTGAGCATGTGCTGGTTAACAAACAGCTGATAAGCAGATGCATTCTCCTTTCAACGAAGGAGAAGTTTCTCTTCCTGTTTTTTGTCATTTTCATTATTTCTTTTATTTTACAGAGTATTCAAATCTTAGTGAAAATATTAATTTTTTGACATGGTAATAGATATGAACTAAATTTTTAGTACTTTATTCTCAGTGGTGTAGTTGTAAATATCTCAGAATGGAAAAGCACACCATTTTTTTAAAATTTACCAACATAAGGTGTTCCAGAATGGCCCCTTTACAAGGTTCTTTCTAAAGTGCTCCCCAATTTTTAGCCTTAAAGACAGTGTGTAACCAAACAGTGGAAAAGTTATATTGGTATTACACTGTAAAACGTAATTATCACTGCCCAATATAATTTAAAAAATGTACTGCTTTGATAACCAGGCCTGTAGTAGTTACCAAGTAGTTTTCACCAAAAAAGACAGGATGAGTAGGTGACATTATTACACCAGATCCCATCAGGGTCTGGTGATTTTAAAATAAAACGGGATAATTTACCTATATTTAAAAAAAATTATTTGTTACAGGAAATTGTTCGAAAATATCCATCTCAATTTAAATTGTTATAATACACTTTTTATTAACTTTTGTTTTAGTATAATTTATTTAACAGCTACTTAAAAACATTAAAACCCATTTAGCTATTGTTATGATTAAGGAAAAAACATGGGTTGCCTATTAAAATACAGGATTCTTGGAAAAGCAGAGAGGGAACACACTTCACACTACACCACTGTTTATTCTGGAAATGTTGAAAAAATTCTACATTATATTATTTTGGACATCCCTCCCAGTTGGCTGCTTTACAGTCATGTGTGTTTTAGAATTTGGATTATTTCCATATTTTATTATATAGACAATTTTGACTTTCTACCCAGTAAGGAAATTGTCAAGTGTGGTTGGAAAATTTTATATTTAATTTGCCCTTCTTCTTTGGTCTAGTGCTTCGAATTTAGTTTAATATCAAGGAATATACCTAGATATTTAGCATTATTTTCATAAAGGATGATAGTTCCATTAAAATCAAAGAGGTAAATATTTTACAAACTTATTTAAGAAGTTTATGTGGTCTGTTTTCATTTAATTTATCAGTTTCATTAAATTTATCAATTTCAGTTTAACTATCATGCAGTAGTGTTATTTAAAATAAAACTAATTTTATATTGACACACACAATATTATACTTTGGGAAAAAGGAGTAAAATACTCTCTAATACTGTAAAATGTCTTGTAGTATTTATCAATTTTAAAAGTAAATATAATTTAAGTTAAATATTTGTAAAATATAATCTGCATACATACCCGAATTATTTCATTCTTCATTGATTCTTTGTTGTTGTCTAATGCAACGCACAATGAAAACGCGACAAATGCTTCTTCTAACTGTCCCATTGCAGATAAAACAACACCACGTCTATAGTAACCCTGTACAAATGGTAAGTGATTAAAGCTATAATTAAGGAATAAATAATTAGTAAACTGACAATACATGGTCAGTATTTGCAAAATAAATGTAATATAGTAGAATCTCATTATAACAGACTCTATTAAACTGAATTCTGCTTATAAGGGATTGTTTTTTGAAGATAGATTATGCTATTTACCAGCCACATAAAGAAAAGTCACACACTCTGCGCAATGCCTAAACTGCTGCAGACACAATCTTTTATACATTCTCAGAATTTGGAATTTTCACTAAAAATGATGCAAAATAAATAGTCTAAACATATCATTAATATTAATAACACTGACATATGTTTTGTAACTTTGTCCTTTCCAAAGAATTACTGGTTTGAAACATGATTTCTGTTTATTAAAACAACCTCAAATCATGTTAAGATTTCCGAACTAAAAGTAAATAAACAAAAGTGTTTTATCACGTTTATTGAATTTTACCTTACACAAGCTGCAGCAAATGGGTTAACAGATTTTTAATTGCTGAGAATAAATTTACGTTTTTTAAATCAATTTATTTCTTTTTATTAACTTTTTATAGTTTTTTCTTCATTTTATTTTATTTTAACCATTTTTAGATATCGTTTTACTTTATAATGATCTTTTATTAAAGCAGACAAACCTCAGCCTCAATTAGTTCATTACAATGTGGTTCTACTATATAATATTTCTTTAAAATTGAGTAATTTCAAAAACTAAAGAATACATTATTATTTTCTTACATTTATTATACATTACAGTAAGCATAAAAATTGTAGTAGCAAATTTTAGATAACAATTACATTTAATTATACTTGGAAAACAGGAAAACTTATTTTCGTATTATAATAATTTAACATAAGATGTTGGAGTGACTATGAGAATAACAATAAACTATGACAATGAAGATTAAACCTCTTAAGATAATTCCGACTTACACATTTAGTTTTCTTAATTATAATACTCTTGAAATTTATTGCCAACATGTAAGTTTAAAATCATTCCCATCTAAAAACTTTATGAAAAGAAAATTTGTACAAGAAAGAAAAACATGTGCATATATTATTTATGACTTTTAAAATAAGATTAAAAATAATAAAAATATTTCTCTTTGACAAAATAATCTATATTGTAGGAACCTAGCTAATTCCATAAAGACCAAAGTTTTGCAAATAACATCCAACAAAAACATTAAAAGATTTACAGGAATTTTTTTCCATCTAGAAAATGATTACTGAAAATTTTACCAGTATTCTTACAATAGAAATCTTAATCAAATGTATACTCAATATTTGCTAATAGAATTTTTTTTTAAAATTCCAGTTGTTACAAAAATGTCTTTAGGACTATTCTCTGATTTGCAAAATTAAATGCATACAGAAACATTAATTTTCTCATACATTTTTGCCCTCTTAAAAATAGAATTTAGTGCTGTAGGTTTAACTTAGGTTCACAAATGACAATGAATTTATCAGATGATGTGAGAGTCTTATACTCCTTATCCTAGACAAAAAATCTGTTACTCTAATTTCATTAAGATACTTCAACAAGAATTATATTCTTGTACAAAAAAAAAACTTCAGTGACTAATGAAATAATTAAATTTTTGTAGTTTACAAAAGTTAAAATTTGTTACAAAAATATATTGCAGTTTTACTAGAAGAGCAGTTTGTGTTTTCTTATCTTCCAAACTCTAAATACAATATCTGTCTATATTTATTTTTAAAAAGTCATCAATGAAACAAATTATCTTTTAACCCAGTAACACCATGTAAAAGAATTAACTTTTAGTGGAGAGATTAAGATTTTTAAAGTTATTCAGAAGTTTAATTTCAACTCTGTTACAACGAATAATGAGTTTTTTGTTGACAAACCTATTTTACTTTAAAAAATAGTAACGTTTAAGTTTATTTGTGTTCAAGGTATATGACTATTTTATGATATCATCTGACAAAATGTAAGTAAAAAATATGACAAAAAACCTAACCTCAAACATATTCTATTAGATTCATTAGGAGCATTAGATTCTATTAAGAGTTAGTTAAAAGACTAAAGAGAAATACAAAATTTAGAGCACATTAGCCTTACTACAGTCGTTGTTAGAAATTACTTTTACCAAACAAAAACCCTTGAGAACAAATTTCTTTTTTTTATAAATAATATTCGAGCTGGCTTGTGAGTGAAAGTTATAATTAAATAATAAAAATATATACAACTCACAAATATACAATTTTTTTAATTTCAAACGCGTTTCGATGACTACTTTGTCGTCATCTTCAGTGAAATTACACAAATGAAATTAACTAAAAAATATATATATATATTAAACATAACCTATAGAGTTTTAGCAAAAGTTTTTACTTTTGCTAAAACTCTATAGGTTATGTTTAATATATATATATATTTTTTAGTTAATTTCATTTGTGTAATTTCACTGAAGATGACGACAAAGTAGTCGTCGAAACGCGTTTGAAATTAAAAAAATTGTATATTTGTGAGTTGTATATATTTTTATTATTTAATTATTCTTTTTTTTAGTTGAGAAATTACTTGTGAAGAATACTTTTCTGGGAAAAATAAGACTAACATTTGTTGTTTTCCTAAATGTAACAGAAAATTTATATTGTAAGAACTCAAAAGTAATTATAAAAATCCAAAAGGACCTACTTTAACCCAATGAGGTCTTAATTTTATGGCTGCTTCAGCATCGTCCAGCGCTGCTTGAAATTTATTAAGGCGATAAAGAGCATGTGATCTATTACTGTAGCACAGATGACTAGGAGCTAAAACAGAAAATAAAGATAATTAAGGTAATGACGCATATAATAAAAGATATGAGAATTGCAAAAGTATACTTAGTTGAATTAATTAAATTATATAATATATGTATATATATATATATATATATATATATATATATATATATATATATATATATATAATATTGACTGGGCCTACGGACTACATTATTAAATGAATTTCATTCAAAGAAGTTATTCTTACATTTTTTCAAACTATTATTTTTAAAATCTTTCATTTTTAACTTTAGAAAAATAAAGTTTCAGGAACTGTATAAGAAACAACACAGTCCAATATTTATAAAGATAATTGTTGAGGGGAAAATATCATATATATATATATATATATATATATATATATATATATATATATATATATACTCAAGTAAGTTTTTATATTTGAATCCTGTAAACCTTTTCTTTCTAAAATTAAAAACCATATTGTTTACAAAACTAAAAAATACTTAATAGCAATGTAAAAATGTCCAAAATATAAAAAAATTACAAAATAAATGAAGTACTTTAATGTGACAGATGTGAATAATTATTTATTCTTAAGATCAGTAGGTCAGTTGAGTTTCGCCGTTTCTTGTAAAATCTAAAAGTAACATAAGATTAGTGCTTGAATTTTTTTGTATTATTATTAAAAAATTGTATAACATTATATCATGGAGTTGCATCTTTGCATATTCTGAAACAGATATTCTAATAAAATTAAAGGCTTGCTATAGTTCTGAGGAAATCCGCTAGTATCGCGCCTGGCATTGTGTAGTTACAAATTGTAAATAAAAATATTGAACTGAGAGATTGTTTTGCAGATTTTTTACATTAAGGAGATAAAATCATAGATGGTATCGAGGTAGACAAAAGTTTTATGAACAAGTCATTCGTGTTCATCGCCATTTAAAGTTTACTGGTGATGTCATCGCCCATTTGCCATATAAAAACGAATGGATTGATTTCCTGTACATACTCCCGAGTTTGAACCTGTCCTCTTTCCTCTCTAACCTGTATAATACCTCTTAAACATTACACAGCAACAATTTTTGGGATAAGTCCACAGCTCCGCCGCATTTGTTTACTCAACTAGCAGGAACATCAGAAGCGTGGTAAATTTATCTACAATGTCTGAGTGCAAAGTCCGCAGCAAACAGCACCTGGTAATCAAAATTATCCCCTTTCCTCGTCCCACTATCCTCAATGGAAACCAATGAACTGCATTGCTATACGACCGATTGATAAGATTCTATGCTTTGTATACAATAACCCTTTTCTACATTGGTGATTTGATTTGACGTACAGGAACGACAAATTACAGAGGATTCTGACTAGGCCCTACTAATGTATTTCCTCCCTAAGAAACCGCTACCTTTGATGTCTCAGGTAATAAATCGTCAGTTTACAGCATCGAATCTATGTCGCTTATCTACCGTTCAGCTCAAATCAACACGCAACCTCAACCACTAGAAGTTTAAAATTACTTTGTAACAAGATTTGAACTTTAATTTAAAAATATAATGGAGTGTCTGATATTATACAAACCGCTATTATAAATAATAATAATAAACAGTACTGTAACTAGAAATTATATCAGAGGAGAGGTTGGACTATATTCACACCCATAACGACATTTTCTTAAAGTTTAAGTTTAAAAAATAAAGAATTTGAAATGATGAAAAGTACTATATGATCAGGTACTATACAATATATTTGAATTAAAAATTAAATTTATCACTCAACATTAAGACTGATTGGTAAACGGTACTTTAATAACGTGCGGCCCCCATATAGACCTTCACATTCACAAAAAGCTACAACCTTTACATTTTACGTAAAATTACTGCTCTAGCAAACACTACTGTGAGGTATGTCTTTTCAATCCAGTACGTGCCATTGTTCCGTGTCGCTTGTAATAAGGTAGGTTTACACAAACTCATGCAAGCACGGGCTCACAACCTTTGTTTTATAATTTGTAATGAAAAAACCAGCGTTAAACCGTGACGTACGAGGAAACAATACAAACAAATAAACAAGGCTGTGTTTATGTTGAAGGTCCAACGGTAATTATGTAAATAAAACGTTTTTTCATTGACTTATCAGTGGCAATTCTTATCAGTACAATACTTAATTATGTAACTCGTAATTATAAGATTTGAAGGTTTTTATTAAAAATTACATTAACGATAATTCAGCTCAATATAATTGAAATAATACTGTAATAGATAAATTAATATGTCCAGCCTAATAATTAATAAGTCCTATTTGTGTTTTCAAAGGATAAATTAAAACACGCACACACGCACGCGCACGTTCGTACACACACGCACGCAAACAAACACAAACACACACATGCAGGTTGAAGATACTTCTTTATGATACACACAATCATCCTCCCAATTGTACGATCCTCCACAAATAAACCTATATTCTTTTACAAAAGGAGAAAGATTTTCAGATCAGTATTTTAATACCAGAAGTAACTCGCACAACATCCTCCTACCTCCAATATCTACCAGGTGACGACACTTTGTATCTTCAATGTTAGGCCCTATATTTTTTTTAACAGCGCCATTTTTAGATGCGATAACAAACTTAGTTTAAATTACTCCTTATTCCAGACATAATTTCAAAAAGATCTTGAGAAATATTTTACGAAGTAGACCTACTCATATACTTGAATTGATTGTATTAAAATGAGGAAAACATATACATTCGCGGAACTGACGGGAAGACAGGAATGACATTTTTCATGGCGTCCTTAACTGAATTTATAATAAACTGAAAAAATCGGTAAAAATTTAGTACGACGCGACGCGTACTTTTTTGGTAAAAAAGTAGTCCAAACTAAAATGTGATAAAAAAAATTAACCTTTCGACGCTTTCCACGGAAAATAAAGTTGATAGTAGTGTTCTACACACAAACATAAGTATATATAATTAAAAACTACCAAAAATACAATGTAGTAGCAGCATTGTATGTTAGCATCACGCAATACTTACCAAAAATTCTTACGCTTACCAAAGTATTTTTTTTGATAAATAAAATTTATTTCAAAGGAAAGAATTTTAATTTTTCTAAAAAAGAATAATATAAGACTTGCAAATTATTTAGACTAAATATTTTATTTACAAATTATATTTACATTATTTTGTAAGCTCAAAATTGTTATCCGTGCAAAATTTACTAAGTCTAGTAATTTAATTTAAAAAATTTAACTAGTGGGACTGGCCTACAAAAGTGGATAAGTTACTTCTTCTCAATAATGTACTTAATGGATGTTTTAGTAGAAACTATTTCATGTGGGTAGTAACAAAAGTATTACGTTAACAGAAAACCTTTAAATATCGAACTCTTGCTGTTCATGACGAACTGGTTGTTAATTACTTATTACACTTTTGTTATTACTTGCAACCAGACTTTTTGTTAACTAAAAGTTGTTACTAAAAGTTGTGTAAAACTGTTAACTTACACTTCTAGGAAACGTTTTCGTCTTTCGGCTTCTTCAGCCTCATATTTTTGCCGCTAGGATTGCTGCAGTTGTGCTTCCTCGGGATACCATTATTTTGAAAGTTAGAAGTGATGTGATCGAAGAGTATGTGTGATCTGTGCCGTGATTGTTCATTTAGGATGTCATTTTTATGTGTGTTGCTATGTCTATATATTTCATACTATTCTAGTGTGTTTCATTTATGGCCTTTGTTGCATGTGTGGAGGATGCTCATGTTATTTTCCATACGTTTGCATGAGTGTTTAGTGTCCATGAGGTGATTTGCGAAGGTGGATCCAATAGTAGTGTGCAGTGCGCTTTTGTGTTCTTTATATCTTTCGGCAAAAGATCTGCCTGTTTGTCCAATACAGAACTTATTGCAGTTGTCGCATTTTAGTTTGTATACTCCTTGGGTTATTGTATGTGTTGGTATTGTTATTAGTTCTGTGTCTGATAGCCGTTTGGCTTTTATTTGTTGTTCTGTAAGCTACATTGTATCCTGCTTTTTTGAATTGGTGTGCTATTTTATTTGTGAGTTTGTTTATGTATGCGAGGGTGATGAATTTGTTTGTGTTTGTGTTTTTGTTGTTTGTGTTGTTGTTACTGTTCTTGTTAAGTATTTTTTTGTGTAGTTTATCTATTAAATAATTGTCATATAGATTTTTTGGTCTAAACACACATGCAAAAGTATGGAAAATAACATGAGCATCGCCCACTCATGCAACAAAGGCCATAATTAAACACACTAGAAATATAAGGCCAGTATTAAATATATAGACATAGCAACACACATAAAAATGACATCCTAAATGAACAAACATGGCACAGATCACACATACTCTTCGATCATATCACCTCTAACTTTCAAAAATAGTACCGAGGAAGCACAACTGCAGCATTCCTAGCGGCAAAAATACGAGGCTGAAGAAGTCGTAAGATGAAAACGTTTCCTCCAAGTGTAAGTTAAGAGTTTAACAACTTTTAGGTAACAAAAAGTCTGGTCGTAAGTAATTTCCCGTTTGCGATGTAAAGCACAATATTTACTTAACCCATTCCCTAGGGTTCTACTCTATTCCCTATTTAATTGAAAGGATTTCGACGTTGTAAACAAAGGGAAACAACGCCATAATGGTGCTCCTGAATAAATTTAACTGTAGTTATTCTTGTAATGATTTTCTCTGAAGATGATTGAAGTTTTTGTGATTAATAAGTTTATATTTACTTCAAATATAAAAATTACACAGTTGCTGCAAGTTGTTAATAAAATAATTGTTTGTTTCGAAACGTGATAACAAAGACAGGAAAACTGCAACAGGAAATACTTTATACCTTACGCTCACTGCAAAATCCATTTTTAAAATTTTTTTTATATATTCCATGCCTATAGTTAAAAAAAACATTGGTAGGTTAACCGCTGAATTCCAAACGTGAACAAAGATATTTTGGTGAGGAAGAAAACACGTTAAGCAATTACAGTACAGTGTACTCGTTATCATATGACGTAAAAGCCCATAACAAGTTACGTAACGGTTAAATTGCCGATAGTTACGACGGATGGAAAAATCTTAGAAAAGTCTTTAATGCAGTGATAACGAGATTTCCAATAAAGACAAATAATATTAAAGCAGACTTTACACACTTTGCAACAAATAAAACAGAATCAAACCTTAGAAACGTTACCAATATTTTAAAAACTTAAGCACGGTAGAAACTTTCAAGCAATAAATATTTTTTTCAAATTGTATTTTGAAATTTATTTTAAAAACAGAGATACTACATGCCATGTAGAATAACTGGCAATTGTTTGGTTGTTCATCTTTAAGTTTTGATAACACTTACCACAACAAACCCTGCTGCCTGATATTTCTCAGCAGACGCGTTTCGCATTTGGTCAGTACATTGTTCAATGTTGTGACTCAGAAAAGACTTCTTCAATGCCATGACTCACGGACACGACCCACGAAGACTTGTCCGTGACTCGCAGCATTGAACCATGCACTGACCAAATGCGTCTGCTGAGAAATACCAGTAAATAGATACAGATATATTGTTTTTTTTTTTTCAATTTGATATATAAAAGGTCATTTAGTTTAAAGATGAAATACATTCCTGAACCGTTAAGCTATATGTTACATCATGACAGCGCTGAAATCATTAATTTATTTTCAACGATTTTACAAAAGTGTAGAACTTTGAGTCTGATGAATATATAGCTTAATTAAATCAAACACACATAGTTATACTTTAGGTTTTCCTTGAATTATTTACGGTTCCGGATTTTAAGATCAGATTCAAACACTGACGACTTCAAACGGGTGATTGTCTTTTATTTTAAAGTAATCAATTAATTTATTCAAAAGGATGTTGCATAAGAGAGAGAGAGGGCGAGAGTAGGTGTAGACTTTAAAGACTTAAATTCCAATACATGGAAGGATCATGACGTGTACAAGGGCGCATACCTGAAGTAGGCTCTCTCTCTCTCTCTCTCTCTCTCTCTCTATATATATATATATATATATATATATATATATATATATATTTGTAGTTATGCAACACTGTTTTCTTGTATGCACTTACACACACACACACACACACACACATATATATATATATATATATATATATATATATATATATATATATATCTTTCTATCTAACTATCTATCTTTCTATCTTTCATCTATCTATCTATCTATCTTTCACTCACTCATTCATTCTCTCTCTCTCTCTCTCTCTCTCTCTCTCTCTCACACACACACACACACACACACACACAACACACACACTCACGCGCGCGGTCGTTTAGATTGTGGTGCACTCCCATTCACTCATGTACAAGAAGAGGAAAGGGGAAGAACAGACAAGATAGCGTTTATTTCAAGTGTAATAGGTCTATTGTAACAAATATAGGAAAAAACACAGCCCAAACATTAAAACGTTTGGAAATAGTTAGGCCTACCTAAGTAGAAGCTATTTCAATTTCATTAAATATATTAATTTTTGTATAATTCCTGTTTTTTAATATACTGATTTTTTTTTAATACAAGGTCTACAAATTATTTACAAAGTAACCATATGTATGTAATACTGTAACTCATATTTTTGCTAATGTAGTAGCGCGTGAGACTATAAGGCACGAATTGTCAAAGTACGGACGGAGAATAGTTAATTCTGCAACCCACAAACTGAATTGAAAAAACATATGCTGAGAAATAACAATCACCTGTTATTAAGTCAAGTAGTTAAATCAGAACAAAAGTAAATTATAAAAAATCCTAAGAATAAATCATAACAAGCAAATTATCTGTTTTAATTTAAACAACTTTATTGGTGAAGTTACAATTTTTTCAAAGATATTAGAGGTTTGTTTGGAAAACAAAAATCACTTGTAAACACTATTTAGGGTACTAAATGACCTCCGAACTATTATTCTTTTATTGTTTATGTAAGTATTCTGTGGTATCTAAAATTAATATCTCACTCTTAACACAATTGGAGGAGCAAACAAGTCTATTGACTACTGTCAGACAGGCCTAGTATGACAGGCTGCTGTGATAGTCTATTAGACAATTCCTAGAAGGTCTATCGGCACCGCAGAATGTTCCAAACTATCATTAATAAATATTCTTCACCTTATAAACAATATTGCTTAAAACACCAAAACTTACGAAACGATACTTTCAGTCTGCCTGTATTTAGTCCCAAACCGTTGAAAAATACTTTGGTGTCTGCAAGTACAAGGAGTTATATTAAAGGAATGACTGGCAATCTGTATGGCTTTGTGCCAATATAAGAGGGTGGAATTATTCAAGAATCATATAAAGTATTACTTTGTGAAAATATCATTGCATCCATATGAGGCCTTGAAACGATTTGCAGTTCATAGTTCCGATGCCAGGCGCGTATCCAGCGACTTGCTTGGGGGGGGGGCGATCGATGCATTACATACATATATATATATATATATATATATATATATATATATATATATATATATAATATGGGTGTGTGTGTGTGTGCGCGCGCGCGCGTGCGTGTACGTAAAAACATAGAGCAGAAAAAGTTCTTTCTACGTTTGCGTTAGAAATCGGTAACGTGATAAAGATTCGTAGCAAATTAGACTTTTTAATAAATAATTATTCCAGTTTCGATAACACTTATGGGTAGAGAATAAGCTATTATTATAAAAATGGTTTATTAATTAATATAAGTAGTTATTCTTCCAACACGAACAATTCCGGAGTCAACTGCGAATATTACGCTTGCAAAATTACGTATTGAAAATTATATGTTCGAGACTAAGCTTCACTAGGGCTATCTGTTGTTAAAACGTTTACACGTTTACGAGGGTATGCCGAGGGAATGCGTCACATTTTGAAATTAAAATTTTATTTTTTATTTACAATAAAAGACGAATTAACTTAAGTAAAAGTCTAATTTAATAGAAAGTCCTAATTTAATTATATATTGTCGATTTTTAACCCAAAGTTCTTGAGGGTTGGAGGGCGATCGCCCCCCCCCCCTTGGATACGCGCCTGGATGCACATTTATGAAATTAATTGAGATTGTCTTCATTGGTCATTTCCTGAAATCAAATGCCGTAAAAAATATTATCACAAAAATAGAGACTGCAATTGGATGGTGAATTCTAACAAATGTTTACTAGAATTTAAATTTACTAGACAAAAACTCGTAAATTTCGAAAATGACGAATATAAATATAACTTTACTGTATAGTAGTAGCCAACAATTTCGTATGAAGATTCGATACTTACACTCTAGACTTTAAAAAAAAAAATACCTTATATAGAAGCTTGTATATTCTGTATGATGTAACTTGTCTTCTGACCGCTCAGCCACCTGTGTTGCCCCAGACGTGCTTTATCACTCGCAGCTGCCCGCAACTGTTTTCTTGATAATTCATGTACTAACATCACTACTAAGTAAATTAACTTTCTTATCCTAATCACAATTTGACAATTTCTACCTAAAATTTGAAACGTGCCTAAAAATACAAGAAAACCGACACCAAACAAGACATAGCTGATTGTTACCCGACATATACAGGCCTAGCCTGCATTGTTTATTCGTTTTTTTTTACCAAATTATACCGTGTTAGGTATCATTCTTCTTGTATTTTCAAGTACTTTTCTAATATTCGATAGAAATTTAAAAATTACAGTTAAGTTAAGAAAGTTAATTTGCTTAGAGGGGATGTTAGTACACGACTCGTTAAGGAAACAGCTATGGGCGGCTGCGAGCGATAAGGCAAGTCCGGGCCAACCCAGGTAACCGAGCGGTCGGAAGACAGGTTACATCATACAAACCATAATATTAATTCTACAACAAAAAGTGAAAACATGTCGGAGAAATGATGAAGCGAAAATATATGTAAAAATATGAAACTATTATAAAGCCTGTTTCGTTTCTGCTAATTTTACAAAGATTAAAATGTCTAATAATAATGAGTTATGAATTAAATTGATAATCGATATCCTATATGCTAAGCAAGATGAGTATTTTATTACACATCATAATATATTTCAATGTTTATATCAATGTGTTAAAGTGTATTAAATAAGCTTAATACTCGTATTTACCACAGACTAATTCTTTCCATTTTAACATTATATGAATGTGTTTCTAAAGGTCACATCCAGTAACACCTACGTCACAACTGTTTAGGCTAAGTGAACAAAATTTAAAAAAATGTTTATTAAAAATTGTAGCCGCATCACTTATAGTAAAGCTACTCAAATGTATTCCCACGGGTTTCTGTAGTTTAGTCACGATTTGAGACAATTTATGTTCTTCATTAATTGAAGAAAAATACAAAAGATTAATGTTTTTACGTAGGTCACAAGACTACGTAACCTAAGAGGGTAACCTTACGTAGAGTAGGCCTAAAGGTACGACGCAAGCTTATTACATCTGACAAATTACGGTTATTGTGTAGTTATACAATCGCCAGTGTTTTAGTAGAATATACGACAGATGTGCCCAGCGACACTTGTGACCATGATGAAATATGCGACAGTTGTGACCAAGCCACCCCAAATATACCATGGATTGGGAGACCCACATTATTTCCTGCATTAGGTATGATTATAGCCTCTCTGATTCCCATCACACTTTGCCCAGGCTTTGGACTGGCTAAGTGATAGAAAACAAGTTTCACCATTACTTAGAAACTCCAGTCAGTTTTCTATCATTTAGGCGTGTTTAAAATCAGCTATAAGCTTCGTCATTTTTATATTTGTTTTTTTATATCATAGTTTAACATGTCAATTTCTTTTTTTTGTATTTTAATTTTTGTATTTTTTTTGTTTTTTTAAATGAATTTCCTACTATTTACAAATATGGTCATTACGTTTATCATTATCCAGTTTGTGCTCAGTCTAATTTTTGTAAGTAGGACATAGTTAAAACTAATGTTCTTATGTCACCATTTTGTTCATAAGTCTTGAATATTTTGTTAATGCCCTCGTCCAGTCTTATATAAGTGGATTTTCTCCTCTTCCCTCCAAGGTTCAACTGTAGCGTCAAGTATGCGCGGGCTGCATTTTCCGCTTCAGATTTCAAACAGCTAATCAATTTTTTGATTCTAGAATTTGTTTTCCGAAGGGTGTTGTTTAGCCTGTTGTTCCAGCCTTCAACAGCATTAGTTGTTCTATGACGTCTGTTGTGGCAGTTCCATAGTTCAATAGGAATACTAATTAACACCAAGACAGCCAGGAGAAAGTGTCAAGTGACTGGGGCATTCGGCTTAGCAGCATGTCAGGGTGAGGGTTGGGATTCCCAGTGTATCTTCCCCCCACCCCTTGAGCCAATGTGGTCACAAATGTCGCTGGGCACAAGTGTCGCTGGTCACATCTGACGCGACACCGTTTTAGTAAATGTAATGACCCAGCGTTGCTGAAGAATGAATGTACACTACCTTATACTATTTTTAGTAGTTTATTCTTTCAAGGTTATATAAATTTTTGGTACATAAAATCGATTCTATATAAACTAATTTAAAAATTTAATGAATTCCAGAACAGTTTAGATTCTGTATTCAAGGCCAGAGGTCGTTGTTCAAAGCAGCCTTTCAAACCGGTTTTTCAAACATCTGCAAACTACGTCATTCTTGTTGAAACGCCTGTGGGTTCTAACGACTTATACGGATTGTTGCCTAAACTGCTTTTGTCTGGCTGATTTGATTGATACCTATTCTTCCACCTCAGTAGTCCAGCGTTCAAAACATCGGCATAAAACGTAGTACATTTTAAATTTACAATATCACAAATTATCCATTACGGATTTTTATCAGGTTCAAGGTTATTTACTAACGACTAATTTTGGTGCAATTTTCATTGATACCTTGTCTACCTAAAAGTAGAAATTAAGCCTAAGATAATGTACAAATTGACATATGTAAACACTCGCCCATAGTTGCACTGAATGGGACACACCTCTCGAAAAAGCCGTCTTCATTTAGATATAAACGTAAGTGCTACATGTTCAAGCATGTTTACATATTAATGTGTAAAAGTCTGTAATAACAAGGGTTTGGTAATTAATTATTGTTGAGTACCGACAATAATGGGTGCCTGAAACTATTTGTAGAGTAGCAGAGTATATCTGCTACCATGAGCACGGTCGTTCACCTGAAGTAGGGGTCGCAAAGAAGTGTCTACAAGTTCCCTTCCTTGTCAGAAGGAAGATAACGAAAGGTAGACGGAATTGGTTAGGTCTAAGGAAAGGGCAATGATCCCCTTGAATATGCGGGGTCGTTTACCTTAAGTAGGCCTAATCTGTATCGGGGTCGCAAAGAAGTGTCTACAAGTTCCCTTCCTTGTCAGAAGGAAGATAACGAAAGGTAGACGGAATTGGGTAGGTCTAAGGAAAGGGCAATGATCCCCTTGAATATGCGGGGTCGTTTACCTTAAGTAGGCCTAATCTGTATCGGGGTCGCAAAGAAGTGTCTACAAGTTCACTTCCTTGTCAGAAGGAAGATAACGAAAGGTAGACGGAATTGGGTAGGTCTAAGGAAAGGGCAATGATCCCCTTGAATATGCGGGGTCGTTTACCTTAAGTAGGCCTAATCTGTATCGGGGTCGCAAAGAAGTGTCTACAAGTTCCCTTCCTTGTCAGAAGGAAGATAACGAAAGGTAGACGGAATTGGGTAGGTCTAAGGAAAGGGCAATGATCCCCTTGAATATGCGGGGTCGTTTACCTTAAGTAGGCCTAATCTGTATCGGGGTCGCAAAGAAGTGTCTACAAGTTCCCTTCCTTGTCAGAAGGAAGATAACGAAAGGTAGACGGAATTGGGTAGGTCTAAGGAAAGGGCAATGATCCCCTTGAATATGCGGGGTCGTTTACCTTAAGTAGGCCTAATCTGTATCGGGGTCGCAAAGAAGTGTCTACAAGTTCACTTCATTGTTAGAAGGAAGATAACTAAAGGTAGACGGAATTAGGTAGACCTATAAAAGGTAGGGCAATGATCCTTTTGCAGGGTCGTTTACCTGAAGAAGACCTGTTTGCAACGGACGTGAAGAAGGTGCCTCCTTAATTGTAAAGCAAAACAAGATTATAAGCAATAAAGCGATTAAATTGTCATTTAATATTAAGCATGAACTGAAGTCTAGAGGCTAAGGTGGCCCTTATTTTTGAGGAGTTACAAATTTTTTTAAGGGCATCTAGGACGACAGTTTTTCCCGATTCTTGGGTTTGACAGAAAATTATTCTTAACGGAATACGGTTGCACTTTAAATTCATGGACGTTAAAAAAAAAATCACAACTGACATAATTTAGGTAATAACGTAAGACTGAAGAGGGTTTAGCGCGTGAACGGGGAACGCAAAAGACGTGACATTCTTAAATCTATGTTTTTTTTCAATTCCTTCTCGTTACTCTCTCCATATATATATATATATATATATATATATATATATATATATATATATATATATATATATATATAAATCTTGTACAAATTTTCAATCTTAAATAAAATACGTTTTTATTCATCCAATCAAGTTCAAATACCTTTCAACTTATAGTAAAGGTAAATTCATGTTTATACAGTTTATTTATATATTTATTCAATAATTAAATTATATAAATTTGGAAGGTCTAGTTCAGATTCGAACCTAATATCTTCATATTCGAAGTTTAGAGCTTTGGCATTGAGCCAACTAGAAATGTACTTCTCAAAAATGTAAAAGAATTTTATTTTGCCCCATCTGGTTGTCGTCGAGACCGCCATTGCTCAATTTTAAATTGTTGCCATGGTTACCACACAATATCATAACTAATGCTCTAAGAATAAAAATGAATGAAAATAATAAAATAAACAAATAAACTTGATTATCGGTATCGAACCTCGAAAACGGGGAAAGCGAAAAGAAACTATGACACAATGCAAGTGACGAAAACGGGGAAAGCGAAAAGAAACTATGACACAATGCAAGTGACGAAAACGGGGAAAGCGAAAAGAAACTATGACACAATGCAAGTGACGAAAACGGGGAAAGCGAAAAGAAACTATGACACAATGCAAGTGACGAAAACGGGGAAAGCGAAAAGAAACTATGACACAATGCAAGTGACGAAAACGGGGAAAGCGAAAAGAAACTATGACACAATGCAAGTGACGAAAACGGGGAAAGCGAAAAGAAACTATGACACAATGCAAGTGACGAAAACGGGGAAAGCGAAAAGAAACTATGACACAATGCAAGTGACGAAAACGGGGAAAGCGAAAAGAAACTATGACACAATGCAAGTGACGAAAACGGGGAAAGCGAAAAGAAACTATGACACAATGCAAGTGACGAAAACGGGGAAAGCGAAAAGAAACTATGACACAATGCAAGTGACGAAAAAAAGAAAGCGTATAAAACAATGAAAGCGTATAGTAACAAACAAAAATAATATCCTAACCATACATAGAAAAGAAAATGGAAAATTGCAAGGATATTCGCTTTCTATTTTTCCACTTAATAGGCTACTGTAATTCTGACATAAGTATATACATATTTATAGTAATTGTAATTATAAAATGAAAAGTAACGAAAATAAAATTTTGTCTTTGTTAATTCAAGTAGGAATTGACTTTGACTTGAAGATCGGCGCATAGCGATCGAAAACGTTCTGTCTCAGTAAGTTTTAATAAATTTACTAAATTCAAAGTTCGGATCGTCATAAACTATTGTTTAAGTGATAATTTGAAAACATGTTTTTATATTACTTGTTTCCATTTAATTTTTATGTATTAATAAGTCGTGTACTTGGTTTGTGAAAACATCAATGATATTAACTTTTTTATCCCCCCTCTGGCTCCATCAACAATCCATTCACCCCTACACTCCTGCCGTCCCGAATTCAGCACTACCTTCAATCTTTACCTTTAGAATGTAGAGCGTATTACAATAGAAATAAGATAAGCCCTTGGCTGCAAGGAAAATGAATTAGTTGTAAACAAAATCCTAATGTATTAGACAACTGACTCTCAGATCCGTCTAGTTATAACTTTCTGAAGATTAAATGTTTAAGAGAAATGTGTACACACAAAAGTGTATACACTCGAAATGTTTTAATAAGACAGAACACTATATTCTATTATGGTAAGGTGACCATCCGTCCCGCTTTCGGCGGGACAGTCCCGCTGTCCCCAGATTTACTCGGGGGACGCTATTATATCCCGCTTTGGCAGGATGGGTATTCCTCCATTTTGAACAAAAGAACATTCCTTACGAAAACTTACGTTACATTTCTGAGTTGCTTCTGTGTCTGCCAGGAACTAATGCTCCAGTTGAACGAGTGTTTACTAACATGAACAATATATGGACTGAAAATAAATCTCAATTGAACGTTCTAACTTTAAGAGCAATGCGTATGCTGAAGTACAATGTTGGACTAACTTGTGATAAGTTTCATGACAAAGAAAAAGGAGAACCAGCTCTCCTTAAAGACATACATTCATCAAAAAAAGTATGCCAATGAGTGAACGTGTAGCGTAGTGGACATACTGTACCCTTGTTTTTATATTGAAATGTGTTGAGATTGCATTGACAATTCAAACTTTACCAATTTGCCAATTAACCTTTTTACAAGTCTGGTAAAAGATGTTTCACAAACTTGTCTACATAGTTTTCCAATTATTTTCTCCTCGCGGTCGGACAGTACACTTCATTTAGTTGATTTTACTGTGTACTTACAATATTTTCAATTGTTAAATGTGTAATTTTGTTTGTTTCATTATTAATAAATTAATTTAACTGATGGTCCGATTAGTGTAATTGTGCTACTTTTACTACCTGAACAGAAAAGTTTTTCCTATACTTATTTCTGTAAATTTAAGTGTTAAAATAGATAAAATCATGAGTTTAGGACGTTTAGTTGTGTCAATTTAGAAAATATCTTACACACGGTATCGGGGGGGGGGACCCCCTGACCCTCCTAATGTGTGTCCCGCTTTGAGGCCATTACAAATATGGTCACCTTATATTAGGGCAACAAAGTATCCGGTAAGCATAGATATGAGTATAAAAATAATTTCATCAACGCTAATATAGAATTTAGCAAGAGTAAAGTATCAATATTATATTTAACTGTACGAACGAAAATAATGCTGAATATGAACAACAAAACAAGCTATAGAAACGATAACTTCTGAGACAATAAGTGAGGTGTGGCGTCAGTGACTCTGTTCCCTGTTTAAATAGATGATGATGTAACGCATGACGCCCCGCCCATATAGCACGTGCAATGTCGGAGGTGCCTGTTCCAGAGCTTAGAGGTGATTGTCTGGATGACAGCATGCTGTATTCTAGGGAATGCTTATCGTCATGGGCACAGCTAGTTGTATAACCGATGTGGTTCAACTTGTTTCTTTTTTTATTTTAATACTCGACTCGATGTAGTTGTGTAGGTAGTTGAGTATGGCAAATTATTGTGAAACCGTAATGAATATACAGGAAACCATTATTTGCTAAAGTTATCGTTCTGCGTGATTTCCATCAAATGAAAAATTAATAATCATTCCAGGTATGGTGAACAATAATGATATAGGCCTATGTATATTAAATAATGATTACTGACATGTTCAAGCGTATTTGTGCAAATCAAAGCCATCAACATCAATCCTAATTTACTCTCAGAACTGGTTTTATCCACACCAAGTTTAATTCTGGGGCAATATATTTCCCTTGCAAAAAGATTACTGATTAGCATTAGGCACAGTATTTTTAATACAAACTAGGGTGATTAACATTAGAAAGATAGGAATAGAATTTACGTCAGGAAGGATAGAGAACACCGTCGTTACATGATCAGCCTATGTCGTTTACGATAACAGTCTCCGATCATCAATAATCTGCGAAGAGTATAGCTGGTCACACGTCAGCTGGCTCGTGACCTTGAAGGGTGAGCACAGGCGGAGGGAAGGGTAGGGGAAGCAAAAGACCGTTCCACAGACATTAAAATATGTGGTATAATATTTATATTACAATAATGTAGGTTTTACAAGGCCAAAAGGCCGCTATAAATATTATTTTATTTGATTTTTCATACAAACCAGGAGATGGCCTTTGATGCAACACGCACTACAAAACCAATGTTTTTAAATAGGTGTAGCTTTTTGTTTTCTATCGATCGATCGTGCGCCAGCTTACGAGTGAACACCTATAAGTAGGTGCAGACTGTTCAACTTCTCGGTGCCTTAGTCAGCATTGTACTTGGCTGTAAATTAATCCTGACTAAGGAAGCGTTCACAGAGAGCGGCATTCGAACCTGCATTTTTGAAATAGCTGTAAAACATCAATGAATGTAGGTTTCAAAATTTCATTGAAATAATCTTACTATACGTTAAAAAGCATCAAGGAAACACAGACATGTTGCTCGCAGTTTAGAATAACTTCTCCCGTGTAAGGCAGATGCGAGCCGGGCGTAATGGATTCAATCGTTACAATACCGTGGATGCTAAGCACTATTCGGAAGTATTACGATCAGTGGCGGCGAAAAGGCACCCGAAGCCCCTGCCAGAGGCCCAACTGCCCCATACAATTTTAAAAAATCAAGCGCAAATTGAAATATAAACAACATTAACCTATCGGCTACCAACCCGAGAAGTGCTGTACGCTGCTACTGCACGGAAAGATAACCCGTTTAGTATTAGAAAACTATACTAATTTGGTGTAAAGGGATCTTATGCCAAAAAAGTATAAACTCCATAGTATATTTATATAAATATTATGCTATTTCAGCACCTACTTATACTAAAATAGCATGTTTTTATGACAAAAAATCTCTCCCGCGTCGTACTAGCCACTGTCAGTCAGTCAGTCAAAGAAGGAAGGGGGGTTTGGTGGCCACCGAGGTTATGCAGCGTCTGTCACCGACAATGGCTGGGGGTAGGAACATGGCTTTTGGTAGGGCTTTTGGGTGTAGGAAGGGCATCTGCAAGGCAGTACGTTTTTTGGGTTACGCGTTAATAAGGATTTTATTCTGGGGGACTAAGTTTATTTTAAACATTTGGACTGCCCGACTAACTCTTTTTTTTTAATCCCAAATAATGTTCCGACGTCCAGCCCACTCTCGCACAGTTTAATCAATGACTTATTTACGTCATTATGCTGTTTATTACGTTAACGTTGATATAGTTTTTTCGATCATAGACGGCAGTGATGTAATAGGCCTAGTAAGTGAAAATATTATAGGCTTTGCATTGCATATTAAAAATAGGGGGCCCCCGATCGCTTACCGCCGCCACTGGTTACAGTCATTCTTCTTCAGCTCCGTCAACAAGCAGTGAATGATGAAACTTTATTGCAACAAGATAGAGCTACAAGTCACCCCCAACCTGCGTGAGCATAAATGTTCTCAAAGATATTTTTCCAAGTCGAGTGATTTCCTGGATGGATCGATTTCTTGCCTTCCCTTCCACATGACCTCGCAGCGTATACTTTTGCTGGTAGGGGCGCCTACAAGTAAAGTTATACGAAGAAAGACCTAGTACTTTAGATGAGTTCAAGAGAAGAAATCCAGAGAAATCCTTAGTGTATGCTCCGTGATGCGTTGTGCAGCTTCAAAAATCTCCCGCAGGATTCATTAATACAGGAAGACGTCATCTTGTTCGAGTTATATAATCGGGAAAAGCCCGATGCCTCTAGGTGTCTTTCTTGGGCCACAAGAAAGGGTGGATGAACCAAGGCAAAATTGAACCAATTAGAAAAATAGAGAAAAATTAATCAGTGATTGGACAATGGTCAAGTGACCAAAAGGTGCCTCATCACACAAGGTAAAATTATTGCACTAGTGGTGGATAAAATACTATTTACAATAGTAATATATTATATTCATATATATATATACAGTGTGTGTGTATATATATATATATATATATATATATATATATATATATATATACATTAAATATGATGATATGTTTTCTTGTAATAGCTAATAAATTAAAAATATTTCAAAAACAAGAATACTTTTATTGCATGTATTATTCTTGCTAATAGTATATAATATACGCAATAAAAGTATTCTTTTTTTTTGGAATATTTTACATTTATTAATTATATATAATATAATAATAATATATAATAATATAATATATATAATTTCTGAATATATTGTTTTGAGATTACTGCCTTTCAGCTAGGTAACCACATGAGAAACTAGAAGTCAGTAATTGCGTCTGTCTATGGAATTCAAAAAAAGCAACATAAAGAATTAATTAGTGAGGTGAGAATACTGACCATGACCATCGACCGAAAGGGTGGATATATTTTCCTTTATTACGTACTCGACGTAGGTAGAAAATCCGGTTTTTTTAAAATCATACAGAATGAATGGGAAACAAGAAATAAATATAATTACAGAGTCGTAATGGCTATTTATAAGGCGAATGAAGAGCGTATACAAGAAACAAATGTAGACTTTTCCTTTACTATAAATGTCGATAAAATGTGTACGTTTACTGTAACCTACATTAATGTTAATGTTAATCAGAGAACCAGACTACTAATCGCTAATGAATTCGCTTGAATTACTGTACCGACAGAACAGGTTCCAATAAAGATGTAAGACTGCTTTGTATTCACAAGGTAGGCAAAAAACTCCGAGCCTTGACCGCCATAACCAGTAGGTCATATATGTTATAGCTAGCGGAAATCCAACAGAAAACTGTTCTTACGCCCAACACGTAACTGGCAAGTTACAGTTAAAGCCTTATTTGGAAATGCCGTACAACAAAATAGTACACAAAACCTTATTGGTTATAGTGCAAACAATTATTTTTAAAAGATGAAAACATATCTTCCTAGTATAGCATTTTTTTAAAATACTTTTACCTCAAAAATATTCATTTTAATTTTATTTTAATATTTACAAAAGAATATAGTACACATAAAAAATTATTAACATGTGAGATATTTCAATAATTATGTATAGTGAATTATGATAATGATCATGTATTGTGTAAAAACTACACAGTGCTTTAGTTTTATGTAGTCAATATTAAATTGGAACTGAACAGTACAGAGAACACCACTAACTTTGTACCGGGTCCGATATCATACAAATTCAAGATCCGTTTTCAGCCTCATATTTAAGGCTAGAGATAATAATTTTCAAATTTTTTAGGTTAACTAAGCTTGTGAATATGAATTCGTAGGATCAAACCGGAATCCAGGAAATACTTCTTACCACATTAGCTTACACATATCTTGAACATATGTTTGAGTACATTTTTCTATCATTCCTAACTTTTCAATTGAAAAGTTAGGAATGGCAGAAAAATGTACTCAAACATATAGAAATATTCCTAACAGAAATGAAGATGAGTATATTAATAATATATTGAACACCTTATAATTTAAATAGCTCAAACATGTCTCTCCTAAAATCATGTCAATGGATAAAGGGCTATACTATTCTTCGGCCGGCCGCACACGGCGCGGCGCGATATTTTGCCTTAAGGCGTTTTATGGCGCACTAAGCAAAGTGATTTGCATTGGTTTAAATGGAGCTGCGCACACTGGAACAGGCACGGCAAAGCGCGGCAAGGCAGACCCTTACGGCGCTATTTACTACTCGTCAATTTTCGTCCATCGGGCAAAAGGCATAAGACAAATCGTTCTGCTCATGCGCGGGGATAGCGCGGGTAAGTGTTCTGTACCCTTGGGATAAATTTTATAGTAAAAGAATCACTTTTTGGTTAAAGTGTTAGAGAACAAGCAACAGTTTGCAAGAGTGCAACAGATTGTTAATCAATTCCTTATATTACCTCTCATATGTGCGTGCGTGCGTGCGTGCGTGCGTGCGTGTGTGTGTGTGTGTGTGTGTGTGTGTGTGTGTGTGTGTGTGTGTGTGTGTGTGTGTGTGTGTGTGTGTGTGTATCTGGTCCAAATTTTCAATCCTTAATAAAATACGTTTCTATTTATCAATCAAGTTCAAATATTTTTTTAAACAGTAGTGGATGGGAATTGATACTGATATAGTTTGTTTTCAAATATTTATTCATTTCTTGATCAAATTACTCAAAAGTTAATGAATCAGAAAGAAATGTAAAGTTGACGTCAGCACACTCCAACGTTACCGCCGACCGAACATAAAACGCACAGAAAAATCTGCTTTATCTGGGGTATATCGATGAGAAGTTTATTTTTCTGTGTCTTTTGTCTAGTGTATGACTATTTTGGGAGTTCGAACCGGGTAAAAAGTTATAGGTTAGGTTACATTACTTTGTATTAAAAGTAGAAATGTTATAACAATTTTAATAATATCAAAATAAATTGTGTCATATTATGAATTTGTATTCAAATATCTTTTAGAACCAAGAGAATACTGGACTGGGGATGCCTTGCTGTGGCATGCCGTATGCTGCTACTAACCATCGGGCAAGGCGTGGCGAAGCAAGTTCGAAACGCTCCACGCCGTGCCGTATTTAGTGTGCTTATTTTAAAATTATTTCGGCGGCCAAACAGAGTAAGGTACTCTGAAGTGGTTTTTAAACCTGTTCTACATCCCAGAATCTCGTGAACCGCTTTGGCCTCTCATGTGGTTAGTATCCTTGCCGCGAGTAAAGGATTCAGGATTTGTCCTTATGACAAGACATGCAGAAGACGTTTAACATAGAATAGAAACGTTTACAAGCAGTAATCCAGGAATAGTTAAAATAGCGTATGAGGGAAACGATCCCTACATTAGGGGATTGATCCCTAACATAAGTACACAATCCAAATCTGTTCAATTCCAACCATAAGGATGGTTTCCTTAAAGAAATAAAACAAAACTAGAAAAAATATTGAGTTTGAAAAAAAAACATGAAGAAGAATACATACATCGCATTATTATGTTATGTAACACTAAACTGGTTTTCGAAGTACGACTGATCACTAAAGCCAATTATTTATTACATAAAATGCATTCGATTTTTACGTAAGCTATCATGGATGGAATGTAGCTTTCAGATACGAGAAAAATTTGCCTATTTGAGTATGGAATGCATATGCCAACCCAAATATTAAAAAACGTCTAATAAAGAGAGTATTGAATAACACTATTTTGCTCCTCCCGCTTGCGTAGAATCAATGTATTTATCATACAGTTTTGTGTGGTCATATTTTCTGAAGAATATCCAAAAAGAAAACGCTTGGCGATAAACCTATGTGTGCTCTTCTAAGTCATATCAAGCTAAATTTTTCTGAATTCATTTAAAATATTGACTTGAGAGAAAATTTTGACATTAAATTGAATTGGCAGTTTTTTTAAAAAGCTTAATCTGTTTAACAGACAAAACTAAGCAAAATTTGAATAGTTGTAAATTTTTTTAATAAAGTTAGATCCGAAGACACATGTTGTCTGTCATATCTCAAAATATATTTTAAATTTATCGAAAACAAATAAATACACCTAAAATTTCGATTGTAGCTGTCTTTCTCATAATCCATTAAGTTACTACATACAACTGAAATCTACATTGGATTCTACAACGACACGAGTCGGAGAAGATGAATTATATACGATTTGTTTGCTTTCATTCGGCACTGATCTAGCAAGCCTACGCACTAGGATCTAAATTCTGCTGCACAACACTCTTGTCCTAGCAATAGTTTTCCGATCTAATTTTGATTCAAGCTATCAGAATCAAAACAACGAGGAATGTAGCGTTTTCCTTCTCTTCTTCGACCAGTGGGGTGTTCCATTGCTTAACGAAATAGAAGCAAGGGCAAAGAAATAAGTAAGACGTTGGTGAGAACTCGTCAAGGGTTTGAAAATAATTCTTTAAATATCGAAACATAAATGGCATAACTTACTGGACATTTTTACATAGGAGTAAAATAAGAGGTTGCGAAATTCACCTCTTAATTCTGTTTTTGTACTCCCCCGAGGAATCAGTTAAAAATTAGAAAGGATTTGAGAATTTAAAAAAATGTGGTTAGTAGCAATTCAATTTTATTACGGAAATAAAGCGGCGAAACAAATGGGAAATGGAATTTGTTTTTAAATTACGCCTATGCTGGGAAATTTGCCATTTATTAAATTTCGGTTAGTATTTAAAGCCCCCTGCATCGCACGATTTCAAAGACGTAATGTTACAGCAAAGTTGGCCACAAACCAAGATATACAACACCCAAATAACACAATGCAACCACCTCAAATGAATTACATAACTCTAAAATGTCCGGAAATGGATTTTGATATACCCAAACGTGCTTCTTTAGAAAATGATATGAAAAATACAACCCATTTGTTTATAAAAACGCCATTCACAATTTAGTTACTTAGGGTTGTCTTAGATGTTTTTATTATTGCTCACAAAAATTGTATCCGATATATCTCATTAAAAAAAAGAAGAAAACTGATGATGCCCGGTTAAGAAATTATTAATTGAATTCATTTGTGCATCTGAGATACGGTTAAGTGAGATATCGAGAGGTAATCGAATGATATTATTTTTTCCGAAACAACATACCGAAAATCGTGAATTGGCACGTTTCAAAATTTAAAAAAAAAAACATTCTACAATCGTATTTTTATATACATTATTAAAATCTGGATGTATAGGTGAATACAATATCATTTATAAGCTATATAAGGTGAACAATTTATAAGGTGAACAATTTATAAAACATCTAGGGTTAACTTGGAGTAGCTTAAATAAACAACATTGAGTATAAACGTGAATTAATAGAAAACAAAGAACAATAGGCCTACTTTAAAACTTTGAATTACACGAGAAACACTCTACTTTCTGCAGAAATATGTAATAAAATTAACATTTTTCTCGAAAACATTTACCAAAAATCATGAAATAGGAAGCCTATATTTTAGGACAAAAAAGAAATGTCTTAAATCGTATTTATATATACATTATTATATTCCGGATATGTAGGTGAATAAAATATATTGATTTGAGGTAGGCTACATATTATTGATTATCTCTCGAGCTGAAGTTTTTTTGTCAATGATAATAGATAAATTAACAAATTTTATTAAATATATATATTTTTTTAGGAGTAATAATATAAAGCATGTAATATCGCTCAAAATACACGAGAGCCTTCTAAGTTATCTCGAGCTATTTCGAAATTGCTTATAGCTTTCGTAAGCTTTAAGCTAATAGCTTAAAGTAAGAAAAAAAGATCTTCCCCGCTTCTTGATGTATGGAAAGTCAATAAAGAATTTTTCCCTTGCGGTAGGGATAATAAGAGACGGAGGTGGTTTGTGAGAGTGGGGTTCTGAAAAATCTCCCGGAAAATTTTGACAAAAACAAAATTTCCTGGAAACAACATTTAAAATTGTGTAACAATTTTACCACAGAAAACTTAAATGTGTTTTCGGTCAATTAATTTTCCACTTACAATTGAGGACATAATTTACGAATATATCCTAAATATCGAAATTTTTTCTTGGAACACAAAATGCATGGCATTAAAGTTTTAAGACTAGGTTCGAGTCATGCCAAATTAGATTTTAGTGGCACTAAAATGAATTGAGGGGCGTTTTGAAGCGAGATCAAACAATTGCGTCGAGCGTATGTTGGGAAAGTCTGAATATGCAACCGAAAATATAACGGTTTTTTCTAAACTCGTGTGACTCATGTCGGTGATTAAGTACAATTACTATGAAAAAGGTTAAGAAAAAATAATTATTATAACATATCTTTCTGGTTTGGTACGTTTAAATCCAATTATGTTCTCCTCCAAAATATTATATTTAATCACAAAATCTGTGAAGTATATAGAAGTAACGTTAAGTAGTGGGAAACGAAAAATCAACAGAAGTGAATACTGAAGATACAGTGGAAGAATAGGTTCAGAAAATATCCAATAGCAGACAAAATTAAGTTAACGCGGAAGTTACAGAGGATGAAGACTGCAGAATATGAATGTTTTTTAATAAAGATCCTGACCGTGAAAAGGAAAATATGGATATACGAAGCAAAGAGTTACAAAAGACATTCTGACGCTTGCCTACTCAGTTACAGACAGTAGACACATTAAACATGGCCGCAGGTGCAAAAAGGGTGCCGTTTCTGTGTTGTTACCATGTGTGGAACTGGCAGAGTGAGGGAGATGGTGAATCATTCGTTTGACTGCAGCCAACGCCGATCCAGCAGTGTTACCTTAGTCCAAACGTCAAAAACCCGGTCCGGACTTTTAAAACTAAATTAATTGTAAAATATTTACTCTTTCGATTAGTTTTTTTTTACAATAAGCAGGAATGTTTCTATATTTGTTGAACTCATTACAAAAATAAATGAATAAAAGAACGTTAAATAAAAACAAATGAGTGAATAGCCTACATATACACCTAACTACATATAAATATAGATCAGTAAATCGGAACATAAGTGAAAATGAAAAAAAGTAACAAACAAATATATTATCTAATTCTTACTACATAACATATTTGAAAAAAATTAGTTTGATTTTAAATAGACTTACATAAATTTCTTCGAATGTTTTCCAATGGAAAATAATGCAACGTTAATAATATCATAAACGCCTTTAACAAATAATAGGATTTTCCTTAAGGTAATTGGAAATTTTAACAATTAAATTTACAGGAAACATAGTGCGTCAAACAATCGCCATTCCCACTTGCAGGATATAGTAATATGACAGAATAGGCCACTCCCACAATTTGGCACTACATTAAGTTTTTTTTACAAAGGCAGCTTAGTCCAATGAGTACTGGTTTGTGGAGGCTATTACAGATAATGTAAATGATACAAACAAATACTAAGGAAAAGGAATCCGTTATTTATAATGTTTATTGCATCCCACAATAAATGCACCACCATCATACAAATAAGTTTTTTGATTGTTGTGTGATCATGTAGTTAGGTACAGAATCTTCATGATTAAAGTTTGGATAGTCATAAACTATTGTTTAAGTGATTTATAAATGTTTAAAGTGTTGAAGTGTTGGATTTAGTCTAACTGAAATTAATAGGTTTGATAGGTTAGAGAATTCTGAATTGCCTAACATACAAGTTACAATGAATACCTAGTTATATTACTTTGATTTGTTTTTCTTTTCTTAATTTCAATACACATAGTTAAACATCCTACCGTGGATAAATCAATTATACAATCTCATCCCTTTTCCAAGAAAAAAGTGACATTTAACATTTTGATAACCTTTTACAAAACCTAAAAAATTGTCACTTTATTTATTCACTATTTATTGTCATATTTCAAAAACAGTGGTTGGTATTAAGGTAAAAAATAATTCAAATATACTATCACACACCAAGATATTTAAGATTTTCTTCTTGGTAAAATAGAATTATCTGATTTTACCAAAATATATTAAGAAGTAACTAATATCTATTGCTAAAGAACCATAACTGTCTTCCATTTGAAAGACATTCTCCTTTTTAAGAATTCAAAATCGTTAACCCTTAAAACCATTACACTCAGTATGGCACTGGAATCAACATAGTTACATAACTTATCTCCAGTTGTTATTGTTGCAGCAACTAACAACGATATATTTCAATAACATGAAGCAATTTCATATATTTTAAAACTAAAATGAAAAGTACCATTGGTCTAGCAATGCTTTTCCTAAGTTTTAGTAATTCAATGTGGATCCTTATTTATAGTAATTCACAAATTATAGGTTTTAATAAATTGAATAAAGGCTAGTATGTTTTTTAAAACAAAAAGTAATTGGGATAGCCAGTTGTTATTGTTGCAGCAACTAACAACAATATATTTCAATAACATGAAGCAATTTCATATATTTTAAAACTAAAATGAAAAGTACCATTGGTCTAGCAATGCTTTTCCTAAGTTTTAGTAATTCAATGTGAATCCTTATTTATAGTAATTCACAATTATAGGTTTTAATAAATTGAAAAAAGGCTAGTATGTTTTTTAAAACAAAAAGTAATTGGGATAGCCAGTTGTTATTGTTGCAGCAACTAACAACAATATATTTCAATAACATGAAGCAATTTCATATATTTTAAAACTAAAATGAAAAGTACCATTGGTCTAGCAATGCTTTTCCTAAGTTTTAGTAATTCAATGTGAATCCTTATTTATAGTAATTCACAATTATAGGTTTTAATAAATTGAAAAAAGGCTAGTATGTTTTTTAAAACAAAAAGTAATTGAAATAGCCATGCTTTTACTTAGTTGCAGTAGCCTGAAGGAATCCATAGTTGTAGTAAATAATAAGTTTCAAAAAACAGATGATATTCTATTTTAAAAGGAAAAATACCTTCAGTCTAACAAAGATTATTTTTCCTGTTATTTTTTGTAATCCTTAGTTACTGTAACTAATAATAATCTGTTTCAATAAACTGATGTTACCCTATTGACCCCCCCCCCCCTAGTAACTCACAGCAATCATTTTTTACAGTAACTTTATTTAATACAGTTCAATTATTATCCATATTTGCAGCAACCCAAGATAATCCTTAGTTGCAACAACTCACAGTAAGGAATGTGTTACAATTCTTAGTTGTAACAATTACAATGCATAAAAATACATTCAATAAATGACAATAACTGAGAGTTTATAAAATGAAAAGTACCTGCATGGTATCAATGTTTTTTCCTTAGTTGCCATAATTTATAAGCATACAACAGATTTTATTCAGTACTTTTAAAATAAATAAAAAAGACACCTTTAGGCCAAAATGCCTTTCATTTCTTGTAGTACCTCAGAATAATACCTTCGATAAACCAATAAAAACAACTCACAAACCATTACACTTAAAGAACCTTTGTTGAATTCAGTATATACTTTATCTACGCAAGCATACCAACTAATACACAACCTATTGGAATATAAATCAATAATAGCAACAGCCTACATGCAAATGAACAATATGAAACCCCCAACAGAGTAGCTCTTTTATAAATAACAATAAACAATATTGTAAATACTATTCTTTAAAAACAAGTAGGCCATGGCATTGTATTCGTTGCTTAAATGTTTGTAAATTATAAGTAATATTTAAGCCATCTATGCTTAAACATAATGTATAAGTAATATTTAGTTCCTTAAGAAAATTTAATTAGTTCAGATATTGTTAATAAATCTATGAGAAGTGTCTTTTTCAATATTTTATTATTATTTTTTAAAAACCCAAAAACTAAAGACTAAATAGTGTGTTTTACAAAATGTGAATTTGTAAAACAGGAAAGTTAATACAAGTTGTCTAAGATACTAAATTATTAGTAGGCCCTCATTTCACTATAGGCCTATATGATGTAGGTAGTGATCATAAGCCTAATTTATAATAGATTTTAGCTTCTTTGTCAGTTTGGAAATAAATTAAATTCTCACCAGAATATGAAAAATAATAGAACAAGTAGACCTGTTACAAGTAAAGATTACTGCTGTGGTACAATATTTCTAAGACATAAAATAATTATAATATTTATGACAATAATTAAATATAAAAGACTAAATTTGTATCTAGTTCTAAGAATTTTAAGGGTGATTTCTGTCAAGGTAAAAACTGTCTATATAAAATGCTTAAATTGCATACAGTTGAGTTATTAAACCTTATGGGTTAATTAATCTGCCAATAGCAATAAACAGTTCAAATTTAAATTAGGGTGTACAATATGAACATGAATATTCAAAAGAGCAAAGTAAATTTCCTTCAATTACATCAAAATAAAAACATTGTTGTGGATTTCGATTTTGGGGTTAATTTTTTTTTTTAAACAATAAAGGCTTGCTTTATAAATTTTTAAGTATATTTTAAAAGTGTTTTGATTTGCCAGTTAAAATTAATTATTAGCTGTAGGAGTGACAATTAATGTTACCATTTAACACTCAAATAGAGATAAGACACAAGGGGTCAACTAACAAAGCTGAACGACTGACTCTAGGACTTTCAGTCTGGTCGTTATGTAACAAAGGCATACATTGTAGGCTACTGTTTTCATTTATTATTCTTAGAATAGGGTTATTATTGAAAAAAACTGGAGGGTGCCAGAATATAGTAAAAGAAGCATAAATTTATTACTGCACAAAAGTACAGCAAGAAATATAAAACAAAACGAAAAATCAAAAAAACTCCGCGATAACTACAAAAAATTTAACCTTTGGCCTATTATTTCAGAAGATAAAATGTTAAAGATATCTGGGTAACTGAATTTTTAAACATGCAAATTTTTATTTTAAATGAGGCATTAAAATATTCTGAAAATGACTTTCTTTATTCAATAAATATTACTTATATCTTCAAATAATTTATGCAGACTGAATCACTTCTGAATTCGTAATTTAGAGTAAAACGAAATGTTTGATATTCTTAAAACTTACCTATTTCAATTGCGAGAGAATATTTTGCCACAGCATCAGCCAATCTATTTTGTTGGCTTAAATTGTTACCTTCTTCCCTAAGTTTAGCTGCAATGTTTTCAGATTCAAACCACTTTTCGACGATATTTTTCACTATTACATTTGTTTCCAAACGGCTTGGAATTTTACAATTACAATGTCGACAAACATTAGACGAATCACTCGTAATGCAATCCATACAAAATGTATGTCCACAAGGTAGAGTAACAGGGTGTTGCAAAACACTTTCGCAAATCGCACAACCTAAACCACTAAACCTTCGGTTGTTTTTAACACAATGCAGACCTGTATCAGTCAACATATCCATATACGAGTTAATTACATTTCTTAACCTATCGTTATTTACTAAAGCAATTCTTGAGCACAAAGCATACACATCTAACGAATCTAACAAACGCCCGCACTTCACTAGAGCATCTGCATATTCTAAATAGATTTCAGCGTTTAGATCCATTTCTGTTAAACACTTTTCATATAATTCCACAGCCAATTTGTAATTTCCATTACCACATTCTAACTTGGCCTGTTGCTCCATATCCACAACATAACATCAAGCAATCTTTACAGCACAAACTTCCATAGCTACTAACGAATGACGACTGAATACTGAACTAAACTGAGACTGGCTGGTTCGCCCCTTTCCCCCTCCACCGCTCTCGATTACATAAAGGTCACGTTAGTAACACCAGTCATGAAATATTTTAGCTCATATGAAATAAACAAACATGAGCATACTTCTAACACAATGTTCGTTATATAACTGGAGTACAATATTTCACTTCGTATCTAAAGTACTAAATGACAGTAATAGTTTATAATTAACTGTATCCTATCTAACCTACATTTTCACGTAGCTTCTGAAACCTTTCAAAAACAAAGATCAACAAGTGAGGTAAACTTCCACCTAACTGAAAACTGATACCTGTCTCGTACTCTCATCACTACCCACGCCTTTAATTTTGTGGCCACACAACTACTTTATTATATATAGTTTTGTATTTTCTTTGATTTTCGGGGTTATTAAACATGTTAATTTGTATTAGGTACGTATTCGGATACCTTATAGTTCACAATGTTATTTTTTATTTTAGAAACTTAATCGTTTATTTTAGACTGGTTAAACAATTTCATCTCCTTCCTTACATTTCAAAAAATGTAATGTTCTTTTAAGATTTTAAAACTTTATTTGAATATTGCATAAGTCAAAACATTATGGAATTTCCCTGTAAAATTAATTTCCTGTTCAACAATTTAGAAATACAACCTGTGTTTCTAAACATTGTTTTATAATTTAACATGTTCTAAATCGAGCATACGAGTAAAATTTAGGCAATGAATTTGTTGTCAAAGATTTATAGAAATTTATATCTTTAATATTTAGTTTTTACTTTAGCTGTAACACTTAAAAAGATAAAATAGGTTTGAAATGTCAGCAAAATTATATTTTAATATGTTTAAAGTAGTTTAAGTAATTACTTTGTGCAAATATTTAGTCAAAATTTTACATTTTTATTGTTAGGCCATTTTTTTCTCGGAATGTTTATTGAAGTTTGCAATTTTGATACAAACAAGAATACAGGGTTCTTAAACAATTTTATAAGTGACTACACAAATAACTGTAAAAAGAATGTAGGCTATAAATATAGGATCTATCGTTAAGTGAAAAATGTTTAGGCCTATTTATATTATATGAGAGGCCGGAAAGACCGAGTAAATTAAAAAAAACACGAAATATATTATTTCACTTGAAACTTTTGTTAATGTGCAATATATTTATTTTATACATTTACCAATGTTGAAAATTATCCTTTCAAATACAAACTAATCCCATCTTGAACATTATTTGATAAATTTCACCGATTTTGATTAATTCACATAACAAACATCTTACGTTTAAAACAATTTAATATCATAATTTTAAGTTTATCATATTTAAACTAAAATCATTAAAATTTGCTAATATAACAAAGGTTCGATGCATTATTGAATCAATAGACAGAAGAAGCAAGGCTTTTTTTTACAAAATTACTTATTTAGTGGTAAATTTGTTTGTGGTTATTCGCAATAGTGATAGCCTATGCCATCGACTATAATTTAAAGAACACAATTTCTTAAATAAGACACCATAATTCAAACAGTAAAATGCAAGTTGGCTTTGTTAACACTTAACATTCAACGCTCTACATTCAATATTTTATTTACATAGAAAGTCAATCATATGGCGAATGCTGTGATAAATAAGATATCAGTGCTTCTTGGATAACGGGACAAAAGATTAAACGCAAATCTGATAAAGAGAAGTAGGCCTATCTAATAATAGCATTTGTCTTACATCAACGTATCTCTAGTGCTTTGAATTAAATTGAAATCATTCAATATATCCCTTCTGTGTTGTTGGACAAAAACGTAAAATATTCTCAATGTGTGGTCGATAATGTCGGTATACCTTCATTGAATAAATCTGAGTGTGTGTTGTGTGTGTGTGTGTGTGTGTGTGTGTGTGTGTGTGTGTGCGTGCGTGCGTGAGTGAGTGAGTGAGTGCGTGCGTGCGTGTAGGGAACACCTATGTTCTTAAAAATGATAATAATATCAGCAACTTACAGAATCAGAGACATTTTAGTGTTTCCAATACTTTCAAAGTACATTTACTTGTCTTGTTTTGCTGGTTTATAGAAACATTAAGACTTTCGTTACACATACGAGGTGCTTACTTCACGGTCCAAAGATTAGATTCGGTGTTTATGCAACGTATTGAGCGGTTGTATAGGCCTATACATAAAATTTTAGGTTGTAATTTTAAAAATTCGTTCGTATCATAACATAGACAAGCACTAAGGAGGGATTTTGTAAATTTTAAGGTAAAAATATAGTCTTTATGGCGTTGGCCATAAACTTTTTTCCGCGGTAAATAAAAAAAGCTAATTTTTCTGCACATTTTTAATGTTAGTCTGTAAGAGCATGTATAGCGTGAATAGGCCGCGCTGTAGCTACAGTGCAGTGCACTACCTCAAAGTCAGTTTATTTTAATATTAAACTTAAAACCTAAAAATTTAACTTTTTGTTATAATTTTATACAACATGACTATATACCTACATTAAAATATACCTACGAAGTATCCAGTCAGGATAGATTTGGTTATGTTATTCAACTTTACTATCCACCTATATTGAAATATACCTACGAAGTATTGTAAGGATAGATTTGGTTATAGTTTTATACAACATTACTATATACCTACATTAAAATATACCTACGAAGTATCCAGTCAGGATAGATTTGGTTATGTTATTCAACCTTACTATCCACCTATATTGAAATATACCTACGAAGTATTGTAAGGATAGATTTGGTTATAGTTTTATTCAACTTTACTATCCACCTATATTGAAATATACCTACGAAGTATTGTAAGGATAGATTTGGTTATAGTTTTATTCAACTTTACTATCCACCTATATTGAAATATACCTACGAAGTATTGTAAGGATAGATTTGGTTATAGTTTTATACAACATTACTATATACCTACATTAAAATATACCTACGAAGTATCCAGTCAGGATAGATTTGGTTATGTTATTCAACCTTACTATCCACCTATATTGAAATATACCTACGAAGTATTGTAAGGATAGATTTGGTTATAGTTTTATTCAACTTTACTATCCACCTATATTGAAATATACCTACGAAGTATTGTAAGGATAGATTTGGTTATAGTTTTATTCAACTTTACTATCCACCTATATTGAAATATACCTACGAAGTATTGTAAGGATAGATTTGGTTATAGTTTTATACAACATTACTATATACCTACATTAAAATATACCTACGAAGTATCCAGTCAGGATAGATTTGGTTATGTTATTCAACCTTACTATCCACCTATATTGAAATATACCTACGAAGTATTGTAAGGATAGATTTGGTTATAGTTTTATACAACATTACTATATACCTACATTAAAATATACCTACGAAGTATCCAGTCAGGATAGATTTGGTTATGTTATTCAACCTTACTATCCACCTATATTGAAATATACCTACGAAGTATTGTAAGGATAGATTTGGTTATAGTTTTATACAACATTACTATATACCTACATTAAAATATACCTACGAAGTATCCAGTCAGGATAGATTTGGTTATGTTATTCAACCTTACTATCCACCTATATTGAAATATACCTACGAAGTATTGTAAGGATAGATTTGGTTATAGTTTTATACAACATTACTATATACCTACATTAAAATATACCTACGAAGTATCCAGTCAGGATAGATTTGGTTATGTTATTCAACCTTACTATCCACCTATATTGAAATATACCTACGAAGTATTGTAAGGATAGATTTGGTTATAGTTTTATTCAACTTTACTATCCACCTATATTGAAATATACCTACGAAGTATTGTAAGGATAGATTTGGTTATAGTTTTATTCAACTTTACTATCCACCTATATTGAAATATACCTACGAAGTATTGTAAGGATAGATTTGGTTATAGTTTTATTCAACTTTACTATCCACCTATATTGAAATATACCTACGAAGTATTGTAAGGATAGATTTGGTTATAGTTTTATACAACATTACTATATACCTACATTAAAATATACCTACGAAGTATCCAGTCAGGATAGATTTGGTTATGTTATTCAACCTTACTATCCACCTATATTGAAATATACCTACGAAGTATTGTAAGGATAGATTTGGTTATAGTTTTATACAACATTACTATATACCTACATTAAAATATACCTACGAAGTATCCAGTCAGGATAGATTTGGTTATGTTATTCAACTTTACTATCCACCTATATTGAAGTATACCTACGAAGTATTGTAAGGATAGATTTGGTTATAGTTTTATACAACATTACTATATACCTACATTAAAATATACCTATGAAGTGTCAAGTCAGGATAGATTTGGTTATAATTTCATTCAACATCATTATCTACCTATGTTAAAGTATACCTACGAAGTATCCAGTCAGGATAGATTTGGTTATAATGTTATACAACATTAATATTTACCTATATTAAAATATACCTATGAAGTATCCAGTCAGGATAGATTTGGTTGTAATTTTCTGCATCGGCAATAAGTCTAAATATTTACCAAAATTACAACCAAATCTATCCTTACTGAATAACTCGTAGGTATACTTTAATACAGGTATATAGCAATATTGAATAAAATTATTACCAAATCTATCCTGACTGGATACTTCGTAGGTATATTTTAATATAGGTAGATAGCAATATTGAATAAAATTATAACCAAATATATCCTGAGTGGATACTTCGTATGTATATTTTAATATAGGTATATAGTAATGCTGTATAAAATTACAAATCTAGACGAGTGCAGTGCGCTGTAGCTACTGCGCGCCCGGTTCACGCTATAGGCATACATGCCTTTACAACTTAACATTTAAAATGTGAGAAAAGTAACTTTACGTACTTTCCGCGTAAAAAAAGTTGATATTCATGACCTACACATTAAAACGAGTAATATAATAACAAAAAAATGTTTAACACCAACGTCATTAAGACTATATTTTTACCAATTTTAATTTTTAATTGAATCGTGATTTCTCCAATTTATGAAATAACCTAATAAATGCTTTCAACAAAAATATCCTAATCACATTTAGCATATTGCATTTAAAAATTGGCGTGGGAAGCCCTACTTGTGGTAGTTTTACTACAAAAGAAAGAATTTTAACATAGCCTACTTCTATTTATTTAACAATTCCATGATTTATTATGGCCAATAAGGTACGAATGTGTAGTTTGTCTTCACTGTGGTCAAGGATTTTTCCTTACATATTAATAAAATATTTAGATGCAGGAATACCAGCTTTTCACCTAATCTATTGTAACTTTTCCAAGAGCTTTCATTCCTGAAGGAAGTTATGCTAGCCCTTGCTTTACTCCATTTAAGGAAATTAATAATTTCGTACCATACAGCTTTTAATTTCTTCGCTTATGTCGTTAAATGTATTACATCTAATCCAAACTCGGAAGTTCGTCAGAGGATTAGGTGACCCTCAGACCTCACTCGCACTGATCCGGCCCGTTACAATGTTATAATATAATTATTCCTTGGTTTTTAAATATTTCATTCTTTTATTTGGGTTAAGAAAATTAATAATTTAATGTTAGTGACTAAACCTATTACGTTTCCGTCTGTAATCTTCAACTTTTTTTTAACTGATAGCTTTACGGTATTTTTATTGTTTTTTTAAAATAGCCTACTTTATACTGGTGATAAAAACCAAAAAAATTCAAATCTAAATTTCCATACACCTTAAAAAGTTTTAACCTCGTCTCCACTCGTCTACGCCTCAGATTTTGTTTGCACTTTTCACGCTTACTTGGAATCTTCAGAAATTTCAACAATTTCATAATATTTTAATATTTTAAAAAGTAATATGTTTTTACTTTTGAAATTAATTCTACATTTCTTATATTTTCATGCCCCCTCAATCAGTAATTGATACTGATTTTGTTAAAAATCAGTGTAATAGTTTTTGTATTTTGCTTTTGTAAAAGTGATTACTATCTTCGTAGAATGTTCTAGACTTCTGCTGCAATATCCGTTATTGCAATGCTGCGCTATAAAGTATTCCTTCGTTATTCTTTTAATTTAAAAATTTTCTGATTTTCTGTTTATTATTTTAAACATTGAGGTGAACATAGTTTTTAGAGCGACATTATGTTTCTACTTCTTTTCATAATTATGTAAAAATTATGTTTTATTCATACTTTTATTCATACTTTATAATTATTCTTCCTCTTCAAAAATTCAATTTTCAATTCCTTAAAAAAATAATAACACAGTTTCCTGCCAATCCTTTAAGACAAATGGTGACTTCTTTCAAGACGGGTTATCTTATACCATTGGTTCTCAAACTGGGGGGAGCGAGACCAATTGGAAAATAATAAGATAAATTCTCATTTAGTTATAATTTAAGTACACAATTTAACTAAATATACGCCTCAGATTTGTTTTTTTATATAGGTAATCTCATTGGTCATGGTGTTTAGAAAATTTAAATGAAATGTATTTTATAAAATATGATTTTGATAAAAAGGACAGATTTTGGATAAAACCTTAAAAGTGTATCCCAGAGTATTGCAGGGAAGTCTTCGATTATACTTGCCTTTTTCAAGCCCCTACTTGTCCGAAAAATCATTTTCAGTACTTTTGTACTGTAAAATTGTAACTTTCGTGTTATAAATGTACTTTGCGGATTGCTAGGTGAAGGTAAGCAATAGCTCCAAATACTTTAAACTCAATGAAACGTGGTTGACGAGAATGTTATTCCTAATAGACAATCTAGTGTAGTTATCCGCCTAAATAAATTGCCCACCTCACTATTTATGCATTATTTTTATAGTACGGCGAATTTGGCCTTTAATCAATTCGAGCAACTTTGATTTTTAAAGACTACCTAAACAAGCACATCCCAGTCCTTAAATTACTTCGAAATGACCATTCAAATAGCAGTCAGCGAGATTGTGTTTAATTCACGTGAGCATTCAGGCCCGGATCGAACCGTTGACGCGTAGACAACAGCTGACAACAAAGCACGGGATCTTCAGTGAATCGTCACACAGCCCAGCTTTACTACACAGATATAAATACCAGTCGGTAAAAATTCAATGACTTCTTTCGCCTTTTATTAACTTACAAATCTAAATTCATGTCCTAGCCTTTACTAAAACCGCCGTTATGCGACAAACCAGTATTAGATATTTTTGTAAATTCCAGATAAAACCCTTTCCTGTAAAAAAAATAATTATTATAAACATTTATAAAACATATAGTTCACAACCGTACTTTGTTTACTATGTATTTACTATGTTTTAAAAGATTGCATTTTCTAGTTCCTCTGCTCGAAATGCTTTGGTATTTGTATTTGAACTTGAATTTCAACGTTATTTCAGTATAACAGAACCTCTTGTGTACCCTGTGATACAAACAACATACTCCTCCTGCTCTTTCTCTCTTCTCTGAGGGAACCTGGGTTCCAAGGAGCTTGACTAGTTCTGCGGTTACTTTCAGCGATCATCCAGAGGTAACATCCTCTCACGGTGGCTCCGAAAATGGAAAACAGCCGTCAACAGCGACAGGTCTGAGGTCATCTGTTTATCCAGAAAGCACGGATTACTAACCGTAACCTTCACACTGGACAACCGGTAAATCGTCTGGAGGTTGTTTGTGAAGTATCCTGACGTAACCATATGTTCTTCACTGCTAAAAATCCTCGCTAATCAAAGTTAGAGAAAACAGCATTGAGCTCTTCCCGTTACAATCACAATGTAACCACATGCCTCTGAAAATCAAATACATAATGTATATGATGCGTCTACGTCCCGTCCTGACATCGTTCCGCCCTTATTTAGTGGCCAATCTGCACGAATACTCTCCGACGCCTGTAATAATTCCAGATCACTTCGTCCAATCTCCTTTTTTTCAGACCACAAAATCTTTCATAGAACTTACTCGGAATTCATCCTCTCACTTACTCTTTAAGCTTTTCGTTAGTGCCGAAAAGTAAGAATTCTTGTGCCTCCAGGGTCTTATCGATTCTACTGGACCTCCCTCCATTTCTGACCTCGTCCTAAAGTCCTATTCGCCTTCCCATAATTTTTCACTCCAACGAAATTTCCGTCCTTTATTGTTTCCTACACGTTCCGGCCAAAAAATTAGTCCTAAGCAATTCTTTACACTTGCATAGGTTACTTTGTAGTTAGTCTTAATCAAACTGGAGATGTTTTTTTCAAGTTTTAGTGTTAGATCTTAATTCACGTAATTTCAAGGGTATTTCCTAATACCACGGGTAAAATTGATAATAAAATAAACCAGCTAGACAGTCCTCTCTAAGTTTAAATGAATACAGTGTCCTAGTGTAAAACCCCGCCAAATAAAAATCCCCCCACTCTTTCTTATTACCGGTCTAATACCAACTGCCCTGCAGCCAGTGTTAAAGAAGACAGCTGCTGTACAAAAACCACAGGGCCACCACACCAAATCTTTCACTGACTGTTTGAAGAATGTTTTCAAACAGGATTTAATTTGATTGGAGGCCATTATGGGTTTATAATCTATTAAATGTATGTCTAATAAAAACAGCACCGAAAACCCATTACTCGCAAAACACAGATTGTATTTTTATTCTTTCATTATCAAATATATGTTTTGTCTACACAAGTGTCCTTCCTCGGTGCACTATGCATTGTCAATGGAAATAATAGTTGTATCAAAGTTACTCTAATTCGAAACTATTATGAAACCCTAATTTTTCTTTGCAATGGACACTGTAGTTTACTATTCCGGAGTGTTTGCGTATCTCGTCATAATCCGAACAGAAAAGCTCCTCCACTTTGGAAAAATGAAAATTCTTAGGAGCCCATTCCAATCAATGTGGATGTATTTGGGATGGTTATCATATCCTACGGACACAAGTATACGTTATACAGTATACGTATATGTTCATACTTATAAGTATACGTATATGTTCATACAGAATATTTTCAATATCTCCTGATCTGTGCCAATTTTGTCACTTAACGGTAAGAATGTGCAGTTAAATGACGTCATACCGTTAATTTGCCTGAAGGCGTTTTTGTGTAATCACGTTTTCGTAAAAACTTAATATAAGAAATAGTCTTATTTATTCCTGTTAAAAGTGAATTTTTTTTTTCTTCAATATATAAGCCATTTTATTTCTTTAATATAAAAGTGAAAATGTTTGTAAGATTGAAATGTGGTTTTAAAAAGATCGAGCTCGTGTATCGGTAAGAAAATGTTCTATCATCAGCGAATAAATAACTCACTTTGGCCAGAATTATTTACAAAGAAAATTAAAACTATACAAAGATTTTGATAAAATTCCCATTTAGAAGGATTATTTCATTTTTTGTAACGTCAAACTAGATCGCAGTACTTTGACCCTAGAAATATTCAAATTTTAAGAATGCTTACTCAGTTTTAAAATGAAGTATTCATAATAACCTAATGTGGTATAATTACTATTATCAAATTACTCTAATAACTTGTATAATCCAAATGGAAGGGCATTTCAAAATAAACTTACACCTAATCTTTTAATTAAATTTATAAATGCTGTATAAAATCAGATGACAGCGGCTAGACAGATTTTTTATGCTATAAGATTCAAAGTCATTTAGAGTATTGTTATATTTAAACTGCTACACGCACGCACGCACGCACGCACGCACACGCACACGCACACACACACACACACACACACACACACACACACACACACACACACACACAGCAAGATAGAAGGAGCATTGCTTCAGCTTCTTTAGTTTCGTTGCCAAAGTTTCAGGTCATTGCGTTTCTGTTACAGGCACAGTGTATTTCTTTTCGTAATGACAGACCTAATGTTGGCGTAGGTTATGTCATTCTGCCGGTTGCGATAGGTTGTTACTAGACCAAGAGTTTTTTCATGCTTTCGTAAGGCATTTACATTACAAAATGAGCTCTTTCAAAATACATATGCTTTTGTAATTAAAACCTATGATCATTTCTACGTAGATTTTTGCTAATATTATTAGTATTCAGCGCTTAATTCTACCTTTTTACTAAGTCCGTCCTCCCCCATAAACGTTTTTTGTAACTAAAGAGTTATAATTGTTTTATCCTGCTATAATTTTTTTTCAGTTATACCACATGATATAAATGGGTATTTTCTAATGAAAAATAACGTTAAGTAAAATAAAAGAAGTTGTTAAAAATAACACAACTCTTTAAGTTTTATTGTAAGCAAAATTCGAAAACGTATTCTTAACGTAATAATTGGACGCTTATTAACCACTTTAAAACAATAACTGAATGTTGTTAAGGTACATATTCTACACTTAAACCGCCGTTGGGAATCAGTTTTTTTAAAAAGACCTATTATAAATTGTTTATAAAATGGTTATAAATTTATATTTTACAGTTTATCTTGTCAAAAATTTTATTTTAAAAGTTAGTCTACGTTTATTAAAGGTTAAATATTAATATATAATTTTACATATTCTATTTGTCTTACTACAAATGCAAAGAAAATAGCATAACTCTCGATTAATAAAAACTACTCTTTTATAAAATCCACATAATAAAAGTAAACTGCTCTTCTTGTCACATAATGTAATGAAAAGATCCGATATTTATAAATATACAGGAAAGTGCAATTGAAATTGTTTAAACTTATTCTTTAAATAGCCTCTAATTGGAGACGATGCGTTAACTTACGCCAGATCTGCCTTTCGGAAATCTTCCGTACCATACCTTCATGTCACTTTACTTCTGTTGCTCTTTAAAAACGGGCTACCGAAAGCGTTCTTTAAATTTTGCTTTCAAGATGTCTTCATTATATTATTGACAAAAATAATACGTTAGCTAATTGAACTGATATTGAATGTCCTGGTATATTTTATTCTAAGGGAAAATATATTGAGAGAGATAATTTAGTGATTATCTCAAATGACAACGGTGATTAGCAGTTACAGCTACTGTCGCCCATCCTCACATTAATTCCAGCGCTTCCTGCTCGATCGGTCATCGCTCTTCTTCGGGCTTTAATATCAAGTTTTTTTTTCTTTATATTTAACAAGAACCAATGTTCTTTATATTTATATTTACAAGAACCAATGTATGTTGTTTTTCATTTTAGGTCCGTTTCGAGAAAGTAACTTTCCTTTATATCTCCTTTCGTGAAAGTAACATTCCTTTATATCTCCTTTCGTGAAAGTAACTCCCCTTTATATCTCCTTTCGTGAAAGTAACTTTCCTTTATATTTCGTTTCGTGAAAGTAACTTTCCTTTATATCTCCTTTCGTGAAAGTAATTTTCCTTTATTTCTCCTTTCGTGAAAGTAACTTTCCTTTATATCTCCTTTCGTGAAAGTAACTTTCCTTTATATCTCGTTTCGTGAAAGTAACTTTCCTTTATATCTACATTGGTGAAAGTAACTTTCCTTTATATCTCCTTTCGTGAAAGTAACTTTCCTTTATATCTCGTTTCGTGAAAGTAATTTTCCTTTATATCTCCTTTCGTGAAAGTAACTTTCTTTATATCTCCTTTCGTGAAAGTAACTTTCCTTTATATCTCCTTTCGTGAAAGTAACTTTCCTTTATATCTCCTTTCTTGAAAGTAACTTTCCTTTATATCTCCTTTCGTGAAAGTAACTTTCCTTTATATCTCGTTTCGTGAAAGTAACTTTCCTTTATATCTCTTTTCGTGAAAGTAACTTTCCATTATATCTCATTTCGTGAAAGTAACTTTCCTTTATATCTACTTTCGTGAAAGTAACTTTCCTTTATATCTCCTTTCGTGAAAGTAAATTCACTTTAGTGCAACAAAATCTCTGGGAATTTCACACAAAAATTAAACACAGGCGCTTTTGGTAAAATATTAGTAAACTACCTCTGTTATTTCTAACTAAAATTATATTAAATTACTCCTTTTGAATAGAAGTATTCATTCAGAAGAATTGTTAATTATTAACACTTATAAAACACCTATTGTTTTTCAAAGTAATCAATATGTTAATTGGAACAAAAAGATTTGGGATTATTTTGAACAATTCAGAACTTTTCATTTAAAACGTAATATTTTCATTGTTTTGTGGTAAAATATGCCTGAAATCTTTTTATGAATAAATCCAAATATAATTTTTGATTGAATGATTAAGTTAGAACTTTTGGGTATGCTTTCTAACCGAGAATTAGAAATTATAGTTTAATATTAAAGTACCAACTTTCATTGCAACTACAACAAAGGAACTTACTCGTTATGGTGTAATATTAAAGTCACAATTTTCATTGCAACTACAACACAGGAACTTACTCGTTATGGTGTAATATTAAAGTACCAACTTTCATTGCAACTACAACAAAGGAACTTACTCGTTATGGTGTAATATTAAAGTACCAACTTTCATTGCAACTACAACAAAGGAACTTACTCGTTATGGTGTAATATTAAAGTACCTACTTTCAATGCAACTACAACAAAGGAACTTACTCGTTATGGTGTAATATTAAAGTACCAACTTTCATTGCAACTACAACAAAGGAACTTACTCGTTATGGTGTAATATTAAAGAACCAACTTTCATTGCAACTACAACAAAGGAACTTACTCGTTATGGTGTAATATTAAAGTACCAACTTTCATTGCAACTACAACAAAGGAACTTACTCGTTATGGTGTAATATTAAAGTACCAACTTTCATTGCAACTACAACAAAGGAACTTACTCGTTATGGTGTAATATTAAAGTACCAACTTTCATTGCAACTACAACAAAGGAACTTACTCGTTATGGTGTAATATTAAAGTACCAACTTTCATTGCAACTACAACAAAGGAACTTACTCGTTATGGTGTAATATTAAAGTACCAACTTTCATTGCAACTACAACAAAGGAACTTACTCGTTATGGTGTAATATTAAAGTACCAACTTTCATTGCAACTACAACAAAGGAACTTACTCGTTATGGTGTAATATTAAAGTACCAACTTTCATTGCAACTACAACAAAGGAACTTACTCGTTATGGTTTAATATTAAAGTACCAACTTTCATTGCAACTACAACAAAGGAACTTACTCGTTATGGTGTAATATTAAAGTACCAACTTTCATTGCAACTACAACAAAGGAACTTACTCGTTATGGTGTAATATTAAAGTACCAACTTTCATTGCAACTACAACAAAGGAACTTACTCGTTATGGTGTAATATTAAAGTACCAACTTTCATTGCAACTACAACAAAGGAACTTACTCGTTATGGTGTAATATTAAAGTACCAACTTTCATTGCAACTACAACAAAGGAACTTACTCGTTATGGTGTAATATTAAAGTACCAACTTTCATTGCAACTACAACAAAGGAACTTACTCGTTATGGTGTAATATTAAAGTACCAACTTTCATTGCAACTACAACAAAGGAACTTACTCGTTATGGTGTAATATTAAAGTACCAACTTTCATTGCAACTACAACAAAGGAACTTACTCGTTATGGTGTAATATTAAAGTACCAACTTTCATTGCAACCACAACAAAGGAACTTACTCGTTATGGTGTAATATTAAAGTACCAACTTTCATTGCAACTACAACAAAGGAACTTACTCGTTATGGTTTAATATTAAAGTACCAACTTTCATTGCATCTACAACAAAGGAACTTACTCGTTATGGTGTAATATTAAAGTACCAACTTTCATTGCAACTACAACAAAGGAACTTACTCGTTATGGTGTAATATTAAAGTACCAACTTTCATTGCATCTACAACAAAGGAACTTACTCGTTATGGTGTAATATTAAAGTACCAACTTTCATTGCATCTACAACAAAGGAACTTACTCGTTATGGTGTAATATTAAAGTACCAACTTTCATTGCAACTAAAAGGAACTTACTCGTTATAGTGTAATATTAAAGTACCAACTTTCATTGCATCTACAACAAAGGAACTTACTCGTGATGGTGTAATATTAAAGTACCAACTTTCATTGCAACTACAACAAAGGAACTTACTCGTTATGGTGTAATATTAAAGTACCAACTTTCATTGCATCTACAACAAAGGAACTTACTCGTTATGGTGTAATATTAAAGTACCAACTTTCATTGCATCTACAACAAAGGAACTTACTCGTTATGGTGTAATATTAAAGTACCAACTTTCATTGCAACTACAACAAAGGAACTTACTCGTTATAGTGTAATATTAAAGTACCAACTTTCATTGCATCTACAACAAAGGAACTTACTCGTGATGGTGTAATATTAAAGTACCAACTTTCATTGCAACTACAACAAAGGAACTTACTCGTTATGGTGTAATATTAAAGTACCAACTTTCATTGCAACTACAACAAAGGAACTTACTCGTTATGGTGTAATATTAAAGCCCCAATTTTCATTGCATCTACAACAAAGAAACATGTTTGTTGTGGTTTAATATTAAAGCTCAAATTTTCATTGCATCTACAACAAAGAAACATGTTTGTTGTGGTTTAATATTAGAGCCCAAATTTTCATTGCATCTACAACAAAAGAACATACTCGTTGTATAATACTAAAGTCACAATTTTCATTGCAACTACAACAAAGGAATATACTCGTTGTATAACATTAAAGTCCCCATTTTCTTTGCATTTACAACAAAGGCACATATTCGTTGTAGTGTAATATTAAGGTCCCAAATTTTATTGCAAAACTACAAAGGGACATACTCGTACTTTTTAGCCGCACCGCAACCCATAACGTCTAACTTTCACCGCTCATTAAATTCAAGTTGCTTCAATGGCTCTGCAGGGACAAAACGTAACACAGTTTAGTTCCCTCCTACAAACGTTACCAAGAAGGTCGGCTAAACAATGACTTGACTTATGCAAACACCGTCTATTGTTTACTGCCAATGTCTACTGCGAAATGACAAATATATTGTTTTATCTTGGGTTATGTAATCGCAAACAAATTACAACGGACCAGAACGATATCTCAGGAAGTCTGATTTGTAACTTGTAATTGTTTTCGTGGCGCTAAAATGGGAAAAATATTCTAATTATAAAATTAGATTGAGTTATAAAGTTATTGTAAACAAACTACCAGAATTACATCAAATATCCGATCTTACAATAATTTTATACTATATTAGTGACAATTTTTTTTTCGTAGTTTTGTGGGTCTTCATACATTTAAATTGTTTTATTCAAGTATCATTTGAATATTTTCAACAAAATAGTAAGAAAAATAAGAAATTAGCAAATGAGCGTTGCACTCATTTTTATTAAATTAGGTTATGAGTGTTAAATTCGATTATACTTAAAAATTAAATGAAATTTTTTTATATTATGTAACCTGCTTCGCCCCATATCACATACGTAGCTCGTGCCTCAGCTCATTCAGGCGACTCAGGCACGCGAAGACTACAACTACTTTAAAACAAAACTTGGTAAATAATTATAAACCCATTTAGATACATTGAATTAAAAATTTCGCTCAATAATTTGAAACTAAGTTTCATAAAACAATACCCCCTACTGGTTCCACAAACTGGACCATAAGCATTGACAACATTCATTTCCATACTGGGTAGATATGGAACACTCAAGACATTTACTCACACCCGCCTACCATGTAAATAACACTTACTATCAAACTACTTCACAATTCTGTATCAGATGTTGCAGTAACGCATAACTTATGGCTTTCCCTCGGAAGCATAAACCTATTTACTTTGCATATTCTATTTTAGCAAGCAGCATAAAGTGCATGAGACTAAATCCGTAAGACATTTCCAGGCAACATTCATCCCTACCCTCTAGCCTTCACACAACACCACTTTGTGGAGCTACTGATTGGTATAAGTAGCGAGATATAGCAAGAGACTCGACCAGCCGATGCACAGCAGCCTAGTGGACATTTAAAGTGGTGGGGGTGCCACTCAGAGTTTGTCGGCTACACCTATCGGTTCAACCACAACAACCACTGTGCCTAGCTGCAAAAGAGGAGCAGGCATCTACTTGACCTTCCACCTCCATAGTCGGTGAACTCCCTTAGTGCGCAGCTCATGACTTGCTATACATTGAGTTATATATTAGTCGTGTAGGAAAAGTTGGCATATTTGTACTAAATTTTCAACAATACCAATAATAACATAGTTGATTGTTACCACAAATAAACAGGCAACGCCTATATACTTTGTATTTTTTACCAAATTAGGCTGTGTTCTTGTATTTTTACGTTCTTTACAAATATTCGATAGTAATTTAAAAAATATGGATAAGGTAAGGATAAGATAGGGTAAGATAATATAGATATTGGCGATACTAGAGGATGATTTGTTAAGGAAACAGCTGCAGACGGTTGCGAGCGATAAGGCACTTCCAGGTTAAACCAGGTAGCCGAATTATCAAAAGACAGGTTACATCATACATACAACCACAGTTCTGCTGACGATGCTGAAATTCTGACGCAATGTTGCAAGAATTTGATAAGACTAAGTAATAATTACTAAGATTAAAATAAATAAATTAAATAAAAAAATAACATTATTGTATATACTGAAGTAAAAAAAAACGACACGACTGGTTTTTCGAAAGAAACAGCAATTAAATTGTAAATTGGGTTTTGTGATTTAACGAAAAACATATTTTTTCTCATCACTTGAAATAAAGAACTACCCTCATTAGAATTTGAATAACTACCTTTATGTTTATGGAATGAAATCAGTGGTACAACTTCAAAGAACGTTTTTTTCAATTACCCTTCTGTTGAAAACATTAACTAGGAAAAGACGGTGAATTCGAGTTCCTGTCTTTAATTTAGTTCCTCAAATAATATCTTGTTGGGCTTACTTATATTGTAGAAGTAGTCTTTAAGATATGTCTTTGCCCATTTTAAAGTTAATAATGAAATGGAGCTTTGCAGCATAATGCACTTTGCTTAAGCATTCCATTTGTTTTTTTGCCCTATCTGTGGCATTCACGTTCGCTTCATTACTAACAGTTTTGAAAATAATGATAGTTTTTCTATTTTTAAGAATCAATTATGCGTTTTATTCACTTTTCATATTATTAAACAAAGAAGTCTTTCTTTTGTTGTTAACCGCTTAAAAATAATAATTAATTGACCTATACACAATCTTTTAAAATAGAAGTTAATAAGAAGTTAAATCATTCTCTTGATTTAAAGCTTTTAAAAATCAAATTTTATTTTACGATTTGAAAAACTATGTTTCTAGACGTTGTACACAAGAATATTTGGCACAGTCAATTTTCAGTAGTAGATTGGATAAATTTAGTAGGTCTTCCATTGTAGATTGTTAGTACTCGTATCATTGCAATATTCTAAATAAAACTAATGGAAGTCGAAACTGGATATTGGAAATAAAGAGACTCAAAGTGAATATTTCACAGTTTTGGAAAATATTGTTGTTGGAATGTAAAATTATCATTTACATAATATTTACATTTAAACTCTTCAGCATTCAAGGAATGGAATTTAGAATAATCAGATTTAGAGAAAGAAATATTTCATTGGAAATGTAGAGTTTGGTTAATGATTTTGTTATTAAATTTTACAATTGTGTTTACTACTATAGTTATCTTCTTTGTATCATCTTTATTTTTTTATTACGACATTAGTTATGTATTACTGTATAATATTTGACAGTATTTTTTCTCAATCTTATTCTTATAGCTACAAATTACAGCTAAAAGTTTACAGCTACAATTCTCATCAACTACCTAGAAACATTTTCAGCTCTAAATCACTCTCAGATTGTTCAAAAAAGTTGACATATACTTTCTACAGTTTCTAGAAAAATATTAATTTCACTCACACAAACACACCACGCCTAGTTATCATAAAGCGAATATAAAAACATCAATAAGAATGAGTAAAAGAAGTGCATTAGCGAGTAAAGGTATTATACGAAGCTGTGGTACAATTAAGAAAGCACTCTTCAAAACTGTATAAACCGTTTAAACATGTGTAAACAGGTAAAACATAGGAGTTGATCCAAACTTTGACAAGTATTATAATTTTATATAAATCACTAGTTTACTGATTCTTTACAATTGCATTTTCTCTACTTATGTAACTAAATGATATTGATTTTTTTAATTTATAATATTTTAAAAATTAAAGTCACTACAATGGCTAAGTTAATTAAATGTTTTTAATGCCGGAAATTATAATTTTTATTTCCCTTCACGCATGTTTGATGATGTTTGGATTTTCGTGGAAAGAATTTAGTTTAAGCCTACGATATTTTCTAAAAGTACAGATATTTGTGGGTCTTAGACAAAACAATACCATTTGTTCTTTGGATTGATAATTTACTTTCTTTGGAACGTTAAGATTCACCCGGAAACTTAAAACAATTATTTAAGTCTGTATTTAAAATACGAATATAATACTAAATAGAAATTACAACATATTTTAATAAAATTGTAATAGTATAAATAAATTGTCCAATTAATAGTAGCTAATTATCATTTTAAGGGTGTCATATATACAAATTGTTGAACAGTTTATATTTAACATATATAGTGAAAAATTATATAATTATGCAAAATTATGATCTGTAAATAATTTTTTAAATAAAAAACAATGCAGATATCTACAGGTAATTGTGTAGCTTTTTATGAAAAGCTAAAAGAGAATGAAATAAAATAAATTCAGGTTATTAGAGAGGAATATGTGTAAAAGAATGTATAAATTAAACCCGTGATGTAAGAGAACATTGTTTTTGTCAAGTTTAAACGTACCGACAATACTGAAATCAAAGCCAGATGCGTTACACAAGATGGTGAGCATCCAACCTTAACTGACCTGTTGCCAAAGCCAAGTAGGCAACATGCGTAACGTCTTTGTTCGACCGGACGGCTTTGTCTCGCAATCTTAGACACGAAAGTGAAACCATGCGTTAGGTTGGCAACAATGTGTACAATTTATTTTTCAGCCAGCACATCAATTATTCATAATTTTATAAGTCTCTGTAATCCATGATTATCTATTTAATATTAAAAATACTTCAATAGTCGTTAACTTACAAAATTGGCATATTTTAATTTTTACAAATCAATATATATACCTTTAAGGCAGGGGTTACCAAACCTTTTGGTACCATGTCCCATACTCTTGAGATGCACTCCGATCCCCTCCACTTTACCATTATAAATAAATGGTATGGGCATATGAAAACAAGCAAATATTATATATATTGAAATCAATTTATTTATTTATACATACTTTTACAAGAAACATGATATAACATTTAGAGTTTTAATTTACGAGGTAAATTTTAACTGATAAGAGAAAACCCTGTTTGTGAGATACTTGAGCTTGCATTTTTTACACTAGCGTGCCTACTTGAGGTTGTATTTTATTAACACAACCCAAGTATTAGCAACATGATGTTTGTTCCTATAATATTAAATACATTTTATTTATTCGAATATTTTCCAACTGGTTTCAACCCCCCCGCCCCGCCTTGCCTTTACGCCCCCAGTTTGGGAACCCATGCTCTAAAGGATTGCTGGTAATAGGGCCATATCTGAAGAATTGAAATATTACTTACAAATATTAAGACTGCAGTAGGCAACCATTGATGAGATAAATAGAAAGGATACAGGTCCCTTAAACTGAATATGATTGAATTAACTGTATTGTTGAATTCGATGAAGATAATTGAAAGGTAATTTGTTTCAATAGTTAGGTATGGAACGATAATATAACAATCATAATAAAAATTTATATTATTGAAGTTTATTGATGTAATCATATTGAATTCACTGATTAAACTAAATTTAAACTACTTAACTAAGTGAATACGTAATTGCTTACTTGCTGACGCGTTTCTTGAGTAGAGGGTTAGCTTCGTAAAAGGAACGATCGTTTTGAAACGTGTCAGCAAGTAAGCAATTACGTATTCACTTAGTTAAGTAGTTTAAATTTAGGTTATATTATTTATTGGAAATAAGCAAGTTTAAAACTGACTGAAGTGGATACTGGCGTTTCAAGTGTAAACAGAATCACTAGAGTCTCTAATAGTTATTTGCTTATAATGATTTCTTGAGCAACTGTATACTTATTTGCTTGTTATATAATTGTAATTTCGACACTTTGAATTGATTCCTGTAATTGTACTGTTTATAATTTCTCCACAAGTTAGTCTTTCCTATTACAATTAGTTGACATTTGCATTACTTACACTAACAAGTAGGACTATTACGTAAGATCATTACGTAAGTGTGGGAAACTTGAGCATGTTTGTAAGGATAACATTTACTTATTGTGACATTTAGCTACATTTAAATAGTTTTGTAGATTTGTTGCATTTAGCTATAAAGCCTACTATTCATTTAAAACCATACCCAAATAATAATTGCCAGTAAGCATTTTTCCAATTCTGTGTTCGATTTCGTTCGTTCCAACACGTGGTAGTTAAATTGTAGATACATCATGATTCTTATTGTCGTAAGTGATAAATAATGATTAAAGCATACGTAAACATCGCTAACAAACATAACCTCACTTTATACACTCCTGTAAGAAGTAATTCTTCAGGAATTACCCGACAATGTTGTATCGTACTACTAATGTATTATATATTGCTATATTAAAATATAAATACAACTTATCAGATAGATTTGGTTATAAAAAATAACTTTCGTCATGTAAACTACACGATGTAGAAGTCAAGGACCTGACACCCACTTTCACACGACTGACTTCGGGTCATGACGACAAATTTTAATAAAATATCCTATTAGGATATGTTTAGTTATAAAAAACGAAAATGTCGTTAACTGCCAAATTAACCGAGAGATAACTTAATCGAAGTTATTATTAATGAAGTTATTACCTTTTTGTAACATTTCCTACCAAAATGCTTTGTTGCCTGATTGAGAAGTAGGCATACAACAATTTAAATATTATAAAATTATATTATATTATATATATATATATATATATATATATATATATATATATATTATAAAATCAAAGTAAATGTTATAAAAATACTATAATATGTAAATATTAGAAAATATTATTTTGTTTTATAAGGAAACAATGTATTTGTACAGTTTCATTGTTGTTGTGAATCGAGGTTAGGTTCGTATTTTTTCAAATTTTACTCCATATTTATGACTTTTAGCCTCTAAACAATGAGTGCCTTTTTTAGGGTGTTTCTTTTAGTAACAGTGAAAGCGAAAATATTGAATTGGTAAAATACCTGCCAAGTATTATAAATCGGACTATTGTTGTAGTTGATTTTTACACTTTAAAACGTGAAATTATGTGTAGCCTACTGATGAAATTCATATGCATACAGGGATTACCCATTCATTACCCGTCCATATGAATAATTCAGGGTTAATTAATTGAATTCTCTGAAACGTCCGTGATGGAAAATGTGTGTAAAAATAATTATTTTAAAAGACGTGTTAAGGAAAAAGTTTTATATTTTTCCATAGTAAATTTTACACAATATCAAGAGCACAGTGGTACAATATATTACAATAAAAATATTGAAAAGAACCCCAATACCATAAAAATAATAAAAAATAACAAATAAAACAAGTTACTTAAGATTAAACCCTTATGTACATTTCGATGACCATGTCATCATCATCAGAGGGTCTTGTTACAAAACACAATCTAGCACACAAGAAGTTACAAACTAGAATGATACCAATCGTTCTCTGCGGTCGCTATATATAGGCGTGAGGTAAGCTCCGCCCCCTCTCCGCCTTCGACCGACAAATAACGATCGGCCATCAGGAACCCAATAGGTTATGTCAAAAATTACATTATAATAATACATATGTAATAAAAACTACAGCAATAACAATTAATAAACTAAAAGTAATTAGATTAAAACATCGTAATTTGAAGAAAGCTGTATGTACATAAGGGTTTAATCTTAAGTAACTTGTTTTATTTGTTATTTTTGATTATTTTTGTGGTATTGGGGTTCTTTTCAATATTTTTATTGTAATAGTAAATTTTATTTACAGCAAATTACCATCACAATAACATGATTGGAAATCAAGTAACAAATCACTAAATAACGCGATTTAAAAGAATTAATGTTAACAACAGTGGTTTGGTTAAGATTAATTAAATAATTAAAATTAAGTCTTACCATAAATTACATTTTTTTGTTTCAAAGAACATTCAGTTAAAAACAGAATTGGCATAGACCATCTGGATCACCTTGATGACGTAAAGAGGTCTCGGACACATTTTGAATCTGGTTAGTATTGCGTTGTTCATCGCGCATATTTGGCACTGTACTTTCTGTCTCTTTCAAAGGTAAAACCCGTTTTTTGTTCTGTAAGTGTACAACCAAAGGACGCGACAGAACAAGGACAGCTTTTAGCATCGAGAAACGTTTACATTAGTTGCAACACCAATTTGTTAAACCAAGCAAACACTCTACAAACTTGCAGGGACTAACCAATGGCTTCGTTCTTTCAATAATTTCCGCCGCTGGTCCCTTCTTCTCAAACTTTCATTCCCCCAGTTATCCCCTCCCCATGTTGGCTTCTTTACAAGACCTTCACGATATCTACTTTCCTGCCACTTATTGAGTTCCATCTAAGAAATTTGTCTCCACTCAATCTCCTTCTTTTTAAAGTATAAACAATACAAAATTAACACTACAGACAGGGAAAACAAATACATCTCATTACCATACATAAACAAAACAAGAACACAAAATAGCCCGCAAATTTCAAAAAATAGGATACGAAACTAATAAGTTACAATACAAAATACAACACAACACCAACAACCAGGCGTATACAAACTGAACTGCGACGAATATAACAAAATTCTACAGGTCGCAGCTTTAAACAGAGTCGAGGAACACAAACAGGACACCAATTCAACACTTTACAATCACATAAAAGAAACAGGACACAAATACACAGACATTTACCATAACCTAGAAATCCTACACATCAACAAAAAAGGACCACATTTCAACACTCTAGAACAATATGAAATTTACAGACACACAAAAACACAAAGTACAAACATATTAAACGAACAAACACAATAAAATACTCTTGCATACTATCGAAGACCTACCTTGAAAACCCAACAACTCCAAGCAGAAGACACTGATGAAGATCGGCACATAGCGATCGAAAACGTTCTGTCTCAGTAAGTTTTAACAAATTTACAAAATTTAAAGTTCGGATAGTCATAAACTAATGTTTAAGTGATTAATAAGATTCACCAAACGTAATGGACTACAAAATTCAAGAATTTAAAGTATAGTAAGTGACAAATCTTCAAAAAGACGCTGAGCAGTCTGTATTACGCATTAGCTTGGGATTTTTACCCTAAAACACCTCCCTTAGTCTTGACAATTGAAGCAACTGACTAATGAATTTTCTCTTAATATATCACAACTGGAAACAGGATACTTTACTTTAGGTTTCACTTTTGTTCTACAATGCTGGCTCACAAGATGTCTAGTACAACCAAGAAGCGACTCAATTTCATGGTTTTGGTGTACTTTTTTGCAGTCGATGCAAGTGCTTGGAGGCACACACCTTAACTTATGTATCATATACTGTGTTATGTAACACCTTATTTTGAATAATTTTCAAGTTAGCCTGGTACGTCCCCATAGTTGTATACCATAAGCCAAAGTAGGTTTCAGAATTTGGCTATATGATTTGCTCTTATTATATATGTAATAGATATTGAGAACTAAGAAGTATGAACCAGAATAATTTTTTGTAAATCAACCTCTAGACCAAGGGTCTCCAACCTACGGCCCGCGGAAAGCTAGCATACTGAAAAAATTCTCATTTGGCAATATATTTCCTTTTAAGCATGTTTAATATTAAATGTGAGTAGAGTAATCGTCTCTCACTTGCCACTTCTTTTCTCTATAAGTGTAAAACTAGCTGTAAACAAGTAAAAAATTAAGCAAGAAAATCTTAAAAACCACCACTGAGCTCTTGTTTAGAAAAAACGTCGTGGATGTATGATGTGGGGGACTAGACTTTCTGCCCTGGACTAGATTCCATTGGAATATAAAGCATGTTTAAGGTTGAGTCCGAACAGTTTTGACGAACTATTGCCGTTTGTTGAAAGTAAAATATCTAAACAAGACATAATAATGAAGAAAGCACTGCCTCCTAAATCAACATTAGAAGTGACACTATTATATCTTGCTATAGTTAATAGTCACAGTCTACTGCATTTCTTCCGAGTGTGCTGGAAGAACAAACGCAAAGTGGCCCAAAACGAAAGATCTACCTCCCTACAACGTTCACACTGTGCCAATTGTCTAGATAACTGTCTTGATAGAGTGTCACTGCGCCCAGTCAATTGTCCTCTGTCTACTCCTGGAGACAATCGAATAGTTGGCACGCCAATTGGGCAGAGGTGTTTACACGTAGCCAATAATTTTATGCCAGTAAGTTATCCTCTGACAATTGTCTTCTCAACTGGCATTGTGTAAACCTGGCTTAAGAGTGACGTCAGAGTAGAACCGATAACCATAGCAGAACGTCATTTTCGAAATATTATTCTCGTTTTGATATAAAATGTACATCTAAATCAATTCATGGAGTTAGATAATTTTTCATAGTTTGCCAATAGATAATTTTATTCAAATAAAGTTTTATACAGCTGCCATATTCTTTCCTGTGAAAAACATTAGGCTAAGAGTGGTTCGTTAAGCCTAACATCACTATTAATATATTCCAATTATTATGTTATTTTATTTTCTATTTTGCTGTTAAAAGATGGTCTACGTTCTCTCAATAAAAAAGAAACTTTGGGTTGGGGCGAGAAATGACAGATATGTGGATTATAAAAATGTTAGGCCATGGAGTGAAAGCGTTAAGATTTATCCTAATTTAATTGAATAATTGTTTTATTACTATTACAATTTTAATTGGAACTGTAGTAATAAGAAAGTCAGGCGAGCTGGTCCCATTACCAATTAAATCAATGGATTCAGGCCGTGTTTTGTCTAATACATATTTGATTGTTGTCAATTCCTGAGATTTTATTAAAAAGGTTATATTAACGTACCATTAAACTAAACGTCCATTTGGTTTCGACGTACATACCTGTCATTAAACGTTTAGAAATATTTGTAAAAACTCACTAAAAAAATATTGTGCTATTCGGGCGTTGATTAATCAAGCGTTTCAACTTTATAAGTAAATCTAGTAAGTTAGTGGTACAACTCCATTTAAATACAAATGCAATGCTCGTAAAATGGCTTTTAAATTAGTAAATACTAGTTTTATCACATCAAAAACTACGTCTATACACTTTTATTTACAAACGTCACAAAGTCTTAGTGCTTTGTTTGTTCATTGTATGTTTTTTAACAAAGATATTTTTTCAAGTTTTTTTTGAATGATTACGTCAAATAGAGATCAAAGTTATCTTTAACAGAAAGTTAAACATGTGTTACGGAGCGAAAGTTCTCTCCACATTTCTTCTCGTATATTTTGCAGACAGAAACAACTCATAATGTTTCAACTACTCTTTGTAATGTCAGTATATTATTTTTGTTGACAAGCTTCGAGCCTTTATTTTTATAAATATTCTAGTCTATGAAATTTATATTGATTAATAAATAAATATTTAACAAAACAAGTCTGCTGTAAACTACACCACATATAACTACAAGCACCAGCGGCATACAACTAGCAACGAGTGCATCCCTTATGGTTATATTTGATTAGGTTTGGTTGGGTTAAGCAAGATAACACTTACCGTTAATCTGGGGTAAAATTTAAGATTTACCGAATGTAGGATGTACAAGTTTCAAATGAACGATGATCACAGGAATAGTTCTGATTTTTAACACTAAAAGTGGGAAAATCTTTGGTTTTAGTGAAAAATCTCGAGGTTTACAAACATTCAGGCTTTTACAGTTGCATCAATATTTTGATAGTGTTTTTTTTTAAGACAGGCGAGCAATTCAATGCACAGTGTGTTTTCATTTTGTTTTTCTTGAGATTCTCCGATTAACCCGGCTATTCAAATTTTAATTGCGTTATATAATTCAATAAGATATATCTAGGTCATTATACAGTGTTGTGATTATTATGGCATTTAATTTTAATTTTAGAGTAAAGATATATGCTTTGTTATTTTATAAGAGAAGACGCTTATAAAATTTATTATTTTTAATCTTCTACTGTTATTTAATAAATCGATTTAATTCAGGTGTTTTAATGTTGTCATGTATATAATTATTTATATTTTTTTATTAAATATTAGATAATAAATCTTAATTGTATATCTTATTTTGTAATGTACTTGTAGGATCTTTATTTCGGTCTATGTATGTATATATACTCAGTTTTTAACCTTATACGTTCCTTTATATTGTCTATCTCGTGCATGATGGCTTCTCAAGCCAAGCATAGAGATTCAAAAACAACATTATCACGTTGTTACACATGACAGGTTGACATATATAGCTTACAGTTTTATTAATTTGTAGTTCTTTTTTTATAAAATCGGTGAAATATTTTATCTGCTTTTGTCTTTATAAGGTTATTATTATCTAATATTTGCAATATTTTTTTAATTTACTGGTATTGCATTCTGTTACTGTTATTATTTATTGTTTTTAATTATTTTGTTTACTTCATGGAATCTTTTACTTCTTACACTTCTGCACTTCCTTTTAATTTATTGATTGTCATTTCTGCGTGAATATTGCTATCTGTGTTTTTGTTATCTTTATTAATATCTTTTAGTACTCTATAGTAATAAAAATAATTACAATTAGGATAGACATGATGGTATTTTACTATATATCTTTATTCATTTGTTTTAGACCTAAACAAAGTTTTTTTGTTATGATGTTGATTTAGGTTGTTTATTTTTAATATTTATAAAATATTATATTAGGATTTTTATATTTACAAGATTTTATATTTATAAGAAAACTTTTTAAAAAACCTCCTCTTCACTAGATGTCCCAAGTTAACAGAAATCCATTCGAAGGTCCATGAACTTATTACCACAAGAGAGGTGCTTAGAAGCAATGGCTATAAGGATTATGCCATTGATAAAGCGTTACACCGCCAAAGTGTCCTTCCGGTTGACGTGGACGAGAGGGAGACTGAGACTGGTACTGTTTTTTCTGGCTTTTATTAGAAGGACCATTAAAAGACTCTTTAGCAGCAAGGTATATGCTCTGTCTATCACCATCGACAAGGTTCTTGGTAACGCCAAAGATAAGTTATTTTTAGAAAACAATGGCGTTTATAGCGTTTCTTGTGGAGTTTGTAAGAAATCGTACATTGGGCAAACGGAAAGACGTTCCTTTAAACTGTTCTTGTTGGAATAACTACAATTCTCAAATACAATTTCAAATTTGACACAGCTAAATTATGGAGTGGTTTTGGATTACCTGAACATCGAACATGCGGAAATATGGGAGGGACGTGACAATGTTTGTTCTTGAGTCTCCATCCTTGGCTTGAGAAGCCATCACACACGAGATAGACTATATAAAAGAACGTATAAGGTTAGAAACTGAGTTGATATACGAAGCGAAACGGATATTGACATAAACAATAAATATGTTTTTGCAATCTAACCATCCAAAAGCTGACTATTATCGGTGTCCACATGGGGAAAACGGTCTACGTGACTCTGTTAACAGATGCTGCAACTGTTGACACCAGATTCTTCAACTTCTGTTTTGATAACTTTAGAAAGAGGAAAATGTTCGGTAAACGTGTGCGTCTAGTGTAAAGTGACGATCCGGAGTGGGTGGAAGAAAATGTAATAGCAAATGCAACCAAAACCGATGTACGTATTTCTGGTCGGCAGTGGAGAATTCTTCAATCCCGGAGTTGATTTTGCATTATTATTGGCCATACTATCTTTGCCTAGGAGGTTTCGGTCTGTGGGGTGCAGTGTTTGTAGGCGGCGAAGTGGTCACTACATCCAGTTATACCAATGTTAATGCAGTATAAAAGATTTCATTTCTTTCATCCAGTGCCTGCAAAGAATTATTGAAAGCTAATAAATATATTAAACCAAAAGTTTACAATAAAACTTAATATAACTAGGAAATATCGAAATAAAAATATGTATTGTACAATCATAAACTGTAAATGTATGTGCACGGATCTTTTTTGTTTCCATTTACCTGCATGTTTATTTACTTTTTATTTTAATTTTAATAAGAATATTAACGTATGATAATATTAATAGTAATATTACCGATGATATGATTAATTTATAATAGTATATATATATATATATATATATATATATATATATATATATATATATATATATATATATATATATATACATATATATTACAACATTAAAACCACTTAAGTTGCTCTTGCAATTCAAATTTGCCACAAAGTTGGACGGCTAATTTATAGGAGTACATCTACTTGCTCCTAGGTAAACACGTTGGGAGCCTGTAATATAAACTAGTCGTTATCAGCAAGTGAGCAACAACATATAACAATAACTATTTTTTTGTTAGTTATAAAAATGCCACGATTAGAATATTGTTTTTTTAACTATTTGCGTCAGTTGACTAAAGACAGTTAGATAACAAGTAGGCCTTAAGCTGATACAGTATAAAAAGTATTTAACTTCAATTAATTAATGTTTGAAAATACAAATACCCTACAATTCATTTCACTTCTTGTTACATATCAAAATTAATAATATAATTTAATGGTTTTAATACAAATTTCTATACTTCTTAAAAACCTATATGTTATATTTAATAATAATTTTTACTTATGTATTACTAACAACCCTTCATCTAAGTAAATAAAAAATAATTCTTAATCTCGGATACCTTCTATACGCCCTATATGTTGATCAAACAGTATTGTTAACTCTAATTTATTTTTTAATAAATATAATGCAAATGAAATTTCATGATTTGCAAAAGAAATTATTTTACTAATAATAAGTTTGTTTACTTAAGTTTTTTTTGTGGAGATGATCACGTGATGGGGTCAAGTTGTGCACGTAACTGGCTTGGAGTCAATCTGTGTACTATTTAAAAATAAATTTTTAAAAAAATTTATAGGCTATGCTCCTTTAACGTAATTTAATTTGAAATAACAATTTCATTAAATTAAATAGATTCTCTAATATTTTATTTAAATGTTTTTTTATAAATGTTAGCACGTCATCTGTTAATCTCCTAATAGATTTTTTAAGTCAAGACCTGAGCAATTATATATATACACACACACACACACGCACGCGCGCGCGCGCGCGTACATACACGTACACACACACACACACACGCACACCAGACATACAGACAGACAGACACACACCAGACAGACAGACACACACACACACACACACACCAGACAGACAGACAGACACACACACACACACACACACACACACACACCAGACAGACAGACAGACAGACACACACACACACACACACACACACACAAGTACACACACACACACGCACGCGCGCAAAAACATTCTTAAATAGTTTTGTCTTATCATGAGAAAAGAACGGTATAGGCTCTTGCATGTTATAAAAATCAGAAGGATGCGATCCTGGATCAAAAATTTGAGGGATTGCTTCAATAGCGGCAACACCAATCGTTTAAAGTAGCAGTATCAGGATTACGAGAGGATTGGATGATTGCCCTACTTTGAAATAAAGATAAAGCAATAAAGAATTTGGGAGTTTTAGAAAAGAATATTTTTATATAAGTCATTGTTAAAAGTAAGTTACACAAAAATCATACCATTAGAAATAAATTATGAAAGAAAGTTTTAAAATAATTTCGTTAGTCCTATTACCCGATAATAAGCTGACACCAGTTCGTCCCAATCACTCTCAGAGTAAAGATAATTAAAAAATAACGATTGTTGGGACGGTTGCCAATCTGAACCCGAACTGAAAAAAGCTTTTCAACAGCCCCAATAAAGAATGCTTTTAGACTCTTTTTGTGTGAGGGAAATATTCGAACTAGAAAATAATGGGACTACTTCATCGATGAACCAAATGACTTGCAGTTGATGAAAGTAAAAAGAGTCGGTTATTCCGAATGTTGTGAAACTCTAGCGACTCTGGACACACAATTTTAAAGGAATTCATCTACTATCTACTATGTTCTGCCCTCCTCCCCGTCTTCTTTCTCGTTTATATAGCTTGCACCAGTTTGGTCAAGACCCCAAGATAAGTCCAACTTACAAAGCCAGTTAAGTCTAGAACTAACGAACTGTTCGTGGGGCAGAATGTGTCATTATCAATGTATAGGCTCTTGCTAGACCTGGTCATGTGGTCATCCAGATCAAGAAATAAAAAAGAGGTGGATCTTTGTAGCATGCAATACTGAAGGAGTAAGGGGCGCGAGTAGCTGACGCTAGGACTGATGACCAAGAGTTATCTCTCTAGAAGTTAAGTTTTTTTTTCAACTGTAAATCATTTTGTTCTTCTAAGATATTATGTTTTTTTATGTTATCGTAAGAGACTGTAAAGATTTTATGAATAAATTCACCATTAGTTCGTTACCAAAATACAATTCAGTTATGTTCTACTTATTTTTGTAATGGTTTTAGAGTTTATATTTCGTAGATAAATTCTTATTTGGTCAACTATAGATCACTTGTAAAACATTGGCCTTTTCTACCTGGTAAGAGATACCTACGAATTTATGAGTTACTCATTTTCGCAGACACAATACAAGGGAGTCCAAAGATCTCTGGATAGTGTTCGTGTCTTAGGTATGCTCCAAGAGCTTGTCAGGAACACGGTGTCATACGTATAGAGTGAAAGGGAGACGTCTGGAAGGAGTGGGACATCATTTGTACAAAGGAGCGTACTTATGCCGAAGCCCTACAGGACACCCGCAAAGATAGGATGGAAAAGAAAAGGCAATTGTCAACAAAAATATTATTGTTCCTGTCAAACCAGGTTGAACGGAGGAGGAAGACGGTAGGTTTGGGTTGACATTGTAGATTTCCGCTTTTGGCTTGCGGTTATATATATTTATAGGTGAAGCATTGCTCACAGCGTATAGAAATTATACTCCATTATTCTGTCCTTAGCTGCAAATTTATTGACTACTCTTAAAAAAAACTTTTCTTTAGTTTTACTTCTCTCAATAGTTCTACGAATATGGGATCTAAGTGAGAGAGTTTCTGTCGGTCAGTGGTATACGTTGGTCCTTGAATATGTTTCTTCCTTTTTGCCTTCTTTTTAGTATTCCTATCATTTCCAAACAATAAATTGTTCCAACAAAAAACCGCTTCTAAATATGTGCTATCTAATAGGTGCTAACCATTAACAATTTTTATATGAGCTAGATTGAAAATGCCGGATAAACCTCCCACCTCTGCATTACGTTTAGCAAGTAGGGAGTAGTCAACGTGCATTACGTTTATCAAGTGTTATAATTTCATTTTTATCATCAAAATGTCGAGAAAAAAAGGAGTGTCTAAAAGTCTTTTAATAACACAATGGTGGATTGCGAACAACACAAAATACAGACACTTTACAGTATTATTTTATACCCACACTGAGGTATTGATTAAAAGTTTTACACATACAATTATATTTCACTTGTGTGCACCAGTGTAGATACCTACTTACGTTACGTGATGCTTACTTTCTTCCACTTTCCGTTTTAACTTGCAGGTGTCTTTGGGTTCTCTCGGTCAACACGCAACAGAAGTAGCTTCGTTGGTCACTTGTTCATTCAACTTTCCCTCCTACTACCCTCTACCCCCTCACCCTGTACTAAAAGCGCACTCAACCGGCATACCCAAGTTACAACTTGCGGGTGTCTTTGGGTTCTCTCGGTCAACACGCAACAGAAGTAGCTTCGTCGGTCACATGTTCATTCAACTTTCCCTCCTACTACCCTCTACCCCCGCACACTGTACTAAAAGCGCACTCAACCGGCATACCCAAGTTACAACTTGCGGGTGTCTTTGGGTTCTCTAGGTCAACACGCAACAGAAGTAGCTTCGTCGGTCCCTTGTTCATTCAACTTTCCCTCCTGCTACCCTCTACCCCCTCACCCTATACTATAAGCGCAGTCAGCCGGCCTACCCAAGTTACAACTTGCAGGTTTCTTTGGGTTCTCTCGGTCAACACGCAACAGAAATAGCTTCGTCGGTCACTTCTTCATTCAACTTTCCCTCCTGCTACCCTCTACCCCCTCACCCTATACTATAAGCGCAGTCAGCCGGCCTACCAAAGTTACAACTTGCGGGTTTCTTTGGGTTCTCTCGGTCAACACGCAACAGAAATAGCTTCGTCGGTCACTTCTTCATTCAACTTTCCCTCCTGCTACCCTCTACCACTCCCCTTGTACTAAAACCGCACTAAACCGGCCTACCCAAGTTACAACTTGCGGGAGTCGTTGGGTTCTCTAGGTCAACACGCAACAGAAGTAGCTTTGTCGGCCACTTGCTTATTCGGCCTTCTCTCTTGCTACCCTCTACCCCCTCAACCTGTACTATAAGCGCAGTGGGCCGGCTTACCAAAGTTACAACTTGCGGGAGTTGTTGGGTTCTCTCGGTCAACAAGCAAAAGAAGTAGCTTCGTCGGTCACTTGTTCATTCGGGTTTACCTCCTGCTACCCTCTACCACTCCCCGCGTACTAAATCGCAGTCAGCCGGTCTACCCAAGTTACAACTTGCGGGAGTCGTTGGGTTATCTTTGTCAACAAGCAACAGAAGTAGCTTCGTCGGTCACTTGTTCATTCGGGTTTCCCTCCTGCTACCCTCTACCACTCCCCGCGTACTAAAGCGCAGTCAGCCGGCCTACCCAAGTTACAAATTGCGGGAGTCGTTGGGTTCTCTCGGTCAACACGCTACAGACGTAGCTTCGTCGGTCACTTGTTCATTCGGGTTTACCTCCTGCTACCCTCTACCACTCCCCGCGAACTAAATCGCAGTCAGCCGGTCTACCCAAGTTACAAATTGCGGGAGTCTTTGGGTTCTCTCGGTCAACACGCAACAGAAGTAGCTTCGTCGGTCACTTGTTCATTCAGTTTTCCCTCCTGCTACCCTCTACCCCCGCACACTGTACTAAAAGCGCACTCAGCCGGCCTACCCAAGTTACAACTTGCGGGAGTCCTTGGGTTCTCTCGGTCAACAGGCAACAGAAGTAGCTTCGTCGGTCACTTGTTCATTCGGGTTTCCCTCCTGCTACCCTCTACCCTCTCACCCTGTACTAAAAGCGCAGTCAGCCGGCCTACCCAAGTTACAACTTGCGGGAGTCGTTGGGTTCTCTTTGTCAACAAGCAACAGAAATAGCTTCGTCGGTCACTTGTTCATTCGGGTTTCCCTCCTGCTACCCTCTACCACTCCCCGCGTACTAAAGCGCAGTCAGCCGGCCTACCCAAGTTACAAATTGCGGGAGTCGTTGGGTTCTCTCGGTCAACACGCTACAGACGTAGCTTCGTCGGTCACTTGTTCATTCGGGTTTACCTCCTGCTACCCTCTACCACTCCCCGCGAACTAAATCGCAGTCAGCCGGTCTACCCAAGTTACAAATTGCGGGAGTCTTTGGGTTCTCTCGGTCAACACGCAACAGAAGTAGCTTCGTCGGTCACTTGTTCATTCAGTTTTCCTTCCTGCTACCCTCTACCCCCGCACACTGTACTAAAAGCGCACTCAGCCGGCCTACCCAAGTTACAACTTGCGGGAGTCCTTGGGTTCTCTCGGTCAACACGCTAAAGAAGTATTTTCGTCGGTCACTTGTTCATTCGGGTTTCCCTCCTGCTACCCTCTACCCCCTGACCCTGTACTATAAGCGCAGTCAGCCGGCCTACCCAAGTTAGAACTTGCGGGAGTCGTTGGGTTCTCTCGGTCAACAAGCAACAGAAGTAGCTTCGTCGGCCACTTGTTCATTCGGGTTTCCCTCCTGCTACCCTCTACCCCCTCACCCTGTACTATAAGCGAGCTCAGCTGGCCTACCCAAGTTACAAGAGTTCAGCTTCATACGTTCATCAATGTCCGTAACCAATGATTAGAGTACTTTTGCCAATGTTTAGAACTGTACTGATACTATGATTAATAATAATAAGTGAAAAATAACTTTCATATTATAAATAATCTTAGCTTTCTACTAAAGGAGGGCTGAGTTTCTTACCACGGCTCGTCACTGCTGAAACTATAAGCTATCTTTATGACTTAACATTTACTATAAGCTTTCTTTATGACTTAACATTTACTATAAGCTTTCTTTATGACTTAACATTTACAATAAGGTTTCTTTATGACTTAACATTTACTATAAGCTTTCTTTATGACTTAACATTTACTATAAGCTATCTTTACGGCTTAACATTTACTATAAGCTCTTTTTATGACTTAACATTACTATAAGCTTTCTTTATGACTTAACATTTACTATAAGCTTTTTTTATGACTTAACATTTACTATAAGCTTTTTTTATGACTTAACATTACTATAAGCTTTCTTTATGACTTAACATTTACTATAAGCTTTTTTTATGACTTAACATTACTATAAGCTTTCTTTATGACTTAACATTTACTATAAGCTTTCTTTATGACTTAACATTTACTATAAGCTTTCTTTATGACTTAACATTTACTATAAGCTTTCTTTATGACTTAACATTTACTATAAGCTTTCTTTATGACTTAACATTTACTATAAGCTTTCTTTATGACTTAACATTTACTATAAGCTTTCTTTATGACTTAACATTTACTATAAGCTTTCTTTATGACTTAACATTTACTATAAGCTTTCTTTATGACTTAACATTTACTATAAGCTTTCTTTATGACTTAACATTTACTATAAGCTTTCTTTATGACTTAACATTTACTATAAGCTTTCTTTATGACTTAACATTTACTATAAGCTTTCTTTATGACTTAACATTTACTATAAGCTTTCTTTATGACTTAACATTTACTATAAGCTTTCTTTATGACTTAACATTTACTATAAGCTTTCTTTATGACTTAACATTTACTATAAGCTTTCTTTATGACTTAACATTTACTATAAGCTTTCTTTATGACTTAACATTTACTATAAGCTTTCTTTATGACTTAACATTTACTATAAGCTTTCTTTATGACTTAACATTTACTATAAGCTTTCTTTATGACTTAACATTTACTATATATTACTATACGTAACATTATTTTTCTTATACATTACTTTTACTACAAATAACTAAGTACACTATATCATAATACGATTTATTAGTTAGATAATAACCTAGCAATCCAAGCTTAAAACTATAGTTTAAAACTTCATGCACATTGTTATTAGAGGGAAAAACTGCTATAAATGTTCTGAACAAACGCTTTATCTATTTACAAAGGTTTTATAACTCTATTTTATCTATACCCTCTGATGATTATGAACAAATTAGTTTAATATAATAACTAAGTTATCGTATGATTAATATCTAGTATTGTGGTATTGGGACCTTTGTTAATTATATTACTTTAAATTTTCCTTTGGGATAATTGAATTATATTTCTACATTATGTTTAATTTACCTAATTTTTTACATTATTCTTATCATCCATGGTTAACCACTAAATCCAACATAAATGACGTAGTGCCCTAAAAAATACACAAAAACCAGCTTGATGTTTCTCAACATCTGCTTATTGCAATAAAGAAAAATGTAATTAAATTTACAGGGGATATAAAATAAGATTAATGGTTAAGTTTAATGGATACGAATTGACAACGCATTATTATACAATAAATACGTGTAAAACAATATTATCTACTTATATTACGCCCTTACCATTCTTTCGTTTTTTTAAGTTTTCAGTTGAAATAATTCCTTGTCAGGCACTGGATGAAAGAAATGAAATCTTTTGTACTGTATGAACTTGCGACTTTTGGGGTAGCTGGATGTAGTGTTCACTTCCGTAGTCAAAGATGGTGTGGTTAACCATGGTTAATACTGCAAAATCAACTCCAGGATTGAAAAATTCTCCACTGCCGACCAGAAATACATCCGAGTTCGTTGTATTTGATGTTATATTTTCTTCCACCCACTCCGGATCGTCATTTAACACTAGAAACACGCATTTGCTGAACCCTTTCCTGTTTCTAAAGTAATCAAAACCAAAGTTGAAGAACCTGGCATCAACCATTTCAGCGTCCGTTAACACAGATAGGTAGTTTGTTCTTCTCACGTGGACACCGATAAACGTCAGCTGTTGGTTGGTTTAGTTTTCTTGTTTTAAAAACGTTTTTGCTGTTTCCGTTAAGACCAGTTTGGCTGCTTGAATCAACTCAGATTTTAACCTTGTACGTTCCTTGATATAGTCTATCTCGTGCATGATGGCTTCTCCAACAACGGCTGGTGATTGAAGGATAATGTTGTCACGTCCCTTCCAGTGTTTTGCATCTTCTTCGTTCATTGCACCCAAAATGGCTCCATAACTTTTCCTTGTCAAACTGTTGTTATTCCAACAAGAACAGTTTAAAGGAATGGCTTCAATAAGTGGAAGAATAGGTATTTCAAAATATTTTGAAACTGTTACCAAATAGTAACTACGCATAAATGGTTGAAATCCGCCTGGTAGAAGTCTAGCTAAGGCCAAAATTGAAGCCACATCCCATGACATTTCCAAGATATCCACAGATAGTTGCCGTGACAACAGACCCTAACGGGCATTTCGGATTATCTTTTTCGTATTTATTTGTAATATACTCAGACCGCAAAACTGAGTTAGATAGCAACACTAACAGTAAAAACAAAAACAGGTAGCCGTTGACCATATTCGTCACTCGCGAGTCTAGACTAAGGCTAAACTGGCGAAACTTTTTTTATGTAGCTACTGTTTACATGTATTTACTGAGCCAAAGAGCTCAAATAAGACTATTTAATTTACAAAGGCAAATATAGTAAATTAATGAATACGCATCATTATTAAATATTTATAAAAGGTCTAATTGTGAAGCAATTATCTTACTTCTAAGCAACTTATCTTACTCTTTTATTATGTGCGACTCATGTTCCTTGCTGAAAATGTAAAAAAATATATAAAAACTAATATAAATTTAAGGAGAAGAAGATGTACAGCTTTTGAAACATTTCTCTTTTTTATTCTAGACAAAATCTTTTCGCTAAACACTTGTAAATGTTTATAAACTTGCCTATAGTAGCACTTACTTATATTTGTTAAGGACGGCAGTTTCGGGAGATTTGTCCCATTGTCAACTCAGACCGTAACTGATCGCAAGGTTTACGTAGGTTAAGGTGTTAGGGTGGGGGTGGGATATTTTGGTGGTGTGGGTGTATTTTGTGAGTATTAGGAGTTATGATGTCAAAAAGTGCGTGTGAGTTGTAATGTAATTATGTATTGAGTATGTGTGTAGGGTGTAGTTTGAAGTGCCTGTATAATTGGTATGTTCCGTTGTGTAGCGTTGGTTATTTCTGTGTTGTTTATGAAGAATTTGTAGGTTAGATGTTATGTCTATGTAGTCATGTTTTGTGGAGTTGAGATGACGGCGAAGTTTGATTGGTAGCTATTGTTTGTTAGTGCTTTTATATGTTCTTGGTAACGTGTGTAGGACCTCCCTGTCTGGCCTATGTAAAAACTGGGGCATGAACTGCAAGTTAGTTTGTAATCTCCAGTGGCGTTGTAAATGTCGCCGATTTTGTTGTTGGGATTAAATTATTTATTAATAGTGTTGTGTGTGGAGTAGGCTATTTTGTAGTTGTATTTTCGTAGTGTGTTGATTAGATTGTGGGTTTTGGATGATCTGTATGGTATTGATAAGTATTTTATGGGATTGTCCTGTTGTGTGTTTGTATTTAGGTTATTAGGTTTATTTTTTAGGCGGTTGTATAATTTGTCAATCATTGTTGGGTTATATCCGTTAGTTTCTGCTATATGTTTTATGGTGTTTAACTCCTGGTGGTGTTCTGTGTCTAACGGTGTTTTAAGCAGGCGATATACCATGGTGTTGTAAGCGGTGAGTAATGTATCATAGGTATTATACGTAATATCAGTACTAAACTTGTGAAAAACTAGTTTTAAAACTGAGTTTTTTCTTTACAAGCGCCGCCCACAAAGTCCTGGGCCCATGAGAGAGACACTTTAAGTCCGGGGTTGGCAATGGTGGTGTTTTAAAATATGTTATATTGCATTGTTGACGAAGATGATGTTTTAGTCGAACTTCGTGAAAATGTGGAGATTACTTTTAAGACATTCTTACTTCTAAATAAAAGGATTTTAATTTTTTTAAATTAAATCACTTATTTTATCAACTTGTAGGCCTATCTAATTTAAGCGTTAAGAATGACATTATTTTCAAAATATCTTTAGGGTCTAATTACTTCCCCAACCCCTTTTGTCAAGAAATGATTTCTAGCTGCGATGTTGTTACATATATTTGAATTTATTCTTGTAAATTATTACTATTTATTAGGAATATACTGTGGTTGAATTTGTTAATAAATACACAAAAACATGTTAACCACAAACTTTCTTTATTTTACCCTTATGTACTTTTCACATCCCTCTGAGGAGAGTTACTTGGTAACTGAAATGTACATAAGGGTAAAATAAAGAAAGTTTGTGGTTTAGAGGTTTTTGTGTATTTATTGTAAATTAATGTTAAAAGGATTTTAAAAATTGTTTTCACTTCATAAAGTTCTTCAGTATTTCGAACTCCATATTATTTCCTAGCATATCGACTTCATACCGTCTATACAGCAATTCCTTACATTCAGTAAGTCTAAAAATTGTGGTTCTGAAACCAATATTTTGGAAAATGCAATGAAAAATTAAATGTTATTATATTATAGTTTTGTCTGAATCGTTGAATAGTCAATGAATCATTTTTTCGTAAAATATCTGTATAAAACCGATGCATTGTTCCAAATTAAACTAACATGCCATGTAATTTTGCTGTCATTTTAGTTAGAATTTGTGAAACTCGTTGGAGATGATGACTTTGTTATTGAAACCCGTATGATATAGTCAATGGTTTATTGTGAACTGGAGTTTGTTATTATTTAATTATGCAATGGTCATTGTAAACACTGAAAAATATGTATTGTACGTTGGTAAATAATCTAATTTGCAGTTGATTGATTGTTCGTCTTGAGGTTTCTTTATTAAAAATTCACTTAGGAAAAAACAACTGGTGAGAAATATCAGTATATAGTGGCTTTTTGCTGAGTGAATTAATAAATAGTCTAGGTAATTTAATATTATAGATGACTTATAGATTAAATTATTACACTCTGATATAACAAATTTCTACTCTTAGCATGTTAAAATTAGCTTTGGTTGCTTTTGACAGCCTCAAGAAGATTTCAAATGTCATTTCAAAGTCAAAACTTTATAATTCCGTCCTTTCCCTACTCAATCAATCAACCAAAGTGACACAGGTCAAGAGTCGTTGGTCATTAATTTGATTATTATGGGATTGTTTGTTTCACAATCACGCTCATAAAAATAAATAATCAAGTATGACGTAATTCATTCTTCTGTTAATGAAACATAACCGTGTCCATATTTTTGAAGAAACTGTAAAATATTAAATATTCCAGTTATAGTTATGTTTTTAACACTAACGTTTTAATAAATTCAAAATTGTCTTTTATTCGGTAATTTTGTTTTCTTCATGGTTTCTTTTAATATTAGCTTATTGAAAACGTAACAATAATAATAAAATCAAATATAAAAAAAAACAAAAATCGTTTCTGAATGTTACTAAAGGACTTGTTAGTAAAAAGGTTTGGAAGAGCTATTTGTTTGGAAAACACTTAAGGATCCTTGGATAGGTTGAAGGAAATTAAACCAAAGGACAGATCTTTGAATTATGCACGTCTGGCATTGTGCGAACCTACTTCAATAAAGTTAGACATAAAGGTAAATGCGTATACGTAGGTAATTGGGTAAGGAATGAGCCAATTTACTTCTCTTGAAAACCTATTTTAATTCAAAAAGTGTTGTTTACAAAAAAAAGCAATATCACTAAATGATTATAAATATTTATAAACTTGCCTGTAGTAGCACTTACTTATATTTGTTGAGGAAGGCCGTTTCGGGAGATGTGTCCCATTGTCAACTCAGACCGTAACTGATCTCAAGGTTTACGTAGGTTAGGGTGTTAGGGTGGGGGTGGGATATTATGTTGGCGTGGGTGTCTTTTGTGAGTATTAGGAGTTATGATGTCAAAACGTGCGTGTGAGTTGTAATGTAATTGTGTATTGAGTATGTGTGTAGGGTGTAGTTTGAAGTGTCTGTATATTTCGTATTGTTCGGTTGTGTAGCGTTGGTTATTTCTGTGTTGTTTATGAAGAATTTGTAGGTTAGATGTTATGTCTATGTAGTCATGTTTTGTGGAGTTGAGATGATCGGCGAAGTTTGATTGGTAGTTATTGTTTGTTAGTGCAGTGTAGTGACTACATAGACATAACATCCAACCTACAAATTCTTCATAAACAACACAGAAATAACCAACGCTACACAACCGAACAATACGAAATATATAGGCACTTCAAACTACACCCTACACACATACTCAATACACAATTACATTACAACTCACACGCATTTTTTGACACCATAACTCCTAATACACACAAAATACACCCACACCACCATGATATCCCACCCCCACCCTAACCTACGTAAACCTTGAGATCAGTTACGGTCTGAGTTGACAATGGGACACATCTCCCGAAACGGTCGTCCTCAACAAATATAAGTAAGTGCTACTATAGGCAAGTTTATAAATATTTATAATCATTTAGTGAAAACTAGTAGCTCACGTGAAGATGGAATCAACAAATATACAAAAAAACAATATGTATTTACGAGTATGTTGGAGATTTGCTAGGTGTAATCTAATAGTCTATCTACCCAATATTACTTTAAAATAAGCACGGAGCCGGATAAACATTTTCTCGTCCAAGGATTTTTTATTTTTGTTTTTTTTGAGTTTTTAGAGTATTTTGTGGCTTTTAGAGTTCCTATGTTATTCTTATGGAACTATATTTTTACCGCCATCCAATCCCACACACATCCGCAACAAAGTATGGAAAGAAGTTCTGAACAATCGTTCTAATGCTCTTCCAATAACTTGTCTGTACAACCCGAACCATATGGAAGTTGGTATGTGAAATATGATGTAATGTGAATTAAAATGTGTTTATTTTGTGGAAATGTTCTTGGAAACGTTGTTTATATGTATAAATTTCTTAATATTGTGTATATAATAAATACATATTTGTATTTTACTTAATTAACCATAATTACCATAAATGTTGTATTTTATCCGAGCCAAGCTCGGTATCCCGGTATTTAATAAATGAATCAGATGCCACTGTCCGTTTGTACTATAGAGTACAAGTCAACGAAAAGATCCAATTCGTTTGAATCAGTTCCTAATTAGGTTTACACGAACTTTGAAAAATAATACCTAAGATCGCCTATGGAATTTTTACGGTCACTGAAGTGATCACTAGTGACCGGATTATATGTAACTAAAAAGCTCGAAATATGCATGAAAACCTTATTATATGAAGGTAATATGATAATAAATTAATAAATAATTAATGGTTTTCTTAGTTATTTTCTAAATCAACATAATAATCAAGTCACAATCAGTATTTATGTATTAATTATTACCTAAATTAAAACATTCTACATTTTGCTACTATTGTAAACACAAACTGTCAGGGACTGTTCCAAATGTTGGGTAGTAAAGTTGTGTCTTCGGTCGCTCAAAATATTTTTATAAACAGAAAGAACCGTTCTACGTCAACTGAAGTAACTGGGCAATATTTGAATTTGGGTGCTATTTTGGCACTTATTACTTTTAGCAAAAGCTCGCCCGTTCCATTTATAAAACTATTAATTTGACACAATGGTCCAAAACTTGGGTTACTGTTCAAAATGTTTTCAAACGTTTCTTTAAGTTTGCTCGAGAATACCTCCGGCAATGAGGAGTTCAGTAGACGGATTTTATCCATTCACTGGATAGATTCAGTCAACGCCAAACCTTACTTATTTACTTACTAGCCCACGCCCACCCTTGGCTGTCCAGCCATTTGGCGGCGCGCTGACCAGTATAATCGAGAGATCCTTGTGGCCTCTGTCTCATCTGTGGGACTGTGGTCCAGCGACGAGCAAGTGCGAAGGTGTTCAGCTGTCATGGTGCCGCTTCCACATAGGGTGCATTCGGGTGATAGTACAGCATGTATCTTGTGAAGGTGCGCAGCCAGATAGTCATGTCCGGTCGTCAAGCGGAAGAGAGCCACACTCTCGTGTCGTGGCAGTCGACCGTCAATGGGACCGTCCATTATTAGGGTAGCCCAGGTTTTGTTTCGGGATGCTTCGGTTCTAGCAGATACAGTGCTTCTCTGTAATACGCTGTTTATCCGGGCCTTCATTGTAGTGAGGGTAATGGATTTGCACGGCTGTGGTAGTGCCGCTCCCTGTTTGGCCAGTTGGTCTGCTTTTTCATTGCCTTGAATGTTTACGTGGCTTGGGATCCACTGCAGGTGAATTTGCCATCACCTATCCTGCAAAGTCTCTAGCTTTTGGCGACAGTCCATGGTTCTGTTACAGTCTGTCACTCTATTACTAGATACACCGAGAATTGCTGCCATTGAGTCAATTAAAAAGACTGCCTGGGCGGGTGGTTCTATTTTCTCGAGTTCTGTGGCAGCCGCTAAGATAGCTGCCACTTCTGCTAAGATAGCTGACAAACCTTGAGTGTCAAGCTTTTTAATACTTGAAAGTATATAGGAAAATTGAATTGAATGGTAATCACAGCAATGTTTTTTTTTTTTTTTTTAATACTGGAATCGTTAAATGCTTCCTTGCACTGACAAACTGCCAAAGCCTCTGCAGTATCGAAGTCGTTTATTACACATTTGATGGCCTCGAAATGTTCATTCTAAAACAAGACAGCTTCGACCCATGTACCCCAACGAATTACCACTGGTTCGGGAGGTAAAGGCACATTTGGTCGCTTTTCTTTGTAGGCCTTGTTTCGAGAAGATGCCTTAAGAAACACTTTCTTTGTAGGCCTTGTTTCGAGAAGATGCTTTAAGAAATACTTTCTTTGTAGGCCTTGTTTCGAGAAGATGCCTTAAGAAACACTTTCTTTGTAGGCCTTGTTTCGAGAAGATGCCTTAAGAAACACTTTCTTTGTAGGCCTTGTTTCGAGAAGATGCCTTAAGAAACACTTTCTTTGTAGGCCTTGTTTAGAGAAGATGCCTTAAGAAACACTTTCTTTGTAGGCCTTGTTTAGAGAAGATGCCTTAAGAAACACTTTCTTTGTAGGCCTTGTTTCGAGAAGATGCCTTAAGAAACACTTTCTTTGTAGGCCTTGTTTCGAGAAGATGCCTTAAGAAACACTTTCTTTGTAGGCCTTGTTTCGAGAAGATGCCTTAAGAAACACTTTCTTTGTAGGCCTTGTTTCGAGAAGATGCCTTAAGAAACACTTTCTTTGTAGGCCTTGTTTCGAGAAGATGCCTTAAGAAACACTTTCTTTGTAGGCCTTGTTTCGAGAAGATGCCTTAAGAAACACTTTCTTTGTAGGCCTTGTTTCGAGAAGATGCCTTAAGAAACACTTTCTTTGTAGGCCTTGTTTCGAGAAGATGCCTTAAGAAACACTTTCTTTGTTGGCCTTGTTTCGAGAAGATGCCTTAAGAAACACTTTCTTTGTAGGTAATATAAGTTTATTTACATTTCCAGGATCGTACTTCTTCAGGCGATGTACTCCGTGAACAAAGCACGTCACATGAATCAAATTGGGATAAAATACTTGAAGGGCGTTTCCTGCCTTGATCATGTAGGGAGCAGCATCTGAGAGAAACACGACAACCCTTTCATCTGCAGAAGATTCTGGAAATATTATTTAATACACTCATTCACAAATCTGGCGATCGTATAAGGGTTCGTCTTTTCTAGTTCTTTGCAGGCCATCACATAGGAAGAACAAGGCTCTTGTTTTAATGCACCAACAATTAAGTTTGCCAAGTAACGGCCACACGTATCTGTAGTTTTGTCAGCTGAGATCCCAATAATGTTGTCCTTGAGTTCATTGCGCATTTCTTCCAGAACATACAGGTAAATTGTGGTTATGTAGTTTTTGCATAATATTGATTCAGCTGGTAGCCTATATTTTGATACATTGTATCGAAATGACTCAAACCTTGGGTTTTACATTAACCCTGTACTGTATTATCAGTACTTTTCCGTTAAAATATGCAAAAACAGTAAAAAGTGGCCTAATATGCAAATGCATATAATTCGATGATTATTGATCACAATGCAATTACCATTGATTATGAAGAGATTAAATACTCTTCATTAATATTATTATAGAATATAGCAAAATCTAAAGGCATATTATCTTCCTCTAAGGTTTTTTACCATTAAAAAAACAAACCTGTCCATCGATACAGAACTAGTTTCTACTTAAACAGGTATTTTTCAACCTTAACTTAGTATAAATGAGTTAGATTGCTTTGATTAACCAGTAACGGGAAACAGACATATGAAATTCAAATAATATAGCCTGGTGACGCACATCCGGCTTGGTTATGCAACACTGCAAAATCTTTGTGTGTTAACAAGTTTAGCCTCTGATTGCCTTATTTAAGATTTAATAATTCATTTAGAAATAAAAACGGTAATACTTTTTTATTTGGCTTAATTATTTTTAATAATGTTTGTAATTATCGGCTATTCAGAAGTTATCCATATTGCAAAAACATTTTCTGTGGTTATACAGAAAATAGCCGGGAAAAAATATTAATACAAGATCCTGTTTAAAAATTTTAGAAGATCAAAAATAACTTTACCTACGACATGCACAAAAGTTCAAAAAATTAAGGTTCCTCTATAAAATCGCTTTTGGAATTGATTGTAGAGAGGAAAACAATGTGGGAGGATGCTAGAGAAGTGTGTAATCGCCCGTAAAACGTATTCTGCATGATTAGTGCCCTCAGAACTAAAACCAAAACATTTCCTAGACTTGAAAAGTTATCTTTTAAATTTAGGAATTATGTTCTGTGACAAAGGCGACATAATTATTAGGCTATAAGGGACAGGTTACACCAACGGTAGCTTAGAAGACAGTATCCCTTAGATTATATTAATTTTTTCCGTTCTATTGCCACAAACAGTTGAATGTTCAAATATTTCAGTTGGTATTACTTTACTGTATGTATCAGGCGGTTAGAACGACACTAGGCCAACCCTCATTGTTTAAGAAATTTACTTAAGAGCAGAAATAGGCGTGTCAAGGTGTACTTTTTACCCCCGGAGGGGTCTAACCGTAGTTATGCTTTTTTGATAAATTGTAGCAATGAACATCGGGCCATATGTATTAATATTACATTTTACTAATCTTTAGCATCTATCCTCTAACATTAGACTATTGTAGAATTCTTCCACGTGGGCTCTTACCGCCTCATATGTTTTGTTAAAACGAAAAACAAAGGAAAAACAAACTAATCATAATTTCTAACTAGTATTTTCACTTTGAAATGAGCCAACCTTTTGCTTTTAAATTTGTTTTTTGTTTGCTCAGAAACTGTTTACATAGACTGTAATAACAGTTTGTATATAGCCTATATACAATTAGCAAAAACTTGTAAATCTAATATACATTAATGCAACATTACATTACAACTACATTCACTAGCAGGTCTACCACTATAAAAACAAGTAATATAAAAAAAAATGTACAAGTAAACTCTTACCTAATTCAACAAAAGAAAATTTTATTTTAGTTCCTTATTATTTTATAACTATAATTAATATAAATATGTATGTAAAATGTCCGAATAACAATATTAAGTGGCAAAATAGAAAACTGATTTCCTTGTAATTTTCCATTTTCCTTTTGTTGTACTATTATTTTTGTTTGTTATTATTTGTTATATTTTTTTCTGCGCTTATGTTGAGTTGTAGTTTCTTTTCGGTTTCCTTTCGCATTGTCCGTTTGTGGTTCGATACCATTAATCAAATTTGTTTGATTATTTTATTCCTTTCATTCATTTTTAATCATAAAGCATTATTTATGATTTTGTGAGGTAACTATGGCAACATTTAAGGTTTACAATGGAGGTTTCGACGAAAACCAGAGAGGGGCCAAAAGAAAAATCCATATACACCTCTGAATTCTACATTTACAGCTATGGAAAAGCTAGCACAGTTCCAAAGGGCTACTTTGGAACTTCGAACGTGAAGATACTCAGTTCGAATCCTACCTATACACCCCAAATTTTTATAATTTAATTATTAAATACATATTTGAAAAACTAAATTAACATCAATTGTCATCAACTACAAGTTTTAAAAAATATATTTGAAGTTGATTGGATGAATAAAAACGTATTTTATGAATGTTTGAACATTTGTACAAGATAGACTATATATCAGGAGAGTGTGTATATAGAAGGAATTAATTAATAAACTAATAAATTATCGGTTTTAATGTCCTGCAGTAGAATTCTTCGAGGTATATCACTGAAAACTACGATGTGTAGCTAGAAGTTTAACTTATCAACTGGCTGGTCCACTTAACTACAGTAAACTAAAATATATACTCGAGAACAATGATTACTAAATGCATAGAAATTATATTGGCAATGTGTAGTGATGGCAAATACCCTGGTTGATTAATGTTTTATAAATTTCTTACAAGACATTAAAACTGGGGAAAATAAATGCTATTAATGTTGTGGCAATAAAAGCCATTAATGTTGCACGTATTAGACGGAGTTACTGCTGCGGGTATCAAATGAGAATTTCGCGGGTATTGTCATTAATATCACGGGTATTAAATGTCATTATTGTTGCTGTTATTAAATGTCAATAATGATGTGGATATTATATGGAATTATTTCTGCGAGTAATAAATGCCATTATTGTTGCCAAATAAAAAATGACATTTATGTTGCTGTTATTACATGTCATTATTATTGCGGATGTTATATGTCAATATTGTTACGGGTAATAGGCCTAAATGTCATATTATTGTTGCTGGTATTAAATGTCATTAATGTTGTGGATGTCTTTATAGAATTATTTCTGCTGTTAATTAATCTCATTATTGTTGCTGGTATTAAATGACATTTATGTTGCCGTTATTAAATGTCATTATTGTTGCTGGTGTTATATGTCAATATTGTTACGGGTAATAAATTTCATTATTGTTGCTGGTATTAAATGCCATTACTGTTAGGCCATTAAATGTCATAAGGAGTAGTAAATGTTAATAATACTACAACAATAAATGTTATTAATGTTGCGGGCATTAAACACCAATAATATTGCGGGTATAAAATGCCATTAGTATTGAGGTAGGTATATTGTTAATAATGTTGCGGGTGTTAAATGGTTTTAATGTTGGGCTATTAAATAATAAAAATATAAACATTAAATGATAAATATAAAAAGAAAGCTATAATACCACCAAGAGCATATATAAAGTCAAATACACTAACTGCAAAAGTACTATACATCGAAAAAAAGAAGAAAGGAAAATTAAAAATTTGTAAGTCATATCTAAAACCCAGCATGTTTAAATCTAACAACACATGCTATAAATAATAAACACATGTAAAAAAACGCTTAAATAAAACTAATTTAATAAATAATATAAAAGTCTAAAACTAATAATATGGGATTTTACATAAACAAAATAATCTATTAATGAAAAGATAGAACACAAAAAACCATATAAAATGTTTTATTAATTTATGAAAACCCCAAATAGATTTGACAAATGAATATTTTATTATTTTTTGTTTTTTTTTCAATACTGAGTACATATTTTAGTTGAGTTATTATTTTTAGAAGTGAGGTTTCCCTTTACACGTTCTTATGTAGACATTGTTTTAAAATGGAATTTATTTTATGTTTAATAATGGTTAATATTAAAAGATTTCTTTCGAAACCTCACTCACACTCAAGATGTGTAGCGTTTAATGTTTTTTATATTTAACATTTATTCGAAAAGCATCTCAATAACTTACTTAAATGCATTTTCAATACATTGTAACTAATTGTCAGTTAATATCAAATGAAAAATTGAATAAAGAGGTAACCTAACCTTTGAAATTCACTTTTAATGCCATTCTGGAAACACCGCTCACGTGTTTGGGAGCCTTAAATCCTACAATCATAAGTGTTACTGTGGCCACTCAGCTGAAGTACAATTAGGCATGCGTTATGTAACGATCGACCTTCATCTCACATTGTGCAATCTCATCTCATACACGTGGCGGGATTAAACCGACGCGGTCGATAGCATGAAAGTTTACATATCCTGAAAAAATGCTTGTAAATTATGTTACGGTTTTTGTAATTTTTAGTACAGTATTGACATCGTTAGCACTACCTACGGCTGCTGTCGGAATGATTAAGTTGATCTAAGTGAGTTCTGAAGTGACTTTCCCTTCCAAACGTTTTAAAATTTGTGTGTTTGTCACATTCTTCCCTTGGATATAGAACTTTGTCTCTCATTAAAAATACAATTTAACTCAAGTGCTATTTACTAAAAGTGCTATTTTACTCAAAAATTTTGTATATCCTAAAAAGTTACTTATAAATTAAGTTTCGATTTTTTAGTTTGTTGTTTGAAAAGATTTTAATAAATCTTTGTTATAGTACTGAACTCGGTGGTAAGACCTCACATTGACGAAGAAACCACCCCAGATCGAAGAAAAAGGGAGGAGATCCACTCCTAGTCTCTCTCACCCCTGCCCTAACTGTTCCAAAGTTACAATCCCTTTTACTTTTTAAGAAATTATGGGTATCACACATGCTTCCCTCGGAGATGACAATTCATCTGAAATTAAAAAACATAATTTTCTAAAGGCTATACCAAGGTCAGGAGAAGACATCCTACTGGCAATCTGATTGTTTTCGACCCTGTTTAACTATTTTTACTTTATGACAAAACCTTGGACCACCTAATGGAGCCATGTCAGGCTACCCTTAGTGCCTTTTTTACTTCCTTAGGGTGCGGGCAGCTCAAGTGGGTCGGGGAGGAGATGTTGGTCGCCATCCATATAAATCAAACATACGAAGCTAAACATAACAGGTACGTCGAAGTGGAGGTGCATCGTGATAAGTCCAAGATGCTTACATCACTGCTTTTTTAAAACAAACTGATTTGATTTAACATGGATGGCTACCACGGGTCTTGCAGGCGGATTCGCTCTGATTCAAGGTCGACCCGTCCTCTTTCTTAAAAATTGGAAGCATGATGAAAGTTTTGTCGAGAAATGCAGCCGCCCAACTGAGGAGCAACATTTTCAAATAGAAAAGTGAATGTCTCAGGCACCATCCTCATGTAGGAACGGAATCGTTCGGGGTCATCTTTTAGGTCTGTAAAAATATGGTAGTATTCCCCTGAACTACTTCTTTTATTGTTTATAGGATGGACTGGAAATCGTCTATTAAGTAGATTTACTAAGTATATACCACAAAGCTGCCGCAGATAAATCGTCACAATCTGCACTCGAATCACATATCAGAAACAAGATATACACTTACTGCAGAGAACACTACAGCAGTCTGAACTTCACTATGTAGTTCTACACCACGCAGGTGACTTCCTCACTATGTAGTGTTGGCATTGACCGCGACTAACTAGTGTCATCCAGCGCGACCTACACGCCTACCGCGACCTACTGTGCTATACCTACCGGAATTAGTACAAGATCTAAAAAGGGTTGAGCATGGACTAAATGCCTAACGCAATATAATTTCAGATCATCGTTCTGGGCACATAGTTGATTGTAAAAACGAATGTCGCCCCCTCCACGTGTCGAAATACCAAGAGGGGGGGAAATCGTGGGGAAACCGTTGTACTGGAACCTTTGTATCTTTTAAACTATTAAAGATAGAACAACCAAAAAAATGTTTTTAAAATAACGAAAATAAGGACTCCAATAATAGTTCCTAAGTAAAAATGGGTAACTATAATACCTACGGAGTAAAAATATTTTTTTTTTAAACGTTTACTTTTACTTTGGTTTTTTAGTAAATTTCCATTTGAAAATATCCCATTGCGGTAAACGTAAGTCGAATACTAAGACCAAAGTTTGTTTTAAGGTCTCTAGAATTTAAAAAAAATATTTGTTAAAATTTATCGACACAAATAAATACTAATATCACGATAATATTCGTGTCCAAAATCTTGGTAACTTTGGAACGAATCGTCCGACTTCCATCAAATTTAATAAGCAGATGTAATTTGTTATTTGTAGATATACGTTTGTTAATAGAAATAATTGATCAACATTTTAGACATCAGTATTAATTAAAACTATTATTTCTTTAAATAAAGTATTGTTTTAAAGTTTTGTATTCTTTATTAGGCCAAGAAAAGGTTTTAGTGTAATTGGTTATATACTATTTGGTTTATAAATACTATTGCTTATGAACATTTGTTTTGTAGGACCATGAATTTAATTTGGAATAATATTAATGCATATACTATATAGGAGACCAATAAAGGTTTGGGCTAAATTTATTTAAGGGTTGATTAATTACATTCCATTGCAGTAACTATGTATTAGGAATATACTGTGGTTGAATTTTATAATAAATACACAAAAACCTCTAACCACAAAATTTCTTTATTTTACCCTTATGTACATTTCAGTTACAAAGTAACCATCCTCAGAGGGATAACATACAAATACTCTTGAGTCTTTGTATGTTATCCCTCTGAGGATGGTTACTTTGTAACTGAAATGTACATAAGGGTAAAATAAAGAAATTTTGTGTTTAGAGGTTTTTGTGTATTTATTATTCCATTGCAGTTCATTTTCTTACAGATCCGGTTGTGTAAAATTGTTCTTCTTTGCAAGCAGAATACGAACAGATTCAACTTTCCTCTTTGAAGCACGAAGAAGATAGTTTAGAACATTTTGCATGGTGGAATCAAGGTTTCTGGTAGAGCTGTTCTTAAACGATTACGACAATCATTTTAAAAATTATACAAGTGGACTTGGAAACGTTGTGAATGGAGTTGTATCTACGGAAAAAGCTTTTAAATTTCTGTTAAATATTCTCTGAAGGGATTTACTCTCCAAATGATAGAATTAGTATTTTGAGTGTCATAATTTTCGGAAGTGAAACATACAGAAATCAAAAGAAAGATTGTTGCAACGAATGTTATCTCCTCTATAATGATAGTGACTCAAATAAAGTATGAGTTATTAAAACACGAACTTCTGGATTACCCTCCAAGTTTAGCAAACGAAAATGGCTACTTGAAGAAAAGTGTGAAATCTGATTTAATTAATGTAATTGAATCTGAGACTAGTTATCACAAACATTTGCAAGACTTGGTGTTTGACAACCAGGTGCACTTCCTGGCTTTAATTGATTCCATACAAAATGCCATTTTTTCAAGTTTCGTAACTTTCCACGATTTCTCTGACCACCAACGATCCAAAGTGGAGAAAGTTCTAAAAAATAACTTGACGACTCCATTGCACATTGTTTATGACCATTATAGTAACATATCTACATCAGTAAAACATTCAGAAAGCACTTTTAGAAATAAAGGAAAATCACCATTAGTTGTGAAGATCCACAACGTATTTACTAGGGTACCAAAACAATGGGCGCGATACATTATAGTATCTGAAAACAAGTGAAAACGTATAATGTACGTTACAGGCTACTTATTAAAAATATGACAATGCCTGTTGGAAAAGTACTTTACATAACTGGAAGATTTGAAGATGAAAATGAATGTCAGAAACCTTGATTCCGGCTTGCAAATGTACAAACTGTTCCTTTCTCCTCCTAACCATTTCATGATGTGTCCTTAGTTTTACACCAGTTAGAATAGTAATTACAACAATATCACGTTTCCTCATTTTCAATATGAATAATCTTTGTTTTCTTTTGCTGATAACCTTTTTAACCCTGTGTACTGTGTAATAGATGGTGAAATAACTTTAACAAAAATTCGTTTGCTCGTTATTAAAATAAGATGTAATCACGCCACAAAAAATCTGTTTATTATTTGTTCGTAATCAAAAACAAAAATGTATCTTGACCTTTTTTCACTATTTAGGTTATACTGATTTTTTCTCTATGAATTTTCCTGAAATTCAGTGTAATATAACGAACCCATCCAAAATATACCATATTGTTTTATATAGGACCTATAAATTGTGTACAATTTTGTATTTTTTGAAAAAAATTAGTCTTCCAACAGGAAAACCAATGGTTTATAGGTATGTTAATGTAACTGGTCATATAACTACTTTGTTCCGTAGAGAGAATAGGTATGGATGACAGAATATCAATGAGATATCGTCGCCGGGTATTTCGATGATTTATCGTATGAAGAGACAGAGATAAGTTAGAAAATATATAATAGTTTCAGGAAACTATTATATCATATCCAGATCATCAAACAATGCCTTGACCAAAAGGAAGAGCATTTTCCAATTCTCCGATAGGATGCTGAGAAAAGCTAGAGATAGTGCAGCATGAGAAGGTAAAGTTGAGAGAAAGCTAGAGAGAGAGGGGGGGGGGGTAAGAGAGGGAGAGAAAGAGAGTGAGGGGGAAAGAGAGAGAGTATACAGAGAAGAATTACTGAGAGAGAGGAAGTAAGAGAGAGAAGGAAAAGTAATTGTCAGCGGTTCATTATGGGAAGCCCGACATAACATATATCTAATGAAAAAGAACCAAAACAGTTAAATAAAGAAATTATGTATTTTTGGTATCGACAGAGGTCCTATTTGATCTTGAGAAAATGTTTTTAAAACCTTTAAATCTTATCATTGTAGCTGTATGTTGAAATATAGCATATATATTTTCGTTTAAATAATCAAAAAAAGATGTATTTCCAAAAGGTAAAAAATATTTCAATTCTCACAGTTCTGTATAAAAATCTTATAAATATTTTGCTATGCCCGACGATTTTAAGTGGAATTCAATCAAAGCGTTTCAAATATATAATTTCCCTACGATATTTGCATATGGTTATCGCTATTGCGTGGAAGCAAAGGACATAGATTTACGACACTCCATAGAAAGCAAGGCACTAGTTACAAGGTTCTTGTGAAATACAAGGTCACAAATTTTTGCCCAACACACTATATTAGTTTCCCAAGTTTAACAGGTAAATTTATAAAAAATACTTCTGACTTTCCGGTAATACCCATTCATTACACCTTTAATACTAATGTGTCGGTTGAAACCATCTAACTTATTTATTCATAGTTTCTTGCTTAAGGAAAATTAACTGAAAGAATAAATTTGTAACAAACCATTTCCTCAAGGGTTGTTTATCTACTGTTATTTTATTTTTCCCTTTCCCGGATTCTGGTCATTTAACACATTTTATTCATCTATAAATGATTATTCTGGTGTAATGCTGAAAACCAGTGCTGGCTGCTGTTCATGACTATAGTCTATATTATCTAACCGGTTTGGAGACCCAGGACGTGCTGTATCACTGGTGCTGTAAATTAGATGCCTTACCCTAATTATAGTTTTAAAATTCTTATCGAATATTTGAAACGTATGAAAACAAAACACGATACCAAAAACACTACATAATTTGTAAAATTTGCTATTTTTACAGCACATAAAAAGGCTATGTTTATTATTTTGCCGAATTTGATATAGTAATTCTTATATTTCCACGTACTTTTCAAATATTCGATAAAAATGTTTTATCGTAATTATGGCAAAAAGTTGGTTATGGTTGTGGGGATGCTAATAGGTAACTAATTAAAGAAACAACTGAGGAGCCTGCAAGTGATAAGGCACGTCTGAGTCAGCAAGGGTCTACAAGACAGGTTAGATCATACTTGACTATAGTCGGTAATATATTTAAAGCGGATGAGAATCAATATTAGCAAATTGACAAGTGGATTTAAGAAATACTGACTTTCATTAATCCACCTTCTTAAAAAACTGTGTTATATAAAACAACTGTTTACAACCTCGGCTCGTGGGAATGTGAGGTATTAGATATTGTTGCACTGAGTACAAAAATATTGTATAAAAAAACAAACATCTGTAATAAATACAGATGTTTTAACAAACATTGTTAGAAATGTTTGTCACAGATACTGTAGTCGCAATATTTGAAATTAAATTATAAATGTCAAAAGTAATAAATATCCAACATTTTATTTGATACACGCTCTATAATTTAATTTGTTCTAATTTAACCCAAGCGCGACAGTAATTGTTTATCTTAAAATACAGTTTTCACACATTAAAATACGGTTGTCTTTCTTACTATTAGTACGACTATGAAAGGCAATTTGGCATGAAAACGCCACACCTTCCTCCAAGTGGGTTTTGTACTACTACTGTCAATTAAATCAAGATTGATTGACATCTGTGACTGGCTTTACGCCTGTACAGAACAATCGGTCTGCAGCCTTGTTCCAATAATCACACAACTGCTACCTTAAACCATGATCGGTGTTTAATTTTAAAGGTTTTATTCGTATTTGTCCTGTATATCTGATGAACATCTAGCAACCACTGGGACCTGTTATCCTTGAGGACTTTTCTCACGCCCATTTCTTCCCCCTAGCGCTATTTATAACCCCCTGCTTCATTTACAGCCCCCCTCCAATCAGGATTAACATAGGCCGTGGCTTTTAAACGCTACCAAAAGAAGCTGGATAAAAAAACACCAAACGTAGTGAGGACTTGAGAAACTCCAAGAAAGCCTGAGGTTATAAATCAACCAATTTAGGATATTGATTATTATTATTTAAATCAAGCTTCTTTACTTTAAATAAAATAAGAGAAAAAGGTTGATACGAAGAATAAACAAATTCAGAAGATTTGTGATTATAAAATATTTTAAGCAAATATTCTTCGTAATTAGAAAAACTCGATTTGAATTTCTTTTTAAAAAATTAATTATTATTTAAACTTTAAAATTTCATTTATCCTATTCAAGGTTAAAAATGCAGATAAGTTCGAGTTGTGGACAATTTCCAAAGCAGCTTTGGACATGAAATCTGATGCTTTCTTTGCTTCCCTGTTCTCCTTCAATCCTTCTTCGTCCTAGTGAAGTTTTAAAAAAGTTTCTAATGGTATTTCTGAGTGTTCTCTAAATACTCATCAACCTCCTCTTGACTCGAGAGAGTTAAAGTCAGATTATTTCAACTCTTCGGACCTTAATTAGTTTTCTTGTAACGTTCAATAATATTGTCAACATTAGGTAATGTTAATAAAATAATAGAATTTTCAGGCAAATGCTTTTGTGGACAGTCTTTTTAAGTTAGATTTCAATCCAAACTGAAACAGCTAGGTAACCTTTAGGGGTTACTTAACTAAAATTGGGATATCTAGGATTCAGGGATCTAATGACCTATGTTTCAAACTTGTAATGATTTTCTAATTTCAAAAATTATACCTGGTTTTTCTAAACCTGTGAATTTTCGTTGACGTCAGGAATTTAAGGACACTTTTATTTTTTATACAACATACTGTTTCTTGATTGATACCCAGTTTTGTATTTCTTGTTTGAAATCTTTTTTTTAATACTAAATATTTATTCTCATAAACTACTAATGCATGACTCCAGAGGTCGTTTAATTTCTTTATTATATACTCGTATTAGACTCAAAATGACTTTATCATTAATTCTTTTTCATACACACCTCCATTTGCTAATTTATTTATTTCTATTTTAATAAAATATGTGCTTTTTGCCATTTTCTGACTTTTGTTTTATTTTTTTATGAGTTTTCAATTATAATTACTCATATGATTACATCATTATTATTAATTTAAAAAAAAAACTATAATCTCTTTTTTAAACTACTTTAAATTAATCTATTAAAAATATGAAAAATAATAATTATTTTTTGTATATTTAAATTGTATTTCTAACTGAAATAACATCTTTTGTTATTATATATATATATATATATATATATATATATATATATATATATATATCGCAATATGTATTCTTGTGAATTAATAAAGAACTAAGTCAAAAGAACAAAGAACTAAGAACTAAGTAGAAATACAAGAATTATAATTGAATTTACAATTAATTCAATTAATTGTAAAAATTAATTGAATTTCAAGAATTGTAATTCATGCAATTATAATTCTTGTTTTTGTATTTTGACTTAGTTCTTTATATATATATATATATATATATATATATATATATATATATATATATATATATATATACAAGAATGTTTTCTTGTAATATAGTTAATAAATTTAAAATATTTCAAAAACAAGAATACTTTTAATGAATATATTTATTCAAAGCTTTTCGCCGATAAAATTTAGCTACGCATTGTATTAATAATGGACACGAGTTACCGGAAATAGAAACTATGAAATTAATAAAAGAATTAAATAAAGGATTAAAAATTAATATATTTGAAACATTGGAAATTTATAAGAATAAAGTTAAAGACAAATTAATTGATGAACAAATTCAAGTGAGATCAAGGCACCAAACTATTTATAAAGTCATTGATGTTATAGAAAAATTACATAAAGTGTAATACTTATAATCATATGGTCGTTTGTAGCACATATGATTTAATTTTTTAAAAATATTTTATTAGATAATTACTTTCCTGAAGATGCTGGTACTAATTTATCGGCGAAAAGCTTTGAATAAATATATTCAATAAAAGTATTCTTGTTTTTGAAATATTTTAAATTTATTAATTATATATATATATAATCTTGTACAAATTTTCAATCGATAATTAAATACATTTATCCAATCACGTTCAGATAAATTTTTTTAACCTGTATTGGTTGACAATTAATGTTGATACAGTTTTCAAATATTTATTCATTAACTAAATTATAAAAAAATTTGGGGTTTAGGGCGAATTCGAACTGAGCATCTTCATGTTCAAAGTCTAACTCTTATGGCACTGAGCCAACTATCTCATAGCTAGAAGTGGAATCTCATACTTTCTCGTAGAAGTATATGAATTTTCTCTTTTGCTCCCATCTATTTGTCGTCGATACCTCCGTTGTACAACTTTAAATTGTTGCTATGGTTGTCACACAATATCATTAAGTAATGCTCAAGGATTAAAAATGAATGAAAAGAATAAAATAATAAACAAACGGGATTAACGTTATAGAACTTTGCTTCCCAACCGAACAATGTGAAAGGAAAGCGAAAAGAAACTACAACACAATGCAAGCGACAAAAAAAAAGAAAGCTTATAAATAGTAACAAACAAAAAATAATAGTCAAACACCATACATAGAAAGGAAAATTGAAAATTGCAAGGAAATCCGCTTTCTATTTTGCCACTTAATATTGTTATTAAAACATATGTATATTCATAAAAGAAACTAAAAACATTTTTTTTGTGGACTCAGTTAGGAATTGACTTTTTTAATGAAATTTCATATTATTCGTTATAACTGAAATAGGCGAAGTTGGAAATCTCGCCAAAAGCCCGAGTCACTGACCGTCAGTAATTAAACATTATATCTTTGGACATTTATGTCATTGCAACTTTCACTTTTAATTATTGCATTACTGTGTTAAATGTTTTTTTTCATTTGTAATAGATATATATGTAGTTTTCCAACAACCTGTTCAGTTTGAACAAACTTTTTAACATAATTTTTTAATCTTGAATTTTGTAGTCCATTACGTTCGGTGAATCTTATTAATCACTTAAACAATAGTTTATGACTTAATTTTTTAGTTTCTTCTCTCATATCTGTTTCATTTTTCATTGCATAGGATATTAGAAATCGATTGATAGAAACTTAATGGTTAGTAAATTTAAAGGATAATTTGGCGTTAAGTACACAATTTCATTGGCTCTGCTTAAATTTGACGACTCGATGAAAATAACACATTGCTGTATTTGTGTATGTAAGTATACTTCGCTGATAGAATATATTTCAAATATCATCTCAGAAGGTTATGTAGTCTGAAGATATCACTCGTAATATCGAATATCTTAATAAATTCATCTACCACTGTGTTGAAAAAATACCCGGGATTTTCGTTTTTTGAAAAAAATATTTATTTATTCATCTACATCGATATTGTCCCCTTCAAAGTAGTCCCCACTAGATATTATGCACTTATGCCAGCGCTTTTTTCCAATTCTCAAAACACTTCTGGAACTCGATATTTGGGATAGCTTTGAGCTCTTTCAGCGATGCACTTTTAATGTCATCTATGCTTGTGAAACGACAACATTTTAAGGTTTTTTTTAATTTTTGGAAAAGGTCACAAGGGCCATGTCTGGCGAATATGAAGGTTGGGGCATCATTACAGTGCTATTTTTCGCCAAAAAATCACGAACAAGGTACGATGTGTGAGCCGGTGCATTATCGTGATGCAAAAGCGATGAATTGTTTTGCCACAAATACGGACGTTTTCTTCGCACTGCTTCACGCAAACGGCGTTGAACTTGTAGATAGTATACTTTATTGATAGTTTGACCTTGTGGCAAGAATTCATGATGCACTATGCCATTAAAGCCAAAGAACACAGTAAGCATAACCTTGACGTTCGACCGCACTTGCCGAGCCTTTTTCGGTCTTGGAGAGCCAGAATGCTTCCACTGGGATGACTGATCCCTCGTTTCGACATCATACCCGTAAACCCATGTTTCGTCGCGTGGGATACGTACGTTTCAGTAATTCTGCTTCGTCGCTGACTTCATTTAGTGATTCCTGAGCAACTTTCATTCGCCGCTGTTTTTGTTCAAAATTCAACAAATTTTGCTGCAACGCGTTTCATACACAAAATGTTTGCAAAAATGTCATGGCAAGAGCCAATCGATATGCCAACATCATCAGCGACTTCTCTTATTGTGATTCGGTGATCATTCATAACGATTGCTTCCACTTTTCCACGTTTTCATCGGTTGTTGATGTGCTGGGGCGTCCGGGACGTTCGTCATCGTCAACGTCTTCGCAGCCACTCGTAAATACTTGTTTTTTTCATAGCAGACTCACCATAGGACTTTGTTAACATTTGGCACACTTTGTTACACTTTATTTCATTTTTTGCGCAAAACTTAATATAAATTCTTTGATCCATTTTGATTAACAATCGAAAATCGCTGAGCTCATGAAAACACGTCTAACCTTAGCGGCTGACACAGATAAAGTAAACAATGAATACAGCTGAAAATTGTGTATACTTCAGAGGCATGTATACCAACACAATAAAAATTTTTTTTGACAATCGGACTCTCCAAACGCGCGTATTTTTTGAACACACCTCGTATACGGTGCCTAACTAAGCGTTTATAAAGATTTTTCAAAGTCGAAGAAGCAAACTATTATATTTGGGAACGATACATAAATTCATTTAAAGTATTTAGCTTCGAATTTTACAAAAAGAGTTCCGCATTCATCGTATGTTTCTCACATTTCTGGGCAATCTCGAAATTTGGATTTTGACAAGTTAAGATGACTTCAGATATTAAACAAAAATAATGATCTTAGGAAGAATACTTTCAATTACAATTGCACTATTTAACAACAACAACAACAAAAAAATAAATAGTAAATAATGTAATACTTTTACTTCTATTGACAGATGTCTGGATATATTGGAATTATTGGAAAATGAAGCAAATGGGTCCGAAGAAAACGATCACGTAACTGTGAGAGTAAATCAAATCATTACGTTTCAAACCGCAACTGTATGGCCTACTACCTCTTGTAGCCGGGTTTAGGCCTACTACTTACTAACAACCTTCCCATGGCCGGAGGTATTGCTTTCAATAATAACAGTGGTTTGCCTTAAATAAAGGTTGTATGGGCATGGTGATACGTTTCACACAAACGGTAATATTTTTATTCTCTAAAAATTCAAACCTGATTGTGAGATATATTTAAGGACGATTTAGGCACAGTATTTTATACGGGAGTATAGGCGAAACAGTTCTGTTGATAGAGCAAAATTTGAAGTTGTTGTTTTCTGGTTCATTATAGAAGTCAGCGTTTCTTGTTCGAAAACTACAATATTTTTGACATTAAAGATTATGAAAATGAAAAAAAAAACAGAAACACTGTGGAAAATTTCGCCCTTGGGGACAGTTTTGTTCCTAGTTAAGATGAAAAGCTTGAGATTGTATACATTTTTAATTCAAGCAGCAACATCAAATCTGGCCCAAAATATTACTTTACCGATCAGAGATCAGTAACCCAATATTATCACAGAGAGTACAAAGACTAGGTTTTCTTCAATCTTTCAAATAAATTCTACGACTAAAATAATTCGAAATGAAATATACAAACACACAAAAACACAAAGTACAAACATATTAAACGAACAAACACAATACAAATCACACATACTCTTCGATACTATCGAAAACCTACCTTTAAAACCGTCACCGCTTGACCCAACATCTCCAAACAGAAGACACTGATGAAGATCGGCACATAGCGATCGAAAACGTTCTGTCTCAGTACGTTTTAACAAATTTATTAAATTCAGAGTTCAGATAGTCATAAACTATTGTTTAAGTGATTAATAAAAAAGTCAAGTGGAATAAATTACATTCAGTAGCAAGCGTACTGAATTGCTTTTATATCAATGGAAGAGTCGCACGTTCTTGCTCCTTTACACTCATTGTAATGTCAGCCGAATTTGACACCGTTTAGAATTACTGTTGCGGCAACTAACTAATTACCTATCCAATCGCCGAATCACGTGGCCGACAAAGCCTTTTTAAACACGTGCATTTCAAATAACGTAAGCACGCACTTAGTGCAAGGTTACCTTTAATTTTAATCGCGTTATGTAACTACACAGAAATTGATCTGTATAAACGTGATAGCATTAGGTTAGAACTGACAGGTATTAACAGTGTTGGTGTTCATTTAGTCTGTTTAAACTTTGTGGCAGCGGCACATCCAGAATTTCGTCAAGGACATCAACAACAAGGGAAATATCAACTCAGTTGCAATATACCCCCGAATCAGACAATTTACGTCAATGCATACTATGTTTTACTTTAGGGCGGAAACTCTACAACTGTGTCCCTTTAAGGGATATTCCTGAAGTTGTTTATTATTGATGCATTTAAAAATGATTATTTTAATTTACTAATTAATTATTACACTTTCGCTATTACTTGCGACCAGACTTTTTGTTAACTAAAGGTTGTTAAATTGTTAACTTACACTTGGAGGAAACGTTTTCGTCTTACGACTTCTTCAACCTCGTATTTTTGCCGCTAGGAATGCTGCAGTTGTGCTTCCTCGGTACCATTTTTTGAAAGTTAGAAGTCATGTGATACTTATTCTTTGATGAAAACAGCTGTTCCTCTTCCTCCATGTTTGAATTTCGAAAATCTTATAGTCCAATCTTCGGAAATTTGACCTCTTCGGTAAAAGCGTGTGGAATGTGACGTAATATGTCTACAATTCCATCCTCCCAGGAGAACATTGCAATGCCCGCTTACAGAGGTTTACACTCGTGTTCAGGTCCCTCAACGTATACAAACTTTCTTCTCTGTACACCGACCTGAACAAGAATTACACAACATGTTTTCCTTCAACCACTGTAATTAAGAAAACAAAGAAGTACTGAATTAAAACAGGATCGTACAGAATTTGTGAAAAGTTGATCTAGATTTTGAAGGACAACAGTGCTGTGTTCATTCATGCGTATGTATTGAGGGCACATAATGATAATGAACTGAATAAATCTATAAACATCTATTCCATCAGTAATAAATAAGCCATAAATACTAAATGGTTACTTCAAAAAATGCCACGATAAGAGATCAAAATTTTTAATACAAGTTTGGTATAATAAAATATTAACGAACTCAGTATTCACAATTATTAATTTATTTTCTCATACGCGTTTTACGACAAACTCATCAACATTCATGAGTTTAACTACTCAAATCCTGAACTATAACAAGCAATACAGTTCTTGAATTTTGTAGTCCATTACGTTCGGCGAATCTTATTAATCACTTAAACAATAGTTTACGACTATCCGAACTTTAAATTTTGTAAATTTGTTAAAACTTACTGAGACAGATCGTTTTCGATCGCTATGGGCCGATCTTCATCAGTGTCTTCTGCTTGGAGATGTTGTGTCAAGCAATAACGGTTTTAAAGGTAGGTTTTCGATAGTATCAAAGAGTATGTGTGATTTGTATTGGATTTGTTCGTTTAATATGTTTGTACTTTGTGTTTTTGTGTGTGTAAATTTCATATTGTTCTAGTGTGTTGAGATGTGGTCCTTTTTTGTTTATGTGTAGGATTTCTAGGTTTTGGTAAATGTCTGTGTATTTGTGTCCTGTATCTTTTTTGTGGTTGTAAAATGTTGAGTTGGTGTTCTGTTCGTGTTCTTCGACTCTTTGTTTAAAGCTGCGACCTGTTTGTCCAATGTAGAATTTGTTACATTCGTCGCAGTTCAGTTTGTATACGCCTAGTGCTTGTAGTTTATCCTTGTTGTTGGTGTTGTGTTGTATTTTGTATTGTAGCTTGTTATTAGTTTTGTATGCTATTTTGTATCCTGTTTTTTGAAATTTGCGGGCTATTTTGTTTGTTGTTTTGTTTATGAATGGTAATGTGATGTATTTGTTTTCCCTGTCTGTAGTGTTAATTTTAGTGTTTTTTTGTATTTTGTGCCATAGTTTGTCTATTATTGTGGTGTTGTATCCATTTGTGTATGCTAAATATTTAATTGTGTCTAGTTTTTTGTTTATGCTTTCTGTGGTCATTGGGACTTCTTTAAGTCTATGGAGCTTGGATCTGAAGGCTGCGTGTTTGTGTTGGATAGGGTGGTTTGAGGTGTTGTGGATAAGTGTGTCTATCGTTACAGGAAACCCATAACATAGCAAAAGCGCTGAAAATGAGAGAATTTTTGATGACTGTTGGTATTAAAGAGATTATGGTTTTTTAAAGAGCATGATCAAAACTAATTTCATTAAATTACCAAAAAAATTGATAAATATAATATGTTTCTTAAAACTAAACTTTTTGCTACTTTCTTTTTTATAGTAGTCCTTTTATTTGAATTTTTAGCACTAATTAAAAGTTTTCTCCGCAAACATAATTAATACTGGTGTGAATAATGTTAAATGTTTGTCTTTTTTGGTAACTGTAAATATGTGTTCCATATTAGGCGTGTGTTTGGCGTCGTTCTAGTTTTAGCACCATTTTGTTTAAATTTCAAATTTGTTTATTACAACTCTATATAGATATAAATTTTGTTAAAAATAATACAAGATAAAACATTTTTTAGTTTCAAACCTAGAGAATTAAGTGTTTGTTTAATAATGAATAATTTTGCGTGAACTTCGTAAGAGAATTTGATAATATCGAAATTAAAAATTGCATTTATTTTCGAAGTTTTAACAATAAAATATTCTTGATTCTTAAAAACAGCGGGTTTTCTTTGAAGTTATTTTAACGTTTTGATACTCATCTCTCTACTTTTTTCTCCCCTATAGAATTTTAAAAAAATGATTTTTTATCTTATCAGTATAATTGGTGAGTCTTTCAATCAACAATTATGATAGACTTCGGTCGTGTCAAGATTACTTTCTTTTCATAGTTTTATGAAAATAATTCAACGAACAAAACGGGGCAAAGTAGTATCAAAGGCCGACCCGTCAAACAAGTTAGAAAGGTGAGTTGGATTACCAAGAACCTCTTAAACTCTAGGTCTACCCACTGGAGTGGAAAGTCTATCCCGTCTCTTTATCTTACTTCCCCTTTTTCAGAGAGTGAGGGAGAGAAAGGGGGTTAACTGGCGGTAAGTCCTAAAATGGATTAACTACCTGGCTACCCTCGTCAAACCGGTGTCGCGTCAGATGTGCCCAGCGACATTAGTGACCACATTGGTTCAAGGGGTGGGGGGAAGATACACTGGAAATCCCAACCCTCACCCTGACACGCTGCTAAGCCGAATGCCCCAGTCACTTGACACTTTCTCCTGACTGTCTTGGTGTTAATTAGTATTCCTGGTTGTCTTGGTGTTAGTATTCGGACTGTTCGTATAGTGAATTCAGTGACGTTTATACTAATATGGAGCTCTCTACGACAACGAAGGGTAAAGAGTGCGCGTTATACGAAGGCTACTGCTATTACTTCAAGCGGAAAAATGAGGATGGTGTGATTTCTTGGCGATGTTCAAAGGTAATTGATTATTTCATAGAAACATGGCTGGAAAATGATGACTACCCTTTTGTACTATGGAACTGCCACAACAGGCGTCATAGAACAGCTAATGCTGTTGAAGGATTGAACAACAGACTAAACAACACCCTTCGGAAAACAAATCCTAGAATCAAAGAATTGATTAGCTGTTTGAAATCTGAAGCGGAAAATGCAGCCCGCGCATACATGACGCTACAGTTGAACCTTGGAGGGAAGAGGAGAAAATCCACTTATATAAGACTGGACGAGGGCATTAACAAAACATTCAAGACTTATGAACAAAATGGTGACATAAGAACATTTCTTTTAACTATGTCCTACTTACAAAAATTAGACTGAGCTCAAACTGGATAATGATAAAAGTAATGACCATACTTGTAAATGGTACGAAATTCATTTAAAAAAACAAAACAAAAAAAATACAAAAATTAAAATACAAAAAAAAAAGAAATTGACATGTTAAACTACGATATAAAAATGACGAAGCTTCTAGCTGATTTTAAACACGCCTAAATGTTAGAAAACTGACTTGTGTTTCTAAGTAATGGTGAAACTTGTTTTCTATCACTTAGCCAGTCCAAAGCCTGGGCAAAGTGTGCTGGGAATCAGAGAGGCTATAATCATACCTAATGCAGGAAATAACGTGGGTCTCCCAATCCGTGGTATATTTGGGGTAGCTTGGTCACAACTGTCGCATATTTCATCATAGTCACAAGTGTCGCTGGGTACATCTGTCGTATATTCGTCAAACCAAAGTGGTGCTGGCAGACTGTCCTACACCCATTTTAAATTGGGACTTTATTGAAATTTCTACGTATTTAATGAAAAATAAAATTCCACCAAATTTAATAAAAAGTTTATTTTAAATTAAAAAAATCAGTAACTAAAAGTTTCACTATAAAACGTTTTACAATTTAAAAAAATCGTTCTTTAAAGATGATCACAGCATTATGCTTAATCACGAATAGGTTTTACAAACGCAGAAGTAGAATCAAATGTTTATACGTGTATATTTTAATTCCATCAAACAATTTATTATTCCAGAGTAATTTGGAAAATTACTAAATGGTAGCTTATAAAATACAAATAGAAGTAATGAATGCGGAGAACAATTAGTCGAGATCTGTTTAATTTCATTGTGAAGAATACTCAGTACACATAGGTTGAAAACAATTCAATAACAAATTATGTAACAATAACCTTGTAGAATATGACAAAGCCGAAATCAACACCGCTCAAGACTATTTTCTGCGCAGAGATCATGTTTACATTCATTTATCTTTAAGTTTTCTTCAGACAGCTAGACAGTTTTTAGTTTTCTAGATAGTTTAAAAGCTAGTGGATATTTATAATATTTAATTGGACGTATTTTATATAACGTCAGATGTTTGGAGATTAGACATTACCGAAGATAATTTATTAACAATATACATACTAGCTTTTATTAACAATATACATACTAGCTTTTATTAACAATATACATACTAGCTTTTATTAACAATATACATACTAGCTTTTATTAACAATATACATACTAGCTTTTATTAACAATATACATACTAGCTTTTATTAAAAATATACATACTAGCTTTTATTAACAATATACATACTAGCTTTTATTAACAATATACATACTAGCTTTTATTAACAATATACATACTAGCTTTTATTAACAATATACATACTAGCTTTTATTAACAATAAACATACTAGCTTTTATTAACAATATACATACTAGCTTTTATTAACAATATACATACTAGCTTTTATTAACAATATACGTACTAGCTTTTGGTTATTTATTTTTTTCTCTTATACAAACATCTGATTTTTTGTTATATATACTTGGTAATAAAAATGAACAATTATAATAAAACGTAATAATTTTTAAATCTTTGATTTATGAATAGGACATCAAAACTAGAAATATACACAAACAAATTACAAGTAAATTCCTAATAAGGTTAACAGAGAAATATTTTATTATAGTTACCATAGAGCACTACTTATGATATTTTGTGCAACAGTTTAAGGTTGTACAGTGGAGGTTTCGACGACAACCAGATGAGGGTGGGAAATTCATGTACACCTTTGAGAAATATATTTCTAGGTACATATTGGAAAGTTGAAGCAGTGTCAAGGGGCACTAGACTTCGAACATGAAGATTCTCAGTTCGAATCTGGCTGAACCCCAAAAATTTTATAATTTAATTATTGGATAAATATTTCAAACAAATGTATTAACATCAATTGTCATCCACTATAGGTTAAGAAAATATATTTGAACTTGATTGGATAAATAAAAACTTTATTTATTAACGATTGAAAATTTGTACAAGATATATCAGGAGAGTGTGAGTTGATAGAAGCAGTTTAATAAACTATTTTCATACATTTTTTATTATTTTAATTGTTAATCTAAGAACAAAAATACTAACTAAAAAAAACAATTAAAGTAGAATATTCATACATATTGAAAAATCAATGTGTAATTTTAAAATGAAATATTATACATGAAAAAAGTCGTCTACTTTCAAAAACAACTACATCACATGTTTTTCCATTTATAGTTTTCGACAGATTTCTCAAGTCCAAAGTAACCTTTATAAGGGAAAAATGACTAGCATTCAAAATAAACTGCGTCACGCTGATTTTTTACCGCAACGTTCGGGATTAGTTTCAAAATGAACTACATCATAGAATGAGTTTCAAAACGCACATCTTACGTAGGCCACTACTAGGTTGTTGTTATTGTGAGGTTAGAACTGTTGTTTGTAACATTGTGAAAAGTTGTACTTTGTGTTGGTTGTTGGTATATAAACATGGAAGTACATTCTATTGAAAATCCAGAATAGGAATCGTAACATTAAAAAACATGTAAATACTATTTGTTTTACATTTTATTTTAAAACCAACTGAATCCAAAGTGGTTAGTTTTAAAACGGTCTACATCACTGAAACAGTCTTAAAGCTAGTAGCAGAATGAACTACATCCAACAGGTTTAAATCAAAACTAAAAGCATCCAGATTTTCAATTGTAAATAATTCAAAAAAATTCAAACTTTATGGCATTGTTACTGTAATGAATTATGTGGATATCCCACCCAAAACTAATATTTAAAACAAGAAACAAAATTAGAAATAAATTGTAAAGTTATATAGGTTTTTGTGTTTTCAGATAATTTATAGCTAGGCCTAAGTGTTGTAGAACTGTTTGATAACAGACGACTCAAACAGAGATAATAATAAGTTATTACACATCGAATACCGTCTGGATGAAGACCAAAAAATCACCTCTATTATCACCCATCTACATTATGGAGGAAAATCGTCTCTTTCGGGCTGTATCTTTTGAGAATCCAATATAACCATGTATTTAACTTGGTTTTTAAGATTATATTAGAAGGAGAATTAAATTAGAAAAATTGAGCTTTAATTTACCATAAAATGTTTATACTTACATTGAAAATTCAAGTTTACAAAACAAAGTTTAATCTAAAAATTTTTCCAGAGAGCATGATGAACGTAATTTATGTGACAGTTATGTCGACATCTTTAAGAACACACATTAGGGCTAGTTAATTCTGTTAACCAATCTTGCCCACCTGAGTTTCTTACATTTGTTTTTAATCTGTGTAAAGTGGAAACTGGTCTTTCAGCGGTTCAATTTGTAGGTAGTAGAGCGTAATAATAATTAAAATTAGTAGAGGGCAATAAATTTTACAGAGTACAAATTCTCTTTCTAATAACGAGAGATCCACTTTCTTTACATAATTCTTTAAACTTAGGTTTTTATATTAAAGTAGAGGGTTTTGCACAAACTGATAATAGTAATGAATTTTTAACTGGCAAACCCGTATGTAGACATTACCCGGTGAGTGTGAGGCGTTACAAGTTTTCAAATTCATTCGCGTTAAACCACAGATACTTAAAATTCTTTTTTGGCTGTGTAGTACTGCCAACCTATATTACGAGTTAAATCATAAAATATCCTTTAGTAAAGCGAGAAAATGAAAAATATCAAGAACACAGTGGTACAGTATATTACAATGAAAATATTGGAAAGCACCCCAATACCACAAAAAAAATAAAAAAATAACAAATAAAACAAGTTACTTAAGATTAAACCCTTATGTACATTTCGATGACCATGCCATCATCATGAGAGGGGTATTATTACAAAATTACAATCTAGCAAACAAGAAGTTACAAACTGGAGTGATCTGGTCTTATTACAAAATTACAATCTAGCAAACAAGAAGTTACAAACTTGAGTGATCTGGTCTTATTACAAAATTATAATCTAGCAAACAAGAAGTTACAAACTGGAGTGATCTGGTCTTATTACAAAATTACAATCTAGCAAACAAGAAGTTACAAACTGGAGTGATCTGGTCTTATTACAAAATTACAATCCAGCAAACAAGAAGTTACAAACTGGAGTGATCTGGTCTCATTACAAAATTACAATCTAGCAAACAAGAAGGTCATCGAAATGTACATAAGGATTTAATCTTAAGTAACTTTTTTATTTGTTATTTTTTATTATTTTTGTGGTATTGGAGTGCATTCCAATATTTTCATCGAGAAAATCAAAATAATTGTGACCATATTTTACGCCACTTAGCGGCAATCATAGTCTTAACCCTTCTTAGGTTAAACGAATTTATTAAACGATTTTACTCTTGTCCTTACTGTACTATTTCACTGAGTAAATATTTTTGTACTCTCTTTTCGTATTTAAAATATGAGAAAGACAAGAAAACCAGAATTGTTTTTGAAAGAAACACCAAGAGACCTTGAATAACTCGGGAGTAAAGAAATAAGAAAAAAACAAACTTTGTGAATTAAAAACCTATCATTCAATTATTGGTGGAATTGCCATTGCTATTAGGAAGTCGATTTCTGGTTCTTTCGTGTGTATGTTGCAGTGATCACGTTGCCATGAAGTTCCCTCGAGGGATTCTTATTTCTACATTAACTTCAGACATGAAAGTTTCTCCAAACGCATAGGCCTAATTCTATGAAAACTTCGACTAACTAGGCCTCACTGTGAATGAACCTTTAAACAAGTCTCATACACTCGAGAGTTCATTCTAAAATTGTAGTTTCGGAAAATGGAAACTTAAAGATTGATTTGAAAGTGTTGATATTTTTCGTAAACCTACACTCCAATTTTATAGAAAACATCATCTTGGTCATGGACTTGAACTAATTGCTTATTGAGAATTCTTCAAATAAGTATATAAAATTAATTCAACCATTTTGTCAACTCATGTCTACTTTTTAAGAATGAGATTTAATTTTCAAAATTTTGCTTGGGGTATAAATTGACACCTTTCCCACCGGAATGTATTATAATGCCTCCTGGCCTATAATGGATCTGGATATGAAAAAAATGTATAACTTACTACTACCAATGTAGAATTAAAATATAGGGAAATACAAAACTCTATAATATTTCAATAGAACTTATGTGAAAGGTCACTGGCAGAGTATCACTGGCGTCACTAAGAGTATCGGTTCCTGTTACTGTTGTATTATAGACCTAGTGGTTATTATAAGTCAGGTATTTGCAAAATAGTGCTTTATTATATTCCTATTAGATCACACTCTCCTTATATAATACACACACACACACACGCGCGCGCATACACACACACGCACGCACGGGCGCACACTCACACACACACACACACACACATACACGCGCGCACACACTCACTTACACACGCACGCGCGCGCGCACACTCACACACACACACACACACACACATATATATATATATATATATCACTTTTACGATATGTACCTAAACAAGAATCTTACTTGGTATTTATGAGAGTTAACGTTCAAAGATTGGTCGTATCTCCATCATCGGGGCATCACTGACCGTGGGTTGTAGTAGAAAAAGTTAACTCGCATAAATACCAAGTAAGATTCTTGTTTAAGTACATATAGTGAAAGTGATAAGTGGATACAAGAAAACAGTGTTGCAAAGCTACAAATATATATATATATATATATATATATATATATATATATATATATATATATATATATATATATATATGATACATGTTTATATATATATATATATATATATATATGATACATGTTTTTATATATATATGTATATATATATATATATATATATATATATATATATGATACAAATTTTCAATAGTAAATTAAATAAGTCTTTATTCATCTAATTAAGATCAAATACATTTTTTTTTTAAACCAGTAGTGGATGATAATTGATGTTAATACAGTTTTATTCAAATATTTATTCATTGATTAAATTTTAAAAAAAGTTGTTGTATCGGTCGGACTCGAACTGATTAACTACATGTTTAAAATCCAGCACTTTGGCCAACATTCCCATAGCTAGAAATCAATTACTTAAAATTACTTCTATATGAAGCTATGAAAGAAAGGTTCCTTGCAATAGTGGACCTAGGAATTGTATCCGCAACCAGACGTGGATAGAATGAGAAGTTATAGACCGCCATCAGCTTCATAAATTAGAAACGAAAAAAAGGAAATAAATATTAACAAACAAAAATAGTAGTTCAACACTATATACTGTATAGATAGGAAAATGAAAAATTGCAGCGAAATTGCTTTCTATTTTGGCACTTAATATTGTGATTCTGTCATGCGTATATACATATTTATATTAATTGTAATTATAAAGTTAAAAATACCTAAAATTGTTGACCTTGGAAGGTATTAAGATTTAATTTAATACTGCTTTTTATAGTAAATATACTATTGCTATTGTGTGAAAGTGGTAGTTTACAAAAAACGCATTTACTGCACAATCACGATTTAAATACTTACTTTGAATACGTATTTAAACTACGTGCATTCACTTATACCTTTTAAAATTAAAATAATACCTACCAGAAGAATTAAAGTTTGTCGCAAATAAAGAACAAGGCCCATGCTTGGGTGAGCCACTAGTCACCTACAAGCATTTCTCAGCTGATCTTTGTTTCATGATATTTTGACCAGTCAATGGTTTCTGGACATCTAATATAAACTAAAATATTATCTCATTATTCCACGCTGGTAAAAATACCCACCGA
>JBAIZL010000004.1:28201216-28221216 GCA_036971475.1 Prosapia bicincta | reverse complement strand
TAACGGGCACTTCGGGTTGTCCTTTTCGTACTCATTGGTCACATACTCAGGCAGCACAACTGATGTAAAGAATAAGAACAAAACAAGTACAATACCGTTCGCCATACTTGTCACTCACGGATTAGAATGCGAAATTACTTTTCCTAAATATTAATTTTTATACTTTTGATACTGAACTATTTACCATTTTATGCAAACATAATAAATTAAAGATAAAACTGTGTCTAGGTTACAGATGTGACAAATTAACTATTTGTGAAGTAAATGCTGCCTATACGATGTGCCCGTAGTTGCAATTAAACACGTATTCCTAATTCCTTATAGAATAATATGAGTGGTCTATAGCCTCCCTATAAGTTAGAGTGAAGGTAGTTTATAACACAAGCTATAAACGTTTTACGCGTTTGACTACACAAGTTTCATTACACATTTTAGTGAAAGCAATTTCTTTTTATTGTTTACTTTTGTAATAGATTTTTTGTTTCATAGTTTATTGGAAACATATTTTAATTGCAAAATAGGTTGCAGCGTTTGTTTTAAATATTGACATTAATCTCTTTTTCGTTAAAATTGATTACGAGAGATTTTATTTTCCGTTTACATAAAATGTTCGATTAGGTGTCACGACGATCAGGCAATCTTACTGTAATCGTTGATGAACCTGGCCGTTCTATGGTATGCATAAAGGTGAGATATTGTAGGATTTAGAGATAAATTATAATCATGTTTGTACAATATAACCCCTGCCACTAACTGTCTGTCATCTATCCAGTTTATCTGTAAGATATATCTATATACTTATTTGAGATAACAGGGCAGTTACGTATTTTAGATGCCAGGGTACTTGGATATTTGAGATACCAGGGCAGTTACATATTTGAGATACCAGGGCAGTTACATATTTGAGTTAACAGGGCAGTTACATATTTTAGATGCCAGGTTACTTGGATATTTGAGATACAATGGCAGTTACATATTTGAGATGCCTGGGTAGTTGGACATTTGAGATGCCAGGGTAGTTGCATAGTTGAGATGCCAGGGTAGTTTGATATAATATATATCAGGTTAGTTAGATAATAGAGATACTAGGGTAATTAGATATTTGAGATACCAGGGCAGTTACATATTTGGGATACCAGGACAGTTACATATTTGAGATGCCAGGGTAGTTGGATATTTGAGATACCAGGTTAGTTATATCTTTGAGATGCCGGTGTAGTAGGATATTTGAGATACCAAGGTAATTAGATATTTGAGATGTCAGGCCAGTTAGATATTTCAGATACCAGGGCAGATAGATATTTGAGATACCAGGGCAGTTTGATATTTGAGATGCCACGGAGTTACATATTTGAGATGCCAGTTCATTTGGATTTTTGAGATACCAGGTTAGTTGGATATTTGAGATACCAGGGTAGTTGGCTATTTGAGATACCAAGGGTAGTTACATATTTCAGAAACCAGGGCAGTTACATATTTGAGATGCCAGGGCAGTTACATATTTGAGATGCCGGGGTAGTTGGATATGTGAGATACCAGGGCAGTTACATATTTGAGATACCAGGGCAGATACATATTTGAGATACCAGGGCAGTGAGATATTTGAGATACCGGGGTAGTTAGATATTTGAGATACCAGAGTAGTTAGATATTTTAGATACCACGTTAATTAGATATTTGAGATACTAGGGTAGTTGAATACTGTATTTGAGATACCAGGATAGCTAGATATTTGAGATACCAGGGCAGTTACATATTTGAGATGCCAGGGTAGTTGGATATCCAGGGCAGTTAGATATTTGAGATAGCAGGGTAGTTAGATATTTGCGATACCACGTCAGTTACATATTTGAAATGCCTGGGTAGTTGGACATTTGTGATGCCTGGGTAGGTGTATATTTGAGATGCCAGGGTAGTTACATATATTTGAGATGCCAGGGTAGTTGGATATTTGACATACCAGGGCAGTTAGATACTTGAGATACCAGCGTAGTTAGATATTTGAGATACCAAGGCAGTTACATATTTGAGATACCAGGGCAGTTACATATTTGAGATGCCAAGGTAATTAGATATCAGAGATACCAGGGTGGTTACATATTTGAGATGTCAGGGCAGTTACATATTTGAGATGGCAAGGTAGTTGGATATTTGAGATGCCAGGGTAGTTAGATATTTAAGATACCAGGATATTTGGATATTTGCGATACCAGGGTAATTAGATATTTGAGATACCAGGACAGTTAGATATTTGAGATACCAGGGTAGTTAGATATTTGAGATTCCAGGGCAGTTACATATTTGAGATGCCAGGTTAGTTGGATATTTAAGATACCAGGGCAGTGAAATATTTGAGATGCCAGGGTAGTTTTATATTTGGGATACCAGGGTAGTTACATATTTGAGATACCAGGGCAGTTACATATTTGAGATACCAGGGCAGTTACATATTTGAGATACCAGGGTAATTAGATATTTGAGACACCAGGATAGTTGAATACTGTATTTGAGATACCAGGACAGTTAGATATTTGAGATACCAGGGCAGTTAGATATTTGAGATACCAGGGTAGTTGAATACTATATTAGAGATACCAGGGTAATTAGATATTTGAGACACCAGGATAGTTGAATACTGTATTTGAGATACCAGGATAGTTAGATATTTCAGATACCAGGACAGTTAGATATTTGAGATACCAGGGTAGTTGAATACTATATTAGAGATACCGGGGTAGTTAGATATTTGAGATACCAGAGTAGTTAGATATTTTAGATACCACGTTAATTAGATATTTGAGATACTAGGGTAGTTGAATACTGTATTTGAGATACCAGGACAGTTAGATATTTGAGATACCAGGGCAGTTAGATATTTGAGATACCAGGGTAGTTAGATATTTGAGATACCAGGGCAGTTAGATATTTGAGATACTAGTGTAGTTAGATATTTGAGATAGGTTAACGCCAGAAAACCCTATGAATTGTGTAGGGCAATATTAGCGATTATGTCAAATTTCGTTATCTTTTTCCACCATATTTTCTATAAACTATTTAAGTGGTTTAATAAAACAACAATTGAATAAAATATCTTCAATTAGCAATAAAACAAAAAAAATTAGCCTACTTGCATTCGAAAATAATTCGACACTCAGAGCTATGGTTGTTAAACGTCATAACCTGTAACGTAAAATAAATTACTGTAGGTAAATAATTATCTGCTATAGCTTGAAGTTTGAATGAAACATAATAAATGAATGATTAAGTCTTTAATGTACATTGGATGCCTGTTAGAGAACTTAAGGTCTGTTTGTCTGATTATTTACTCTGCATATTTAACCTCTTCACGGTTTACACTCCATCTAATTACTTGTCTAATAAATTTCATCAAATTGCCAAATATCTTATGACGTATTTTCGTCTGATTATATAATTTGACACATTATATATGACACCTTATTTACCAAGTAGTCTAGCCAAAAAGTAAATATTTGAAGAATTAAATATTTGATTTGAAATTATTTCATATTCCAGACAAGCGTTAATTGTTTAAAATTTTGTGGAACTGTCTACAACTGACGTTGCTGATTAGTCCTACTCTGAGTAGATTGTTTTTTTTCGCAACTGAAAGTTAAACGTAAAATAAAGGATCAAAATAAACATTTATATTCCTACTAACAGTTAATACTGCTACAAAAGAGTCAGACTATGAAAAAATAAAAACTGAATTAAAAGAAATATTCAACCATTATTACTGTCTGACATAAATACTATAGCCTACGTTTTAGAAAAGCTCGTTGCTGCATCATTGTTGGTAAAATTTTGAAAATATTAAGCAGCTGGAATGTATTTGAGTAAATCTAATTATAGTAAATTACGGTACCATTAGTTCGTAGATCCGTCTTCATAAAACATCATTTCTAAGTCTTGATACTATTTATCGGCTTTTAGAGCCGGGTTGATATTACGGTGGTAAGTTATACGTCTCACTAAACTGTAACTTTTTAAAATTTTTTTTGGTAGCTTTAATTCTTATGAAATAAAGCTACCAAAAATAATTTACAGTTACATAAAATGCGCAAATCTGCTAGTTTTTTTTCATTATAAAATACGAGTTGCACATAATATGCGCAACTCTGCTAAAAAGGCTAAAATTCTGCTAAAACCTTGCTGATATTAAATCTGCTTAATTTGGGATGTAAATTTGTGTGTTGGCTAAAAGAAAACTAAATATGGCTGAGAATAACTTGTATAATTCAGTATATTAAATAAGATAAAATTTTGTATTCAATAATAATTTAACAGTGGAAGTTGTTTTAAAATATTAGTTGAACGCAATAGAATCTGGCTTGCAGGAAGTGCTTGTGTAAACAGAGGGGATTTTTTAAGTACAAAGCAGTTTTTCTTTGTAAAGTAAAGTCAGTTATTTCTATCCAGGGAATGTCTTATTTGCTGTGGGGTGAATCATAGTTGCCGTAGTATAAAGTTAGATTTTATTTGTAAGTTTGTGCATGGCTTAAAAGCCGGATGTCGGTCATAGTGTTTACACAAGCGTTATTCAAGCGTGTTTACACTGCTGCATAGTCCAAATGTCAGTCAAGTTAGAATTGATTGCGGGTTTTTATAAATTTGTACCCAGCCTGAAGTACAATGTTTACATAAAGTGTGTGTTTAAAACGCATCGAGTTTGCTTTGCTTTCTATGCTATGAACATTCCGTTTGTTTTCTGAACCCCTGAAGTAAATCAATTTATCAGACGATAATATAGGCTATCAAACTTGTATGAATTGTAGAATCAAAATGATTTAAAGTTAAAATAATGTTAAAGTAAATGTAAAACTGTCTGATAAACAATTTATTTAAAAGTAATAGGACAAACGAGTTATAATAATAAAAAGAGAAATTTTGTAAATGGATTTAAAACAATGTTTAATAAAATTAAATATATGTATAAGTTGTATAAGGTTACAAGCAAATTTATAACTTAAAAAATAGTTAAATTTTAGAAAAGTGAATCATGGAGAAAAATTCAAGCCTTTGTTAATTTTTAAAAGAGGAACGGATTGACAAGGAGAATGGGAAGTGCCTTGATATACAATTTTAGAAACTCACGATGACACTTTGCATATTGTGTGTCAAAGGGCCCAAATGGCATGCAATCTTACTTCTACACGAGATAGACACCGACAAAAATTTCAAAATACATAATACCACACGAAGAGATTAAAACACTTGACCAAAAATTGTATGTGAATGTACAATCCTAATTTCTGTTTGGTTTAATTCTTATTTTATTAATGCAAGAGCGTAGTCAAAATTTTAATATCAAACTGTTATAGCAATGTTTGAAAGAAAATTTAAGAACAAGGAATTGAATAAAGTCCTTTTTGAATCAAGAGTAGCTGTATGGTTTTTAAATCAAAGTATGGGATTTGATTTAAGAATAATGTATTTGGATTCAAAGTGTGGGATTTGAAATCCAATGGTTTTAAGATGTACGTGTATTGTAAAAATAACAGAGAAACGTTATTAGGCAATGGTACATACTTAGTGGTAAATAGAGAGAGAGAATTTTGGAAAAATATATAGCGTCATTTAAATATGGTAATTTGCGGCTTACAGTGAGTAAGCAGTTTTACAGATCCCAGGTAGTGGACTGTGATAAATACAGCCAGTAGGTTAGGAATGTTGACATAAAAAGAGACAAATTCAAAGAAAATTTTAATTAATAGATGATTTGAAGAATTTTAATAAGAAGTAATTTGAAGAAAGATTTAATTGTGAATGAAATGTATAAGAGATATAGTAATCAGTTTAAAAATTTGAAGAGATGCAACTATGTAATCATAAAGTTTGAGAAATGAAAAGCTTACAAAGAAGTTAGAATTTCAAAGTAAGTTGATAAGTGTATGTAAATTTTTTTAAAAGTTTATTAATGTAAATTCAATGAATAATGAATAATGTAAGAAGTTATGAGTTTTAAATCAAATCTCTGGTTGGTAGTGGCATCTGTAGGAGGAGTTTAAAAACAAAAATTAAAGTAATATGCGCATCTTCGATGCGCGGTAGCTAGGACGCTTGCTTTCCAACAGTCCGTTAGTCCTCTAAAAATCGGGATGTAGAAGGCAACGGTCGTCTCCAAGAGCGTGGAAATGTTTAGTTTTCAATTTTTAATGTAACAGTCATTTTTTTTTAATTTCTTGTAATCATAATGTAGAAGACAGCGCACGTCGCTAAGTACGAAGATGGAACGCTGAGTTACTGAAGCCTTTTTCAAAATCACGACCGAGGGAATCTTGTAAGGTCTTTCCGATAGAAGGATGCGAGGCTACACCTTGTTAAAACAGCTAAGTGAACAAATTCAAACTTTGGTGAACTATCACAAAATTTAAATGCTTACACAGTTTAATACAAAATTAATAAACTTTAAATTTTTCAAAACTTACATAAATGTAGCCTAATTTATGCATTTTTTGGTGCATTTGTTTTCAGTTTAAGTTGTAAGAATTAATTATGAAAAGAACAAGCAAGCAAACTCGAAAACAGTCATTTCAGCCATTGATTTATTAAAATGTAAATTTCCTAATAAGTAAATTGTTAAATGTTCACTAATCAGTAACTAACGCAATGTCTAAGAAATTTGTATTTTGGTTTGTAACTTTATAATTTTTTGCTAAATAAAATATGTTTGATTTGCTTTAATTGAATGTTAAGAGAGCAATTATTTAACGAGCACACAAATCCCATGCATCTTAATTTAATAAGCCTTTAAATAATAATTTAATAATACTTTACAAGTCATTTTATAAATATGTAACTATAAACTGCAATATTTAATATCAGCTTTAATTCATAAGAATTAGAGCTACCAAAAATAATTTACAGTTACAAAACATCGTCGCTATATCTGGATGCTGAGTCGTGTTTGATTGCGTCAGCAAGATACACTCTTGGTGATTGCAAGAAACAGTTGACCAATGTGAGAGGTCATTGCAAGAGAGGGGAAAAGAAGAAACAGTTTCAACGGGAAGTAATGTTAAAAAAAGAGTTCCTTAATGGAAACGGTTGACATTTTTAGATATATTGGAAGATGAAAGATAGAATTTTACTAACATTAGTGGTACATCCAACAATGAACCATCAACTGCGACTTTAGAAACTGACTTTGCTGTCTTAGAAGGAAATAAAGAATGTGCAAAAAACAAGCAAATGCCTGAGCAATCATTTTGCCGTGATTCGTGTCAATCTAAATTTTTTTTTTTTAATTTCTCACCTTCGTCAATGAGATGGCTATTGATTAAAATACTGAAACCCCCCTTGTTTAGCCGGGTTTTATATATAACACTAACTTCCTATCTGACTTTTATAGGCTATATTTCCGAAAAATATAGCAACTTTATTTTCATCGTCAACTATAATGCATTTAAGAATAAGCAATGCTATAATGTTCTCTTTTTTACGATTTTGAGCTATTTCAACCTTATAAGAGCTTGTACGCCAACCAATAGATCAATACGATGTTGTAGGAAAACACTTTTCGGCCGCTGAAGAAAGGCGTGCTTTTGGAATTCTCAACTTATAATCCATACCAAACGTTACCGAAGGAATAAACAAGTTTCAATGGTAACGTGAAAAAACAAAATGATACACAAGATCGAAATCCCAAAGGGGTCGTATGAAGTCAAAGAAGTAAAAAGGTTCTTGCAGGGGGAACAGTAATATTTCACTTAGGGCCAAAAACAGAATCCAACGACGCAAAATAGTTACAAAATACAACATACATTTCAGTCAAGAGCATGATACAGGCCCTTTGCTGCTATTTAGAGGGAATCTGACACCCAAAACCAAGAAGGAACCTCATGTAGGGTATGAGGCGGTAAAAATGAAGAACATTAAGATTTCCGGTAACAGATGGCTCAGACGTCACAGATGGCGCAGACGTCACAGATGGCGCAGACGTCACAGATGGCGCAGAAAGCGAGAATAGATTCTACATTTGTTCTTTCCATCGCTTTCGCCGGGATACAAGGTAATCAAAGTACCACAAAAAACCTGTTCACTTTTCGATAAAAGTCAGTTTAAGTTCAGAGGTCGTAATGAAGTGTTATACCAAGATGGATAGCTAGTGGATTTCAGAGGAGGGACTAAAAAGACGATATAAATAGCTGTTTTTGTTAGTACAGTCGGCGGCGCTTATTGTGATCACGGTTAATGTTATCATTCGGTTATTGTTATCGTTTCATTGAAAAACGAACACGGATGTATATTAATACATTATAATTAGGCCGCTTATTGTAATCATCGCTTATTATTATCATTTAATTTGCCGTTCAAAATCATATGCCTCAACGTATACTAGCATAGACCACGTAAAAATGTCTACAAAGTAGTGTAAACAGCACGTGCAACACACAATGACGCCCAATTCATAAAATGTTTATTTTTAGAATGACAGAAATACTTTATAACGGTTTCAGCACTTAGCACAGTTCTCAGAATGTCTCCCTTACTCTTTGTTTACGCAAACACCCTAGCCTCGCTGAGTCGAGTTTAGTTGATTGTTAACATTAATTGATGTTACTACTGAACCATTTACAGTACAGTCCTACTGTATTTTTTAACAGCGAATTTTTATGAACGTTTATTACAGTATTCCAGTGTGATTTACATAACTTAATTTTTAAAGATCTTTTTCGTTTGTTTTGTAGAGTTTAGTGTCACTTGAAGTTTCAAAGGACAGTATAGCAAGATGTCCGAATCTCAAAAGAAACGACGCGATTTAAGTCTTAAACAAAAACTTGATATTCTAGATAGGTACAGTAAATTACCAAAAATGAGTCAAAGAAACGCTGCTTCTCAACCTCTCTTGTGTAAAATATTGAACAACAAAGAAAAAATCTTGTCATTATCAAAGTGTAATGCAAATGTTGACAACAAAAACATCGTTCTGGGAAAGATCCGCAAGTGGAATCAGCTTTGAAATTGTCGTTTAAAAATGTTCGCGAAAAGGATGCTCGAGTTGACGGCCCACTAATGCGTCTAAAAGCTGAGGATCTTGCCAAAAAAATAGGGAAAAGGATTTTAAAGCCACAGATGGATGGTTCAATCGATGGAGGAAAAGGGAAAACATTGTTTACAAGAAAACGTGTGGTGAAAAAAGAAATGCTGATTTTGTTGCAGCTGAGGACTGGTTACAATACGAATGGCCAAATATTTTGGCCTAGTATTCTCCTAGCTGCATATACAATGCAGATGAAACAGGACTTTACTATCGTGCTTCACCCGAACATACTTACTTATTTAAAAATGAAATTGCTAACGGCTGTAAAATATGTAAACAAAGAATAACTTTTTTGTGTTGTGTTAACATGGTTGGTCATAAAGAAAAACTCTTAATTATCGGTAAATCTAAAAATCCACGGTGTTTTCAAGGTATCAAAAAGCTACCGGTTGAATATCATTCAAAGTCCAATGCTTGGATGACATCAAAAATTTTTAATGAATGGCTGACTAAATGGGATACCAGCCTCAAACACAACATTGTCCTCCTACTAGACAACTACACTGCACATAATGACATAAGCACTACGCTAAAACACGTCAAAGTGATTTACCTTCCGGCCAATACTACAACAATTATTCAGCCATGTGACCAAGGCATAATTAAAAATCTCAAAAGTGTTTATCGACGAGAGATGCGTGCTATAATTATAGAAAATATGGATGAATTTCAAACCCTCAAATGAATTGGCTAAAATAAACTTCTTTACTCGATGCTATTCATCTGATAGCAAAAAACTTGGAATGAAGTTTCTGAAAAAACTATGAAAAATTGCTTTAGAAAAGGTGTTTTTTTTTGTTGAAGAAAATCAAGAGCAAGCTACATCTGAGGAAGACTCTGAAGAGAACTTGAAGCCTTTCGATTTGTCCTTAAAAGAATATACTGAGTGGATGGAAGTTGACGATAGTATTGAAACAGCAGCGGAAATGACTGAAGACGATATTTGTGAGGTAGTTGTTTCAACATCAAAAGTTACTGATGATGACGAAAATGATAAATGTGTACCGCAAAGATATAAGCAGGAAGTTCATCAAGCTCTTGAGATTCTAAGGCAGTTTGTTCAACAAAAAGCAGAAAATTTCAACAAACATTATGAATATGAACAATTTATAAACAAATGTAAATTTGAAGTGTAAATAAGATTGAAGTGTTTTATAATGAAGTTTTATGTGTTAAAATGTTTTGATCAAGTGTTTTACGTAGTTCTATATATATTTTTTTTCAATTTATTCAGTGTTTTAAAAAAAATTTACAGTGGAATAAAATAAACTGACATGAAATATGCCCACTAATTTTAACAAGTAGATAACTAAATTACAGAAATTCTACTACTGTACATAAAACTGTCCGGAATAGCATCAAAATTTGGAAAGTACAGTTTGACTATAGTGTTACAGAATTAGAAATACTTAATGTAATGATAGGCTTACATATCGTTCAGAACAGTTGTGGCAATAATACAGTGAATTCAATGCAGTACGGCTGTAGACTACATCGTGATTAAGCGTTCGGTTATTGTTATCGTTCGGTTATTGTTATCAAATATGCTTCTGACAAATATGATCACAATAAGCGGGCCGACTGTAATACTAACAGTTGCCCATAAACAAACACGTTAAAATATATATATATATATATATTCGGAAGTAACAGATAAAAGTTTCAACAATAAAATAATCTCATTGCTAGAAACTATTATGTTCATTGTAGTTGTCATAACAGTTGTTCATTACAGAGTATGTTAGATCATATTATTTGTTTATAAATATTGTGTATTGACTTTTTAAGAAACGTTGTCATGGCTACATCTCTTCATGTCACGGAAAATATATAACTTAGGATTTGTGACGTTTTAATTAACACAGAAGTGTTACTTAACCTTGTAAAATTTCTTTCAACCTGCTTTTGCAGCCTTCTACGGCGATATATTAATTTTTAGATGCTTTTGACGGTCTTTTTATTAGAAGTAAAAATGAATTCTCCAGTAAATTTATGTCCAGTAACACGCGTAACATATAAAGGGCAAGTAACAGATTACGTGCTAATAGATAAAAAAAACGTTTTTACGAAATGTTCAAAGTTCTATTTAATTCTGAGTTCCTAAAGATGTATTTAAACAAAAAAATTATAAATTAGTTATTTTTATAATTTTTAATATTTTTACACTAGGTAATTCAAGATATCAATAAATCCATTTGAAATAAAATTAAAGTAACTAAAATTATTATTCACCAAATCATAAACAATTAATTATTCTTACAGTACAAACAAATTTCACTCACTTAAACAGTAAGCAACTATAACAATCACAATGCCAACACAAAATACAGCAATTGGCAGACGCTGCGTCCTGCCTAGAATACTCGTCATACGCGCATGCATAGACCACGTAATGGCGGGTATTCTCGGCAGACGCTGCGTCCTGCCGAGAATAAACGTCATACGCGCATAATGGCGCACCCGTCTAGACTACGTAATGGCGTCTGGTAACTAAAGCAACAGAAACGGTAGCACGTGGCCAAGAACAATAAACGTAGCAGAGGACTTTATTTATTTGTGTGTATGTGTGTGTGTATGTGTGTGTGTGTGTGTGTGTGTGTGTGTGTGTGTGTGTGTGTGTGTGTGTGTGTGTGTGTGTGTGTGTGTGTGTGTGTGTGTGTGTGTGTGTGTGTGTGTGTGTGTGTGTGTGTGTGTGTGTGTGTGTGTGTGTGTGTGTGTGTGTGTGTGTGTGTGTGTGTGTGTGTGTGTGTGTGTGTGTGTGTGTGTGTTATAACGGTGTGACATTCCGTGACAAATAGGAAATAAATAATTTCCTGTTTTAAGTAATAAAGTTGATTTTTAAATTAATCAAGTTTGGAGTTATAAAAATAATAGAGAGTGAACAATTAAATAAAACCATAAATAGAATAATTAAGCTAAATTAAAAGGTATTAAAGAATAAATTTGTAATAACTAGCTACATTTGACCATCGGGAGTGAGGCGAAAATTTTCTAAGTGCTTAAAAAAACTATCTTAAGAGCCAAACCACGTAGAACTTTCATCGACATTTTAAAAGAACCAGAATAAGCCAGAATAAACAGTAGTGAAAACAAAATTTGAAAAACTTAAAAAACAAAAAAGTTACAGCAGTTTTAATAAAATAGACATTTTTCAGTGTTTCAAAAAAGATAATCAAACTCTGCAAGCTAAAACAGATTCGTTGCCCGACTTGCCTGTACAAGGAATAAATCCAAAGATAGCAAGTATTGCAGGCGGGGTGAGGTAGGTTAAATTTACCGCTATATATACTAGGTCTCTAAGACCTTAGAGACAGTCTGAAATAAATTGTGAATACGAGGTGCCGCGGGACGCTATGCTGGACCGCGAGTAAAGACCGCCACCAGACCAGATGGACCAAACCTCAACGCTTCTGACGACTAGGACCACCAAGGAATGAAGGCTCCAGACTCAGCCTCCAGGACGAGGGAATGGAGAAAAACCACCACCGAAGAACCAGGGATGGCGACTTCCGATGTCCGAGGACCAGGGAATCCAGACGAGGGACTCTAGGACCGGCAGGAATATCTTTGGCAAGTCATTTTCTCTATTCGATACCAATTACGTCAAATTTAGTCAGTTAATTTTATTAAATTCAAACAAATATTCGAGCTAAACAATGACTTCACTCTTTATAAAATTTAAATAAATTTTATGCTTAATAAAATGAATTTATGTGATCAGAATATTTCAAATGATAAATACTAAACTTACAAAGGGTTTTTGGCCATGAGCCATTTATTTTCAAGGAAATAAGAATTTTTTGGATATTATAAATTTAAAAAAAATTAAGTGTCATAAATACGAATTTACCAATTCAATATAGAAGATAAATTTTTATTATGTGTAATTTGGAAAATAATTGTATGTTTTATGTAAATGTAATTGATCTATATGGAAATTATAAGATTTTATAGTATGAGAAACAACAATTTATTTAGTGAATTGTTTTGTTAATATAATTGTGTTGTATTTGAAAGGATAAATTTTCTTTTTTATTTAAATAAATAAAATTAAATATGTTATAAAAATCAACAGTATTTGCATTTCATCCTGTGTCGAATAATCAATAAAAACTGTTTAGCTTTTTCCAACTAATATAAAAATGATCATTAAATCAGTAAACAAGTTTAATTAAATTTCATTAAATGATAATAGTTAAAACCTAATGTTTTTAAAGTGTTTCTCTCAACTAACTTCATTGAGCTAGCCTAAAGATTAGTTGGTTTTTTGTATAAAAGTCCAGAGATTTATCTACTGGCAGATTGTGTTTAAAAGGACACAGGAGCCTTTTTAAAATAGGTAATTTAAACACGATCATATTTTGCACGTTCCCTTGCTGTCTCTGCAGATCATCATCAGGTGGTAAGACTCTGTGAATATTTTGTGTATTATTTTAAATGTGTTTCTTTCCAGCTGACTATTGAAATGACATGTGTGACTATATCTAGACCCTACACAATTGATAAACCAATTTTGGGGAGTTTATACTGATTTTAAATAGTAGTCAGCGGGAATAGCCTTGTTTTGGGCATGGCCCTACGAGCGGGAAATATACACGTAACTCAGGGATTTTAGCACGGTTTAACAAGCGGGGTGTTTGGCAGATGTTTCGCTTGTTTATAAATAAGTTTTTAAAACAACGAAAATTTGGTATTCAGCGAGAAGGAATAGCAAAAAGTAGGGTGGGACGTTGCAGTGTGTGTGTGTGTGTGTGTGTGTTTGTGTGTGTGTCTGTGTGTGTGTGTGTGTGTGTGTGTGTGTGTGTGTGTGTGTGTGTGTGTGTGTGTGTGTGTGTGTGCGTGTGAGTGTGTGTGTGCGTGTGAGTGTGTGTGTGTGTGTGTGTGTGCGTGCGTGTATGTTTTGCTGATGTTATAATTGTCAACGTCAGTTAAAATTGTAGAATAATCATATTACTGTTCAAATACTCCCCCCCCAAAGTAAATATCCCATACAAAAAAATATTTTGGGGTAAACTCGGTTTTTATTGTTTAAACAAATATGACCAAAACTCTTCAAGAACTTATTAGGTTTAAAAATTTGCTACTGTTTCAAAATAATAGAATAAGTAAACTAAAGGGTAAATATTTACAATTATATGTTTTGCTTTAATTTTTTTGGGTTATTTAAAAAATAATATTTGCAGTTAAAATAAAAATCAGCGAAAATTATTAAATGAGAAAACTGGAAGAGTTCTTTGGTTAAAAATTGAAACACTACGTTTTGACAAAGGTAAGTTTTATTCTATGATGTTATTTAGAAATAATTATGCTAACTTTAACCTGGAGAACTAGTTTTGTAAAATTTAAATGAAATACTTAGGACTTATTTGTAACGTACAAAATCAATAATTCAGATAGACAATAGTAGTAAATGAAAAATATAAACTAAACAGAGATAGAAAAATTAGAATTATCAGAGTATAAATATAGGAATAATTTTACACTGTTTCCCAATCAATAAACTATAACAGTGATCAAAAAATGTATTAATTTTATAATGTTGTCAGCTCTAAAATTTTCCAGTTTGGGGAACACAATTCCACGTAAAGAAACACGTTTTTGTTTCATGTATATATATATATATATATATATATATATATATATATATATATATATATATATATATATTACCAGTTTCTCTTTCTATAATCACCATGCTCAAGAAGAGCTAATAACTCTTTGTCAGGCACAGGTTCGAAAAAATGAAACCTTTTATATTGAATGAACTTATGGCTTTGACCATAACTGGTTGAAGTGACCACTTCGCCTCCACAATACACTGCTCCGAAGAGTCCGAAACTTCCGAAGTCAAAGATGGTATGGTTAGCATGGGCTAGTATTGCAAGATCTAGTCCAGGATTGAGTAAACGTCCACTGCCAACTAGAAACACATCTTTGTTGGTTTTATTCGATGTTATATTGTCTTCAACCCACTTTTGATCATCACTCAACACTAAAAATACACATGTACCGAACTCTTTCCGGTTTCTAAAGTAATCAAACCCGAAATTAAAGAATCTGGCGTCGACCTTTTCTTCCTTTTTGAGATACTGTAAGTAGTCAGTTCTTCTGACGTGAACTCCGACGAACGTCAACTGATTGTTGGTTAGATTCTCTTGTTTTAAAAATTTTGTTGCTATTTCCTGAAACACTTGGTTGGCTTCCTGAATTAATTCGGGTTTAAACTTTAAACGGGTCTTGATAAACTCCAATTCATGCATGATAGATTCCCCAGCCACGCAAGGCGAATGAAGGACAACATTGTCAGTACTGCTCCATTTTTTAACATTTTCGACGCTGTAAAAGTGCAAATTCGCTCCATAATTTTCCTTGAGCAAGTCCGACCTGTTCCAACAAGAACAGTTTAAAGGAATGTCTTCAACAAGTGGAAGTAAAGGTGTTTGAAAATATTTGAAAATATAATAAAAATGATATAAACGCATGTAAGGCTGAAATCTACCGGGTAGAAGTCTAGATATAGCCAGTGTTGACATGAAGTCCCACAAGTTGTTTCCGAGACGGGCGCTTATAGTCGCGGTGACAACAGGTCCTAACGGGCACTTCGGGTCGTCCTTTTCGTACTCATTGGTCACATACTCAGGCTGCACAACGGATGTAAAGAATAAGAACAAAACAAGTACAATACCGTTCGCCATACTTGTCACTCACGGATTAGAATGCAAAATTACTTTTCATAAATGTTAACTTTTATACTTTTGAAACTGAACCAGTCAACATTTTATGCAAACATAATTAAATATGATAAACTGTGTCTACTTACAGATGTGACGTTTACAAATTAGCTATTTGTGAAGTAAATAATGCTCATTGTTGTGCCCATTGTTGCAATTAAACATTTGTTCCTAGTTATATAGAATATTTGTTATATAGCTATACTTTAAGTTATATTTAGAGTAGTTTATAATATTACCTACAAACTAAGTTACAACATTTTAATATATAACTTGAAATTTAATCCTTTTAAAATCTCAATAAAGTTTTTTTATTAATTACACCACCTCTCACATTACCCGATAAAACGATTAGGGGGATTCTAAGTGTAACGTAAACATTTGTGTTGAATAAAGATAAAGAAAGCAATAAGCCTCGAGAGTCTATAACTATTTCATTGATAATTTATTTATAATATCAATTTATTTATATGTCAGTATTGTTATTCATCAATGAAAGATCAGTTCCAATCATAAGGCTTCATTAATTCCCGAAGCAAAAAGTTTCAGCTATGTGGCGGCAAGACAAGTGTACACCGTCGTCCTGCTTTAGTAAGTACTGTAGTAATGTTTACCTCTTTTGTCAGTTCTTCTTTTTTGCTTCGTTTTCTGTGTGATTACTGTTCTTTGAGTTTCTTGGGTGTGCTCTGAAATAACATTGTCATCGTTAGTTTCTCGCGTTTTGTTGCTCAAAATGGCGTCTGCAGATTCGTTCACAGGAAATTGCTGTTCATTATTTCTAATATCAGTATCTTGCTTTCCTACGGTGATGTTGGTATATTAGTACTTGTATATCTGCGTATATAATGCTATATAATACAAATCTGTGACTGGCAGAAATTTATAAATGAGACTTGTAAAATCACACCTCCAAAATTTTTACCAGGTGCATATATAATGATACCACATTTTTTGATTGAAGACGAAGTATTTGCACTGATCTTATATGATAAGAACATATTCTAAAAATATGGTAAGATTAAAAAAGGAAACAAATTTATGATTAATGCTTGTGCAGTGGTCGCTAAATAACTGAATACTTGTTTACTTAATCTTCGTGATGGTAATTGGCATTTCCTGTATTGTAAAGTACTGCATGTTTTGTTACCATATTTATTATTATCTCTTCTTCAGATTCAGCAAATATCTCTGTAGTCAGCGACACTACTGGTTGTCGACCGGTAGTGAGGTCTGCGATGGCGGCCAGTTGACATCAGCCAAACAAGTACTGTACTGTCGCCGACGATCTGTCACTATAGTCTGCAGTCCGGACTCACCATCGGAATCGTTCCTTCAACTTCGAGAACCTGGAGAGGGCAGAAGTTAGAAAACCGGAGCCAACAAAGAAAATTCGGAAAACGGGCATAGTAACTAAATTAATGGGTTAAGGAAACCAGAAGGGCCCACCGACAACAGGTAGAATTTGTGCTATACCCTCAGCGGTCGTCGATTGTTATTAAATTTCGACCTTATGGTCGCTAATTGTTATTGAATTTCAACTTTTTCACTCGGAAGGAAATATTGGTGGTCCCTTCTCTTTTAATAAATGCACTTTTTCTAACCAGTAGGCACAGCGACTCGATGAAGCCCACAGATGATAATCGTCCAAACGTAGTTACACTTTGGCCATAACTTCTGTACAAAGAGTGAACCACCAACAAAAATAACTTAAATATTATAAATAATCAACCACATTTTCATAAAATGAAAATAAAATTATTACCCAAGAAGAAAAAACATACTTACGCAAAATTTGATAAAGTTTTTCACGGCTATTTTATTTTAGAGTAGAATGCTTTTCCTGCCGCTCCAAGTAATATGGAAAATTATTGATATAAAATAGTAAACTATTTATGGAACAGTTTGAAAACTTTACCCAAAGCGGCCCAGAGAGCCTTGACTTATTTTCCCTCTTAATCTAGGCCTTATCTAAACTACCGATCTATTATTTCCATCAAGGGACCGGAATTGGCGTTGCCTTGTTTATTCTATTCTATGACATAAATATCTATACTCATATATTACTAATTCAAATGTTTCACACTATCATTGAGGGAAAAAATAATTGATTGCATTAAAAGAATCTTCAAACTGTTCTGGCTTTGTCAAAACAATATTTCTCCATACGTATACCACAAGGTATGTTTCAAACGGAGTGACTGCCATTCGACCTATTCTTCGACGCATGTCACGTTTTGTCTTAGCAGTATGGCTTTCTATTGTCTTCGTATGCACATTATAATCACCAGGACAAACAAAATTGAGAGAGTGATTGATCGTTTTGTGTGGATATCCATTTTGACTCAGACAATTGTAACCCCTCCACATATCAGTAATGACTGTCGTCCCAGGCTCCACATTTTCCATTATTATTCGCAGTAATGTAGCTGAATCCCTTTTTAAAATAATTTTCAGAAAACGCTTTTCACTGTCTCTATCTATACCACCAACTAACTATTGAATTTTAGTCAAACGCCCACGATCGTATTTACGTACACCAAACGCGCTTTCATCTATTTCAACCATTTCTCTTGCGTTACCTATTTTAGTTGAATTTTCCGAAAGTCAACCCCCTATAATCTAACTGAAAGCACTTTTCAGCTTCCTCTTTGTAGGCCGTGAGAGTCCAGCCTCACAAACAATAATAAAAAACGGATATATCAGCCAGAACTGTGAGCAAATGTAGTGGAATAACTTGAGCTTAAAAAAGATTGTATTGTCTGTTACGTATTTTTTAGAGCTGCAGATACGAATCTCACATTTATAAATCATATTGTCCTTTTCTCCGCGATTGCATCATTGGACCACACTTCTACATTTTATTGATGGTTTCACCGGTTTATAAAGTTTTAGAAAACCTTTCATAGCACTTTTTGAAATGTGTTGACGGAACGTAGTAATACAGTACTACCAAACATGGTGAGACGGGTATACTATGACACTGACCCAAGTTATATACCAACTAAAACAACCTTCAAGAAACCTGAAGGGCCCACTGATGCGTGTAATGGAACAGAAACCGAGAACAATAATAATAAGATTAATAATACGAACCTTTAAGGACTAAACATAAAGGTCCAGGTAGCGTGGGCCTGTATGGTTTCCTTCACCCAAATTAATAAAATACTGTGTAGGACAGTTAGCCAGTCACCCATTAGACAAGGGTAGACAGGTAAGGTTTTGATCTTCGGACTTTAAGCCACTCAACCTCCTCTGTCTCTCTCACTCTCGGAGAAATGGGGAGTGAGATAAAGAGACGGAGGAGAGTTTCCATTCCAGTTAGTACACCATGAGTTTAAAAGATTCTTGGAAAGCCAAATCATTTTTCTAACTCGTTCGACGGGTCGCCTTTGATACTACTTTCCCCCATTTTATTCTAAGTCGAAAACGAGTAGGTATAATGTTCCTAAAACTATGCCGGAAAGTAATCTTGACATGAACCAAGTATATCATAATTGTCTAATAAAAGACACCATTCATACTGGTATGATACTAGGCAATTACTATTGTAATTTTAAATAAAGAAGATTATGTTAATCGAGTTAATAATTTGTTAAAAGAAGAAATGTTCATGAAATTAAAAAAGAATCCAATAAACAAATTTGTAAAAGAAACGGTAAATATTATTAGAAGTTGTAATTTAGTTATTCCAAAAAATGAAATTTATAAATTTAATGTTTCAAATGCAATTATACCTAGGTTATATTGCCTCCCAAAGATACACAAAGAAGGTAATTTGATGAGACCGATAGTTTCGGGGATTGACTCACCAACTTATCTTTTGTCAAAATGGTTAAATAAAGTTTTTGGAAATTTTAAATTTAATATAGAATCCAGCTCAATAAAAAATACAGGAGAGCTTATAAATAAATTGAACTGACAGAAGACGAAATATTTGTATCGTTTGACGTTTGTTCATTATTCCCAAGCATACCAGTTGCTGAAACATTAATTTTGTTAAAAGAATTTTTAATTGAAAATAACATAGAGATTAATGAAGTTAACGAATATTTAAAATTTACTAAATGTTGTATGACTCAGAATTATTTTTCATTTAACAATGTATATTACCAACAAAAAGATGGTACAACTATGGGGAATAGTTTATCACCTTTCATAGCCGAACTGTTTATAAAAAATTTTGAAAAGGAATTAAGAAACAAACTCCC
>JBAIZL010000004.1:28171216-28193716 GCA_036971475.1 Prosapia bicincta | reverse complement strand
GCCGATTTCAGATTGTCAAAAATAATCGGGGTCCTAGGTAAAATCCACCCGGGAACCAGGCATTAGTTAAACCCACCAAGGAGCAGGTAGAGCCAATATGGAGCACGCTCTCGGTTAAAGCCAATCCGAGCCTAGCCACCCAGCAGCTAGGCCTTAGGTAAAGCTAACACGGAGCAAGGCCTCAGGTAAAGCCAACCTGGGTAAAGTAACCCCTGGAATCAGGCCTTAGGTAAAGCTACCACGGATTCAGGGCCTAGGTGAAGCCTCTTTGGAGTCAGCCCTAGGTCCAGGATGGATGCTATATCTATTTTAGACTCTCGACTAAGACAAATACCTCCACCAAGTCCTAGGTAAAGCCACCCGGGTGTCAGACCATAGGTAAAAGTCACTCCCGAACCCGCACTTGAGGTAACACCGCCTAGGAGCGGTTAAAGCTAACAAGGAGCATGGTCTCGGGTAAAAGCCATCCTAGGTAACCCCAGGAATCTGGCATCATGTGGGGTGGTTATCAAATGAAATTGTCAAAAAATGATCGGTTAGATCAAACGACCAACGCTCCAACTAAACGCTAATTTTAACCGACCAACAATTATACACCGAGTTCAAATAGTCAACAAGTTGAATCGACCAATCACAACGCAAGGGCCCGGTAGGCTTACGCAATACAACGCAAACGGTCGCTGTAAGACGTGAAGGCTTATATACCATGTTAAGCCAATATATATATGATAGCCCACATAATGTGTTAAACAAATACGCATGCAAGCCTACATACATACTATGCTAGGCCGACATACATGGGCCTACTATGTCTGTAAACCACAGGCCAAACCCCTTATGATCTGAGCTATTTTCACCTCCTCTATCAGGTTGATCCTGGCAACCGTATAATATGGGAGGTACTATAGGGTACATCTACCAATGCATAACCTATCAAGCCCACGTAAAGATTTAATATATTTGATGACGTATCCGCGTTCGAGCGACTCTATGCAGGTATTAGGCCCACCCTAACTAGAGTGTTCTACCCCTAAATGATATGGCTGATGCGGGGCAATCGGCTATGATTGCCAAACTCAAAACTTGTCTATGATACTAAATTAATAAACAATGCAATAAAGCCTTATCGATTGAGGGAATACGTTTGGCCTACATAGCCGGTGACCGTGTAAAGCTAGACATGTGCAAACCTGCAGAGATAACGCATTATCTTAAAACCGCAACGGCAGCCGGTGACCGCTATAGCAAGCTTAAAACCCGCACGGCTGTGTCGTTGTGAATCTAGGCGCGTCTTTATGTTTTGATTACTATATCAACTTACTATGTACTATCGGCATACCAAGGCCTACATATATAATCAGAAATCAGTGTAAATAATCAAATAGCCTCAATGGATATATCCTATAGCTGTAAATGTATCTAGATATAAAGGTATATATGGAGAAACACTAATAATGAGGCCTATCACAAAACGTGAATAAATATATGATATAAAACGATCCTAAAACGATGCTAAGCCAACATGCAAGCTATCATACATAGGCGTATATACCACGTTAAGCCTACATACATGATAGTACACATAATGTGTTAAACAAACATGCGTGTAAACCTGCATACATACTATGCCAAGCCGACTTACATGAATCCCTAAATGCGCCTACTATGTCGGTAAACCACTGGCCAAAGCCTATATGATCTGAGCCTGACACACATTTACACCTCGTCTATCAGGTAGAACATGGCAACCGAATAATACGGGAAGTACTATATGGTATAGCTAACAATGCATAACCTATCACGCCCATGACGGTCAACAAATATTACAATATAATTTTAAAAAAAGTTACGCAACCTATATACATACAATGCTAAGCCAACATTCAGGCATATATACTATGTTAAACCAGCATGCAATATACTCTAAATAGACATAAATACGCTGTTAAACCAATATGCAGGTTAACCTATATACATCCTATATTAGGCAAATATCCCCGTTACCCACATAGGCCTATATAATATGTTAAGCCAGGATGAATGATAGCTTATATAGTGTGTTAAACAAATATGCTTGTAAACCTACATAAATAATATGCTAAGCCTACATACTGTGCTAAACAGATATGCGTGTAAACCCACATAAATACTATGCTAACCAACATGGATGCTATCCTACATAGGCTTATATACTATGTTAGGCCTGCATACGTAATTACCCTATATAGTGTGTTAAATAAATATGCGTGTAAACCAAATAAATACTATGCTAAGCCAACATGCACGCTATCATACTATGTTAAGCCTAAATACATAATAGAATACATAATGTGTTAAACATATATGTGTGTAAGCCTGCATAGATATTATGCTAAGAAGACATGGGCCTATAAAGTATAACACATTATATCCAGTGCATAGTTTAGCTAATGGTTATCACACACTATCCTACAAGCTGCCCACAAATTACCACATAATACCTGATACATAGCCTGGGTAATCATTAACACATAATATGCCCCAACACATAATATCCGGTGCATAGCCTCGCTAAATAAGCATAAACTCCCCAAAATTGGCTTATCAATTATGTATGGTCTAGATATAGTCACACATGTCATTTCAAAAGTCAGATGGAAAGAAACACTAGCCAGGCTAATCATTAACACATAGTATGCCCCAACACATAATATCCGGTGCATAGCCTCGCTAATGGTTAGCACATAGTAGCCAATGCTGAGCCTGGCTATGGAATATCACATATTATCCGATGTGTAGCCTGACTAATGGGTAACACATCCAATGCATAGCTTGGCTAATGACCAACATAAAGTATCCGATGCATAGCCTAACTAGGGCTAACATATAGTATCCGATAAGTAGCTTGACTATAGCCCAACACATAATCTCCAGTGCATAGCCGGGCTAATGTTCATCATGTAGTACCCAATGCATAGCTTGAGTATGGTTTAACAAACAGTATCCAAAGCATAGCTTGACTATGATTATCACATAGCATCCGATGAGTAGGTTGATTACAAACTAACACATAATATCCGATGCATAGATTGACTACAAGTTAACACAAAATATCCGATGCCCGGGCTGACTAGGGTTTAACAAACAGTATCCGATGAGTAGATTGACTAAGGTTTATCTCATAGTACCCGTGGAGTAGGTTGATTACAAACTAACACATAATAATCATTGCATAGTCTGGCTAATGGTTATTAAATAGTACCTGTTGCATAGCTAGGCTAATGATTAACACATAGTACTCGATGCATAGCCTGACTAAGGCTAGCACATAGTATCCGAGGTATAGATTGACCAATGGTTAACACATGGTATCCAAAGCATAGCTAGGCTAGTGGATAACTAATGGTTAGTTTGACTATGGTTAACACACAGTATCCGATGCGTAGCTTAGCTAATGGATAACACACAATATAACACACAGTATCCGATGCATAGCTTGACTATAGGTTAACAAATAGTATCCGATAAGAAGCTTGAATACAAAGTAACACATAATATCCATTGCATAGCTTGGCTAATGTTCATCATATAGCACCAGATGTATAGCTTGACTATGGGCTAACACATAGCATCTGATGAGTGGTGTGATATAAGGTAACACATAGTATCTGATGCACAACTTAGGACCGAATATGACGTCATCCAGGGCGGAGAACAAGACGGCGGCTATGTTGTTACCGTGTTCAAACGGGCTATGGCCAGTGCAGGCTAGATCAAATAACCAACGTTTCAACTAAACAACTGTCTTACGCTGAGTTTAACCGACCAACATACGCGAAGTTCAAATAGGCTAAGGCTGGTGAAGGCCAGATCAACGTTTCAGCTAATCAACGTTGAAAAACTTACGCTAATCAACCAACATCTACACCGAGGTCAAATGGGTTATGGTTAGTGAAGGCACTGGCAAAAGCCTTAGGCCTTAGACATAATTATAGCTACCAACGCTTACCAAAATAGCTATGAAGAAACCGTCAAGGCCTTTATGATCTGGGGCTTTACACATATTGTCTAGGTATGTTGTATCAGCTACAACGAGTACCTCCATCAAATCTTAGGTATAGCCACCCTGGAGAAAGGCCTTAGGTAAAGCCACCCTGGACTTACGTAAAACCATCCTGAAGTCAGGTCTTAGGTAAAGCCATCTTGGAGTCATCTTTAGGTAAAGCAAGACCATAGGTAAAGCCAGTTTGGAGTGGTAAAACAGCTATCAATGCTTTCCCAATCTCAATAGTATACATCCTGTATTAAACCATTATGTGCGTTACTCTACATCCTGTGTGAAACCAATAAGCGTGTAAACCTACATTCCTCCTGAAATAAGACAATATGCGTTACCCTACATATTGTGTTAACCCATATACATCCTGTATTAGGCCAATATGCATGATACCCTACATTCCTCCTGTGATAGGCCAATATGTACGTAAAGCTACACAGCAACACATGATCTGTTAATCTAATATGCATGTAAACCTGTATTAAGTATATATGGGTGTTAACCTACATAGGCCTACACACTGTGTTAAGCCGATATACATGTAAATCTACGCACATCCTGTAATAAACCAATATGCACGTTACCTTACATTATCCTACAGATTGTGCTAAGTCAATAAACAGTGTTATTACGTTTCATTGCAGGTGTAGATCATACACACACAGAGCTCGACAAATAAATGCTTGTTTAAAACCTTTACAGTAATATTGTTAATCGCCAGCACCCGACCGCGATAGCACACTCTGGACATATCAGCATAACCGCAGCAAATGACGTCAAACAAAATGTCGGTCAAGATGGCGTCTAACAAAATGACGGACGGTCATACCGTCTGTATAGGTTTATCTGTTGCCTGTATAGGTGTGCCACCTATACTTACTTTAACACTAGTCCATCTATCACAGAAAGGAGAAATCGGCCTATTGCTGAGCATAAGGGCGGGTGTATACAAATCTGAACGAGTTCAACATGCCTCTGTCCCTGTGGTAACCCCTATCAACCTTGACGTAATCAACCCCTAACCAAGAGAACAATATAAGTACGGACAGCACAGACCCAAGTCCTCAGACAACACCATAGTAGGTGTCTACTACTGGGCAGATACTCTCACAATCGAGAAGAAAGCCTTCCCCAAGCTATCACCGTATCGTCGTAGATTACGATCATTTCGTACTTGGAAAGGAGTGTCAAATGATACTGTCAACCCCGTGCGTCTCAGCGAAGGGGGCCGGGATTCTTTTACACCGGCCAAGAAGATCAAACATTGTGCTTTACATGCGCCGGAGGACTTAAAGATTGGTCAGCGAATGATGATCCGTTACAGGAATATGCAAAGTGGTTTCCTAAATGTAAATAAATAGTGGGTATAAGTGCTAAACGGGCCCAGATGGGGGTAGACATCTGTACAACAGACGATGAAGACTACTCAGACGACGATGACGGTGTAAACAATCAGGATGGTCGTACGCTGTGCAAGATTTGATGCAGGTTGCCCTTCTACCGTGCGGACATGTGTTTGCCTGTCTGGGGTGTGCATTGAACCTTCAAGAGTGTAGCATATGCAGAGTGCGGACATCCGCTACGATAAGAGTATATCTATCGTAGCTAAGCCTAATGTAAATACTACTATGTGTTCAATAAAATGATTTTGTTTACATGTGTTGCGGCGGGCAGTATTCTCTAGGAATACATACCGCAAAAAGATAAAATTTAAAACATAAAGAGTTTAAATTTCTTTTATATAAAACAAACCGATCCACCGTAAGAAGGGTTAGAAACTTTAATTTAAGGCCGTTTGCAAGGGGAAGATGGTCAAAATCGACCTAGAGTTACCATCGACATTTCCAGAGATAAAGCGAGACGAGAAAAATCAATAACAAAGAATATTAAAACTTCATCAAAGGCACCCTTAAAGAGTTATACGGCTAGAACGAAAAAGTGGATAGAATCGATCTGTTTTATAGATTCTGCTAGCCGTTGAGCTTTTGTACAAAAGGTGATGCGCGCGCCGATCATGACGACATCGATAAGGTTTCTTATTGGTTGATAGGCTCGTGGGAACAGACTGGCATCCCGTGGGAGACAAACGTTAGCGTCGTTTTACACCCCAGCTAAACCAGGACTCTTGAAGTATACGGACGTTGTCGGGGTTAGCTCCGGTAAAACAATGAATAGTAGTTTTGTTAGCGTTAATAGTTCAAAAACTATGAGTGGCTAGGGAAAGTTCGTTTCGTTGAGATGTGACGCTGTGTTTCCGAAAATGGGGCCCTTTCGCATTTCAAGATCGCGCCGAAAGAGGTTTCCCCATAAAAGTCCATCAATAATGTGCGAGCGTCTTTAAATGTGTGTGTTGCAGCCTTACTACAAAGACAAGGCGAAGTGAACAGTGATAACCTAGCAAACAGTTTTAAAAAAGTGATACTAAATTTCAAACAAGATTAAACATAATTTAACTAACTTGGTAAACGTTTAAAAAAAAAAAATTTTTTTTTTTTTATTCTTTTCTGTGTCATAAAATGCCCAGTTAAGAACTGTGTTAAAAAAGGGCTTAAAGTTAAAAATTTTATTAGTAACTGTCTAAAATTTAAAAGAGGTGCAAAAGGCATCGAAGAATGAAGATGGGAAAGTTTCAAACAAAGGGTGAGCAAGCAGATCTACCTGAGGCGTGCCAGAAGCACAAAGGGATGGAGGCTTTCAAAGATGGCGGCGACTCGTGGGAAGTCATCCAAGTATACCTGCGTGGGAAAGATGCAACATCCAAGCCGGACCTCCCCCACCCCACTGGAGAACAAAGGGAGAGACGAAGAAGAGAGGGAGAAATGGGCAAGGCGTGCTTTGTGGTGGATTTCAGGTTAGGTCTATTTTGTCTTCCCTTTGCAAATTAGAAATTTTTAATTTGAAGAATTTTTTCTTAATGGGAGAATGTTATAAAATTTAAATAAATTTTCAAACCATTAACAGTAAACTTTGAATTTCAGAAGTAAATGCTGGTGGCTTTGTTTTAAAGAGTGGGATTTCAAAATGGCGATGCCATAAAAGCAGAAATTATGTTGCATTTCATGAAAGTAAGGGAAATAGAAATTTTAGGTTAGAACTTATGTAAAGGGTAAGGGTTTTAAATAAACAAATCAAATAAAGGGTTTTAAATTATTTAAAGAGTTAAAATCTTATGAAGGTGTAAGGAATTTAAATAAGAGATGGGTTGTAATAAAATCAAATATGATTTGCTAAAAGTAAATATCCAAGATGGCGGACTAAGGCCATTGTTTACAACAGCTGATTGGAAGGTCATGCTTTAGTTTCAAGTACTCCTATAAACGGGAGTGCTATTTCATATAATTAAATTAAACTAAATTGTTATTTTATCTAGAAGGAGTCATTATGACATTTTTCCATATGAAACAAATTGACATAAATTGTTCTCATTTAAAATAAACAAGGGTTATATCAAATTGAAGCTATTTAATTGAAATTGTTGATTTTATTTAGAAAAGGGTGAAATATATAAATGTATTAAATAAATTAAATCAAACCAAGGTTTGAGTAAAAATAAAGGGTTATGATTTTGATATGTGTAGATTTTAAATATTTTAAAAAAGTTCAACAAAAGGGTTAAGTTAAACAAGAGATTTTAAAATTGTGAGTGGGGCTAGCTAATATGTTACAATAAGTTTTTTCTTTTATGAATTATAAGTATATTTTGTTTATTTCATGATTTATATGCATGTAAAATAATATGTTGGTGATAGGGAAACTTAGAGGGAAAAATGAAATTTTTGCAAATTGGTTTAAGAATAAGTTATATAATTTAGGCAAAGGGGTTAGTATCCCGTTAGCAAAAGGTTACTCATAATTTATTAAATATCAATTTCCTTCAGAAATTGCATTGATAAATTTTAAATAAATTGTAATTAAATTTCAGTATGTATAATTTTCATGAAGAAAGGGTTAACCAAATGATAACCAAAGGGTTACATATTTTATATTAAAAGGGTTTAACTATGTTTAAATAAGTTGTAAACAAAACTCAGTATTTATAATTTTCATGCCGAAAGGGTTAATCAAATAGTAACCAAAGGGTTAAATATTTTCTAGTAAAAGGGTTAAATGAATTTAAATAAATATGTAGGTTTGGTAAAATTGAGTAAAACTTTACCTGCTAAAACAAATAGAAATTGAATTTTAAAAAGGTCATTTAAAATTGATAAAGATATAGGAAAAATTTTATCATTTACATGGCTATGTAGAGTATGGCCATAAAAAAAAGTAGTGTGTTTAGAAAGTTTAACTAATTGAACAAAATGTGAAAAGTAGGGATCTTTCGGAGTGTATTGAAGAGTAAGGCTTTACTTGAATCCAAAAGGTTAAAGCGAAAATTTGTAAATTGTAACAATTAAATTTTCAGTAAAAAGTTAAGTAAACAAAACCAAATATTGACAATTAAAATTGCAAGGTTGAGAACCTGGGATACTGAAATAAAATTAGGACAAGCAGTCAAGGGTTGTTAAAAAGTCACTTAAGGGAAAAGAGAAATTTTAATTTGAAGATAAGAACAAGAACTTCAGGTAGGAAAGGGTTATATTTTGACAAGTAAGATTGACCGTTAAGTAGAGCAAAGTTTTACGCTTTGGTATACTCCGATTGAAAGCAAACTAAAATCGTAAAATCTTAATTTAAACTTTAATGTCAAATAGAATAAGCAGAGTATGGTTTCTTAACTGTGTAAGAACCAACACAAAGGATATTTTTAAGTCAAATAAATTGCAGACTGTGCGATGTAAATTTAAATTTTAAATTTTAAAATTAAAAAATAAATATTTTTTAACTAACTTGCAAACAAACTGAGTATTCTTTTAAACAAGTTTCTTACACTCTCCTACAGCTGATATGGTCATTTCGCCGTTTAGATGTCTTTCAAAAGAACCCATCCCCCGGGATGACTTACCCGTTAAGGGTAGAATCCGCAGCAAGTTAGGTTTTTCCTTTTTTAAGTCCAGTGACTTGTTCTCTGGCAGATTTTGGCGAGCATTGCACAGCGTTCGTGGTTTTGGCTGCGAGCGGCTCGTTTCAAAATTCTTGCTCTGCAATGGGCGTTTGGTGGTCGGACTTGCGCGCGCGTGCTGGTCAACGGTAGGGTTGACGGCGCGGCGTAAGTGGTGGCCCGGTCCGTTGCAGTTAGTAAGATGGCGCCCGAACGTGTGGGACCGACGGGTAAAGTTGCGGACTTTCCCGTATAAATATTTCGGTCTCTATTAAAATAATAAAAAGACATGGCGAAATTCGACCTAGGAAGTGTAAGAAATAAATAATAAAAAGTTAAAGAAAAGAGTTAGATTGCAGTTTTAGGTTGAAACACTGGTAAATTAATTAAAAATAAGATAAGAAGATGAAATTAAGAGTTAAATAGTTTAGTACGAGAAATAGTTTTAAAAGAGTTAAGAATGTAAAGTAGGGGTAAATAGTAGTAAATAGAATGAAGGATACACTTAGACGAACGCGCGCATAGGAAAGACACGCACGACATCCAGCGACACTTTTATGTAAATTAAAGGATTTTATAGAAAGGTTTAGAATTAGGAAATAGAAAGAAGGAGAGGATATAAAAACAAAAAGGAGATAAACAGAACAGAAGCCATGGCAACACAAAAGCAGCAGGAAAGAAGTGAAATAGAAAAGCTAATGGCGATGGTAAAGAAAGAAAAAGAACAGGAAAGGTTAGAAAGACAAAAGGAGAAGGAACAAGAAATATTAGAAAGAAAACAAGAAAAAGAACAGGAAAGGTTAGAAAGACAACAGGAGAAGGAAGAGGGGAAGTTAGAAAGGGAGACAGAAAGGAAGGAGGAAGAGACGAGGAGATATAAAGAGAGAGAACAAGCCGAATTAAGATGGCAAAATGAAGAAGCGAGAAGGATAAGGGAAGCAGAGGAGAAGGAAACTAGGAGGAAAATGAAACAACAAGAGAAAGAACAGGAAAAGAAAGAGCGAGAAGAAAAAGAAAAAAGGGATAGAGAAGAAATGAAACAATTCCAAGAAAAGATGGCGGAAAAGTTTAAAAGTCATAAGGACGACATAGCCCAGCACATGGTGAGCATGGACGCAAGAGCGTCGAATTATGAGAGCAAAGTCGACCAATTACAAGTAAGGATCGAAAAGGAGGAGGAGGAGCAACTGGAGCAGGACAAGAAAATCGTGGACCTGCAAACAGGCCTGCAGAAAGTGGAAACCAGCGTTAAAAGAGTCGCGGACAAAGTAAGGAGTGCAGGAGCACAAGCGACAAGTGTTAGCTGGATAAAACCACGGGCCTGGGATTATCAGGAGCTTGCAGGAGCAAAAAGGATAGAGTATTATGGAAAAGACAATGAAGATCCGGTAGCGTTTATAAAGAGCATGGAGGAGCTCTTTGATGAAGTAGACCCCATGTTAGAAGAAGAGACCAAACTGAAGATGGTGGTCAGAAATTTAAGAGGAACGGCAGAAGCCTGGTGGAAGGCAGTTATGAATCCAGGAGACCAGTATGTATAGTTTAAGGCTAAGTTTTTAGCCAGATACTGGGGTTTTGCTGCGCAAGAGAAAATAAGGCGGCAGTTAGACACTGGGAAGTATTACGAAATGGGACCTTACAGCAAGTCTGAGTACTTTGTGGTAATGGTCAACAAAGCCAGAAATTTGGACCCACCGATACCAGAGCGTTACCTCGTGAACAAGGTGATGACGCATTTCGGAAGGGAGGTCCGGAATGCTAGCCTTGGCGTTCATAGGGAGTCAGTGGCCAGTGCCATTGATTTCCTTAACGGCGTGGAGACGGACAACGGGAGCCGGGGTATAAATGAGAGAGAGGTGCCGCCTAGGTACCAACAGAGGCCACCTCCAAATATGAGGCCTCCTCACCCAAGGAACAACACCAATGGGAACCCCAGGACAGAGAGAGAGACCAGACCACCTCCAAGACAGAACGTGGAACCAGGAAATAGGACAAGGAGTCCAAAAAACGAGGCGGGAGGGTCTCGTGCAAAATAGATGGAAACAGACAACATAGAGACAGACAATGGCAAGGAAAAGGAACCGAGACCCGGAACATAGAAATGAAAAAAATATAGGTAGTATGAAGGAGAGTAGAAAAATAGTAAAAGAAAAAGAGAGGCAAAAAGGAGTTACATCTGACAGAGGAGCGAGCAAAAACGTGCTGGAAGGAGAAGGCAAAAGGGAACAGAGTGGAAACAGGGCGATGGGTGGGGCAGAGCCCAAGGATGCTGTAGAACAGCTACCTAGTAACAGTAAAGAAGGAAAAAAGGAGGAAATTGAGAGAAAAAGTAGGCAGCAGGAAGCTGCAAAACAAGGAGGCTCAAAGAGTTCCAGTGACCTAGCCAAGATCCCGGAAGGAAACGGAAATGCAAGCAATCTCGAAGAAACTCAGAATCAGGAAAACAAAGAAAGAAGTGAAAATCCAGAACAGATAAGAGCCACAGCTCAACAGCCGTACATGGAACAAGCAAGGAAGTTAGGAGGTCTCAATATGGAGATACGAGACGACCTGCTCGAGGAGGAAGGTTTGTTGCCCCGACAATCCCAGAATTCTGAGGAATGCCCTGCACTCATAGGCGCTATCTGGCAACAGGTAGTGCGTGTTGAGATTGACACCGGCGCGGACGTGTCCGTTATACAGGGCAACCTGTATAACGAGCTGAAGCGCCAAGGGAAAGAATTCTTGGAATTGCCGGTAAGCAATACAGGCATTATTATGGCGGTAAAGACACCCCAGATAAGAGTCTGTAAGCAGGCCTTTATTCCTCTGAGTTTGGGAGGTCATGTAATAGAAAGTAGCTTCATGGTGGTGGAACGCTTACGGGCGGAAATTGTCATGGGTTGCGATCTGTTACATCGACTAAAAGCCCGTATCAACATGGAGCGACACTTCATGACTTTCGAGGTCGAAGGAGAGATTGCTAGTCTCGACTTCATAAGACCTAAACAAGACCATCCAAACACATCAGTTGCTAACTTGGAAGCTCAAGAAGGAGAAGATGTAAGATCTAAACAAGACCATCCAGGAGAGCTCTAAGAGAATAGTAGGAGAGCAAAAATCGACAAGGTGGGATGGATTGGTACAAGCGAAGAAGTGGGGCTTGTACTGGCGCCAGCCGAACACCAGGCTGACGTCGTTACCCCTATCGAGAACCCGGAGTGGCCGAGTCTCGGGGGGGGATTGGGACATGGATCCCAATCTGAGGGAAATGTTGGAGCAGACGTGGCTAAAGAGAAACCAGAAACAGAATTAACACAGAGAGGTAGTGAACAAGAGAAAAAGGGAAAACCAGAAGGCCAGGAGGCAAAAGAAACAGAGCGAAGAGAAAGCAAGAAGGGAGCAGCAACTTCAAGCCAAAGAAGAGGAGCCGATGGCAAAGCAAACAGAAATGTGCCGGAAGGGAGGAGCAAAGAAGGTCATACACGTGGAACTAGGGCGGAAAAAAGGGCAGAGCCCAAGAAAGCCGAAAGTAGGCACAAAAAGCATAAAGGACAAGAGGAAGAAATAGGAGGAAAAGTACAAAGAGGACAAGGAGGCCCAGAAGGTTCCTACGACCATGCGGAAATCCCGGAAGGAAACAAGGATGCGAGCGAGCCAGAGAACAAGAAAGACAAGCGAAATAGGAAGGAAAAAGGAAGAGAAAAGAAAAGTCAGGACAAGGCCAAAAGAAGTAGACCCAGATACAGGATGAGGAGGAGATTAGGAGTAGTAAATTGGAAGAGCAGAATAAAGAGAAAGAAAAATAAAAAGTATAAAGACGACCAAACACTGAAACCACGTCGAGAATATAATATAAGAAACCTAAGTACAGTACAGCAGCAGGACGAAAATAAATCGATTCTCACGAAGACTCAGGGGGAAAGGCTGAAAAAATTAATAGAGGAATACAAAGAGGTATTCAGCGAGAATCCAGGAAGGTCTAATAAGTATAAACATAAATTGAAAATATATGAAGACAAACCGTTCATAAAGAGGAGTTATCCGATCCCTATAAACTATAGGAAACAGGTCCAACAGGAAATCGACGTTATGCTGGCCAACGACATCATCGAGAGGTCAAGAACGCCATACATCAACCCGATGGTAATGGTCCTCAAGCCAGACAAATCCATCAGACTATGCCTTGATGCTAGGAGACTAAATGACATCACTGTACCAGATTACGAAAGCGCACCAGCGATTGACGAGATTCTAAGGAAAGGAAGATGTAAGAGGTATATCTCCAAGATTGATCTCACGTCTAGTTTTTGGCAAATACCTCTTACACATGACTCCAAGAAGTATACGGGGTTCCTCTTCAACAACAAGGTGTACAACTTCAAGGTAGTGCCTTTCGGACTACAGAACTCCTTAGCGGCATTGGTTAGGACGGTGGATTTGACGCTGGGACAAGAATTAGAGGAAAACATTCTAGCATACGTCGACGACCTGCTATGCTTGTCTGAGACGTTAGAGGAACACCTCGAACATTTACGAACGATCTTCACCAAATTCAGGGAAGGAAACTTGACAATTAATCCAAGAAAAACATTTTTCTGTCAGGAGGAGGTGAAATTCCTAGGATACATCTTTACTCAGGAAGGGGTACGAACAGACCCAGAAAAGCTACAGGCCATACACGACTTTTTTGTAATAAAAAGCAATTACAATCGTTTCTAGGATTTGTGAATTACTATGCTCGTTTTACGAGCAAGTATTCACAGGAAACCTCACCTCTTTTGAAGCTCCTGCGCAAGCAACAACCCTGGATTTGGAACTCAGACATGCAGGCGGCTTTTGATCGTGTCAAAGGGTTGTTTCTCGATGCAGTAACGATTACACACCCAAGAGCAGGGCAGGATGTCTTCCTACAAACGGATGCCAGCCACATAGCGATAGCAAGTCAACTCTATCAAAAGGACGATAACGGGGATTTGGCGGTTATTGGATTCGCTAGTAGGACCCTCAAGAAAGCAGAATTGTCATACAGCGTGTGCGAGAAAGAACTGCTGGCCATTGTGCACGGCCTCAAGAAATTTAGGTCACTTATATTAGGAGCGCCGTTGCACCTCATCACCGATAACAAGGCATTGCAATTTTTAAACACCTGCAACTTCACCAACTCTCGCATCACCAGATGGACACTAGCGATCCAAGAATACCAACCCTCCGTTATTCACTGCCCTGGCAAGGAGAACATACCTTGCGATACGGTCAGCCGCATGTACCAGGCACAAAGCGGGATCGGAAAACTAAAGAACGAGCAGGCAGTTATCAGGCTAAACGAATTGAAAAGCGAGAGACCCTTAAGACAAATAATCCTATCATTGAAAGAAGGACAAAGGGAACAAATAGATTTAAATAATATAAAAGAAAATATACAAAGGTACCCGAGATACGAGGTAATAGAAGGATATTTGTGCTTTAAAGTGAGAGGAAAAAATAAAATAGTGATTCCAGAAAGGAACATTGAGCCACTCATAAACGAAGTACACCAGGTGTACTTGCACATTGGGAGAAATAAATTGGCAAAAATGCTAGGTCGGAGCTTCTATATAAAGAATATGTACCAAAGGGTGATGGAAGTGATAAGGAGATGCAAAATATGTCAATACGCCAAGCATACTAACAGGTATTCACAAGCATTAACAAGACCAATCCTTACACAACAACCAGGGGAAATGGTTGCCGTAGACTTCTTAGGGCCCCTACCCAGGAGTATAGGAGGGGCGAGACACGTACTAGTGATCCTTGACGTGTTCTCAAAGTTCCTAAAATTATACGCTGTGAAAAGCCCGAACTCCAAAACCTCCATTGATCGCATGACTGAGTATTTTAATACAGTGGGAAAACCGATTAAAATTCTTACCGATTTCGGCGCGGCATTTACCTCCAAACAGTGGAAAGAATGGATCGAGGCAGTAGGAGTGCGACACATTCTTATCCCTGTTCGGCATCCCCAGGTAAATTTAGCCGAGCGTATAAATCGAGATTTGGGAAGAATTTTACGGACATACTGTAGTAATGCACAATCCTCATGGCAAAAATACTTGCAATACATAGAAAAAAATCATAACCAAATGCCACACGAGATCACAGGCTACACGCCGGCAATGGTCCACTGGGGAGTGGAAACAAACTATGTATGGGAAGGATATATCCCTGAGGATTGTAGGAATGCGGTAGTGGAGACTAGGAGGGAGATGCTTCAGAAAGTATTTCAGCGAATTAGGACTAAGGGAGACTACAGAGCGGCAAGGACAAATAGAACCTGTAAGGAGACGCACTTCCAAGTCAACGACCTAGTGTTAATCACGAGGCATAACCGCTCCAATGTGCAAAGAAAAGAAACAGAAAAGTTACTATTGATTTACGAAGGCCCTTTTAAAGTAACCAGGAAACTAGGGCGTAAGACCTATGAAGTGGCCAATATTATGACAAATAAAGTAAGGGGGAGGTACGATGTTAAAGATATAAAATTGTACGTAGACTAATAATAAACAAAGAAGCCTGATAGCTGACCTGACTTCAAGACAAAAAAAATGTATGTTGCCTTAGTGCAACAAATATTGATCCGAAGTTGTGTATAGTAGGAGCACTGACCCAGGCAAAAAAGATAAGGAAATAGCTTTAGTACACAAGGTCACAGCTGTGTGGAGTTACCGACTAATGCGTAAGCAAGTTACGCAAGACGCCAGCTGATAAAAGGGACAGCGCCCGAGAGTGAGAGGGGAATACCCGAACATCGTTCCTCACTTAAGATAAGGAGCGTAAGTAAATAACTGCAGGTATAGATTGTAAGAAGTTGGTTAGATATTTTGGATTGTAGTTATGGGAAATGTAAAATGTTTATATGTGTGTAAAGAAAAAATAAAATTAAGCCACTAAAGAGGGAATAAATGTAGGGCGAAGTAAGAAAAGGAAAATTTAAGATGAAAAATTTTTAAATTTTTAAACTTTCAAAGTAATGAAGCAAAGAGAAAACAAAATCAGATATATTGTGTAAAGCCTGAGAGTGAAAAGTGAGAGGTGTGAGATTTATACAAATGCATAAACTTATGGTTGTACTTATTAATATTGTATAAGTGTTTAAAAGTGTTTCAGTGATACGAGATAGAAGAGGACCAAGGACAAGTAGATAGATAAGTAAGATAGTTAAGAATTAGCTAGCACCCACAAATAAGCTAAGAAAACAAATAAATCTCGAAAAATAAATTTTTTTTGTATAAGTAAATTTTTTTTTTGGAGATACTTTAAAAAAATTTTTTTTCCTCAATTTTAAAGGGGATCTTGCGGCGGGCAGTATTCTCTAGGAATACATACCGCAAAAAGATAAAATTTAAAACATAAAGAGTTTAAATTTCTTTTATATAAAACAAACCGAGCCACCGTAAGAAGGGTTAGAAACTTTAATTTAAGGACGTTTGCAAGGGGAAGATGGTCAAAATCGACCTAGAGTTACCATCGACATTTCCAGAGATAAAGCGAGACGAGAGAAATCAATAACAAAGAATAATAAAACTTCATCAAAGGCACCCTTAAAGAGTTATACGGCTAGAACGAAAAAGTGGATAGAATCGATCTGTTTTATAGATTCTGCTAGCCGTTGAGCTTTTGTACAAAAGGTGATGCGCGCGCCGATCATGACGACATCGATAAGGTTTCTTATTGGTTGATAGGCTCGTGGGAACAGACTGGCATCCCGTGGGAGACAAAAGTTAGCGTCGTTTTACACCCCAGCTAAACCAGGACTCTTGAAGTATACGGACGTTGTCGGGGTTAGCTCCGGTAAAACAATGAATAGTAGTTTTGTTAGCGTTAATAGTTCAAAAACTATGAGTGGCTAGGGAAAGTTCGTTTCGTTGAGATGTGACGCTGTGTTTCCGAAAATGGGGCCCTTTCGCATTTCAAGATCGCGCCGAAAGAGGTTTCCCCATAAAAGTCCATCAATAATGTGCGAGCGTCTTTAAATGTGTGTGTTGCAGCCTTACTACAAAGACAAGGCGAAGTGAACAGTGATAACCTAGCAAACAGTTTTAAAAAAGTGATACTAAATTTCAAACAAGATTAAACATAATTTAACTAACTTGGTAAACGTTTAAAAAAAAAAAAATTTTTTTTTTTTATTCTTTTCTGTGTCATAAAATGCCCAGTTAAGAACTGTGTTAAAAAAGGGCTTAAAGTTAAAAATTTTATTAGTAACTGTCTAAAATTTAAAAGAGGTGCAAAAGGCATCGAAGAATGAAGATGGGAAAGTTTCAAACAAAGGGTGAGCAAGCAGATCTACCTGAGGCGTGCCAGAAGCACAAAGGGATGGAGGCTTTCAAAGATGGCGGCGACTCGTGGGAAGTCATCCAAGTATACCTGCGTGGGAAAGATGCAACATCCAAGCCGGACCTCCCCCACCCCACTGGAGAACAAAGGGAGAGACGAAGAAGAGAGGGAGAAATGGGCAAGGCGTGCTTTGTGGTGGATTTCAGGTTAGGTCTATTTTGTCTTCCCTTTGCAAATTAGAAATTTTTAATTTGAAGAATTTTTTCTTAATGGGAGAATGTTATAAAATTTAAATAAATTTTCAAACCATTAACAGTAAACTTTGAATTTCAGAAGTAAATGCTGGTGGCTTTGTTTTAAAGAGTGGGATTTCAAAATGGCGATGCCATAAAAGCAGAAATTATGTTGCATTTCATGAAAGTAAGGGAAATAGAAATTTTAGGTTAGAACTTATGTAAAGGGTAAGGGTTTTAAATAAACAAATCAAATAAAGGGTTTTAAATTATTTAAAGAGTTAAAATCTTATGAAGGTGTAAGGAATTTAAATAAGAGATGGGTTGTAATAAAATCAAATATGATTTGCTAAAAGTAAATATCCAAGATGGCGGACTAAGGCCATTGTTTACAACAGCTGATTGGAAGGTCATGCTTTAGTTTCAAGTACTCCTATAAACGGGAGTGCTATTTCATATAATTAAATTAAACTAAATTGTTATTTTATCTAGAAGGAGTCATTATGACATTTTTCCATATGAAACAAATTGACATAAATTGTTCTCATTTAAAATAAACAAGGGTTATATCAAATTGAAGCTATTTAATTGAAATTGTTGATTTTATTTAGAAAAGGGTGAAATATATAAATGTATTAAATAAATTAAATCAAACCAAGGTTTGAGTAAAAATAAAGGGTTATGATTTTGATATGTGTAGATTTTAAATATTTTAAAAAAGTTCAACAAAAGGGTTAAGTTAAACAAGAGATTTTAAAATTGTGAGTGGGGCTAGCTAATATGTTACAATAAGTTTTTTCTTTTATGAATTATAAGTATATTTTGTTTATTTCATGATTTATATGCATGTAAAATAATATGTTGGTGATAGGGAAACTTAGAGGGAAAAATGAAATTTTTGCAAATTGGTTTAAGAATAAGTTATATAATTTAGGCAAAGGGGTTAGTATCCCGTTAGCAAAAGGTTACTCATAATTTATTAAATATCAATTTCCTTCAGAAATTGCATTGATAAATTTTAAATAAATTGTAATTAAATTTCAGTATGTATAATTTTCATGAAGAAAGGGTTAACCAAATGATAACCAAAGGGTTACATATTTTATATTAAAAGGGTTTAACTATGTTTAAATAAGTTGTAAACAAAACTCAGTATTTATAATTTTCATGCCGAAAGGGTTAATCAAATAGTAACCAAAGGGTTAAATATTTTCTAGTAAAAGGGTTAAATGAATTTAAATAAATATGTAGGTTTGGTAAAATTGAGTAAAACTTTACCTGCTAAAACAAATAGAAATTGAATTTTAAAAAGGTCATTTAAAATTGATAAAGATATAGGAAAAATTTTATCATTTACATGGCTATGTAGAGTATGGCCATAAAAAAAGTAGTGTGTTTAGAAATTTTAACTAATTGAACAAAATGTGAAAAGTAGGGATCTTTCGGAGTGTATTGAAGAGTAAGGCTTTACTTGAATCCAAAAGGTTAAAGCGAAAATTTGTAAATTGTAACAATTAAATTTTCAGTAAAAAGTTAAGTAAACAAAACCAAATATTGACAATTAAAATTGCAAGGTTGAGAACCTGGGATACTGAAATAAAATTAGGACAAGCAGTCAAGGGTTGTTAAAAAGTCACTTAAGGGAAAAGAGAAATTTTAATTTGAAGATAAGAACAAGAACTTCAGGTAGGAAAGGGTTATATTTTGACAAGTAAGATTGACCGTTAAGTAGAGCAAAGTTTTACGCTTTGGTATACTCCGATTGAAAGCAAACTAAAATCGTAAAATCTTAATTTAAACTTTAATGTCAAATAGAATAAGCAGAGTATGGTTTCTTAACTGTGTAAGAACCAACACAAAGGATATTTTTAAGTCAAATAAATTGCAGACTGTGCGATGTAAATTTAAATTTTAAATTTTAAAATTAAAAAATAAATATTTTTTAACTAACTTGCAAACAAACTGAGTATTCTTTTAAACAAGTTTCTTACACTCTCCTACAGCTGATATGGTCATTTCGCCGTTTAGATGTCTTTCAAAAGAACCCATCCCCCGGGATGACTTACCCGTTAAGGGTAGAATCCGCAGCAAGTTAGGTTTTTTCTTTTTTAAGTCCAGTGACTTGTTCTCTGGCAGATTTTGGCGAGCATTGCACAGCGTTTGTGGTTTTGGCTGCGAGCGGCTCGTTTCAGTGTTAGTACTTATTGTCGGAGAAAAAACGAAACACCTTTAATAAAACAAACAATATAGGTAGGTCAACATGGGATAAGGTAATAAGTACTAGTGTCTTGATAATAGAGACGTATATTTACATTAATAATATGATGTAAACAATAAACAAAATTAAACATACAATGTTAAATCTAATTACAAGTGCTCGGCTATCGCTTTATACACATTACCGTTACAATCAGCTTGACAGGTCGCAACCCGCATGAGACACATTACTAGATATCTAGGTAATTAATATATCAACTCAGCCTCTAGACAAGTTTAACACTAGCTCTTAAAATTAGACATTTCTTCTGTAAACTGTAAAAATTCCAATTATCTGGCGTAATGTAGGCTAAATATAACTTCGCAAAAACATGTAAACTCATCTCCTAGGTCTAATGCTAAATCTAGTGTGGTATTTCTAACAAAAATATAAACTGTCGTTAGAGTGTATTAAAATCTGATTAGGGCAAAACACAGGCCTTTCTCCAAGGTGGCTTTACCTAAGGCCTTTCTCCAGGGTGGCTATACCTAACATTTGATGGAGGTATTTTTAGTATGTTGTAGCTGATACAACATACCTAGACAATATGTGTATAGCCCCAGATCATAAAGGCCTTGACGGTTTCTACATAGCTATTTTGGTAAGCGTCGGTAGCTATAATTATGTCTAAGGCCTAAGGCTTTTGCCAGTGCCTTCACTAACCATAACCCATTTGACCTCGGTGTAGATGTTGGTTGATTAGCGTAAGTTTTTCAACGTTGATTAGCTGAAACGTTGATCTGGCCTTCACCAGCCTTAGCCTATTTGAACTTCGCGTATGTTGGTCAGTTAAACTCAGCGTAAGACAGTTGTTTAGTTGAAACGTTGGTTATTTGATCTAGCCTGCACTGGCCATAGCCCGTTTGAACACGGTATCAACATAGCCGCCGTCTTGTTCTCCGCCCTGGATGACGTCATATTCGGTCCTAAGTTGTGCATCGGATACTATGTGTTACCTTATATCACACCACTCATCAGATGCTATGTGTTAGCCCATAGTCAAGCTATACATCGGGTGCTATATGATGAACATTAGCCAAGCTATGCAATGGATATTATGTGTTACTTTGTATTCAAGCTTCTCATCGGATACTATTTGTTAACCTATAGTCAAGCTATGCATCGGATACTGTGTGTTACCCTTAGTCAAGCCATTCATCGGATACTATGTGATACGCATTAGCCTAGCTATGCAACAGGTACTGTGTGTTATCCATTAGCTAAGCTACGCATCGGATACTGTGTGTTAACCATAGTCAAACTAACCATTAGTTATCCACTAGCCTAGTTATGCTTTGGATACCATGTGTTAACCATTGGTCAATCTATACCTCGGATACTATGTGCTAGCCCTAGTCAGGCTATGCATCGAGTACTATGTGTTAATCATTAGCCTAGCTATGCAACAGGTACTATTTAATAACCATTAGCCAGACTATGCAATGATTATTATGTGTTAGTTTGTAATCAACCTACTCCACGGGTACTATGAGATAAACCTTAGTCAATCTACTCATCGGATACTGTTTGTTAAACCCTAGTCAGCCCGGGCATCGGATATTTTGTGTTAACTTGTAGTCAATCTATGCATCGGATATTATGTGTTAGTTTGTAATCAACCTACTCATCGGATGCTATGTGATAATCATAGTCAAGCTATGCTTTGGATACTGTTTGTTAAACCATACTCAAGCTATGCATTGGGTACTACATGATGAACATTAGCCCGGCTATGCACTGGAGATTATGTGTTGGGCTATAGTCAAGCTACTTATCGGATACTATATGTTAGCCCTAGTTAGGCTATGCATCGGATACTTTATGTTGGTCATTAGCCAAGCTATGCATTGGATGTGTTACCCATTAGTCAGGCTACACATCGGATAATATGTGATATTCCATAGCCAGGCTCAGCATTGGCTACTATGTGCTAACCATTAGCGAGGCTATGCACCGGATATTATGTGTTGGGGCATACTATGTGTTAATGATTAGCCTGGCTAGTGTTTCTTTCCATCTGACTTTTGAAATGACATGTGTGACTATATCTAGACCATACATAATTGATAAGCCAATTTTGGGGAGTTTATGCTTATTTAGCGAGGCTATGCACCGGATATTATGTGTTGGGGCATATTATGTGTTAATGATTACCCAGGCTATGTATCAGGTATTATGTGGTAATTTGTGGGCAGCTTGTAGGATAGTGTGTGATAACCATTAGCTAAACTATGCACTGGATATAATGTGTTATACTTTATAGGCCCATGTCTTCTTAGCATAATATCTATGCAGGCTTACACACATATATGTTTAACACATTATGTATTCTATTATGTATTTAGGCTTAACATAGTATGATAGCGTGCATGTTGGCTTAGCATAGTATTTATTTGGTTTACACGCATATTTATTTAACACACTATATAGGGTAATTACGTATGCAGGCCTAACATAGTATATAAGCCTATGTAGGATAGCATCCATGTTGGTTAGCATAGTATTTATGTGGGTTTACACGCATATCTGTTTAGCACAGTATGTAGGCTTAGCATATTATTTATGTAGGTTTACAAGCATATTTGTTTAACACACTATATAAGCTATCATTCATCCTGGCTTAACATATTATATAGGCCTATGTGGGTAACGGGGATATTTGCCTAATATAGGATGTATATAGGTTAACCTGCATATT
>JBAIZL010000004.1:28023716-28166216 GCA_036971475.1 Prosapia bicincta | reverse complement strand
CCGCCGGGTAGAAGTCTAGATAGCGCTAGTATTGACATGAAGTCCCACAAGGTGTTTCCGAGACGGCCGCCTATATCTGCGGTGACAACAGGTCCTAACGGGCACTTCGGGTTGTCCTTTTCGTACTCATTGGTCACATACTCAGGCAGCACAACTGATGTAAAGAATAAGAACAAAACAAGTACAATACCGTTCGCCATACTTGTCACTCACGGATTAGAATGCGAAATTACTTTTCCTAAATATTAATTTTTATACTTTTGATACTGAACTATTTACCATTTTATGCAAACATAATAAATTAAAGATAAAACTGTGTCTTGGTTACAGATGTGACAAATTAACTATTTGTGAAGTAAATGCGATGTAAATGTGAAGTTGGATATGTGAGATACCAGGGCAGTTACATATTTGAGATACCAGGGCAGATACATATTTGAGATACCAGGGCAGTGAGATATTTGAGATACCGGGGTAGTTAGATATTTGAGATACCAGAGTAGTTAGATATTTTAGATACCACGTTAATTAGATATTTGAGATACTAGGGTAGTTGAATACTGTATTTGAGATACCAGGATAGCTAGATATTTGAGATACCAGGGCAGTTACATATTTGAGATGCCATGGTAGTTGGATATCCAGGGCAGTTAGATATTTGAGATAGCAGGGTAGTTAGATATTTGAGATACCACGTTAGTTACATATTTGAAATGCCTGGGTAGTTGGACATTTGTGATGCCTGGGTAGGTGTATATTTGAGATGCCAGGGGAGTTACATATTTGAGATACCAGGGCAGTTACACATTTGAGATGCCAAGGTAATTAGATATTAGAGATACCAGGGCGGTTACTAATTTGAGACTTCAGGGCAGTTACATATTTGAGATGGCAGGGTAGTTGGATATTTGAGATGCCAGGGTAGTTAGATATTTAAGATACCAGGATATTTGGATATTTGAGATACCAGGGTGGTTACATATTTGAGATACAAGGGCAGTTACATATTTGGATGCCTGGGTAGTTGGACATTTGAGATGCCAGGATAGTTGGATATTTGAGTTACCAGAGTAGTTGGATATTTGAGATACCAGGGTAATTAGATATTTGAGATACCAGGGTAGTTGAAAAATGTATTTGAGATACCAGGATAGTTAGATATTTCAGATACCAGGACAGTTAGATATTTGAGATACCAGGGTAGTTAGATATTTGAGATTCCAGGGGAGTTACATATTTGAGATGCCAGGTTAGTTGAATATTTGAGATACCAGGGCAGTGAAATATTTGAGATGCCAGGGTAGTTTTATATTTGGGATACCAGGGTAGTTACATATTTGAGATACCAGGGCAGTTACATATTTGAGATACCAGGGCAGTTACATATTTGAGATACCGGGGCAGTTAGATATGTGAGATACCAGAGCAGTTAGATATTTGAGTTACCAGGGCAGTTAGATATTTGGGATGCCAGCGTAGTCTGATATTTGAGATACCAGGGTAGTTAGATATTTGAGATACCAGGGTAATTAGATATTTGAGATACCATGGTAGTTCAATATTTGAGATACCAGGGTAATAAGATATTTGAGATACTAGGGTAATTAGATATTTGAGATACCAGGGCAGTTAGATATTTGAGATACCAGGGCAGTTAGATATTTGAGATACCAGGGTAATTAGATATTTGAGATACCAGGGCAGTTAGATATTTGAGATACCAGGGCAGTTAGATATTTGAGATACCAGGTTAGTTAAATAATAGATATACTAGGGTAATTAGATATTTGAGATACCGGGGCAGTTAGAGATTTGAGATACCAGAGCAGTTAGATATTTGAGTTACCAAGGCAGTTAGATATTTGGGATGCCAGCCTAGTCTGATATTTGAGATACCAGGGTACTTAGATATTTGAGATACCTGGGTAATTAGATATTTGAGATACCATGGTAGTTAAATATTTGAGATACCAGGGTAATAAGATATTTGAGATACCACGTTAATTAGATATTTGAGATACTAGGGTAGTTGAATACTGTATTTGAGATACCAGGATAGCTGGATATTTGAGATACCAGGGCAGTTACATATTTGAGATGCCAGGGTAGTTGGATATCCAGGGCAGTTAGATATTTGAGATACCACGTCAGTTACATATTTGAAATGCCTGGGTAGTTGGACATTTGTGATGCCTGGGTAGGTGTATATTTGAGATGCCAGGGGAGTTACATATATTTGAGATGCCAGGGTAGTTGGATATTTGAGATACCAGGGCAGTTAGATACTTGAGATACCAGCGTAGTTAGATATTTGAGATACCAAGGCAGTTACATATTTGAGATACCAGGGCAGTTACATATTTGAGATACCAGGGCAGTTACACATTTGAGATGCCAAGGTAATTAGATATTAGAGATACCAGGGCGGTTACATATTTGAGACTTCAGGGCAGTTACATATTTGAGATGGCAGGGTAGTTGGATATTTGAGATGCCAGGGTAGTTAGATATTTAAGATACCAGGATATTTGGATATTTGAGATACCAGGGTGGTTACATATTTGAGATACAAGGGCAGTTACATATTTGGATGCCTGGGTAGTTGGACATTTGAGATGCCAGGATAGTTGGATATTTGAGTTACCAGAGTAGTTGGATATTTGAGATACCAGGGTAATTAGATATTTGAGATACCAGGGTAGTTGAAAAATGTATTTGAGATACCAGGATAGTTAGATATTTCAGATACCAGGACAGTTAGATATTTGAGATACCAGGGTAGTTAGATATTTGAGATTCCAGGGGAGTTACATATTTGAGATGCCAGGTTAGTTGAATATTTGAGATACCAGGGCAGTGAAATATTTGAGATGCCAGGGTAGTTTTATATTTGGGATACCAGGGTAGTTACATATTTGAGATACCAGGGCAGTTACATATTTGAGATACCAGGGCAGTTACATATTTGAGATACCGGGGCAGTTAGATATGTGAGATACCAGAGCAGTTAGATATTTGAGTTACCAGGGCAGTTAGATATTTGGGATGCCAGCGTAGTCTGATATTTGAGATACCAGGGTAGTTAGATATTTGAGATACCAGGGTAATTAGATATTTGAGATACCATGGTAGTTCAATATTTGAGATACCAGGGTAATAAGATATTTGAGATACTAGGGTAATTAGATATTTGAGATACCAGGGCAGTTAGATATTTGAGATACCAGGGCAGTTAGATATTTGAGATACCAGGGTAATTAGATATTTGAGATACCAGGGCAGTTAGATATTTGAGATACCAGGGCAGTTAGATATTTGAGATACCAGGTTAGTTAAATAATAGATATACTAGGGTAATTAGATATTTGAGATACCGGGGCAGTTAGAGATTTGAGATACCAGAGCAGTTAGATATTTGAGTTACCAAGGCAGTTAGATATTTGGGATGCCAGCCTAGTCTGATATTTGAGATACCAGGGTACTTAGATATTTGAGATACCTGGGTAATTAGATATTTGAGATACCATGGTAGTTAAATATTTGAGATACCAGGGTAATAAGATATTTGAGATACCACGTTAATTAGATATTTGAGATACTAGGGTAGTTGAATACTGTATTTGAGATACCAGGATAGCTGGATATTTGAGATACCAGGGCAGTTACATATTTGAGATGCCAGGGTAGTTGGATATCCAGGGCAGTTAGATATTTGAGATACCACGTCAGTTACATATTTGAAATGCCTGGGTAGTTGGACATTTGTGATGCCTGGGTAGGTGTATATTTGAGATGCCAGGGGAGTTACATATATTTGAGATGCCAGGGTAGTTGGATATTTGAGATACCAGGGCAGTTAGATACTTGAGATACCAGCGTAGTTAGATATTTGAGATACCAAGGCAGTTACATATTTGAGATACCAGGGCAGTTACATATTTGAGATACCAGGGCAGTTACACATTTGAGATGCCAAGGTAATTAGATATTAGAGATACCAGGGCGGTTACATATTTGAGACTTCAGGGCAGTTACATATTTGAGATGGCAGGGTAGTTGGATATTTGAGATGCCAGGGTAGTTAGATATTTAAGATACCAGGATATTTGGATATTTGAGATACCAGGGTGGTTACATATTTGAGATACAAGGGCAGTTACATATTTGGATGCCTGGGTAGTTGGACATTTGAGATGCCAGGATAGTTGGATATTTGAGTTACCAGAGTAGTTGGATATTTGAGATACCAGGGTAATTAGATATTTAAGATACCAGGGTAGTTGTAAAATGTATTTGAGATACCAGGATAGTTAGATATTTCAGATACCAGGACAGTTAGATATTTGAGATACCAGGGTAGTTAGATATTTGAGATTCCAGGGGAGTTACATATTTGAGATGCCAGGTTAGTTGAATATTTGAGATACCAGGGCAGTGAAATATTTGAGATGCCAGGGTAGTTTTATATTTGGGATACCAGGGTAGTTACATATTTGAGATACCAGGGCAGTTACATATTTGAGATACCAGGGCAGTTACATATTTGAGATACCGGGGCAGTTAGATATGTGAGATACCAGAGCAGTTAGATATTTGAGTTACCAGGGCAGTTAGATATTTGGGATGACAGCGTAGTCTGATATTTGATATACCAGGGTAGTTAGATATTTGAGATACCAGGGTAATTAGATATTTGAGATACCATGGTAGTTCAATATTTGAGATACCAGGGTAATAAGATATTTGAGATACCAGGGTAATTAGATATTTGAGATACCAGGGCAGTTAGATATTTGAGATACCAGGGCAGTTAGATATTTGAGATACCAGGGTAATTAGATATTTGAGATACCAGGGCAGTTAGATATTTGAGATACCAGGGCAGTTAGATATTTGAGATACCAGGGTAGTTAGATATTTGAGATAGGTTAACGCCAGAGAACCCTATGAATTGTGTAGGGCAATATTAGCGATTATGTTAAATTTCGTTATCTCTTTCCACCATATTTTCTATAAACTATTGAAGTGGTTTAATAAAACAACAATTGAATAAAATATCTTCAATTAACAATAAAACAAAAAAAATTAGCCTACTTGCATTCGAAAATAATTCGACACTCAGAGCTATGGTTGTTAAACGTCATAACCTGTAATAAAAAATAAATTACTGTAGGTAAATAATTATCTGCTATAGCTTGAAGTTTGAATGAAACATAATAAATGAATGATTAAGTCTTTAATGTACATTGGATGCCTGTTAGAGAACTTAAGGTCTGTTTGTCTGATTATTTACTCTGCATATTTAACCTCTTCACGGTTTACACTCCGTCTAATTACTTGTCTAATAAATTTCATCAAATTGCCAAATATCTTATGACTTATTTTCGTCTGATTATATAATTTGACACATTATATATGATACCTTATGTACCAAGTAGTCTAGCCAAAAAGTAAATATTTGAAGAATTAAATATTTGATTTGAAATTATTTCATATTCCAGACAAGCGTTAATTGTTTAAAATTTTGTGGAACTGTCTACAACTGACGTTGCTGATTAGTCCTACTCTGAGTAGATTGTTTTTTTTCGCAACTGAAAGTTAAACGTAAAATAAAGGATCAAAATAAACATTTATATTCCTACTAACAGTTAATACTGCTACAAAAGAGTCAGACTATGAAAAAATAAAAACTGAATTAAAAGAAATATTCAACCATTATTACTGTCTGACATAAATACTATAGCCTACGTTTTAGAAAAGCTCGTTGCTGCATCATTGTTGGTAAAATTTTGAAAATATTAAGCAGCTGGAATGTATTTGAGTAAATCTAATTATAGTAAATTACGGTACCATTAGTTCGTAGATCCGTCTTCATAAAACATCATTTCTAAGTCTTTATACTAAATATCGGCTTTTAGAGCCGGGTTGATATTACGGTGGTAAGTTATACGGCTCACTAAACTGTAACTTTTTTTAATTTTTTTTGGTAGGTTTAATTCTTATGAAATAAAGCTACCAAAAATAATTTACAGTTACATAAAATGCGCAAATCTGCTAGTTTTTTTTCATTATAAAATACGAGTTGCACATAATATGCGCAACTCTGCTAAAAAGGCTAAAATTCTGCTAAAACCTTGCTGATATTAAATCTGCTTAATTTGGGATGTAAATTTGTGTGTTGGCTAAAAGAAAACTAAATATGGCTGAGAATAACTTGTATAATTCAGTATATTAAATAAGATAAAATTTTGTATTCAATAATAATTTAACAGTGGAAGTTGTTTTAAAATATTAGTTGAACGCAATAGAATCTGGCTTGCAGGAAGTGCTTGTGTAAACAGAGGGGATTTTTTATGTACAAAGCAGTTTTTCTTTGTAAAGTAAAGTCAGTTATTTCTATCCAGGGAATGTCTTATTTGCTGTGGGGTGAATCATAGTTGCCGTAGTATAAAGTTAGATTTTTTTTGTAAGTTTGTGCATGGCTTAAAAGCCGGATGTCGGTCATAGTGTTTACACAAGCGTTATTCAAGCGTGTTTACACTGCTGCATAGTCCAAATGTCAGTCAAGTTAGAATTGATTGCGGGTTTTTATAAATTTGTACCCAGCCTGAAGTACAATGTTTAAATAAAGTGTGTGTTCAAAACGTATCGAGTTTGCTTTGCTTTCTATGCTATGAACATTCCGTTTGTTTTCTGAACCCCTGAAGTAAATAAATTTATCAGACGATAATATAGGCTATCAAACTTGTATGAATTGTAGAATCAAAATGATTTAAAGTTAAAATAATTTTAAAGTAAATGTAAAACTGTCTGATAAACAATTTATTTAAAAGTAATAGGCCTAACGAATTATAATAATAAAAAGAGAAATTTTGTAAATGGATTTAAAACAATGTTTAATAAAATTAAATATATGTATAAGTTGTATAAGGTTACAAGCAAATGTATAACTTAAAAAATAGTTAAATTTTAGAAAAGTTAATCATGGAGAAAAATTCGAGCCTTTGTTAATTTTTAAAAGAGGAACGGATTGACAAGGAGAATGGGAAGTGCCTTGATATACAATTTTAGAAACTCACGATGACACTTTGCATATTGTGTGTCAAAAGGCCCAAATGGCATACAATCTTACTTCTACACGAGATAGACACCGACAAAAATTTCAAAATACATAATACTACACGAAGAGATTAAAACACTTGACCAAAAATTGTATGTGAATGTACAATCCTAATTTCTGTTTGGTTTAATTTTTATTTTATTAATAAAAGAGCGTAGTCAAAATTTTAATATCAAACTGTTATAGCAATGTTTGAAAGAAAATTTAAGAACAAGGAATTGAATAAAGTCCTTTTTGAGTCAAGAGTAGCTGTATGGTTTTTAAAGTATGGGATTTGATTTAAGAATAATGTATTTGGATTCAAAGTGTGGGATTTGAAATCCAATGGTTTTAAGATGTACGTGTATTGTAAAAATAACAGAGAAACGTTATTAGGCAATGGTACATACTTAGTGGTAAATAGAGAGAGGGAATTTTTGAAAAATATATAGCGTCGTTTAAATATGGTAATTTGCGGCTTACAGTGAGTAAGCAGTTTTACAGATCCCAGGTAGTGGACTGTGATAAATACAGCTAGTAGGTTAGGAATGTTGACATAAAAAGAGACAAATTCAAAGAAAATTTTAATTAATAGATGATTTGAAGAATTTTAATAAGAAGTAATTTGAAGAAAGATTTAATTGTGAATGAAATGTATAAGAGATATAGTAATCAGTTTAAAAATTTGAAGAGATGCAACTATGTAATCATAAAGTTTGAGAAATGAAAAGCTTACAAAGAAGTTAGAATTTCAAAGTAAGTTGATAAGTGTATGTAAATTTTTTTTAAAGTTTATTAATGTAAATTCAATGAATAATGAATAATGTAACAAGTTATGAGTTTTAAATCAAATCTCTGATTGGTAGTGGCATCTGTAGGAAGAGTTTAAAAACAAAAATTAAAGTAATATGCGCATCTTCGATGCGCGGTAGCTAGGACGCTTGCTTTCCAACAGTCAGTTAGTCCTCTAAAAATCGGGATGTAGAAGGCAACGGTCGTCTCCAAGAGCGTGGAAATGTTTAGTTTTCAATTTTTAATGTAACAGTCATTTTTTTTTAATTTCTTGTACTCAGAATGTAGAAGACAGCGCACGTCGCTAAGTACGAAGATGGAACGCTGAGTTACTGAAGCCTTTTTCAAAATCACGACCGAGGGAATCTTGTAAGGTCTTTCCGATAGAAGGATGCGAGGCTACACCTTGTTAAAACAGCTAAGTGAACAAATTCAAACTTTGGTGAACTATCACAAAATTTAAATGCTTACACAGTTTAATACAAAATTAATAAACTTTAAATTTTTCAAAACTTACATAAATGTAATTTATGCATTTTTTGGTGCATTTGTTTTCAGTTTAAGTTGTAAGAATTAATTATGAAAAGAACAAGCAAGCAAACTCGAAAACAGTCATTTCAGCCATTGATTTATTAATATGTAAATTTCCTAATAAGTAAATTGTTAAATGTTCACTAATCAGTAACTAACGCAATGTCTAAGAAATTTGTATTTTGGTTTGTAACTTTATAATTTTTTGCTAAATAAAATATGTTTGATTTGCTTTAATTGAATGTTAAGAGAGCAATTATTTAACGAGCACACAAATCCCATGCATCTTAATTTAATAAGCCTTTAAATAATAATTTAATAAGACTTTGCAAGTCATTTTATAAATATGTAACTATAAACTGCAATATTTAAAATCAGCTTTAATTCATAAAAATTAGAGCTACCAAAAATAATTTACAGTTACAAAACATCGTCGCTATACCTGGATGCTGAGTCGTGTTTGATTGCGTCAGCAAGATACACTCTTGGTGATTGCAAGAAACAGTTGACCAATGTGAGAGGTCATTGCAAGAGAGGGGAAAAGAAGAAACAGTTTCAACGGGAAGTAATGTTAAAAAAAGAGTTCCTTAATGGAAACGGTTGACATTTTTAGATATATTGGAAGATGAAAGATAGAATTTTACTAACATTAGTGGTACATCCAACAATGAACCATCAACTGCGACTGTAGAAACTGACTTTGCTGTCTTAGAAGGAAATAAAGAATGTGCAAAAAACAAGCAAATGCCTGAGCAATCATTTTGCCATGATTCGTGTCAATCTAAATTTTTTTTTTTAATTTCTCACCTTCGTCAATGAGATGGCTATTGATTAAAATACTGAAACCCCCTTTGTTTAGCCGGGTTTTATATATAACACTAACTTCCTATCTGACTTTTATAGGCTATATTTCCGAAAAATATAGCAACTTTATTTTCATCGTCAACTATAATGCACTTAAGAATAAGCAATGCTATAATGTTCTCTTTCTTACGATTTTGAGCTATTTCAACCTTATAAGAGCTTGTACGCCAACCAATAGATCAATACGATGTTGTAGGAAAACACTTTTCGGCCGCTGAAGAAAGGCGTGCTTTTGGAATTCTCAACTTATAATCCATACCAAACGTTACCGAAGGAATAAACAAGTTTCAATGGTAACGTGAAAAAACAAAATGATACACAAGATCGAAATCCCAAAGGGGTCGTATGAAGTCAAAGAAGTAAACAGGTTCTTGCAGGGGGAACAGTAATATTTCACTTAGGGCCAAAAACAGAATCCAACGACGCAAAATAGTTACAAAATACAACATACATTTCAGTCAAGAGCATGATACAGGCTATTTAGAGGGAATCTGACACCCAAAACCAAGAAGGAACCTCATGTAGGGTATGAGGCGGTAAAAATGAAGAACATTAAGATTTCCGGTAACAGATGGCTCAGACGTCACAGATGGCGCAGACGTCACAGATGGCTCAGACGTCACAGATGGCGCAGAAAGCGAGAATATATTCTACATTTGTTCTTTCCATCGCTTTCGCCGGGATACAAGGTAATCAAAGTACCACAAAAAACCTGTTCACTTTTCGATAAAAGTCAGTTTGAGTTCAGAAGTCGTAATGAAGTGTTATACCAAGATGGATAGCTAGTGGATTTCAGAGGAGGGACTAAAAAGACGATATAAATAGCTGTTTTTGTTAGTACAGTCGGCGGCGCTTATTGTGATCACGGTTAATGTTATCATTCGGTTATTGTTATCGTTTCATTGAAAAACAAACACGGACGTATATTAATACATTATAATTAGGCCGCTTATTGTAATCATCGCTTATTATTATCATTTAATTTGCCGTTCAAAATCATATGCCTCAACGTATACTAGCATAGACCACGTAAAAATGTCTACAAAGTAGTGTAAACAGCACGTGCAACACACAATGACGCCCAATTCATAAAATGTTTATTTTTAGAATGACAGAAATACTTTATAACGGTTTCAGCACTTATCACAGTTCTCAGAATGTCTCCCTTACTCTTTGTTTACGCAAACACCCTAGCCTCGCTGAGTCGAGTTTAGTTGATTGTTAACATTAATTGATGTTACTACTGAACCATTTACAGTACAGTCCTACTGTATTTTTTAACAGCGAATTTTTATGAACGTTTATTACAGTATTCCAGTGTGATTTTACATAACTTAATTTTTAAAGATCTTTTTCGTTTGTTTTGTAGAGTTTAGTGTCACTTGAAGTTTTAAAGGACAGTATAGCAAGATGTCCGAATCTCAAAAGAAACGACGCGATTTAAGTCTTAAACAAAAACTTGATATTCTAGATAGGTACAGTAAATTACCAAAAATGAGTCAAAGAAACGCTGCTTCTCAACCTCTCTTGTGTAAAATATTGAACAACAAAGAAAAAATCTTGTCATTATCAAAGTGTAATGCAAATGTTGACAACAAAAGACATCGTTCTGGGAAAGATCCACAAGTGGAATCAGCTTTGATATTGTCGTTTAAAAATGTTCGCGAAAAGGATGCTCGAGTTGACGGCCCACTAATGCGTCTAAAAGCTGAGGATCTTGCCAAAAAAATAGGGAAAAGGATTTTAAAGCCACAGATGGATGGTTCAATCGATGGAGGAAAAGGGAAAACATTGTTTACAAGAAAACGTGTGGTGAAAAAAGAAATGCTGATTTTGTTGCAGCTGAGGACTGGTTACAATACGAATGGCCAAATATTTTGGCCTAGTATTCTCCTAGCTGCATATACAATGCAGATGAAACAGGACTTTATTATCGTGCTTCACCCGAACATACTTACTTATTTAAAAATGAAATTGCTAACGGCTGTAAAATATGTAAACAAAGAATAACTTTTTTGTGTTGTGTTAACATGGTTGGTCATAAAGAAAAACTCTTAATTATCGGTAAATCTAAAAATCCACGATGTTTTCAAGGTATCAAAAAGCTACCGGTTGAATATCATTCAAAGTCCAATGCTTGGATGACATCAAAAATTTTTAATGAATGGCTGACTAAACGGGATACCAGCCTCAAACACAACATTGTCCTCCTACTAGACAACTACACTGCACATAATGACATAAGCACTACGCTAAAACACATCAAAGTGATTTACCTTCCGGCCAATACTACAACAATTATTCAGCCATGTGACCAAGGCATAATTAAAAATCTCAAAAGTGTTTATCGACGAGAGATGCGTGCTATAATTATAGAAAATATGGATGAATTTCAAACCCTCAAATGAATTGGCTAAAAAAAACTTCTTTACTCGATGCTATTCATCTGATAGCAAAATCTTGGAATGAAGTTTCTGAAAAAACTATGAAAAATTGCTTTAGAAAAGGTGTTTTTTTTTTGTTGAAGAAAATCAAGAGCAAGCTACATCTGAGGAAGACTCTGAAGAGAACTTGAAGCCTTTCGATTTGTCCTTAAAAGAATATACTGTGTGGATGGAAGTTGACGATAGTATTGAAACAGCAGCGGAAATGACTGAAGACGATATTTGTGAGGTAGTTGTTTCAACATCAAAAGTTACTGATGATGACGAAAATGATTAATGTGTACCGCAAAGATATAAGCAGGAAGTTCATCAAGCTCTTGAGATTCTAAGGCAGTTTGTTCAACAAAAAGCAGAAAATTTCAACAAACATTATGAATATGAACAATTTATAAACAAATGTAAATTTGAAGTGTAAATAAGATTGAAGTGTTTTATAATGAAGTTTTATGTGTTAAAATGTTTTGATCAAGTGTTTTACGTAGTTCTATATATTTTTTTTCAATTTATTCAGTGTTTTAAAAAAAATTTACAGTGGAATAAAATAAACTAGTACAGTTTGATTATAGTGGTACAGAATTAGAATTACTTAATGTAATGATAGGCTTACATATCGTTCAGAACAGTTGTGGCAATAATACAGTGAATTCAATGCAGTACGGCTGTAGACTACATCGTGATTAAGCGTTCGGTTATTGTTATCGTTCGGTTATTGTTATCAAATATGCTTCTGACAAATATGATCACAATAAGCGGGCCGACTGTAATACTAACAGTTGCCCATGAACAAACACGTTAAAATATATATATATATATTCGGAAGTAACAGATAAAAGTTTCAACAATAAAATAATCTCATTGCTAGAAACTATTATGTTCATTGTAGTTGTCATAACAGTTGTTCATTACAGAATATGTTAGATCATATTATTTGTTTATAAATATTGTGTATTGACTTTTTAAGAAACGTTGTCATGGCTACATCTCTTCATGTCACGGAAAATATATAACTTAGGATTTGTGACGTTTTAATTAACACAGAAGTGTTACTTAACCTTGTAAAATATCTTTCAACCTGCTTTTGCAGCCTTCTACGGCGATATATTAAACTTTTAGATGCTTTTGACGGTCTTTTTTTTTAGAAATAAAAATGAATTCTCCAGTAAATTTATGGCCAGTAACACGCGTAACATATAAAGGGCAAGTAACAGATTACGTGCTAATAGATAAAAAAAACGTTTTTACGAAATGTTCAAAGTTCTATTTAATTCTGAGTTCCTAAAGATGTATTTGAACAAAAAAATTATAAACTAGTTATTTTTATAATTTTTAATATTTTTACACTAGGTAATTCAAGATATCAATAAATCCATTTAAAATAAAATTAAAGTAACTAAAATTATTATTCACCAAATCATAAACAATTAATTATTCTTACAGTACAAACAAATTTCACTCACTTAAACAGTAAGCAACTATAACAATCACAATGCCAACACAAAATACAGCAATTGGCAGACGCTGCGTCCTGCCTAGAATACTCGTCATACGCGCATGCATAGACCACGTAATGGCGGGTATTCTCGGCAGACGCTGCGTCCTGCCGAGAATAAACGTCATACGCGCATAATGGCGCACCCGTCTAGACTACGTAATGGCGTCTGGTAACTAAAGCAACAGAAACGGTAGCACGTGGCCAAGAACAATAAACGTAGCAGAGGAATTTATTTATTTGTGTGTATGTGTGTGTGTATGTGTGTGTGTGTGTGTGTGTGTGTGTGTGTGTGTGTGTGTGTGTGTGTGTGTGTGTGTGTGTGTGTGTGTGTGTGTGTGTGTGTGTGTGTGTGTGTGTGTGTGTGTGTGTGTGTGTGTGTGTGTGTGTGTGTGTGTGTGTGTGTGTGTGTGTGTGTGTGTGTGTGTGTGTGTGTGTGTGTGTGTGTGTGTGTGTGTGTGTGTGTGTGTGTGTGTGTGTGTGTGTGTGTGTGTGTGTGTGTGTGTGTGTGTGTGTGTGTGTGTGTGTGTGTGTGTGTGTGTGTGTGTGTGTGTGTGTGTGTGTGTGTGTTGTAACGGTGTGACATTCCGTGACAAATAGGAAATAAATAATTTCCTGTTTTAAGTAATAAAGTTGATTTTTAAATTAATCAAGTTTGGAGTTATAAAAATAATAGAGAGTGAACAATTAAATAAAACCATAAATAGAATAATTAAGCTAAATTAAAAGGTATTAAAGAATAAATTTGTAATAACTAGCTACATTTGACCATCGGGAGTGAGGCGAAAATTTTCTAAGTGCTTAAAAAAGCTATCTTAAGAGCCAAACCACGTAGAACTTTCATCGACATTTTAAAAGAACCAGAATAAACAGTAGTGAAAATAAAATTTGAAAAACTTAAAAAACAAAAAAGTTACAGCAGTTTTAATAAAATAGACATTTTTCAGTGTTTCAAAAAAGATAATCAAACTCTGCAAGCTAAAACAGATTCGTTGCCCGACTTGCCTGTACAAGGAATAAATCCAAAGATAGCAAGTATTGCAGGCGGGGTGAGGTAGGTTAAATTCACCGCTATATATACTAGGTCTCTAAGACTTTAGAGACAGTCTGAAATAAATTGTGAATACGAGGTGCCGCGGGACGCTATGCTGGACCGCGAGTAAAGACCGCCACCAGACCAGATGGACCAAACCTCAACGCTTCTGACGACTAGGACCACCAAGGAATGAAGGCTTCAGACTCAGCCTCCAGGACGAGGGAATGGAGAAAAACCACCACCGAAGAACCAGGGATGGCGACTTCCGATGTCCGAGGACCAGGGAATCCAGACGAGGGACTCTAGGACCGGCAGGAATATCTTTGGCAAGTCATTTTCTCTATTCGATACCAATTACGTCAAATTTAGTCAGTTAATTTTATTAAATTCAAACAAATGTTCGAGCTTAAACAATGACTTCACTCTTTATAAAATTTAAATAAATTTTATGCTTAATAAAATGAATTTATGTGATCAGAATATTTCAAATGATAAATACTAAACTTATAAAGGGTTTTTGGCCATGAGCCATTTATTTTCAAGGAAATAAGAATTTTTTGGATATTATAAATTTAAAAAAAATTAAGTGTCATAAATACGAATTTACCAATTCAATATAGAAGATACATTTTTATTATGTGTAATTTGGAAAATAATTTTATGTTTTATGTAAATGTAATTGATCTATATGGAAATTATAAGATTTTATAGTATGAGAAACAACAATTTATTTAGTGAATTGTTTTGTTAATATAATTGTGTTGTATTTGAAAGGATAAATTTTCTTTTTTATTTAAATAAATAAAATTAAATATGTTATAAAAATCAACAGTATTTGCATTTCATCCTGTGTCGAATAATCAATAAAAACTGTTTAGCTTTTTCCAACTAATATAAAAATGATCATTAAATCAGTAAACAAGTTTAATTAAATTTCATTAAATGATAATAGTTAAAACCTAATGTTTTTAAAGAGTTTCTCTCAACTAACTTCATTGAGCTAGCCTAAAGATTAGTTGGTTTTTTGTATAAAGGTCCAGAGATTTATCTACTGGCAGATTGTGTTTAAAAGGACACAGGAGCCTTTTTAAAATAGGTAATTTAAACACGATCATATTTTGCACGTTCCCTTGCTGTCTCTGCAGATCATCATCAGGTGGTAAGACTCTGTGAATATTTTGTGTATTATTTTAAATGTGTTTCTTTCCAGCTGACTATTGAAATGACATGTGTGACTATATCTAGACCCTACACAATTGATAAACCAATTTTGGGGAGTTTATACTGATTTTAAATAGTAGTCAGCGGGAATAGGCTTGTTTTGGGCATGGCCCTACGAGCGGGAAATATACACGTGTTTCAGGGATTTTAGCACGGTTTAACAAGCGGGGTGTTTGGCAGATGTTTCGCTTGTTTATAAATAAGTTTTTAAAACAACGAAATTTTGGTATTCTGCGAGAAGGAATAGCAAAAAGTAGGGTGGGACGTTGCAGTGTGTGTGTGTGTGTGTGTGTGTGTGTGTGTGTGTGTGTGTGTGTGTGTGTGTGTGTGTGTGTGTGTGTTTGTGTGTGTGTCTGTGTGTGTGTGTGTGTGTGTGTGCGTGTGAGTGTGTGTGTGCGTGTGAGTGTGTGTGTGTGTGTGTGGGTGTGTGTGTGTGTGTGTGTGTGCGCGTGTATGTTTTGCTGATGTTATAATTGTCAACGTCAGTTAAAATTGTAGAATAATCATATTACTGTTAAAATACTCCCCCCCCCAAAGTAAATATCCCATACAAATAAATATTTTGGGGTAAACTCGGTTTTTATTGTTTAAACAAATATGACCAAAACTCTTCCTGAACGTTTTAGGTTTAAAAATTTGCTACTGTTTCAAAATAATAGAATAAGTAAACTAAAGGGTAAATATTTACAATTATATGTTTTGCTTTAATTTTTTTGGGTTATTTAAAAAAAAATAATTGCAGTTAAAATAAAAATCAGCGAAAATTATTAAATGAGAAAACTGGAAGAGTTCTTTGGTTAAAAATTGAAACACTACGTTTTGACAAAGGTGAGTTTTATTCTATGATGTTATTTAGAAATAATTATGCTAACTTTAACCTGGAGAACTAGTTTTGTAAAATTTGTTAACAAAAACAGATATAACGAAAAACGTTTTAAAAAAATGAAATACTTAGGACTTATTTGTAACGTACAAAATCAATAATTCAGATAGACAATAGTAGTAAATGAAAAATAAAAACTAAACAGAGATAGTAAAATTAGAATTATCAGAGTATAAATATAGGAATAATTTTACACTGTTTCCCAATCAATAAACTATAACAGTGATCAAAAAATGTATTAATTTTATAATGTTGTCAGCTCTAAAATTTTCCAGTTTGGGGAACACAATTCCACGTAAAGAAACACGTTTTTGTTTCATGTATATATATATATATATATATATATATATATTACCAGTTTCTCTTTCTATAATCACCATGCTCAAGAAGAGCTAATAACTCTTTGTCAGGCACAGGTTCGAAAAAATGAAACCTTTTATATTGAATGAACTTATGGCTTTGACCATAACTGGTTGAAGTGACCACATCGCCTCCACAATACACTGCTCCGAAGAGTCCGAAACTTCCGAAGTCAAAGATGGTATGGTTAGCATGGGCTAGTATTGCAAGATCAAGTCCAGGATTGAGTAAATGTCCACTGCCAACTAGAAACACATCTTTGTTGGTTTTATTCGATGTTATATTGTCTTCAACCCACTTTTGATCATCACTCAACACTAAAAATACACATGTACCGAACTCTTTCCGGTTTCTAAAGTAATCAAACCCGAAATTAAAGAATCTGGCGTCGACCTTTTCATCCTTTTTGAGATACTGTAAGTAGTCAGTTCTTCTGACGTGAACTCCGACGAACGTCAACTGATGGTTGGTTAGATTCTCTTGTTTTAAAAATTTTGTCGCTATTTCCTGAAACACTTGGTTGGCTTCCTGAATTAATTCGGGTTTAAACTTTAAACGGGTCTTGATAAACTCTAATTCATGCATGATAGGTTCCCCAGCCACGCAAGGCGAATTAAGGACGACATTGTCAGTACTGCTCCATTTTTTAACACTTTCGACGCTGTAGTAGTGCAACCTCGCTCCATAATTTATCTGAAGAAGGTCCGACCTATTCCAACAAGAACAATTTAAAGGAATGTCTTCAACAAGTGGAAGTAAAGGTGTTTGAAAATATTTGGAAATATAATAAAAATGATATAAACGCATGTAAGGCTGAAATCCACCGGGTAGAAGTCTAGCTATAGCCAGTGTTGACATGAAGTCCCACAAGTTGTTTCCGAGACGGGCGCTTATATATGCGGTGACAACAGGTCCTAACGGGCACTTCGGGTTGTCCTTTTCGTACTCATTGGTCACATACTCAGGCTGCACAACGGATGTAAAGAATAAGAACAAAACAAGTACAATACCGTTCGCCATACTTGTCACTCACGGATTAGAATGCAAAATTACTTTTCATAAATGTTAACTTTTATACTTTTGAAACTGAACCAGTCAACATTTTATGCAAACATAATTAAATATGATAAACTGTGTCTACTTACAGATGTGACGTTTACAAATTAGCTATTTGTGAAGTAAATAATGCTCATTGTTGTGCCCATTGTTGCAATTAAACATTTGTTCCTAGTTATATAGAATATTTGTTATATAGCTATACTTTAAGTTATATTTAGAGTAGTTTATAATATTACCTACAAACTAAGTTACAACATTTTAATATATAACTTGAAATTTAATCCTTTTAAAATCTCAATAAAGTTTTTTTATTATATTACACCACTTCTCACACTACCCGATAAAACGATTAGGGGGATTCTAAGTGTTGAATAAAGATTAAGAAAGCAAAAAGCCTCAAGAGTCTATAATTATGTCATTGATATTTGATTTATAATATCAATTTATTTATATGTCAGTATTGTTATTCATTAATGAAAGATCAGTTCCAATCATAAGGCTTCATTAATTAACAAAGCAAAAAGTTTCAGCTATGTGGCGGCAAGACAAGTGTACACCGTCGTCCTGCTTTAGTAAGTACTGTAGTAATGTTTACCTCTTTTGTCAGTTCTTCTTTTTTGCTTCGTTTTCGGTGCTTTACTGTTCTTTGAGTTTCTTGGGTGTGCTCTGAAATAACATTGTCATCGTTAGTTTCTCGCGTTTTGTTGCTCAAAATGGCGTCTGCAGATTCGTTCACAGGAAATTGCTGTTCATTATTTCTAATATCAGTATCTTGCTTTCCTACGGTGATGTTGGTATATTAGTACTTGTATATCTGCGTATATAATGCTATATAATACAAATCTGTGACTGGCAGAAATTTATAAATGAGACTTGTAAAATCGCACCTCCAAACTTTTACCAGGTGCATATATAATGATACCACATTTTTTGATTGAAGACGAAGTATTTGCACTGATCTTATATGATAAGAACATATTCAAAAAATATGGTAAGATTAAAAAAGGGAAACAATTTTATGATTAATGCTTCTGCAGTGGTCGCTAAATAACTGAATACTTGTTTACTTAATCTTTGTGATGGTAATTGGCATTTCCTGTATTGTAAAGTACTGCATGTTTTGTTACCATATTTATTATTATCTCTTCTTCAGATTCAGCAAATATCTCTGTAGTCAGCGACACTACTGGTTGTCGACCGGTAGTGAGGTCTGCGATGGCGGCCAGTTGACATCAGCCAAACAAGTACTGTACTGTCGCCGACGATCTGTCACTATAGTCTGCAGTCCGGACTCACCATCGGAATCGTTCCTTCAACTTCGAGAACCTGGAGAGGGCAGAAGTTAGAAAACCGGAGCCAACAAAGAAAATTCGGAAAACGGGCATAGTAACTAAATTAATGGGTTAAGGAAACCAGAAGGGCCCACCGACAACAGGTAGAATTTGTGCTATACCCTCAGCGGTCGTCGATTGTTATTAAATTTCGACCTTATGGTCGCTAATTGTTATTGAATTTCAACTTTTTCACTCGGAAGGAAATATTGGTGGTCCCTTCTCTTTTAATAAATGCACTTTTTCTAACCAGTAGGCACAGCGACTCGATGAAGCCCACAGATGATAATCGTCCAAACGTAGTTACACTTTGGCCATAACTTCTGTACAAAGAGTGAACCACCAACAAAAATATCTTAAATATTATAAATAATCAACCACATTTTCATAAAATGAAAATAAAATTATTACCCAAGAAGAAAAAACATACTTACGCAAAATTTGATAAAGTTTTTCACGGCTATTATATTTTAGAGTAGAATGCTTTTCCTGCCGCTCCAAGTAATATGGAAAATTATTGATATAAAATAGTAAACTATTTATGGAACAGTTTGAAAATTTTACCCAAAGCGGCCCAGAGAGCCTTGACTTATTTTCCCTCTTAATCTAGGCCTTATCTAAACTACCGATCTATTATTTCCATCAAGGGACCGGAATTGGCGTTGCCTTGTTTATTCTATTCTATGACATAAATATCTATACTCATATATTACTATTTCAAATGTTTCACGCTATCATTGAGGGAAAACATAATTGATTGCATTAAAAAAATCTTCAAACTGTTCTGGCTTTGCCAAAACAATATTTCTCCATACGTATTCCACAAGGTATGTTTCGAACAGAGTGACTGCCATTCGACCTATTATTCGACGCATGTCACGTTTTGTCTTAGCAGTATGGCTTTCTATTGTCTTCGTATGCACATTACGATCACCAGGACAAACAAAATTGAGAGAGTGATTGATCGTTTTGTGTGGATATCCATTTTGACTCAGACAATTGTACCCCCTCCACATATCAGTAATGACTGTCGTCCCAGGCTCCACATTTTCCATTATTATTCGCAGTAATGTAGCTGAATCCCTTTTTAAAACAATTTTCAGAAAACGCTTTTCACTGTCTCTATCTATACCACCAACTACCCATTGAATTTTAGTCAAACGCCCACGATCGTATTTACGTACTGCGGCGGGCTGTATTCTGTTGGAATACATACCGCAAAAAGAAAAAATTTAAAACATAAAGAGTTTAAATTTTTTTTACTTTAAACTTTAAAGTAGAGTCGTTTGCAAGGGGAAAAATGTCAAAATTGACCTAGAACTGCCATCGACATTTGCAAAGATACAGCGAGATGAAAAAAATCAAAAACCAAGAATAAGAAAACTTCATTAAAGGCACCCATAAAGAGTTATACGGCTAGAACGAAAAAGAGGCTTGTTTTCGATCTGAAGTATTGATTTTGGCGAGCAGTTTGAATGATTACAAAGGAGATGCGCGCGCCGATTATGACGAAATCGATAAAGATCCTTATTGGATGAGATGCATTGTGGGAACGAAGACTGGGGAAGGGAGGCTCTCCGTGGGAGAAAATTTGGCGTCATGACGCGGGAGCTAAACCGAGACTATTGAGGTGAACGGACGTATGTCGAGGGTGGCTCCGGTAAAAGACAATGGTCAGTAGTGTTTTACCGTAAACCGTTTAAAAACTATGAGTGGCTAAGGAAAGTCCGTTTCGCTGGTATGTCGTGACGTAGTGTTTCCAAAAATGGGGCCCTTTCGGAGACGTTTCGACCCGAAAGAGGTAGCCCTAACAATTCGATCGATATGTGCGAGCGTCTTCAGAAGTTTGTGTTTTTCAAAATTAACTATAAGTCAACCTTACTACAAAAGGGTAAGGCGAAGTGAACAGTGTTAACCTAGCAAAGAGTTTTTAAATAATACTAAAATTCAAACTTAATTAAATAAAATTCAAAATAACTTTGTAAACGATTTAAAAAATATTTTTTTATGTGTTATAAAATGCCCAGTTAGGAACAGTGTCAGAAAAGGGCTTAAAGCTAAAAATTTTATTAGTAAGGGTCTCAAATTTAAAAATGTGCTAAATGCATCGAAGAAAGAAGATAGGACCATTCAGAGAGACAAAGGGGGGAGCCAAGCAGACCTGGAGATAAGGTGAACCAGAACACAAAGGAAAGGTGACTTCCAAAGATGGCGGCAACTCGTGGGAAATCATCCAAGTATTCCAGCATCGTTTAGAATGACAGCCAAGCCGGACCTCCCCACCCCGCTGGAGAACAAAGCGAGAAGTGAAGAGAGAGGGAGAAATGTGCAAGCCGTGCTTTGTGGAAAACGTCAGGTCAGATCTGCTTTGAGTTCCCTTTGCAAATTAGAAATTTTAATATGAAAATTTTTTTTTTATGGGAAAATGTAATACAATTTAAATATATTTTAAAACCATAAACAGTAAACTTGGAAATTCAGAAATAAATACTAGTGGCTTTGTTTAAAGAGGGGGGTTACAAGATGGCGTTGCCTTAAAAGCAGAAAATATGTTGCATTTCATGAAAGTAAGGGAAATAAAAATTTTAGGTTAGAAAGGTTGTAACGGGTTAAGGTTTCATAGTAAACAACTCAAATAAAGGGGTTTAAATTATTTAAAGGGTCAAACTTTTATGAGGGTGTAAGGAAGTTAAATAAGAGATATGTTGTACTAAATTAAATGTGATATGCTAAAGGTAAGCATGCAAGATGGCTGACAAAGGTAGTTGTTTACCACAGCTGATTCGAAGGTCATGCATTATTTTCATGAACTCCTAAAAAGAGGAGCGTTATTTCATATAATTAGTTTAAACTGAATTGTTGTTTTATTTAGAAGGAGTTATTATGAAATTTTTAAAAGTGAAACCAATTAACATAAATTGTTCTCGTTTAAATAAACAAGGGTTATACCATTAATTCAAGCTATTTAAATTAAACTGTTGATTTTATTTAGAAAAGGGTAAAAATATATATGTGTATTAAATAAATTAAATTAAACTAAAGTTTGAGTAAAAATAAAGGGTTATGACTTTGATACGTGTAGAATTTAAATATTTTAAGACTGCAACAAAAGGGTTAAGTTACGCAAGAGATGTTTTAAAAGGAGGCTTTATATATATATATATAGATGAATTTTGTACATTGGGAAAATATGAATAATACCCAAATATTTAAAAGAAGAGATTTTAAAATTGTGAGTGGGGCTAGCTAATATATTAAAATAAGTTTTTTCTTTTATAAATTATAAGTGTATTTTGTTTATTTCATGATTTATATATATATATAAAATAATATGTTGGTGATATAGAAACTTAAATAGAAAAATGAAGTTTTTGCAAATTTGTTAAAATATAAGTTACATAATTTATGCAAATGGGTTAGTAACCATTCAGCAAAAGTTATTCAAAATTTAGTAAATATCAATTTCTTTCAGAAATTGCGTTGATAAATTTTCAGTAAATATTAGTAAATTTCCAGTATGTATGTCTTTCTTGCAGAAGGGTTAATTTAATTGTAACCAAAGGGTTAAATATTTTCTATTGAAAGGGTTAAATAAATGTTAGTAAATTTGTAGATTTCTTTTGTAAATGATTGAGGATCTGTCAGAAGGGGTTTTAACTATGTTTCAGTAAACGTTTAAATTAAAATATGTATTAAATATTGTAATTTCAATTGGGAAAGTGTTTGATTTTATTCAGCAGATGTTTTAACAATTTTTATTAATTATGATTTGTTGTTCAGTAAATATTTTGGAGATCTTGTGGAAGATATGTCTATATGTAATTTTTGTTTCAGTATGTGCTTGATAATTGGTTTTTATATAATATAATGTAATTTATGAAATTATTTTTAGGTTGTTTGGTAAAATTGATTAAAACTCTACCTGTAAAGCAAGTAGAAATTAACTTTGAAAGGTCAATTAAAGTTGATAGAGATATAGGAAAAATTTCATCACTTACATGGCTATTTAGAATGTTTCCATAAATAAGTTGGGTGTTTAGAGATTTTAACTAGTTGAACATAATGTAAAGGTTGGGGAGCTTTCGGAGTGTATTGAAGAGTAAGGCTTTGCTAGAAACAAAAGGGTTAAAACGAAAATTTGTAGAATGTAACAAATAACTTTTAAGTAAAAATCTAAGTAAACATAAACAAATATTGACAATTAAAATTTCAAGGTTACATAACCAGGGATACTGAAATAAAATTAGGACAAGCAGTCAAGGGTTTTAAATAGTCACTTAAGGGAAAAGAGATTTTTAATTTGAAGATAATAACAAGAACTTCAGGTTGGAAAGGGTTATATTTTAACAGTCAAGATTGAGTGTTAAATAGAGCAAAGTTTTACGCTTTGGTATATTCGAATAGTAAGTAAACTAAAATTGTAAAATCTTAATTAAATTTTTAATTTAAAATAGAATAAACAAATAGCATGGTTTCTTAACATTAGTGAGAAACAACATAAAAGGTAATTTAAGTTCAATTAAAATGCATACTGTGCTATGCATATTTTAGATTGATAAATTTTAAAATTAAAAAATAAATATTTTTTAACTAACTCGCAAACAAACTGAGTATTTTCTTTTAAACAAGTTTCTTACACTCTCCTACAACTGATATGGTCATTTCGCCGTTTAGATGTCTTTCAAATGAACTCCTTCCCCGGGATGACTCACCCGTTAAGGGTAAAATCCTCAGCAAGTTAGGTTTTTTCTTTTTTAAGTCCAGTGACTGGTTCTCTGGCAAATTTTGGCGAGCACTGCACAGCGTTCGTGGCTTTTGCTGCGAGCGGTTCGTTTCAAAATTCTTGCTCTGCAACGGGCGTGTGGTGGCCGGCCTTGCGCTGTTGAGCTGGTCAACGGAGGGGTTGACGGCGGTTGGGGGGTGAGCGTTAAAGGTGGGTGGGCCCGTTGCAGTACACCAAACGTGCTTTCATCTATTTCAACCATTTCTCTTGCGTTACCTATTTTAGTTGAATTTTCCGGAAGCCAACCTCCGATAATCTAACTGAAAGCACTTTTCAGCTTCCTCTTTGTAGGCCGTGAGAGTCCAGCCTCACAAACAATAATAAAAAACGGATATATCAGCCAGAACTGTGAGCAAATGTAGTGGAATAACTTGAGCTTAAAAAAGATTTTATTGTCTGTTACGTATTCTTTAGAGCTGCAGATACGAATCACACAGTTATAAATAATTTTGTCCTTTGATCCGCGATTGTGATGCATCATTGACCACACTTCTACATTTTATTGATGGTTTCACCGGTTTATAAAGTTTTAGAAAACCTTTCATAGCACTTTTTGAAATGTGTTGACGGAACGTAGTAATACAGTACTACCAAACATATACTCCATGGTGAGACTGGATACTGTGACACTGACCCTAGTTATATACCAACTAAAACAACCTTCAAGAAACCTGAAGGGCCCACTGATGCGTGTAATGGAACAGAAACCGAGAACAATAATAATAAGTTTAATAATACGAACCTTTAAGGACTAAACATAAAGGTCCAGGTAGCGTGGGCCTGTATGGTTTCCTTCACCCAAATTAATAAAATACTGTGTAGAACACTAAGCCAGTCACCCATTAGACAAGGCTAGACAGGTAGGTTTTTGATCTTCGGACTTTAAGCCACTCAACCTCCTCTGTCTCTCTCACTCTCGGAGAAATGGGGAGTGAGATAAAGAGACGGAGAAGACTTTCCATTCCAGTTAGTACACCATGAGTTTAAAAGATTCTTGGAAAGCCAAATCATTTTTCTAACTCGTTCGACGGGTCGGCCTTTGATACTACTTTCCCTCATTTTATTCTAAGTCGAAAACGAGTAGGTATAATGTTCCTAAAACTATGCCGGAAAGTAATCTTGACACGAACCAAGTATATCATAATTGTCTAATAAAACACACCATTCATACTGGTATGATAAAAAATCAAATTCATTTTATCTTAATTCTACAAAAGGGAGAAATAAAGTAGAGCGATGAGTATAAGAAGGTTAAAATAACTACAAAGAAAACCTGTTGTTTTTAGGAACTAAGAAACTTTTATTGTTGAAACATCAAAAATAAATGCAATTATTAATTGTGATATCAAATTCTTTTAAGAAATATACGAAAAATTATACATTAACTAAACAAACAATTAATTCCTTGAGTTTTTAACTAGAGGGAAAATGTTTTATCTTGTATGATTTTTAACAAAATATATTTCTATGTTGAGTTAACGCTGTAATAAACAAATTAACATGTAAACATTTTAATAAGATTTTAGAAAACAGGTTGTAATTTGATTGAAATTGTTCATTACATTGTTATAAACCATACATTTGTATAAACATAGCTGTCTATGTACAAATAAAATTGTGTAGTACAAGATCTCCTTTCATGATGAATTACCAGAAAGTAAAAATTAATCCTTTTATATGATTCTAATAATTTATTTAACTGAACTTAAAACTTTACCAGTTCTAAAATATTTAAAAACAAACAAGCAAAGAATTGAAACCAAATTTTATATTTTGCTATGTACAAAATCATACAAACAAAATTACAACGCTATATACAGAATAATAATTTCACTTGAAATATAAACAAAAAGCCGGGAACGACGCCAAACACACGCCTAATATGGAACACATATTTACAATTATCGAAAAAGACAAACATTTAACATTATCCTCATCAGTAATAACCAAGTATGCAGATAAAACATTAAATTAATGGTAAAAATTCAAATAAAAGTGTTAGACTACTATAAAAAGGAAAGTAGCTTTGCAAAAGCTAAAAGTTTAATTTTAAGAAATATATTGGATTTATCAATTTTTTATGTAATGTACTGAAATTAGATTTGATCGTGCTCTTTAAAAGACCATAATCATTAAAGCCTGATCGCTGTAAAAACAGTCATCACAAATTCCCTCATTTTTAGCGATTCTGCTATGTACATTCGACACTTACTTTTTATAAACAATCACAATTCATGCTGGTCTATGTTACACCTCATTTTACAAGCATCTGCAGGGAAAGAGCAATAAAAGAATTGTTAGCACACTAAAACCACATTTACTCTATCTTCTGTGGATAAAGCCATAGCCATTGTCTATGGTAAACCTCAGGAAAATTTTAAATTTTAAAGTTAAATTTGTCAAGTAAACAGTGAGTTTTGCACGTTAAGTCCAATTTATCATTAGTTTTATTCTGATAAAATACATTTTTGCTGCCCAAAATGTAATGTATATATTACTAACATTCATTATTATAAATAATATTTATTAATAATAATAATAAATTTTAAATATTTTTTTTATAACATTATTTTGTAGCATAACAAAGAAAGTGGTATATTATAGTTAACCCAAGAAGTCAAGAATTATATATATATATATATATATATATATATATATATATATATATATATGTATATATATATATATATATATATATATATATATATATATATATATATATATATATGTGTGTGTGTGTGTGTGTGTGTGTGTGTGTGTGTGTGTGTGTATGTGTGTGTGTGTGTGTGTGTGTGTGTGTGTGTGTGTGTGTGTGTGTGCGTGTGTGTGTGTGTGTGCGTGTGTGTGCGTGTGTGTGTGTGTGTGTGTGTGTTTATTTTGTGGATGTTATAATTGTCAACCTCAGTTAAAATTGTGGAATAATCATAATTATGTTAAAGTACTCCCCCCCCCCAAACAGTAAATATCCCATACAAACCGATAGGTTAAGGTAAACTCTGTTTTTTTTTTTTTATTTAAAAATATATGACCAACACACTTCAAAACACTTTTTAGGTAAACAAAATTGGGTAGTGTTTCAAAATATTGGAATAAGTAATCTAAAGTGTAAACAGAACTATATTATTTTTTACTTAAAAAAAATATTGTAATTAAAATAAAAATAGGAGGATATTGTTGAATGAGAAAACTGGAAGTAATGTATGATTAAAAATTTAAATACTCCGTTTCATAAAGGTAAGTTTCATTACATGAATTAATAATTTATGTAGAAATATTTATGCTAACTTTAACCTAGTTACTGAAAACCTAGTTTTGTAATATATTTTGACAAAAAAAAGAAACAACAAAAAAGTTTTAAATAAACGAAATATTTAGGAATTATTTGTAACGTACAAAATCAATAATTCAGATAGACAATAGTTGTAAATGAAAAATAAAAACTAAACAGAGATGGTAAAATTAGAATTATCAGAGTATGAATATAGGAATAATTTTACACTGTTTCCCAACCAATAAACTATAACAACGATCACAAAATGTATTAATTTTATAATGTTGTCAGCTCTGAAATATTCCATTTTAATATATTTTATATATATAGAATATCAAATGTGTTTTCCTGTTATAATATTTTTAAGATTAAATAATATACACTAATACAGGAATATTGAATTTATTGAATAATATACTCAAAGCTTTTCGTTGGTTTACATTACCAACATCCTCAGGAGTTACAATACTAAGAATGATAAAAGAACTGTCTAACAAACTAACAAAATAACAAAATATCAAAAATTATAGCCAATATTCTTAAAGATAAAGTAAAACATAATAATATTTATACTATTAATAATTCAATTAATCTTATTGAACATTTAAATCATATCAATATAGATAAAAATACGAAATTGATATCCTTTGATATTAAAAATATGTATTCTAACATTCCTATCAAAGAAACTATTGAAATAATAAAATCTAAAATTTCTCAATATGAAAAAGATAAAAAATTAGTTTTAGAAATTGTTAATACATTGAAATTAATATTAAATCAAAACTATTTTTCATATAATAATAAAATTTATAGACAGGAAGATGGTTTAGCTATGTGTTCCCCTTTATCCAGTATAGTTTCTGAAATATTTTTACAAGAAATAGATAGTAATATAAATGCAATTATAAAAAAATATGATAAAAATGGACATTGGTTTAGGTATGTGGATGAGGGGTTATATGTATCAAATAATAATAATATTAATTTAGTAAATATATTAGACGAAATAAATAAAATTAATAATAGTATCGATTTTACATATGAAATAGAAAATAATGGTAAAATAAATTTCCTAGATATCACAATTATTAGAAACGAAATGAGTTTAGAATATATGATTTATCGTAAACCTACACAAACCAATCAAATAATACCTAATTATTCCAACCATCCATATAATCAGAAAGTGGCTGCTTTATATAATCTTCTTTACAGATTGAATAAAATTCCTATGAGCAATGAAAACAAAATGAGGGAAAAAACATAATATACCAGATAGCCGTAGAAAATGGTTACAAAAAGAAAACGGTAGATAAATTAAATTATAATATATTACAAAAACAAATAAAAAATAATATTTCATTACAATAGTAGTAATAATAATAATACTGTATGGAGTACTTTTACTTATACTGGTTTTGAAATAAAAAAAATTTCCAAATTATTTACTAATAAAAACATAAAAATTGCATATAGACCAATAATAGAATAATAAATATAATTAACCATAATAATAATATAAATAGTAGGCCTATACATGAGAAAAATGGAGTATATAAATTAGAATGTGAATTTTGTAATAAAGTTTATATAGGACAAACAAAGAAAAAATTGAAAGAAAGGTATAAAGAACATTTTAATGCTTTTTAAAACCAAATATATATAAGTCTAATTTCGCAACCCATTGTATTAACAATAATCATATGTTTCCTAATATAAATAATAAGAACATTATAAAAGAAGTAAATAAAGGGTTAAAAATGAACGTATGTGAAGCATTTGAAATTTACAAGCATAATATTAATAACAAATTAATAGATGAACAAATTCAAATACGTTCTAAATTCCATACTATGTTCAATGTATATAATGTTGTGGCAGCAGTGGAATCGGTTTGGCAATATTGTAATAGATTTGGCAACTGTGTATTGCTTTATCTAGTAGCTTCATGTTTGTTAGACAGTTTTTTTATCATTCTTAGTATTGTAACTCCTGATGATGTTGGTAATGTAAACCAACGAAAAGCTTTGAGTATATTATTCAATAAATTCAATATTCCTGTATTAGTGTATATTATTTAATCTTAAAAATAAATATTTATATATATATATATATATATATATATATATATATATATATATATATATATATATATAGATTACCAATTTCTCTTTCTATAATCACCAAGTTTAAGAAGAGCTGATACTTCTTTGTCAGGCACAGGTTCGAAAAAATGAAACCTTTTATACTGAATGAACCTATGACTTTGACCATAACTGGTTGAAGTGACCACTTCGCCTCCACAATACACTGCTCCGAAGAGTCCGAAACTTCCGAAGTCAAACATGGTATGGTTAGCATGGGCTAGTATTGCAAGATCAAGTCCAGGATTGAGTAAACGTCCATTTCCAACTAGAAACACATCTTTGTTGGTTTTATTCGATGTTATATTGTCTTCAACCCACTTTTGATCATCACTCAACACTACAAATACACATGTACTAAACTCTTTCCGGTTTCTAAAGTAATCAAATCCGAAATTAAAGAACCTGGCGTCGACCTTTTCTTCCTTTTTGAGATACGGTAAGTAGTCAGTTCTTCTGACGTGAACTCCGACGAACGTCAACTGATGGTTGGTTAGATTCTCTTGTTTTAAAAATTTTGTCGCTATTTCCTGAAACACTTGGTTGGCTCCCTGAATTAATTCGGGTTTAAACTTTAAACGGGTCTTGATAAACTCCAATTCATGCATGATAGGTTCCCCAGCCACGCAAGGCGAGCGAAGGACGACATTGTCAGTACTGCTCCATTTTTTAACTTTTTCGACGGTGTAGTAGTGCAAATTCTCTCCATAGTTTACCTGGAGCAAGTCCGACCTGTTCCAACAAGAACAATTTAAAGGAATGTCTTCAACAAGTGGAAGTAAAGGTGTTTGAAAATATTTGGAAATATGACGAAAGTGATGTAAACGCATGTAAGGCTGAAATCCTCCGGGTAGAAGTCTAGATAGCGCCAGTGTTGACATGAAGTCCCACAAGGTGTTTCCGAGACGGCCGCATTCAGTCGCGGTGACAACAGGTCCTAACGGGCACTTCGGGTTGTCCTTTTCGTACTCATTGGTCACATACTCAGGCTGCACAACGGATGTAAAGAATAAGAACAAAACAAGTACAACAATACAGTTCGCCATACTTGTCACTCACGGATTAGAATGCAAAATTACTTTTCATAAATGTTAACTTTTATACTTTTGAAACTGAACCAGTCAACATTTTATGCAAACATAATTAAATATGATAAACTGTGTCTACGTTACAGATGTGACGTTTACAAATTAGCTATTTGTGTAGTAAATAATGCTCATTGTTTTCCCGATTGTTGCAATTAAACATCTGTTCCCAGTTGTATAGAATATTTATAAAATTTGTTATGTAGCTATACTTTAAGTTATGTTTAGAGTAGTTTATGAAATAACCTATAAACTAAGTTACAACTTTTTAGTATATATTTTTAAATTTAATACTTTTAAAATCTCAATAAAGTTTTTTTTATTAATTACACCACCTCTCACATTACCCGATAAAGCGATTAGTGGGATTCTAAGTGTAAAGTAAACTTATGTGTTGAATAAAGATTAAGAAAGCAAAAAGCCTCGAGAGTCTATAACTATTTCATTGATATTTGATTTATAATACCAATTTATTTATATGTCAGTATTGTTATTCATCAATGCAATATTATTTCCAATCTTAAAGCTTCATTAACTCCCAAAGCATATAGTTTCAGCTATGTGGCGGCTAGACAAGTGTACACCGTCGTCCTGCTTTAGTAAGTACTGTAGTAATGTTTACCTCTTTTGTCGCCTTCTCTTCAAATATTTAGCAGTTCTTATTCTTTGTTTCGTCTTTGATTCTTTACTGTTCTTTGAGTTTCTTGGGTGTGCTCTGAAATAACGTTGTCTTCGTTAGTTTCTCGCGTTTGGTTGGTCAAAATGGCGTCTGAAGATTCGTTCACAGGAAATTGCCGTCGAGTACTTTTGTTATCTCTGGGTATACAATGCTATATAATACGAATCTGTGACTGGTAGAAATTTATAAATGAGACATTTAAAATTGCACCTCTAAAATGTTTAGCAGGTGCATATATAAAGATAACTCATTTTTTGATTGAAGACGAAGCATTTGCACTGAGGTTATATGATAATAATATATTCTAAAAATATGGTAAGATTAAAAAAGGGAAACAAATTTATGATTTATGATTGAGCAGTGGTCGCTAAATAACAGAAAATGCTTTTCGTCTATAAGTTCAAGTAATTAGAGGATTTTACACATCTAATACTGTAGTTCTAAATGTTCTTGATGGCCTGATAAGAACTATGTGTTTACATAATGTTCGTGATGGTAATTGGCATGTCCTCTATTGTAAAGTACTCCATGTTTTGTTACCATATTTATTAATTTCTCCTCTTCAGATTCAGCAAATCTCTCTGCAGTCAGCGACACTACTGGTTCTCGACCGGTAGTGAGGTCTGCGATGGCGGCAAGTTGCGACTGCAAGGGACAGTTACGCTGCGTTCGGTTGACATCAACCAAACAAGTACTGTACTGTCGCCGAAGATCTGCCACTACAGTCCGGACTCACCATCGGAATCATTCCTTCAACTTCGAGAACCTGGAGAGGGCAGAAGTTCGAAGAGCCGGAGAGCTGGATGAGAAAACTGGAAGTAATGTGTGATAAAAAATTTAAATACTCCGTTTCATAAAGGTAATTTTTAATACATGAATTAATAATTTATTTAAAATATGTATGCTAACTTTAACCTAGTTACTGGAAACCTAGTTTTGGAATAGATTTTGACAAAAAACAGAAATAACAAAAAAGTTTCAAATAAACGAAATATTTAGCACTTATTTGTAACGTACAAAATCAATAATTCAAAAAGATAATATAGTAGTAAGTGAAACATAATTACCATAGAGAGATTGTAATATTAAAATTATCAGAGTATAAATATAGGAATAATTTTTCACTGTTTCCCAATCAATAAACTATAACAACGATCACAAAATGTAATAATTTAATAATATTGTAATATATATATAATTGTATTAATATATAGATTACCAATTTCTCTTTCTATAATCACCATATTCAAGAAGAGCTAATACCTCTTTGTCAGGCACAGGTTCGAAAAAATGAAATCTTTTATACTGAATGAACCTATGGCTTTGACCATAACTGGTTGAAGTGACCACATCGCCTCCACAATACACTGCTCCGAAGAGTCCGAAACTTCCGAAGTCAAACATGGAATGGTTAGAATGGGCTAGTATTGCAAGATCAAGTCCATGATTGTATAAAAGTCCACTGCCAACTAGAAACACATCTTTGTTGGTTTTATTCGATGTTATATTGTCTTCAACCCACTTTTGATCATCACTCAACACTACAAATACACATGTACCGAACTCTTTCCGGTTTCTAAAGTAATCAAATCCGAAATTAAAGAACCTGGCGTCGACCTTTTCTTCTTTTTTGAGATACGGTAAGTAGTCAGTTCTTCTGACGTGAACTCCGACGAACGTCAACTGATGGTTGGTTAGATTATCTTGTTTTAAAAATTTTGTCGTAATTTCCTGAAACACTTGGTTGGCTCCCTGAATTAATTCTGGTTTAAACTTTAAACGGGTCTTGATAAACTCTAATTCATGTATGATAGATTCCCCAGCCACGCAAGGCGAACGAAGGACGACATTGTCAGTACTGCTCCATTTTTTAACATTTTCGACGCTGAAGTAGGGCAAGCTTGATCCATAATTTATCTGGAGCAAGTCCGACCTGTTCCAACAAGAACAGTTTATAGGAATGTCTTCAACAAGTGGAAGTAAAGGTGTTTGAAAATATTTGGAAATATAACGAAAATGATATAAACGCATGTAAGGCTGAAATCCACCGGGTAGAAGTCTAGATAGCGCCAGTGTTGACATGAAGTCCCACAAGGTGTTTCCGAGATAGCCGCATTCAGTCGCGGTGACAACAGGTCCTAACGGGCACTTCGGGTCGTCCTTTTCGTACTCATTGGTCACATACTCAGGCAGCACAACGGATGTAAAGAATAAGAACAAAACAAGTACAATACCGTTCGCCATACTTGTCACTCACGGATTAGAATGCAAAATTACTTTTCATAAATGTTACCTTTTATACTTTTGATACTGAACTACTTACCATTTTATGCAAACATAATGAATTAATGATAAAACTGTGTCTAGGTTACAGATGTGACGTTTACAAATTAACTATTTGTGAAGTAAATGCTGCCTATACGATGTGCCCGTAGTTGCAATTAAACACGTATTCCTAATTCCTTATAGAATAATATGAGTGGTCTATAGCTTCACTATAAGTTAGAGTGAAGGTAGTTTATAACACAAGCTATAAACGTTTTACACGTTTGACTACACAAGTTTCATTACACATTTTAGTGAAAGCAATTTCTTTTTTATCGTTTACCTTTTTGTAATAGATTTTTTGTTTTATAGTTTATTGGAAACATATTTTAATTGCAAAATAGGTTGCAGCGTTTGTTTTAAATATTGACATTAATATCTTTTTCGGTAAAATTGATTACTTAAGATTTTATTTTCCGTTTCCATAAAATGTTCGATTATGTGTCACGACGATCAGGCAATCTCACTGTAATCATTGATAAAACTGGCCGTCCTATGGTATACATAAAGGTGAGATCTTGTAGGATTTAGAGATAAATTATAACCATGTTTGTACAATATAACCCCTGCCACTAACTATCTGTCATCTATCCAGTTTATCTGTAAGATATATCTAAATACTGACGACAGTCGTTAGTCTCATTCTATCTCTCTCTCTCTCTCTCCCTCTTTGTCTCTCTCTCTCTCTCTCCCTCTTTGTCTCTCTCTCTCCCTCTTTCTTTTTCTCTGTCTCTCTCTGTCTCTCTCTGTCCGTTTGTCTGTCTCTGCCTGTCTCTCTCCCCCATATCTCTCTCTCCTCCCCTCTTTCTTTTTCTCTGTCTCTCTCTGTCCGTTCGGCTGTCTCTGTCTCTCTCTCTCTCTCTCTGTCTTTCTCTCTCTCTAATAATACTAATAATAACGTATTAAATATAATAATAAGTGAAATTGATTCGTTTTTCTAATAAATAATACAAAAACCTCTAACCATAAATATTTTTATTTTTACGGAATGTACATTTCGTTCACCAACTAACAACCATAGGTATGATATACAGATACAATGCTGTGAGGTTGGAATAAAAATATTTGTGGTTAGATCTTTCGTGTATTTGGTTATTATTTAAAAAACAGTAAATTATTTCAATTAATTATTGTTCATTTGTCTACATTTATGATTGTTCTGTGTTAAAGACGCAACACAGTTATATCAAACTACAGTTCACGGATTTACGTTATACCTGAGATTATGTGAATACGGATTCATAAACTCAAGTCAAATGGGTTGATCTGGTAGGAAAATGTGCCTCAATGTTTCGCAAACTAGTATCTTCTGTTCTAGAGGTAAGATCGAATCCAGCAAGTAGAGATAAACAATCAAAACGTCCAGGCTTATTTGTTTATGTTTGGTAATACCACGTTGTTCATAGCAATCATAGCTGTCAATGATGTTTACTATCGTTCATTCTATACATATTATTCAAAATAGTTTATACAAATTTAAAAATTATGATTAGGGTGAGAAAGTTAGATTACTTATTGGGGATGATAATAAATGACTCACTTAGGAAAAAGCTGCGTCAGGCTGCGAGTGATAAAGCATGTCCGATCCCACAAGACAGGTTACATCATACAGGCTCTAAATCTAAGCTCCTCCTAAAAATAAAAGATTACTATGTAAAATATATTAAGCGAAATTATATTCTAGTATATTTTACAGTTCCTTCAATATGTGACCACAGAAGAAGCTCAACTTCCATAACTCTTACAAATGTAAGTAAATTAAAAAATATTTTGTTTCATCTTGCACTACCTTTATTACTATTGTCAGAAAACAACTCATCGGTCACAACCGAAATAAATGTTTTCATTTAGTGGAGGTTCTCGTTAATAATAATTTTTTTAGGGATGCCTTTTTGAGGATTCAAGATAAAACATATTTCGAAACAAAAGAATTTGGATTTGCAAGCACCTGACCCTTCAGGCAGAATGTTCTACGAACAGAAAGATTCTAACACAACCCGATTAAAATTAAAATATTTGTGAAAAAATACAATGTAATTAACATTAAAACAAAATATTTAAAAAACATTAGAAATAATAATTTCAATTTAAAATAAACTTTAAAAAATGTCCGTTTAACGAACTTAAAACTAATTAGAAAAATAATACTTTATTGAGTTGAAATTTTAAAGTAAAAAACATTAGAACTTTAATATTCGAGATTTATAGCAAAAAGATTTTAAATAGGAATATTCCTAAATCCCAAAACTAATTTGGTTTTCCTTTAGAAATATACCTATTTTTTAACGTATTCATTTTAAATTTATACGGAAATCAATCAAAATAAATGGGAGTTATAAAGAAGAAAATTACGATAAAAAAGTTTTAAGAAACTCTACGATGTAAGAGGCCTACAGTCCTACTCCCACTCGATAGGATAAAAATCCAAAAATTAACAAAAATTTGGCAAAAATGCCTGATTTTTGTTATAAAATGTCTGCCTTGAAAAGATCCAACAAATTTTTCCAAAACCTGCATTTAAAATCCAAAAATAGATGTAGGCCTATTAAATACTTAAAAAGTAGCCTACTCGAGGTAAAAAGTTAAAATTTCAACAAGGAAACAAAAATCTTGTTGCTTAATGGAATCGAGAAAGCAAATTACGAGAGATCAATTGTGTGCCAAGTTTTCCTCTTACAAGGACCTCAAGATAACAAACCTGTGAGGTCAGTAGATGTTTCCTTATAGGAGAAATTGACCCCACACCTAAAATCGTACAACTTCCCTTGTACACTTTGAAAGAGGTGAAATGTCTGCACACTTTTTCACAACATCTCTTATTAAGAGAGAAATTTTCGAAAGTCTATCAATGGTATGGATCTATGAATGAAAAATCTTTTTTTAAATATAAATAGAGCTTTGATATATATATGTCGCTAAATGGATACAATAATTATAATAATTTAGTATTACGATTGTTTTACAGTTAAAATTCTAAACAGAGTGTTGAGTAGAAGTATGGGTTATATACAACTGGGCAGCTACTTAAAACACCTCGTGCTTCCCAGTATCGTTCATGTTCAGTTGCCTTTGATAATGCTGGACACACCTTAAGGTGACTTCTATCCATGTGTTGTTCTTGTTGGCATAGGCTGCAGTATGGGTCCTCAGTTAGTTCAATGTGGTATAGGTGTTTTCGTAGAAGGTCGTGTCCTGTAATGAGGCGGAAGGTGGCAACTGCTACGTTTCTAGGGCCCTCAGGTGTTGTCGTTATGGCAACTTCCCATTGTTTCCCTTGTGTACGTTCCACTATATCTTTTACATGTTGGATTTTGATGGCTTTTTTAATTTGTAATCTTATTGTGTTATAAGAAACTTGTGTCTTTTGTTCTTGTCTTATTATAGTACCTTTTTTTTAGCTAGGGTGTCTGCCTGCACATTTCCAATCACACCACAGTTACTAGGCATCCACTGTAGTACGATTGATTTACGTTCGGAATTTAGCGAGTGGTACAGCCTTCGGCACTCTTGCACTTCGGGGCTTATTGGCAGATCAGGAGATGCTATGCCCTGGATAGCAGATTTTGAATCGATGAATATAGCAGCATTATTAAATTTGTTCATATTTGTATACAGTTGGTTTAGCGCAATCCTAATTGCTTCGACTTCTCAGTCGAAGGCAGTTCTGTTGCTTCCTGCAGCTCCATAGGAGGAGAAGATGTTGCTAGATACTCCTGCTCCTGCCTTTTCAGTTGTTTCTGAATAAGAGTCATCGGTAAAAATATGGCCATCGTATTCGATTGGTCTGATCGAAACGTGGGAAAATTGCTACAACAAGGAGCCCAACGGTTAAGGAGGGGCAAAGCGTTACTTGGCATCGAGAGACGGGGTTAGAAGGTTGGTCAAGCGGAGTTCGAGTGAGTAATAGCCGCGAAGAAATGAACTTTTGTTTTCGTGAATAACGACGATCAAAAACGATGGCAGGCTAGACGGTTGTGTTTCGCTGTAATGTAGGAAGTGCTGTTTCATAAATGGGGCCCTTTCGGATTAAGATCTATCCGAAAGCGGTGCTCATAACTTAGACCTAAAGATGCTGCGTCGTAAGTCTTAAAGTGTTTCGGAATCACATATAAAAATGCAACTTTACTTGTGGTACGGACAGGAAAGTATGCAGTGTTTTAAATAGGGACAAAGTTTTTTAAGAGAAGAACAGTTTTAATTTTGAAATAGTAAAAGTAGAAAATTAACGATAAACTTTGTAAAAGCTTGTAGTGTTTTAAAAATGGTGTTTAGAACAGTGTTTCATATAACTTGCAAATCAAAATTTAACCATCAAGTGCTTAATATCCACAAGATGCCCATGCAGAGGATGCGAAGACAGAGGACGACACCGTGGGAACAGAAAAGGAGCTGTATGCAGGGCGTTGGCCATTTCAAACAAAGGGACGAGGGCGTTCAACATGGCGGACCTATCTTTTTCATTTTTGGAAGGAGCTGTAAGCGTCACTTGGAGCCGGCACGAAAGCAACCCCCCACTTCGATGTTCCATAGAAACACCTGAGGGAGAGGGAAGACGGAGAGTCCAACGGAAAAATTAAGGTCAGACCTACACAGTTTTCTTTTTGCAGATATGAGTTTTTGTTTTGATAAAATTTTAAAAGGGGAAATTGTTCATTAAATTAAATTCATTTAAAAATAGTAGATTCCAAATTGTTTAAATTAAAAGATAGGAGCTGATGGCTTTGTTTAAGGGTGGGGATAAAAGAAACAAAATGGCGCAAGACTCATGTTAGAGTATAGCATTTAAATTCTAAAAAAATATTTTAAAAATGTAATTTTGAAATAATAAATTCTTAAAGGGTTTAAACTTAAAATAAATTAAATTGAAAAAAATATGTTAAAACTTATTAACAAACAAAATTAGTAGAAAGAACAGAAAATAGAGTTTAAAAATAGATGTATTTTAAAAGTGTAAAAATCAAGTTTTATGTTTCAAGATGGCCTCCAGTAAGATTGTTTATTTACATCAGCTGACTGGAAGGTCATGCGTTGCTATGTAGCATTTGAAGAAATGAAACGACTTTAAAAGAAATGTTTGTTTTTGTTAAAAGGAGTTGTTTAGTAAATGACAATTTCAAATAAATCGTTTTTGGTTTTAAATATAAATGTTTTTAATAAGAATTAAAATAATATTTTCTGTTTGTTTAAAAAAGGTTTATATCGAAATTTCAAATTTTTATAAAATAAATTTTTGGGTATAATTAATAAAGATTGAAATCAATGGTTGTTTTTTAAATTATATGAGGTAAATTTATTAACAAATAAAAATAAATTACATTAATTTGAGATAAGAAATTTTGTTTTAAATTAAGAAAGGGTTATAAGGAACAAATAATAAAGCAAATATGGAGATAATATAATTTTAAAATAAATTTTAAATTTTTTAAAATTGAGATTTAGTAAAGAGAAAAATATAACTATCAACTATGAGTTTTCATAGGATTAAGTGCGTCTAGTAATTGTTCTTATAAATAATATTTATTTTGGTTCATGTTTTAGATGTAAGGAATAATTTGTTTTGTTTTGGTATTAATTTATATATAAATAATAAGATGTTTTTTTTCTTTTCTTTCACTGGTATTTCAAAAAAGAGATATATAAAAAAGTATTGCAAGTTTAAATTGAATAGTATGGTGTTGTTTTTATTAACTAAATTCATTGTTTGATAAATAATAATTAAAATTTTATGAAAATCCAATTTTCCTTCAGAAATTGTGTTGGTTACATTGTTGTAAAGGTTAATTAAATGTCAATGCATTTTACTTCACAAAAGGAAAGGGATAAAAGATTCATTTTGTAAAAGGGTTAAATAAGGGGTTTTGTAAATGTGTTAAATGAATTTCAATAACTATAATAATGTTTTATATCAGATTCAATCATATAATTAGCTGAAACTTTGGGTTTTAATTTTTCAAATAAATATGGGTTTTTCTTTCAGTAAATGAGTCAACATTGTTAAATATAAATATGAGTTCAGATGACAAGCTTATAGCGTTAAATAGGTGCATTTATAAGTTTATAACATGGATTCTATTTCAGAGGAGTTTGATAAATTTTAATTTATGAAAATAATATAATTTCAGGTGATTGTTAGAAACTAATTGGTAAAATAATGTTAATAATCACAAGTCGTTGGAATGTACAAAAGGGTAAAACTTTGCAGGTTAGAAGAAGGGTTAAAATAAAGATTTAAGATTTGTTTTTGATTTAAAGTAAAGGGTTAAATTGTTTAAAGATTAAATAGTTTAAATTCAAAGATTTTGGTAAATGAGTTGGAGATAAAGTTTAATCATGTAGTTAGTTGTTTTGAAGTTTCTTTTTATGAAAATAGTTTTTAATTTTGTTATGTATAAATGTTTTAAATTGGAAGGGTTAAATTTAAATATATAATAAAAAATCAATTGGGAAAGGTTTTGCATTTTGCTATATTCTTGTCGACTGTGAACAAATTTCAAATTAATAATTAATTGGTAAATTTTTCTGATAAAATAATATAAGCAAGTAAGATGTTTTCAATGTTAAATTGTTTTAAATTGATAGGGTTTTTCTGGGTAAAATGTAGTGCATACTGTGCCATGCACATTCAAATAAATAAATGTAATTTTAAAAAAATAAAATATTTTTTAACTAACTTGCAAACATATTGAGTTTTCATATAAACAAGTTTCTTACACTATCCTACAAAGATGGTCATTTCTCCGGTTATATGCCTCTCAAAAGAACTCCTCCCCGGGAAGTCTCACCCAAAGGGTTAATTCTCAGATAGTTAGGTTTTTTGTTTTAAGTCCAGAGATTTATCCACTGGCAGAATTTGGCGAGCAAGGCACAGCGTTCGTGACTTCGGCTACGAACGGCTCGTAACAAATTTCTTACCCTGCCGCGGGCGCGAGTGTTGGTCATGCGCTTGGAGTTGGTCGACGGAAGGGTTGACTGCTCACGTAAGTGAGCGTGGTGATCAAAGGGGGCGGCACGCGACTTTGGCGTGGGCCGGTCCGTTGCAACACACACACACACACACACACACAGTTCTCCTCAGATTGTTACAACAGGTCCTAGTAGCTATTTTCGATATAATCTTTTTATATCCATTACTAACGTCTAGAACCAGTACAACTGAACTCACAAAATAAAACAAAATGCAAAACACAGCCCACCATTTTTCACTGACAAGTAATTATTTCATTTACAAATGGCTATTTAACAAATTCAAATCTAATAAAATAAAGATAAGAATTGCAACGAGGAATTATTTGCTTGTAGAAACTCCACTTGTGAAGTAAACAAGATAAAATACTTACCGTGTGACGCACTTACCTAGACAAGCTCTTTAGTACAATTGCGGTATTTGCTGTACGGTCATCGACTTTATCTAAGCCTATTATCCGTGTAAGTTGTTCAATATTTGTGGTATAAAGATTTACCTAGGATAATAAAAATAGCTCTTATCAAAAGGATGATTAGCCTACCTCGAAATATTGCTAACAACATTTTTCTGAGCACAAATTGTTAAACACTTATTCTTAAAAAATTCAAACTATTCTGAATGTTATTGTTACAGGTTTATGTATTATATTTAGTTTCAATATTAAATTTATTTGTGAAAATTCAATATTGTCAAAGTCAGTGGGTACGTGGAGAATGTATCTAGGTACCATTTGTATTTAAAAACAGATCTGAAACGTACAAATAGATACAATAATAATATAATGGCCGAGAGAGAAGAGCATTTGACTACCTATAAATATTTCCTGAGCCTAATACCCGGTAGTAAAATAAATATCTGTGAGATTTCTCAGCCCCTATTTCAACTCAGCCTATTACTTGTGTGGTCACAAACTTCAATATTGGCCGCTATGTGGGGATCTTCATCAGTGTCTTCTGCTTGGAGATGTTGGGTCAAGCGGTGACGGTTTTAAAGGCAGGATTTTGGTAGTATCAAAGAGTATGTGTGATTTGTATTGGGTTTGTTCGTTTAATATGTTTGTACTTTGTTTTTGTGTGTCTGTAAATTTCATATTGTTCTAGTGTGTTGAGATGTGGTTCTTTTTTGTTGATGTGTAGGATTACTAGGTTATGGTAAATGTCTGTGTATTTGTGTCCTGTTTCTTTTATGTGGTTGTAAAATGTTGAGTTGGTGTTCTGTTTGTGTTCCTCGACTCTTTGTTTAAAGCTGCAACTTGTTTGTCCAATATAGAATTTGGTACATTCGTCGCAGTTCAGTTTCTATAAGCCTGGCGCTTGTAGTATATCTTTATTATTGGTGTTAAAGATAAATTGTGTTAAGATAAACTACAAGCACAAGAGGATCGACAAGCGATCGACAACGTTCTGTCTCAGTACGCCCAAGTATAGTTCCCGGCACATAGTACTAAACGTAGTTTCCGCTACATAGTAGTACATAGTTCCCGCCACATAGTACTACATAGTTCTCACCACATAGTACTACTTAGTTCCCGCCACATAGTACTACATAGCTCTCACCACATTGTACTACGTAGTTTCCGCCACATAGTACTACATAGTGTCCGCTACGTAGTAGTACATAGTTCACGCCACATAGTACTACATAGTTCCCGCCACATAGTACTACATAGTTCCCGCAACATAGTACTACATAGTTCTCACCACATAGTACTACATAGTTTCCGCTACATAGTAGTACATAGTTCCCGCAACATAGTACTACATAGTTCTCACCACATAGTACTACATAGTTTCCGCTACATAGTAGTACATAGTTCCAGCAACATAGTACTACATAGTTCTAACCACATAGTACTACATAGTTTCCGCCACATAGTACTACATAGTTTCCGCCACATAGTAGTACATAGTTCACGCCACATAATACTACATAGTTCCCGCCACATAGTACTACATAGTTCTTACCACATAGTACTACATAGTTCCCGCCACATAATACTACATAGTTCCCGCAACATAGTACTACATAGTTCTCACCACATAGTACTACATAGTTTCCGCCGGATCAAAGTGGGTAGAATACAAGGTGGTACCGTTCTAGACGTCCCGTCAGGATGTGGAGGGGAGATTTCGTTTGTGTTAATGTTTTAATGAGTTTAAGCACCACATAGTTAGCACTACAAAACCTTGCGTCAACAATTTTCTGTCTGCCGTTAACAATTTCCTGTTTTTTCAAATGAAATAAAAAGTCGGTCCTTCTCACGTAAACACCAACAAACGTCAGCTGTTGGTTAGGTAGGTTTTGTTGTTTCAAAAATGTATTTGCTATTTTAGTAAAAACTTTGTTGGCTGATTCGATTAGGTTGGCTTTTAATTCTAAACGACTCTTGATAAACTCAAATTGGCTCATCACAGCTTCTCCTGGGACGCTTGGCGAGCGAAGGACCACGTGGTCAGTATTGTTCCATTGCTTTGCTCCTTCGTCATTCAAGTAAGCGAGTAACTTCCAGTAACTTCCATCAAGTTTGACTTATTCCAACAGGAACAATTTAACGGAATATCTTCAACTATTGGAAGAAAAGGTGCTAAAATATATGGTGTTAATTTTGATAAATGATATTTTCTTATGAATGGCTGAAATTCACGTGGTAGAATTCTGGCTAAGCCCAAAATTTAGATATAGTACCACACGACATTTCCAAATACGCCGCAGATAGACGCGGTGATAACAGGTCCTAAGGGCCATCTCAGAACTTCCTTTTCGTATTTGTTGCTGAGATACTCGGCGCGCACAGCTGATAGAAACACTAACAATGACATCAAATGTAACGCACCGTTCATTTTTACTGTGTAGAAGGCCAACTTCATCATTTATCAAACGTTACTTTATATTCATCATAAGTAAATAACTAAATATTTTAAGCAAACCAAAAAAAAGATAAAACCGATTATTTTGAGAATGTCTATTTGTGAAGCAAATGAGGTAATAATGATAATTATGTATCCTACTTAAAGACTCATGTTTAACTTAGTTTCCTTCTTCCTTATCTCTCTGTTAGCCTGCCTGTGTTTGTTTCTCTCTCTCTCTCTCTCTCAACATTAATAACTAAATAATTAAAAATGTAAACAATAATAACTTAAAGAGTAAACTATTCTTCAAGAAATCCATCGACTATTTTTTATTCCAATATTTCAAACTTACTCTCGCTAATCTCTATCTATTTTTGTTTTGTTTTGTTTATGTTATAGTTTTTTGACATCTTTGTTGGAGCATTCTTTTAACATAGACACACTACTGGAGACACTCCATTCCAACATATGCATAGCAGAACAAGTGACGCCCCTAGTTTCCACATTTCTGCTCTTCAATCGTATCCTTTCTGACCATCCCCTAGCACCATTTCTTCAAATCCATTTCAACGGTTCTTATCTTTTATCCCGTAGTTTTTATTTTTGGAAAACTTTCAGTTCTTTATATTCTAGTAGAATGTTTAATGTTTTATATACAACTTTATTATATATATATTACTGAATTTAAACCATAAAAATATATGAAATAGTGTGTGTGTGTGTGTGTGTGTGTGTGTGTGTGTGTGTGTGTGTGTGTGTGTGTGTGTGTGTGTGTGTGTGTGTGTGTGTGTGTGGTATTATTTGTAGATGATTGTTTTCATGTTAAATATTTTATATTAAAGAACAGACATTTTATTAACAAAAATGTTTATAATACAAAATGCTAGTAGCGTATTTCAGGTGCTGACAGTATGCGAAACTGCTGAAAAAAATCAATATATTCCTCATTATATTGCTCTAGTTATAGTCCATATTGATGAAAAGCTTCGAGAATATTGTTACGTATATATTCTTCCTTGCGAAATGTTTTCACTAATATATATATATATATATATATATATATATATATATATATATATATATATATATATATACTGTATATATTAATATGTATATATATATATATATATATATATATATATATATATATATATACACACACAAATTACCAGACATTTGTTAACTAAAAGTTGTTAATTGTTAACTTACACTTGGACTAAATGTTTTCGTCTTACGGCTTCTTCAGCCTCGTATTTTTGCCGCTAGGAATGCTGCTGTTGTGCTTCCTCGGTGCCATTTTTTTTTTAAAGTTAGAAGTGATGTGATCGAAACGTATGTGTGATCTGTGCCGTGTTTCTTCATTTAAGATATCATTTTTATGTGTGTTGCTATGTCTATATATTTCAAACTGTTCTAGTGTGTTTAATTTATGGCCTTTGTTGCATGTGTGGAGGATGCTCATGTTATTTTCCATACTTTTGCATGAGTATTTAGTGTCCATGAGGTGATTTGCGAAGGTGGATTCAATAGTAGTGTGCAGTGCCCTTTTGTGTTCTTTATATCTTTCGGCGAAAGATCTGCCTGTTTGTCCAATATAGAACTTATTGCAGTTGTTGCATTTTAGTTTGTATACTCCTGGGTTATTGTATGCGTTGGTATTGTTATTAATGCTGTGCCTGATAGCCGTTTGGTTTTTATTTGTTGTTCTGTAAGCTACATTGTATCCTGCTTTTTTGAATTGGTGCGCTATCTTATTTGTGAGAGATATATACAGTAGAGCGTCGAAAATCCGTACTAATTGGGACTGGGGCGTTCAGATTTCCGATTTATTCGGATTTTCGAACACCTAGCCTAGACATTCCTAGTTAGACTAAAAATATTAAGATTAATGAACTCTATGCACTTACATGTGTACATAACAATTGTACGTTGAATTGCTTGTATCCTTAAATCCAAAAGAATGAACTCATTTTACAAAAACAATTTACTTCATACTTACAAATTTACTTTGCACTAGTCGCTTACAAAAAATGCTGCTTTACAACTTTATTATCAACTTTCTACAGCTATGTAACAAAAGGTTTTCCAATTCTTCGTACTTCCCAGTTTTTATTTTCTTTCTTCTCTTTTCACCTTGCACTGTGTTTTCTTCTAACTCGTTTATCTTTTTTAAAATTGTTCTCAATGTGAAACTCGGAATAATCAGATCAGTCATGATTTGCTTTTGATTTCTCAGATGTGAATTTTCATCGTAACACTTCAAAATGTTCAATTTATCAACTGATAAATCATTTCTTTCTATCCCACTCATCCCATAACACTAAATACACATTAGCCTACTATATACTTGATAACAACTACACACTGTAATAATAAATGATCCTATGGCACATAAAGTTACGTACATACTGTATAATATCTCCAATGTGACAGTAGAATCTACTGACGACGTTTTGAATGACAAGTTGTATGAAAAGTGAAGGGTGAAAAAAAGGTGGAGGAAAAGCGTTCATGGTAGAATGTATATTGTGCTTGTACATGTAGATTGTACATTAGGAGCTTTACGTCATTGATGTACACATTCTGCTGAATTATTTTAGACAATCTTTATCAAAGTTCTATTGTTTTGTATTGCATTCTGTTTCGTTATAATCACGTTTTTCATATTCATTTATGTGTTATACAACTGTAGAACTGGATATAACTAGTGTTGTGTTTTTATATACAGTTGATGTATAACGAAATCGACTATCCAGATAAACAATTCGTTATATAATGGTATTCGTTGACGAAAGGTCGTCTTGCCAAGAATAGTCCTCTCCCATCTTACTGCAGTATTACTTATTTACTCAGTAAAGCATATACAAAAATACACTGTTTTAAATAACAACGCTATTTACTTAATCAGTAAATCACCTATAGTATACATTTTTATCTAACAACATTACTTATATACACAGTAAACCATATACAAAAATACACTGTTTTAACTAACAACGCTATTTACTTAATTAGTTGATCACCTATAGTATACAATGTTATCTAACAACATTGCTTATTTACTCAGTAAAGCATATACAAAAATACACTGTTTTAACTAACAACGCTATTTACTTAATTAGTTGATCACCTATAGTATACAATGTTATCTAACAACATTGCTTATTTACTCAGTAAAGCATATACAAAAATACACTGTTTTAACTAACAACGCTATTTACTTAATTAGTTGATCACCTATAGTATACAATGTTATCTAACAACATTGCTTATTTACTCAGTAAACCATACACAAAAATACACTGTTTTAACTAACAACGCTATTTACTTAATTAGTTGATCACCTATAGTATACAATGTTATCTAACAACATTGCTTATTTACTCAGTAAAGCATATACAAAAATACACTGTTTTAACTAACAACGCTATTTACTTAATTAGTTGATCACCTATAGTATACATTGTTATCTAACAACATTGCTTATTTACTCAGTAAAGCATATACAAAAATACACTGTTTTAACTAACAACGCTATTTACTTAATTAGTTGATCACCTATAGTATACAATGTTATCTAACAACATTGCTTATTTACTCAGTAAAGCATATACAAAAATACACTGTTTTAACTAACAACGCTATTTACTTAATTAGTTGATCACCTATAGTATACAATGTTATCTAACAACATTGCTTATTTACTCAGTAAACCATACACAAAAATACACTGTTTTAACTAACAACGCTATTTACTTAATTAGTTGATCACCTATAGTATACAATGTTATCTAACAACATTGCTTATTTACTCAGTAAAGCATATACAAAAATACACTGTTTTAACTAACAACGCTATTTACTTAATTAGTTGATCACCTATAGTATACATTGTTATCTAATAACATTACTTATTTACTCAGTAAAGCATATACAAAAATATACTGTTTTAACTACAACGCTATTTACTTATTTAGTTGAAAACCATATTCTATACATTGTTATCTAACAACAGTATTTATTTACTCAATAAATCACATACAAAAATACACTTATTTAACTAACAACGCTATTTACTTAATTACTTGATCACCTATAGTAGACATTGTTATCTAACAACAGTATTTATTTACTCTGTAAACCACATACAAAAATACACTGATTTAACTAACAACGCTATTTACTTAATTAGTTGATCACCTATAGTAGACATTGTTATCTAACAACAGTATTTATTTACTCTGTAAACCACATACAAAAATACACTGATTTAACTAACAACGCTATTTACTTAATTAGTTGATCACCTATAGTAGACATTGTTATCTAACAACAGTATTTATTTACTCTGTAAACCACATACAAAAATACACTGATTTAACTAACAACGCTATTTACTTAATTAGTTGAAAACCATATTCTATACATTCTTATCTAACAACAGTATTTATTTACTCTGTAAACCACATACAAAAATACACTGATTTAACTAACAACGCTATTTACTTAATTAGTTGAAAACCATATTCTATACATTCTTATCTAACAACAGTATTGATTTACTCAGTAAACCACATACAAAAATTCACTGTTTTAACTAACAACGCTATTTACTTAATTAGTTGATCTCCTATAGTATACATTGTTATCTAACAACATTACTTATTTACTCTGTAAACCATATACAAAAATCGACTGTTTTAACTAACAATGCTATTTACTTAATTAGTGGAGCACCTATAGTATACAATGTTATCTAACAACATTACGTTGTTACTCAGTAAACCATATACAAAAATCCACTGTCTTAACTAACAACGCTATTTACTTAATTAGTTGATCTCCTATAGTATACATTGTTATCTATCAACATTACTTATTTACTCTGTAAACCATATACAAAAATCCACTGTCTTAACTAACAACGCTATTTACTTAATTAGTTGATCACCTATAGTATACAATGTTATCTAACAACATTGCTTATTTACTCAGTAAAGCATATACAAAAATACACTGTTTTAACTAACAACGCTATTTACTTAAGTACTTGATCACCTATAGTATACATTGTTATCTAACAACATTACGTATTTACTCTGTAAACCATATACAAAAATCCACTGTCTTAACTAACAACGCTATTTACTTAATTAGTTGATCTCCTATAGTATACATTGTTATCTAAGAACATTACGTATTTACTCTGTAAACCATATACAAAAATCCACTGTCTTAACTAACAACGCTATTTACTTAATTAGTGGATCACCTATAGTATACATTGTTATCTAACAACATTACGTATTTACTCTGTAAACCATATACAAAAATCCACTGTCTTAACTAACAACGCTATTTACTTAATTAGTGGATCACCTATAGTATACATTGTTATCTAACAACATTACTTATTTACTCTGTAAACCATATACAAAAATCCACTGTCTTAACTAACAACGCTATTTACTTAATTATTGGATCACCTATAGTATACATTGTTATCTAACAACATTACGTATTTACTCAGTAAACCATACACAAAAATACACTGTTTTATCTAACAACGCTATTTACTTAATTAGTGGATTACCTATAGTATACATTGTTATCTAACAACATTACTTATTTACTCTGTAAACCATATACAAAAATCCACTGTCTTAACTAACAACGCTATTTACTTAATTAGTGGATCACCTATAGTATACATTGTTATCTAACAACATTACTTATTTACTCTGTAAACCATACACAAAAATCCACTGTCTTAACTAACAACGCTATTTACTTAATTAGTGGATCACCTATAGTATACATTGTTATCTAACAACATTACTTATTTACTCTGTAATTATTTACTCTGACCACATGTCCGTTTAGTGCCTTAATTGCTGCCTAACTGTCGGAGAAAATAGCAATCCGGGTCCCGTGTGTTTCCCTTCTCGCTATTTCTCCCAGACAGGCATTTATAGCATATATTTCGGCCTGAAAGACAGAGGTATGCCTCCCCAAGGAAACAACTAGTTTTACCCTTGGGTTTTTAGAATACACCCCCGCTCCAGTGCCGAAGTCCATCTTGGAGCCATCTGTGTACCAGATCTGAGCTCCCGATGTTAATGTCCCTGACCATTCCATCATAGTTTGGTGGACCTGGTCAGGTGCAAACATTTGAGTAATGTGGTCGCTGCCCATTTCCAAGACGGGTTCTTTGACCACGCACTCGATACTCATATGTCCCGAAACATGAGGGAGGTTAGCCCAGTTGCTCGAGTTGCGCAATCTCCATGCCGCCAGCCTCGCCTCTCCCCTAAGGACAAGCTCAAGGGGAGGGAGGTTAAGGATTACTTCCATTGCTGCACCTGGTGTAGTTGACATCACTCCCAGTGTGCACAGACAGACCAATCTCTGGATAGAGCTCAGTTTAGCTCTTGTCTGTGCCTGGTTGGCCTTTGTCCACCACACCAGAGCTCCATAGGTAATCACCTATGCCGGTGGTAATCACGACGCCTAATTTCCTGTCCAGAGTAACTCCCAGGTACTTCACCTCCCCCACAAACTCAAGGTATTCACCAAACAAGCGGGGCATCCTGGTCGTCAGATCTTTTCGCTGTCTGGTGAAGTTAATGAGAGCAGTCTTTTTTGGATTTACCCTAAGGTTCTCCTTATTACACCACTCTTCAATCAGTCGTAGAGGATTTCTGATTACCTCAAGGACTGTATCAGGGAATCTGCCCAGGATCAGAACAACTATGTCGTCCGCATATCCTAGACAGAAGCATGTGTTCATTCAGAAGTTCAATAAGGTTGTCAACCACTAGGCACCACAACAGAGGAGAGAGAACCCCCCCCCCCCTGTGCACAGCTCACTGAGAGGGCAGTCCTCACTGAGAGGATTCTACTATAGCCTCGCCAACCAATGTGGCAGAGTCTTCTAGCTCTCTCCTCCCACCATACTCCAATCCAGCCTCCTCAATCCGAACACCCAGGCCCCTCCTGTAAGAGTCCCAGTCTGTTCTTCTTGGATCCCTGGTTGGCCGAAGCATGGCTGGATTTAGAGAGATATCATACCTAATATGTCTGTGGTCAGAAGAAGATGGTTCATCCGACACATACCAATTTAGTACATACCTAGCCATCTGGTTCGATGCCACCGTAATGCCCAGGACCTCCTGTCTGGCCCTAGTGACAAACGTCGGCTCTTCCCCCTGATTTAAGACTAGTAAATTCTTAGAGCTAAGATAAGATAAAGGTTAGCGGTGAGGACCTCTAGTGTTGGTACCTGTACTTCCCCACGAAGTGTGATGAGAGTTAGCATCCATCCCCACCAGCAGCTCCTCATCCACAGCCCCGCAGTGCTCGACCAGCCTCCTCAGCTCTTGTGTTGGTAGAGCCCCCGCGTAGTCAAAGGGAAGATATGCCGTGGCCAGATTCAGCCTCTTCATCCTCCCCTCCGCCCGCAGCTCCACCATCACTGCTATCAAGTCCCTGCAGCAGAAGTTCGTTAGTACAAAAGCACTCAACCCCCTCCTAACCAGGATACACGTCCTGGGAACACCGGAGTCCTTATCATACAACAACGTACCTCCAGATGTCGCCAGCCCGCATATTCGTGCTCCAGAAATCCATGGTTCCTGGATGAGAACCAAGTCCACCTCTCCCCTGTCCAGCATCCTACACAAGACAGCACTAGCCGCCCTGCTATGCTGTACGTTCACTTGGAGGATCTTGATCATTTTTCTGCTTACTTCGCAGTTGCCTGGGTTCGCAGAGCAGCCCCAGGACTAGAGAGCACCTTGAACGTGGCCTGTCTCAGCCCCACGTTCACCCTCAGGTTGTTGTTCCGCAGTGCCCTGAGGGAGCCCTCTCCTATATACAGGATCAGGGTAAGACCTGCATCCTCCCTTTTCCTAACAATCACCTTCCAAGTATCCTGAACTACGCCAGGGTTCTGGGTTTTGACCACCTTCAGGATCTCTTCTGGCTCCTTGTCATTGTAGGGTTTGGGCACCCACATTGAAACCTTTGCAATGCAAAAGATCTCCTTGGTTAGCCCTGCCCTCAACTTTACCCCCTCATTCAAGGTGAAGCTTGGCAGGACCCGAAGGACCCACTCCAGGCTCTCCCGTGAGGACCATACGACATTTAGGGCCCCCTCTCTAAGTATGCTGTCCTGAATCCTCTATCCCCACTCTCCGCCTCAGCGGACAGCAGTTCCGAGAAGAACAGCTCCTCCAGCTCCAACGCCATCTCTTCCGAGAGTTGTCTCTCTCAGTTAGTTAACTAGGACAATTGCTAGCTTTTGCCTGAGGGTATCGCCGTATGTGCCCGAAGACACTCCAGCATCCCCCCCCCTTGTCTCAGCTTCACTTTCTTCTTTCCTCCCTCCACTGGAGAGAGATTGGACGTCGCACTCCTAGGCCTTTTGGACGTGCTGGGGTTTGGTGCTCTTGGTTGATTGCTTCCCTGTTGCACCTCCCTCCTCACAACATCCAAGCCCTGGACTTTGACAGGCTCAGCTCGGTTTTGGCCTCCCCGTCGTTTTTTCAGGGTTATTGGCTCTACCGCTGCTCTCACCTGTTTTTTTCGGAGCCGCCTTTTGGCCGCTCCACTCATACGCTTCCTCCGTAAAGAGAGCGTGCTCAATTCTGCAGCCACTTCACCGGTTTCTGCAGTCGGCAGCTTGACAGCCACCCCCGCACCCCAAGTGATGGTTGCCGTTGACACCTCTGCTACAGACTCACGGTTTGCCGTCTCATTGGCTCCCGCTGTTTGTGCAGTCTCAATATCAATTTTTGTATTAGTCTGGTCTATTAACGTCCCACGAGTATGGGGGAAATAACGGTCGACCAGAGCAGAGCCCTCACTGCCCTGGCAAGACAACATACAATGAGGTTTTGTCTGGTTCCTCAAGGGGATCGTGTGCCACTGCATTTTATACCCTGCAGCCATTCATCCTTCGGCTCGATGCCTTCCACCTTGGATTGGGTATTCAGTCACTGACCTTGAAGCACACCCCAAGTTCAGGATATTATTAACTGTTGCTCATGGAGCGAACAGCCTGCTTTACTCTCTTTTTTACAACTGTGTCGTTAGGGTAGTTTCCCGCCCATACTTCAGTGTCGCATTGCCCTTGGTTCACCTGGGAGGTGAGAGTAGCATTGTGAGGACTTAATTCCCAACTACCCCAGTCTCCCCAGTCAGAGCAGTTAGTTCTACCACACCCAACCGGTTGACTGACGAGGAGGGATAATTCCTCACCTTTGAACCATTGCCTTGGTCCAGGCCTGCATATTCATAAACCTTCCGGAATCCTTATTCACAGGTAACCTGTGGACCCGCCCGGTTTCTCAGGCCAGCTAGCCGGGTGTGGATGGTCTTACTTCGTCTTACTTATCCAACTCCAGCTCTCCAGAAATTTTGCAACTTTAAGCTGGAAGACAAATTGTTACTGAACATACAAGTAATTGAAGACAATTTTTTAATTTGTATGTTTTTTTTATTCCTTAAGATCCCTCTCCTAATATATATCTTGTACAAATTTACTATCGTTAATAAAATACGTTTTTATTCATCCACTCAAGATAAAATACATTTTTTAAAACCTACAATGAATGACAATTGATGGTAATACAGTTCTTTCAAGTATTAATTTAATAATTAAATTTAAAAAATTGGGGGTTCTAGGTAGGATTCGAACTGATTACCTCCATGTTCGATGTGTAGGGCTTTTTGGCATTACGCCAACTTACCATATGTAAAAATAAATTTCTGAACGATCTTTTTGAAAAACCTCCGTTGTATAACCATATATTGTTGTCGTGGTTAACACACAATATCATAAATAATGCTCTACGATTATATATGAATTAAAAGGGTTGAATGAAAACTGGTTAACGTTATCGAACTTTGCTTCATAAACGGACAATGAGAAAGTAAATCAAAAAGAAACTACAACACAATGCAAGCAATGAAAAAAAAGAAAACGTATAAAACGTAGCAAATAACGTAGCTGACATATGTGTATAAATATTTTTATTAATTGCAATTATACAATAATTAGAAAAAAACTAAAATAAAATTTGTCTTTGATGATTTAAGTAGGAATTGACTTCAAATTTTTTATATACTACTTGCTATTGTTAAATTTTAAAAGTTATTAGAGAAAAAGCTCTCTGCCAGATAAAGTAAAATATTTTTAGGCATGACTGACACTTTTGAGACAGCCAAGTAATTTATTTCGGTCGTTAATTGAGTTTAAATTACTAAATAAGAAAATTAAATCAGATAATTTAATTGAAGCGGGTTCTTAAAAACCTCTTGTACGTTTTACATTTCAAGCATTGGACTAACAATATTTGATATCACTATAGAGACATACTGCATATGACAATATCTCCGAAAAAAAAGGATTGTCCAAAAGGTTTTCTGAAGCCCAACACTCTGGTATTGTACTCAAGTAACTTAGGAACGGGTTCTTGATCTATAATTGTTTGGAGGCTTTGTTAACAAATATTTAAATACCATTTAAATATTTATACCATATATATAAATTTAATCGTTTTAATATTCGTAGTTTATAATATTTTAAATGATTTCATCAATATTTGATTTCATAATTTATAATAAAAGCCACCTTGTTCTGTTTCTCAACGTGGCAAAAACAATTTTGGGTTTTAGTTTGGAACAAAGTCTTTAAAAGTGATTTTCTAGTAAACATTGAAGTGATGTAGCGTATACTACCTTCATTGCCAAAAATGTGCGGGTTTCAATTTTTCCTTCCTAAAGGTTGTCATTGTTTCCTAACTAACACTAAGCACGGTAGACACTAACTTGAAGTTAGTAGTTTTAGTCAAGGTTTTAAAAACGTATTAAGCAGTACATTTTTTTCACAAATTTCTTTTTCTGTAGCTACGAACAGCCGTCAGTTCTTTGTCAGGCACTGCATCAAAAAAATGGAACCTCTTATACTGTATAAATTCATGGTCTGTAGTCCATTCAGCTGTTGTGACCACTTCACCGCCGCAGTACACTGCACCCCACAGACCGAAACTGCCGTAGTCAAAGATAGTGTGGTTAACCAATGATAGTATTGCTATATCAAGTCCTGGGCTACGGAGTATACTGCTACCGACCAGAAACACGTCAGAGTTCGTTTTATTTGATGTTAAATTTTCTTCCACCCACTTTGGCTCATCACTCAACACTAGGAACACACATTTACCGAACTCTTTCCGGTTTCTAAAGTAATCAAAACCAAAATTAAAAAACCTTGCGTCAACAATTTTCTGCTTGCCTTCAATAATTTCATCTTTTTTCAGTTGAAATAAAAAGTCGGTCCTTCGCACATGAACGCCGACAAACGTCAGCTGTTGGTTAGGTAGGCTTTGTTGTCGTAAAAACTTTTCTGCTACTTCAGTGAAGACTTTGTTGGCTGCTTCAACTAAGTCGGGCTTTAATATTAAACTTCTCTTGATAAACTCAAATTGATTCATGACAGCTTCTCCTGTAACGGCTGGTGAACGAAGTACAATATTATCAGTTTTGTTCCATATTTTTGCGTCTTCATCATTTAACCCACACAATGCTGATCCATTGTTTACCTTAAGCAGATTCGAATTATTCCAACAAGAACAAGTTAGTGGAATTTCTTCAACAAGTGGTAGAAAAGGTGGTAGAAAATATGGTCTTAAGTAAAAAAAATGATATTCGCGTATGTATGGCTGAAATTCCCCTGGTAAAAGTCTAGCCAAGGCCAAGATTGATGCATAGTCCCAAACATTATTTCCAAACCGACCACAGATAGTCGCAGTGATAACAGGTCCTAACGGGCATCTCGGATCTTCCTTTTCGTATTTATTGCTGAAATACTCAGCCCGCGCAGCTGATATAAGCACTGACAATAAAACCAAAAGCGACGCACCGTTCACCATCTTTCACTCTGCAACAACTTCGTCGGTTGCCAAAAGTGTGGCCTAATTTATACTCATCACAAGCAAATAATTGGGAAATTAAATAAACCGTAAAATTAAAGATAAAACTGTATTTAATTGCAAAGCGTCTGTTTGTAAAGCAAATATGATAATGCTAATCATATATTCTTCTTGGTGGTATTTTTAAGTACTTTTAAATTTCATTTAAAGACTTTTTCAATATTATCAATATTCGTCACTCAAGTACCTCAAAGTAAATATAAATCCTTTAATTAGTTTAGATCAATTTTACCAAGATCTCTTGCTTGTTCCCCTGATCAATAGCTATTCTCCATAAGGAGACTCAGGCGGTTGATAATGTCTGACCTCCTTACTATCTCAATCTAAGGATAGACAGGAGTACATTTTAAAAAAATCCGTTGTAGGGTTGAATAAAGGATTTAAATTCAAATTATTTTTTAAAAAATATATGCATATACATAAACTTAAAAACAACAAAACGAATCTGGAATAACAGAAATAAATAAATATCCCTACACACGTTACTTATATTTTATTAAAAAGTAGTTCGATGCAACTTCAGATACTTTATCACCGTTTGTGTGTTAATTTATATATGACAATCTTGTTACAAAGGATTATTAATACATCCAGAAAAATAAAAGTTAATTTTACGTTATCCAACAATACTTTGGAAAAATTTAAAAATAGCGTCACTACAAACGCATTACGCATTTACTCACGTCCGTCATTAAAACTTGAGTGCTACTTGGCACTATCTCTGCAAAGTGCAAACACTTCATTACTCTCAAGGTTCGTAATTTCTTGCGAAATTACAATGATTCAGTAGGATTTTAATTACTGCCAAATAAATTTTGAAATTCTAACCCACATTTGACCCGTTCTACAAAGAATCAGAAAAACGAATAGTGGAACGTTCGCTTTGTCAGGTTCAGGCTTCATTTACACCCAATCCATCTTTTACTGTATGGTGTTTCCCTATCGGCTGGAATAGCCCAACTAGTTTGAAACTTTGTACAACCGAGATCAACGGAATGTATAAAATATGACTGAACAATTATTTTCCTTCCTATATTTTCCGTTTGCAACGAGTTGCAACACTTAGTATCCATAAGTCGTTTTATTTTTCACAAGTTCAAATAATTAGACACAGCGTACACAAAACATTTTAAATTAAGTAAACATTTTCTTTTTTTCTCACTCCGATTTAAGAATACCTTTTATTACAAATATATTACAATACATAACAATAAATTAAAATTTTAACTATTTTGATACTGTAGAAGAAAATTGTGTACAAAAAGACTCTATAATACTTATATAAAAATTACAGGACCTTGTAACATTCGAAGAGCTCCAATACATCCGACCAACCCAAATTAAACTCCTAAGTCCTAATGAACAATATTGAGCCTTTATCTATGTATTAGTTGCGAGAAATAGCTAGAAACTTTAGAAGCGCCGTAGGGGAGTATTGACTATAACAGTGCACCATAGGGCGAAGGGGGTTGAACACTTGTTTAGCGCTGTGATTACGTATGGAACCTGCATCGCATTGTATGACCAAAAGTCGCCTACCCCTGAGCACTAATTGGCAACCCTGAGCGAACAGTGTTGCCTAGTTCATTGAAAATGATGATAGCCTATATAATTTATCGCCTGTCCGTGAATCGTCTCTCGCCCATGTGGAAAAGCTGCATTTGTGACCACCCGCTCAAATTCGTGCAGTAAACTACATTAATGGAAGGGGACGCTGTATACCTCTCTCTCGCAACTAGGTACAATGAAGTAAATCTTTGCTGTGATAACAAAATAGTCATCCCCGCAGAAACTTCCACCAAGCTAGGATCATTCCCTTTAGGTTCATTCCACTGAAACAATACGCCCATATCACTCTATAAATCCTACACTTTATTTATCTGATGCTCTCAAGTCCTGCCTTGCTATATGCGGCCACTCTCTGGTGACCCCTCTAGCCGTCTACACGAGGAATACTCCTCACCTTCTGGAATCACTCCGTCTGGTTCATTTCTAACAACATAATCAATCAATCCTTGAAAACACCCATGCTGGCAGACTTCATCCGCTCCCTCTCCGATAAATATTTAAGCTGGCCAGCGTATCCAAGCCATAAAAACACCCTCCACTTTGCAAAACACCAGTCATTAATACCATCATATAAGACCAAAAACCCGGATGCCACATCTTACCTACAACCCGACAGATAAGGTGATCAACAAGACTCATTATTCTCTAACTGACTATATATATATATATATATATATATATATATATATATATATATATATATATATATATATATATATATATATATCATATGTTTTTCTGCTCACTTTATCACTTTTAATAGCAATTGAATTTTTGTTGTAATTTTGAAAAAAATTTAAATACCGTACAGAAATACGAGTTCAAATACCGGAAAGTGTAGGAATCTTACTTGTAATCTATATAAACGTTAATATTATATTCCCCAGAGAAATTGCGTTTTGATTTTTTTTACTAAATCAATAACCAATAGCCTCTCACAGCTGGGTTTCCCTTTAAATCGTCGTTTTAACAGCACATATTATTAATAGGTTCGGGGCACAAACGGCCCTTACCCTACACCTAAAATTAAAGAATTAAATATTTTTAAATTACAACCGAATTGAAAAAATCTCGAATAAATACAGTAATTGTACTCACTAAATAGTAAAAAATAATTTTCCAATAACGAAAACATAATTTATCGTAAGCTTATTATCCACAATATTTTGAAGTCGGTGCCGCAATCATACCTTGTATTTTTTCAATCTTTCAAATTTATTCCAAAAATTTCCAAAACAATCAACTTTTTTTTACTTGATTACCCATGATTAATTATAGTGAACCATAGAGTCTCCTCACGATAGAAAAATTTTATGTGTTCGATATTATGAGAGTATGAGAGACTATAATTGATCTTTATTTTCGGAGTAGACCATACAAAATCAGATTCGTCTGATAAAAAATATGTCATTGCATATTTTTTTGTTCAGGTAACAGATTACAAACAATTCATCCTTCTTTGAATGATTTACACAGATTGTGATTATTGTAGATTCTTATAAATATAAGAGAGAATATCTCCTTAAATCTTTTGAATCATAAGCTTAATATATTTCATAGACCTATAAAATACGTTTATGGAATAAATGATTGAATAGTCTTAGTTTAAATCATCATTTGTTAATCTATATGCCAAGGTGCTCCGACATCATGTAAACTCTTTTCATTTTTCACGTTCAGTATTTTAATACGTGTCCGGGTAAAATTCGGCGCCGAATTCAAAAGTTTGTGGGTAATAGGTTTAAGCTTATGATAAATTATGTTTTTGTTATTGGAAAATTATTTTTTACTTTTAGTAAGCCAAAATTTTATATTCGGGTAATTTTTCTGTAAGTTGGTTCTGTTTTTTTTAAATCGTTTAATGAAGAAAATAGTCATTCAACGATTTCTCCGCTTTCGCATTATCATACTGCACGATTTGGATTTTATGTTGTTCAGAAGAACGTCTTTTTTCAGTATTCAGTTCATAGTTCTTCTTGGTATCGACAGTTGTTGTAATCGAAGACGAACTGATTTCTTGGTGCCTATTGAACACTTTATGTACATGTCACGAGAATTAGCAAGAGACTTCGCCAGCCGAAATGCAGTGGCCTACTTTAGGTTTAGAGTTTTAGTGAAAACTGACTCAGTATGTATCGAACCCCGCTGCTATATGTATTGGATCGCCACAACTGTGTCTTCTTTATAACTGTGCCTAGATGTGAGACCTCCACAAGTTGGCGAATTCCTCTCCTGACCATGTCAAGTCTTTGCTCTAACTCGTGAGTTGTAACAATACATTAAATTTCCGATTTGGATATCCCTCTAATCATATTGCTTAGTCGTTTTTCAAATATTTGACTCGCCCCTGAACAGTACGATTAACGTATCAGTTCGTCAGACGAATAGATTGAGTAGTTTATGTTGGGAATTCCCTTGACGAATTTTTCTAAAATTCTACGTATTATTTTTTATCTTGCACTGATTTTTGTCCCATTTCAATGATTGTTTATGTTGCTTATTATTTATTTTATAGTTTATAATCCTTATTGAGTTTTTTTTTACACAAAGTTAAAATAGCGTATTCATGTCTACAAATCAGATGGATTGCGATGGAACTATAGTGGGACCACCGGGAGGGTTTCCCCTTTCATTTGTAAACAAAATCACTTTGATCGGCTTAATACTTCCAAAATTATCGTGGAACAAGCATTAAAAAAACACACACGGGTCAAATACCTCCTTTTTTTCAATTCGGTTAAAAACATTATTCAGTGGTGAAGCCCAATTCCCCCTTAGTAGTGACTTATATAATCAAACGGCCAAAACACTCTTGTAAAGTATTGAAGCTATACATTCCGTCTGGGGAGAGAGATTTAAACATTTAGTAGTGTATATTTACTACTGTAACATTTACTAGTGTCTGGGAACTCGTAATCTCAAGGCAATGTTTAATAAAGTGAAAATTGATGGTAAATTTATATTTAATGAATTTCTCTGTTGATATTTAGTAAAGTAATGGCGTTGTCACCTGAGGATTATTTACTATCTCTTTTATGGTAAAAGAAATAAATCGTATTTTCAGTGTATTCATTTTGTCTTATCTATCTCGCGTGATACCAATTATATATCAATATGGGTAGACCATCATGAAAGCCACTACATGAGGAAAATTCGTTCATTAAAATCCGAGAATGCTCGTTCTAAGCAGCTTTCTCAAGCAAGAAATAAAAACCCTAGTCGTTTTATACTTATTTTTTTCTATATTATTTTTATAAATGCTGGAATGCTACATAAGATAAATGATTTCTTATTCCAATCAAATGGTTAAAATAGCGTATTATTGAATCCATATCAGATGGATTGGGATGTATCTATAGTGGAACCGGCGGGATTATACTTAACTATAATAACGACGCTATAAGCTATATAACGACTATAACCGACGCTATTTACTTATTTAGTTTAAAACCATATTCTATATATTGTTATCTAACAACAGTATTTATTTACTCAGTAAACCATATACAAAAATCCACTGTCTTAACTAACAACGCTATTTACTTAATTAGTTGATCACCTATAGTATACATTGTTATCTAACAACATTACCTATTTACTCTGTAAACCATATACAAAAATCCACTGTCTTAACTAACAACGCTATTTACTTAATTAGTTGATCACCTATAGTATACATTGTTATCTAACAACATTACTTATTTACTCTGTAAACCATATACAAAAATCCACTGTCTTAACTAACAACGCTATTTACTTAATTAGTGGATCACCTATAGTATACATTGTTATCTAACAACAGTATTGATTCACTCAGTAAACCACATACAAAAATTCACTGTTTTAACTAACAACGCTATTTACTTAATTAGTTGATCTCCTATAGTATACATTGTTATCTAACAACATTACTTATTTACTCTGTAAACCATATACAAAAATCCACTGTCTTAACTAACAACGCTATTTACTTAATTAGTTGATCTCCTATAGTATACATTGTTATCTAACTACATTACTTATTTACTCAGTAAACCACATACAAAAATTCACTGTTTTAACTAACAACGCTATTTACTTAATTAGTTGATCTCCTATAGTATACATTGTTATCTAACAACATTACTTATTTACTCTGTAAACCATATACAAAAATCCACTGTCTTAACTAACAACGCTATTTACTTAATTAGTTGATCACCTATAGTATACATTGTTATCTAACAACATTATGTATTTACTCAGTAAACCATACACAAAAATACACTGTTTTATCTAACAACAGTATTCATTTATTCAGAAAATTACATACAAATATCTAACAACCTTATTGATGGGATTAAACTTTATATTAAAACTTTTTGAAAATGTTGCCCTCTGTGGTGCTATCTAAGCGAATTTCTGTCAAAGCAAAAAACTGTCAGATATCTTTCATTGTATTTTACCAATAACCTAATGTCTTTGCAATTTTAAAAGTATAATTAAGTGAGCAACTCACAAGAGATTTGGTGATCGCGGCAAACATTTTAAAGGCCATGCTTGTGGATGGTCTTTTTATTTATTTATTTTTTTTTTTAACTTGGGAGCGGGTTTTAAACTGCCCAAAGCACTGCTACCTTAAGGTATATTGTACTTACCTCCCTGATCTGAGGTTAGCCCATTTGCTCGAGTTGCGCAATCTCCATGCCGCCAGCCTCGCCTCTCCCCTAAGGACAAGCTCAAGGGGAGGGAGGTTAAGCATTACTTCCATTGCTGCACCTGGTGTAGTTGACATCGCTCCCAGTGTGCACAGACAGGCCAATCTCTGGATAGAGCTCAGTATAGCTCTTGTCTGTGCCTGGTTGGCCTTTGTCCACCACACCAGAGCTCCATAGGTAATCATAGGTCTTATCACCCTCAGATACATCCAGTGCATCATTGATGGCTTCAGTCCCCATTTCTTACCAACCATTCTTCTCACAGACATCAGTGCCCTTTTGGCCCTGTTAACTGTCCTCTCAAGATGTGAGTACCTGGTGAGTTTCCTGTCCAGAGTAACTCCCAGGTACTTCACCTCCCCCACAAACTCAAGGTATTCACCAAACAAGCGGGGCATCCTGGTCGTCAGATCTTTTCGCTGTCTGGTGAAGTTAATGAGAGCAGTCTTTTTTGGATTTACCCTAAGGTTCTCCTTATTACACCACTCTTCAATCAGTCGTAGAGGATTTCTGATTACCTCAAGGACTGTATCAGGGAATCTGCCCAGGATCAGAACAACTATGTCGTCCGCATATCCTAGACAGAAGTATGTGTTCATTCAGGAGTTCAATAAGGTTGTCAACCACTAGGCACCACAACAGAGGAGAGAGAACCCCCCCCCCGTGCACAGCTCACTGAGAGGGCAGTTATCAGTAAAGGATTCTACTATAGCCTCGCCAACCAATGTGGAAGAGTCTTCTAGCTCTCTCCTCCCACCATACTCCAATCCAGCCTCCTCAATCCGAACACCCAGGCCCCTCCTGTAGGAGTCCCAGTCTGTTCTTCTTGGATCCCTGGTTGGCCGAAGCACGGCTGGATTTAGAGAGATATCATACCTAATATGTCTGTGGTCAGAAGAAGATGGTTCATCCGACACATACCAATTTAGTACATACCTAGCCATCTGGTTCGATGCCACCGTAATGTCCAGGACCTCCTGTCTGGCCCTAGTGACAAACGTCGGCTCTTCCCCCTGATTTAAGACTAGTAAATTCTTAGAGCTAAGATAAGCTAAAAGTTCATCACCCCTCGTGTTGGTACCTGTACTTCACCACGAAGTGTGATGAGAGTTAGCATCCATCCCCACCAGCAGCTCCTCATCCACAGCCCCGCAGTGCTCGACCAGCCTCCTCAGCTCTTGTGTTGGTAGAGCCCCCGCGTAGTCAAAGGGAAGATATGCCGTGGCCAGGTTCAGCCTCTTCATCCTCCCTTCCGCCCGCAGCTCCACCATCACTGCTATCAAGTCCCTGCAGCAGAAGTTCGTTAGTACAAAAGCACTCAACCCCCTCCTAACCAAGATACACGTCCTGGGAACACCGGAGTCCTTATCATACAACAACTTACCTCCAGATGTCGCCAGCCCGCATATTCGTCCTCCAGAAATCCATGGTTCCTGGATGAGAACCAAGTCCACCTCTCCCCTGTCCAGCATCCTACACAAGACAGCACTAGCCGCCCTGATATGCAGTAGGTTCACTTGGAGGATCTTGATCATTTTTCTGCTTACTTCGCAGTTGCCTGGGTTCGCAGAGCAGCCCCAGGACTAGAGAGCACCTTGAACGTGGCCTGTCTCAGCCTCACGTTCACCCTCAGGTTGTTGTTCCGCAGTGCCCTGAGGGAGCCCTCTCCTATATACAGGATCAAGGTAAGACCTGCATCTTCCCTTTTCCTAACAATCACCTTCCAAGTATCCTGAACTACCCCACGGTTCTGGGTTTTGACCACCTTCAGGATCTCTTCCGGCTCCTTGTCATTGTAGGGTTTGGGCACCCACATTGAAACCTTTGCAATGCAAAAGATCTCCTTGGGTAGCCCTGCCCTCAATTTTACCCCCTCACTCAAGGTGAAGCTTGGCAGGACCCGAAGGACCCACTCCAGGCTCTCCCGTGAAGACCATACGACATTTAGAGCCCCCTCTCTAAGTATGCTGTCCTGAATCCTCTATCCCCACTCTCCGCCTCAGCGGACAGCAGTTCCGAGAAGAACAGCTCCTCCAGCTCCAACGCCATCTCTTCCGAGAGTTGTCTCTCTCAGTTAGTTAACTGGGACAATTGCTAGCTTTTGCCTGAGGGTATCGCCGTATGTGCCCGAAGACACTCCAGCATCCGCCCCTTGTCTCAGCTTCACTTTCTTCTTTCCTCCCTCCACTAGAGAGGGATTGGACGTCGCACTCCTAGGCCTTTTGGACGTGCTGCGGTTTGGTGCTCTTGGTTGATTGCTTCCCTGTTGCACCTCCCTCCTCACAACATCCAAGCCCTGGACTTTGACAGGCTCAGCTCGGTTTTGGCCACCCCTTCGTTTTTTCAGGGTTATTGGCCCTCCCGCTGCTCTCGCCTTTTTTTTTCGGAGCCGCCTTTTGGCCGCTCCACTCATACGCTTCCTCCGTAAAGAGAGCGTGCTCAACTCTGCAGCCACTTCACCGGTTTCTGCAGTCGGCAGCTTGACAGCCACCCCCGCACCCCCAGTGATGGTTGCCGTTGACACCTCTGCTACAGACTCACGGTTTGCCGTCTCATTGGCTCCCGCTGTTTGTGCAGTCTCAAAATCAATTTTTGTATTAGTCTGGTCCATTAACGTCCCACGAGTATGGAGGAAATAACGGTCGACCAGAGCAGAGCCCCCACTGCCCTGGCAAGACAACATACAATGAGGTTTTGTCTGGTTCCTCAAGGGGATCGTGTGCGACTGCATTTTATACCCTGCAGCCATTCATCCTTCGGCACGATGCCTTCCACCTTGCTCATGGAGCGAACAGCCGGCATTACTCTCTTTTTTACAACTGTGTCGTTAGGGTAGTTTCCCGCCCATACTTCAGTGTCGCATTGCCCTTGGTTCACCTGGGAGGTGAGAGTAGCATTGTGAGGACTTAATTCCCAACTACCCCAGTCTCCCCAGTCAGAGCAGTTATTTCTACCACACCCAACCTGTTGACTGACGAGGAGGGATAATTCCTCACCTTTGAACCATTGCCTTGGTCCAGGCCTGCATATTCAGAAACCTTCCGGAATCCTTATTCACAGGTAACCTACATTTCTGTAGGCCGTCCCACTATCCGCCACCTGTGGACCCGCCCGGTTTCTCAGGCCAGCTAGCCGGGTGTGGATGGTCTTACTTCGTCTTACTTATCCAACTCCAGCTCTCCAGATATTTTGCAACTTTAAGCTGGAAGACAAATTGTTACTGAACATACAAGTAATTGAAGACAATTTTTCAATTTGTATGTTTTTTTTAATTCCTTAAGATCCCTCTCCTAATATATATCTTGTACAAATTTACTATCGTTAATAAAATACGTTTTTATTCATCCACTCAAGATAAAATACATTTTTTTAAACCTACAATGAATGACAATTGATGGTAATACAGTTCTTTCAAGTATTAATTTAATAATTAAATTATACAAAATTGGGGGTTTTAGGTAGGATTCGAACTGATTACCTTCATGTTCGAAGTGTAGGGCTTTTTGGCACTACGCCAACTTACCATACGTAAAAATAAATTTCTGAACGATCTTTTTGAAAAACCTCCGTTGTATAACCTTAAATTGTTGTCGTGGTTAACACACAATATCATAAATAATGCTCTACGATTATATATGAATTAAAAGGGTTGAATGAAAACTGGTTAACGTTATCGAACTTTGCTTCATAAACGGACAATGAGAAAGTAAATCAAAAAGAAACTGCAACACAATGCAAGCAATGAAAAAAAGAAAACGTATAAAACGTAGCAAATAAAAATAATAGTCAAAATTCATGCATAGAAAGGAAAATGGAAAATGGCAGGGAAATTCTCTTTATATTTTGCCACTATTGTTATTCTGACATATGTGTATAAATATTTTTATTAATTGCAATTATACAATAATTAGAAAAAAACTAAAATAAAATTTGTCTTTGTTGATTTAAGTAGGAATTGACTTCAAATTTTTTATATACTACTTGTTATTGTTAAATTTTAAAAGTTATTATAGAAAAAGCTCTCTGCCAGATAAAGTAAAATCTTTTTAGGCATGACTGACACTTTTGAGACAGCCAAGTAATTTATTTCGGTCGTTAATTGAGTTTAAATTACTAAATAAGACAATTAAATCAGATAATTTAATTGAAGCGGGTTCTTAAAAACCTCTTGTACGTTTTACATTTCAAGCATTGGACTAACAATATTTGATATCACTACAGAGACATATGCATATGACAATATCTCCGAAAAAATAGGATTGTCCAAAAGGTTTTCTGAAGCCCAACACTCTGGCATTGTACTCCAGTAACTTAGGAACGGGTTCTTGATCTATAATTGTTTGGAGGCTTTGTTAACAAATATTTAAATACCATTTAAATATTTATACCATATATATAAATTTAATCGTTTTAATATTCGTAGTTTATAATATTTTAAATGATTTCATCAATATTTGATTTCATAATTTATAATAAAAGCCACCTTGTTCTGTTTCTGAACGTGGTAAAAACAATTTTGTGTTTTAGTTTGGAACAAAGTCTTTAAAAGTGATTTTCTAGTAAACATTGAAGTGATGTAGCGTATACTACCTTCATTGCCAAAAATGTGCGGGTTTCAATTTTTCCTTCCTAAAGGTTGTCATTGTTTCCTAACTAACACTAAGCACGGTAGACACTAACTTGAAGTTAGTAGTTTTAGTCAAGGTTTTAAAAACGTATTAAGCAGTACATTTTTTCACAAATTTCTTTTTCTGTAGCTACGAACAGCCGTCAGTTCTTTGTCAGGCACTGCATCAAAAAAATGGAACCTCTTATACTGTATAAATTCATGGTCTGTAGGCCATTCAGCTGTTGTGACCACTTCACCGCCGCAGTACACTGCACCCCAGAGACCGAAACTGCCGTAGTCAAAGATAGTGTGGTTAACCAATGATAGTATTGCTATATCAAGTCCTGGGCTACGGAGTATACTGCTACCGACCAGAAACACGTCAGAGTTCGTTTTATTTGATGTTAAATTTTCTTCCACCCACTTTGGCTCATCACTCAACACTAGGAACACACATTTACCGAACTCTTTCCGGTTTCTAAAGTAATCAAAACCAAAATTAAAAAACCTTGCGTCAACAATTTTCTGCTTGCCTTCAATAATTTCATTTTTTTTCAGATGAAATAAGAAGTCGGTCCTTCGCACATGAACGCCGACAAACGTCACCTGTTGGTTAGGTAGGTTTTGTTGTCGTAAAAACTTTACTGCTACTTCAGTGAAGACTTTGTTGGCTGCTTCAACTAAGTCGGGCTTTAATATTAAACTTCTCTTGATAAACTCAAATTGATTCATGACAGCTTCTCCTGCAACGGCTGGTGACAGAAGTACAATATTATCAGTTTTGTTCCATATTTTTGCGTCTTCATCATTTAACCAACACAATGCTGATCCATTGTTTGCCTTAAGCAAATTCGAATTATTCCAACAAGAACAAGTTAGTGGAATTTCTTCAACAAGTGGAAGAAAAGGTGGTAGAAAATATGGTGTTAAGTTATTTAAATGATATTTGCGTATGTATGGCTGAAATTCCCCTGGTAAAAGTCTAGCCAAGGCTAAGATTGATGCATAGTCCCAAACATTATTTCCAAACCGACCACAGTGAGTCGCAGTGATAACAGGTCCTAACGGGCATCTCGGATCTTCCTTTTCGTATTTATTGCTGAAATACTCAGCCCGCGCAGCTGATATAAGCACTGACAATAAAACCAAAAGCGATGCACCGTTCACCATCTTTCACTCTGCAGCAACTTCGTCGGTTGCCAAAAGTGTGGCCTAATTTATACTCATCACAAGCAAATAATTGGGAAATTAAATAAACCGTAAAATTAAAGATAAAACTGTATTTAATTGCAAAGCGTCTGTTTGTAAAGCAAATATGATAATGCTAATCATATATCCTTCTTGATGGTATTTTTAAGTACTTTTAAATTTCATTTAAAGACTTTTTCAATATTATCAATATTCGTCAATCAAGTACCTCAAAGTAAATATAAATCCTTTAATTAGTTTACATCAATTTTACCAAGATCTCTTGCTTGTTCCCCTGATCAATAGCTATTCTCCATAAGGAGACTCAGGCGGTTGATAATGTCTGACCTCCATACTATCTCAATCTAAGGATAGACAGGAGTACATTTTAAAAAAATCCGTTGTAGAGTTGAATAAAGGATTTAAATTCAAATTATTTTTTAAAAAATATATGCATATACATAAACTTAAAAACAATAAAACGAATCTGGAATAACTGAAATAAATAAAAATATCCCTACATACGTTACTTATATTTTATTAAAAAGTAGTTTCATGCAACTTGAGATACTTTATCACCGTTTGTGTGTTAATTTATATATGACAATCTTGTTACAAAGGATTATTAATACATCCAGAAAAATAAAAGTTAATTTTACGTTATCCAACAATACTTTGGAAAAGTTTAAAAATAGCGTCACTACAAACGCATTACGCATTTACTCACGTCCGTCATTAAAACTTGAGTGCTACTTGGCACTATCTCTGCAAAGTGCAAACACTTCATTACTCTCAAGGTTCGTAATTTCTTGCGAAATTACAATGATTCAGTAGGATTTTAATTACTGCCAAATAAATTTTGAAATTCTAACCCACATTTGACCCGTTCTACAAAGAATCAGAAAAACGAATAGTGGAACGTTCGCTTTGTCAGGTTCAGGCTTCATTTACACCCAATCCATCTTTTACTGTATGGTGTTTCCCTATCGGCTGGAATAGCCCAACTAGTTTGAAACTTTGTACAACCGAGATCAACGGAATGTATAAAATATGACTGAACAATTATTTTCCTTCCTATATTTTCCGTTTGCAACGAGTTGCAACACTTAGTATCCATCAGTCGTTTTATTTTTCACAAGTTCAAATAATTAGACACAGCGTACACAAAACATTTTAAATTAAGTAAACATTTTCTTTTTTTCTCACTCCGATTTAAGAATACCTTTTATTACAAATATATTATAGGTTACATAACAATAAATTATAATTTTAAATATTTTGATACTGTAGATGAAAATTGGGTACAAAAAGACTCTATAATACTTATATAAAAATTACAGGACCTTGTAACATTCGAAGAGCTCCAATACATCCGACCAACCCAAGTTAAACTCCTAAGTCCTAATGAACAATAGTGAGCATTTATCTAAGTATGAGTTGCGAGAAATAGCTAGAAACTTTAGAAGCGCCGTAGGGGAGTATTGACTATAATAGTGCACCATAGGGCGAAGGGGGTTGAACCTGCATCGCGTATGGAACCTGCATCGCATTGTATGACCAAAAGTCGCCTACCCCTGAGCACTAATTGGCAACCCTGAGCGAACAGTGTTGCCTAGTTCATTGAAAATGATGATAGCCTATATAATTTATCGCCTGTCCGTAAATCGTCTCTCGCCCATGTGGAAAAGCTGCATTGTAATTTTGAAAAAAATTTAAATACCGTACAGAAATACGAGTTCAAATACCGGAAAGTGTAGGCATCTTATTTGTAATCTATATAAACGTTTATATTATATTCCCCAGAGAAACTGCGTTTTGATTTTTTTTACTAAATCAATAACCAATAGCCTCTCACAGCTGGGTTTCCCTTTAAATCGTCGTTTTAACAGCACATATTATTAATAGGTTCGGGGCACAAACGGCCCTTACCCTACACCTAAAATTAAAGGATTAAATATTTTTAAAATACAACCGAATTGAAAAAATCTCGAATAAATACAGTAATTGTTCTCACTAAATAGTAAAAAATAATTTTCCAATAACGAAAACATAATTTATCGTAAGCTTATTATCCACAATATTTTGAAGTCGGTGCCGCAATCATACCTTGTATTTTTTCAATCTTTCAAATTTATTCCAAATATTTCCAAAACAATCAACTTTTTTTTACTTGATTACCCATGATTAATTATAGTGAACCATAGAAACTCCTCACGATAGAAAAATTTTATGTGTTCGATATTATGAGAGTATGAGAGACTATAATTGATCTTTATTCTCGGAGTATAGAACATACAAAATCAGATTCGTCTGATAAAAAATATGTCATTGCATATTTTTTTGTTCAGGTAAGATATTACAAACAATTCATTATTCTTTGAATGATTTACACAGATTGTGATTATTGTAGATTCTTATAAATATAAGAGAGAATATCTCCTTAAATCTTTTGAATCATAAGCTTAATATATTTCTTAGACCTATAAAATACGTTTAAGGGATAAGTGATTGAATAGTATTTGTTTAAATCATAATTTGTTAATCTATATGCCAAGGTGCTCCGACATCATGTAAACTCCTTTCATTTGTCCCGTTCAGTATTTTAATACGTGTCCAGGTAAAATTCGGCGCCGAACTCAAAAGTTTGTGGGTAATAGGTTTAAGCTTATGATAAATTATGTTTTTGTTATTGGAAAATTTTTTTTACTTTTAGTAAGCCAAAATTTTATATTCGGGTAATTTTTCTGTAAGTTGATTCTGTTTTTTTTTTTTAAATCGTTTTAATGAAGAAAATAGTCATTCAACGATTTCTCCGCTTTCGCATTATCATACTGCACGATTTGGATTTTATGTTGTTCAGAAGAACGTCTTTTTTCAGTATTCAGTTCATAGTTCTTCTTGGTATCGACAGTTGTTGTAATCGAAGACGAACTGATTTCTTTGTGCTTATTGAACACTTTATGTACATGTCACGAGAATTAGCAAGAGACTTCGCCAGCCGAAACGCAGTGGCCTACTTTAGGTTTAGAGTTTTAGTGAAAACTGACTCAGTATGTATCGAACCCCGCTGCTATATGTATTAGATCGCCACAACTGTGTCTTCTTTATCACTGTGCCTAGATGTGAGACCTCCACAAGTTGGCGAATTCCTCTCCTGACCATGTCAAGTCTTTGCTCTAACTCGTGAGTTGTAACAATACATTAAATTTCCGATTTGGATATCCCTCTAATCATATTGTTTAGTCGTTTTTCAAATATTTGACTTGCCTCTGAACAGTACGATTAACGTATCAGTTCGTCAGACGAATAGATTGAGTAGTTTATGTTGGGAATTCCCTTGACGAATTTTTCTAAAATACTACGTATTATTTTTTATCTTGCACTAATTTTTTCCCATTTCATTGATTGTTTATGTTGCTTATTATTTATTTTATAGTTTATAATCCTTATTGAGTTTTTTTTTACTCAAAGTTAAAATAGCGTATTCATGTCTACAAATCAGATGGATTGCGATGGAACTATAGTGGGACCACCGGGAGGGTTTCCCCTTTCATTTGTAAACAAAATCACTTTGATCGGCTTAATACTTCCAAAATTATCGTGGAACAAGCATTAAAAAAACACACACGGGTCAAATACCTCCTTTTTTCAATTCGGTTAAAAACATTATTCAGTGGTGAAGCCCAATTCCCCCTTAGTAGTGACTTATATAATCAAACGGCCAAAACACTCTTGTAAAGTATTGAAGCTATACATTCCGTCTGGGGAGAGAGATTTAAACATTTAGTAGTGTATATTTACTACTGTAACATTTACTAGTGTCTGGGAACTCGTAATCTCAAGGCAATGTTTAATAAAGTGAAAATTGATGGTAAATTTATATTTAATGAATTTCTCTGTTGATATTTAGTAAAGTAATGGCGTTGTCACCTGAGGATTATTTACTATCTCTTTTATGGTAAAAGAAATAAATCGTATTTTCAGTGTATTCATTTTGTCTTATCTATCTCGCGTGATACCAATTATATATCAATATGGGTAGACAATCATGAAAGCCACTACATGAGGAAAATTCGTTCATTAAAATCCGAGAATGCTCGTTCTAAGCAGCTTTCTCAAGCAAGAAATAAAAACCCTAGTCGTTTTATACTTATTTTTTTCTATATTATTTTTATAAATGCTGGAATGCTACATAAGATAAATGATTTCTTATTCCAATCAAATGGTTAAAATAGCGTATTATTGTCTCCAAATCAGATGGATTGGGATGTATCTATAGTGGAACCGGCGGCATTATACTTAACTATAATAACGACGCTATAAGCTATATAACGACTATAGCCGACGCTATTTACTTATTTAGTTGAAAACCATATTCTATATATTGTTATCTAACAACAGTATTTATTTACTCTGTATATCACATACAAAAATACACTTATTTAACTAACAACGCTATTTACTTAATTAGTTGATCACCTATAGTATACATTGTTATCTAACAACAGTATTGATTTACTCAGTAAACCACATACAAAAATTCACTGTTTTAACTAACAACGCTATTTACTTAATTAGTTGATCACCTATAGTATACATTGTTATCTAACAACATTACCTATTTACTCTGTAAACCATATACAAAAACCACTGTCTTAACTTACAACGCTATTTACTTAATTAGTTGATCACCTATAGTATACATTGTTATCTAACAACATTACTTATTTACTCTGTAAACCATATACAAAAATCCACTGTCTTAACTAACAACGCTATTTACTTAATTAGTTGATCACCTATGGTATACATTGTTATCTAACAACAGTATTGATTTACTCAGTAAACCACATACAAAAATTCACTGTTTTAACTAACAACGCTATTTACTTAATTAGTTGATCTCCTATAGTATACATTGTTATCTAACAACATTACTTATTTACTCTGTAAACCATATACAAAAATCCACTGTCTTAACTAACAACGCTATTTACTTAATTAGTTGATCACCTATAGTATACATTGTTATCTAACAACAGTATTGATTTACTCAGTAAACCATACACAAAAATACACTGTTTTATCTAACAACAGTATTCATTTATTCAGAAAATTACATACAAATATCTAACAACCTTATTGATGGGATTTAACTTTATATTAAAACGTTTTAGAAAATGTTGCCCTCTGTGGTGCTATCTAAGCGAATTTCTGTCAAAGCAAAAGACTGTCAGATATCTTTCATTGTATTTTACCAATAACCTAATGTCTTTGCAATTTTAAAAGTATAATTAAGTGAACAACTCACAAGAGATGGATTATCGGCATTTGGTGATCGCGGGAAACATTTTAAAGGCCATGCTTGTGGATGGTCTTTTTATTTATTATTTTTTTTTTTTTAACTTGGGAGCGCGTTTTAAACTGCCCAAAGCACTGCTACCTTAAGGTATATTGTACTTACCTCCCTGATCTAGTCAAATAACCCCTTCCCTCTTACCAGGGTTAGGAGTTTCCTGACTAGTGTTTTACCTTCAGCATCCACCAGAGCCGTTCCATCACCAAAGAGGTTGAAGCGCCTCTCAGCAAGTACTTCACATCTGTAAATAATGTGTGTGGCAGTCTCCAGTTCCTGCCCACATAATCTGCACACTGGTTCATCTTTGTAGATACCCATTTTATGCAATGTTTCCTTAGTCCACCGTGTCCCGTGAGTAGACCTGTGGCTATCCTTAATTCCTGCCTAGACAGATAGATGAGACTCTTCTGCAGCCCCAAGGAAGGTTTCCTAAGGGTTAGCTTACTGTGTCCATCCCTTCAGCCCTGGTCCAGTGCTCACAGTGTCTTTCAGCCATCCACCTTCGCACTGTCATCTTGACCATGGATTTGGAAATACCTACCGCAGACTCCGGTCCAATCAGGGGAGTCAAGGACCCCTCCCTGGCCAGCGTAGGTTATTTAGGCACTCCCTGACTATGGCCGAGGTGACCACATGTCCGTTTAGTGCCTTAATTGCTGCCTGACTGTCGGAGAAAATAGCAATCCGGGTCCCGTGTGTTTCCCTTCTCGCTATCTCTCCCAGACAGGCATTTATAGCATATATTTCGGCCTGAAAGACAGAGGTATGCCTCCCCAAGGAAACAACTAGTTTTACCCTTGGGTTTTTACAATACACCCCCGCTCCAGTGCCGAAGTCCATCTTGGAACCATCTGTGTACCAGATCTGAGCTCCCGATGTTAATGTCCCTGACCATTCCATCATAGTTTGGTGGACCTGGTCAGGTGCAAACATTCGAGTAATGTGGTCGCTGCCCATTTCCAAGACGGGTTCTTTGACCTCGCACTCGATACTCATATGTCCCGAAACATCTGGGAGGTTAGCCCATTTGCTTGAGTTGCGCAATCTCCATGCCGCCAGCCTCGCCTCCCCCCTATGGACAAGCTCAAGGGGAGGGAGGTTAAGCATTACTTCCATTGCTGCACCTGGTGTAGTTGACATCGCTCCCAGTGTGCACAGACAGGCCAATCTCTGGATAGAGCTCAGTTTAGCTCTTGTCTGTGCCTGGTTGGCCTTTGTCCACCACACCAGCGCTCCATAGGTAATCATAGGTCTTATCATCCTCAGATACATCCAGTGCATCATTGATGGCTTCAGTCCCCATTTCTTACCAACCATTCTTCTCACAGACATCAGTGCCCTTTTGGCCCTGTTAACTGTCCTCTCAAGATGTGAGTACCTGGTGAGTTTCCTGTCCAGAGTAACTCCCAGGTACTTCACCTCCCCCACAAACTCAAGGTATTCACCAAACAAGCGGGGCATCCTGGTCGTCAGATCTTTTCGCTGTCTGGTGAAGTTAATGAGAGCAGTCTTTTTTGGATTTACCCTAAGGTTCTCCTTATTACTACACTCTTCAATCAGTCGTAGAGGATTTCTGATTACCTCAAGGACTGTATCAGGGAATCTGCCCAGGATCAGAACAACTATGTCGTCCGCATATCCTAGACAGAAGTATGTGTTCATTCAGGAGTTCAATAAGGTTGTCAACCACTAGGCTCCACAACAGAGGAGAGAGAACCCCCCCCCCTCGTGCACAGCTCACTGAGAGGGCAGTTATCAGTAAAGGATTCTACTATAGCCTCGCCAACCAATGTGGAAGAGTCTTCTAGCTCTCTCCTCCTACCATACTCCAATCCAGCCTCCTCAATCCGAACACCCAGGCCCCTCCCGTAGGAGTCCCAGTCTGTTCTTCTTGGATCCCTGGTTGGCCGAAGCATGGCTGGATTTAGAGAGATATCATACCTAATATGTCTGTGGTCAGAAGAAGATGGTTCATCCGACACATACCAATTTAGTACATACCTAGCCATCTGGTTCGATGCCACCGTAATGTCCAGGACCTCCTGTCTGGCCCTAGTGACAAACGTCGGCTCTTCCCCCTGATTTAAGACTAGTAAATTATTAGAGCTAAGATAAGCTAAAAGTTCATCACCCCTAGTGTTGGTACCTGTACGTCCCCACGAAGTGCGATGAGAGTTAGCATCCATCCCCACCAGCAGCTCCTCATCCACAGCCCCGCAGTGCTCGACCAGCCTCCTCAGCTCTTGTGTTGGTAGAGCCCCCGCGTAGTCAAAGGGAAGATATGCCGTGGCCAGGTTCAGCCTCTTCATCCTCCCCTCCGCCCGCAGCTCCACCATCACTGCTATCAAGTCCCTGCAGCAGAAGTTCGTTAGTACAAAAGCACTCAACCCCCTCCTAACCAAGATACACGTCCTGGGAACACCGGAGTCCTTATCATACAACAACTTACCTACAGATGTCGCCAGCCCGCATATTCGTCCTCCAGAAATCCATGGTTCCTGGATGAGAACCAAGTCCACCTCTCCCCTGTCCAGCATCCTACACAAGACAGCACTAGCCGCCCTGATATGCTGTAGGTTCACTTGGAGGATCTTGATCATTTTTCTGCTTACTTCGCAGTTGCCTGGGTTCGCAGAGCAGCCCCAGGACTAGAGAGCACCTTGACCGTGGCCTGTCTCAGCCTCACGTTCACCCTCAGGTTGTTGTTCCGCAGTGCCCTGAGGGAGCCCTCTCCTATATACAGGATCAAGGTAAGACCTGCATCTTCCCTTTCCCTAACAATCACCTTCCAAGTATCCTGAACTACCCCAGGGTTCTGGGTTTTGACCACCTTCAGGATCTCTTCTGGCTCCTTGTCATTATAGGGTTCGGGCACCCACATTGAAACCTTTGCAATGCAAAAGATCTCCTTGGTTAGCCCTGCCCTCAATTTTACCCCCTCACTCAAGGTGAAGCTTGGCAGGACCCGAAGGACCCACTCCAGGCTCTCCCGTGAGGACCATACGACATTTAGAGCCCCCTCTCTAATTATGCTGTCCTGAATCCTCTATCCCCACTCTCCGCCTCAGCGGACAGCAGTTCCGAGAAGAACAGCTCCTCCAGCTCCAACGCCATCTCTTCCGAGAGTTGTCTCTCTCAGTTAGTTAACTGGGACAATTGCTAGCTTTTGCCTGAGGGTATCGCCGTATGTGCCCGAAGACACTCCAGCATCCGCCCCTTGTCTCAGCTTCACTTTCTTCTTTCCTCCCTCCACTAGAGAGGGATTGGACGTCGCACTCCTAGGCCTTTTGGACGTGCTGCGGTTTGGTGCTCTTGGTTGATTGCTTCCCTGTTGCACCTCCCTCCTCACAACATATAAGCCCTGGACTTTGACAGGCTCAGCTCGGTTTTGGCCACCCCTTCGTTTTTTCAGGGTTATTGGCCGTCCCGCTGCTCTCGCCTGTTTTTTTCGGAGCCGCCTTTTGGCCGCTCCACTCATACGCTTCCTCCGTAAAGAGAGCGTGCTCAACTCTGCAGCCACTTCACCGGTTTCTGCAGTCGGCAGCTTGACAGCCACCCCCGCACCCCCAGTGATGGTTGCCGTTGACACCTCTGCTACAGACTCACGGTTTGCCGTCTCATTGGCTCCCGCTGTTTGTGCAGTCTCAAAATCAATTTTTGTATTTGTCTGGTCCATTAACGTCCCACCGGTATGGGGGAAATAACGGTCGACCAGAGCAGAGCCCCCACTGCCCTGGCAAGACAACATACAATGAGGTTTTGTCTCGTTCCTCAAGGGGATCGTGTGCGACTGCATTTTATACCCTGCAGCCATTCAGCCTTCGGCACGATGCCTTCCACCTTGCTCATAGAGCGAACAGCCGGCTTTACTCTCTTTTTTACAACTGTGTCGTTAGGGTAGTTTCCCGCCCATACTTCAGTGTCGCATTGCCCTTGGTTCATCTGGGAGGTGAGAGTAGCATTGTGAGGACTTAATTCCCAACTACCCCAGTCTCCCCAGTCAGAGCAGTTATTTCTACCACACCCAACCGGTTGACTGACGAGGAGGGATAATTCCTCACCTTTGAACCATTGCCTTGGTCCAGGCCTGCATATTCATAAACCTTCCGGAATCCTTATTCACAGGTAACCTACATTTCTGTAGGCCGTCCCACTATCCGCCACCTGTGGACCCGCCCGGTTTCTCAGGCCAGCTAGCCGGGTGTGGATGGTCTTACTTCGTCTTACTTATCCAACTCCAGCTCTCCAGAAATTTTGCAACTTTAAGCTGGAAGACAAATTGTTACTGAACATACAAGTAATTGAAGACAATTTTTCAATTTGTATGTTTTTTTAATTCCTTAAGATCCCTCTCCTAATATATATCTTGTACAAATTTACTATCGTTAATAAAATACGTTTTTATTCATCCACTCAAGATAAAATACATTTTTTAAAACCTACAATGAATGACAATTGATGGTAATACAGTTCTTTCAAGTATTAATTTAATAATTAAATTTAAAAAATTGGGGGTGCTAGGTAGGATTCGAACTGATTACCTTCATGTTCGATGTGTAGGGCTTTTTGGCATTACGCCAACTTACCATATGTAAAAATAAATTTCTGAACGATCTTTTTGAAAAACCTCCGTTGTATAACCTTAAATTGTTGTCGTGGTTATCACACAATATCATAAATAATGCTCTACGATTATATATGAATTAAAAGGGTTGAATGAAAACTGGTTAACGTTATCGAACTTTGCTTCATAAACGGACAATGAGAAAGTAAGTCAAAAAGAAACTGCAACACAATGCAAGCAATGAAAAAAAGAAAACGTATAAAAAGTAGCAAATAAAAATAATAGTCAAAATTCATGCATAGAAAGGAAAATGGAAAATGGCAGGGAAATTCTCTTTATATTTTGCCACTATTGTTATTCTGACATATGTGTATAAATATTTTTATTAATTGCAATTATACAATAATTAGAAAAAAACTAAAATAAAATTTGTCTTTGTTGATTTAAGTAGGAATTGACTTCAAATTTTTTATATACTACTTGTTATTGTTAAATTTTAAAAGTTATTATAGAAAAAGCTCTCTGCCAGATAAAGTAAAATCTTTTTAGGCATGACTGACACTTTTGAGACAGCCAAGTAATTTATTTCGGTCGTTAATTGAGTTTAAATTACTAAATAAGAAAATTAAATCAGATAATTTAATTGAAGCGGGTTCTTAAAAACCTCTTGTACGTTTTACATTTCAAGCATTGGACTAACAATATTTGATATCACTACAGAGACATACTGCATATGACAATATCTCCGAAAAAAAAGGATTGTCCAAAAGGTTTTCTGAAGCCCAACACTCTGGCATTGTACTCAAGTAACTTAGGAACGGGTTCTTGATCTATAATTGTTTGGAGGCTTTGTTAACAAATATTTAAATACCATTTAAATATCTATACCATATATATAAATTTAATCGTTTTAATATTCGTAGTTTATAATATTTTAAATGATTTCATCAATATTTGATTTCATAATTTATAATAAAAGCCACCTTGTTCTGTTTCTGAACGTGGTAAAAACAATTTTGGGTTTTAGTTTGGAACAAAGTCTTTAAAAGTGATTTTCTAGTAAACATTGAAGTAATGTAGCGTATACTACCTTCATTGCCAAAAATGTGCGGGTTTCAATTTTTCCTTCCTAAAGGTTGTCATTGTTTCCTAACCAACACTAAGCACGGTAGACACTAACTTGAAGTTAGTAGTTTTAGTGAAGGTTTTAAAAACGTATTAAGCAGTACATTTTTTTCACAAATTTCTTTTTCTGTAGCTACGAACAGCCGTCAGTTCTTTGTCAGGCACTGCATCAAAAAAATGGAACCTCTTATACTGTATAAATTCATGGTCTGTAGGCCATTCAGCTGTTGTGACCACTTCACCGCCGCAGTACACTGCACCCCACAGACCGAAACTGCCGTAGTCAAAGATAGTGTGGTTAACCAAGGATAGTATTGCTATATCAAGTCCTGGGCTACGGAGTATACTGCTACCGACCAGAAACACGTCAGAGTTCGTTTTATTTGATGTTAAATTTTCTTCCACCCACTTTGGCTCATCACTCAACACTAGGAACACACATTTACCGAACTCTTTCCGGTTTCTAAAGTAATCAAAACCAAAATTAAAAAACCTTGCGTCAACAATTTTTTGCTTGCCTTCAATAATTTCATTTTTTTTCAGATGAAATAAAAAGTCGGTCCTTCGCACATGAACGCCGACAAACGTCACCTGTTGGTTAGGTAGGTTTTGTTGTCGTAAAAACTTTACTGCTACTTCAGTGAAGACTTTGTTGGCTGCTTCAACTAAGTCGGGCTTTAATATTAAACTTCTCTTGATAAACTCAAATTGATTCATGACAGCTTCTCCTGTAACGGCTGGTGACAGAAGTACAATATTATCAGTTTTGTTCCATATTTTTGCGTCTTCATCATTTAACCCACACAATGCTGATCCATTGTTTTGCTTAAGCAAATTCGAATTATTCCAACAAGAACAAGTTAGTGGAATTTCTTCAACAAGTGGTAGAAAAGGTGGTAGAAAATATGGTCTTAAGTTAAAAAAATGATATTTGCGTATGTATGGCTGAAATTCCCCTGGTAAGAGTCTAGCCAAGGCCAAGATTGATGCATAGTCCCAAACATTATTTCCAAACCGACCACAGATAGTCGCAGTGATAACAGGTCCTAACGGGCATCTCGGATCTTCCTTTTCGTATTTATTGCTGAAATACTCAGTCCGCGCAGCTGATATAAGCACTGACAATAAAACCAAAAGCGACGCACCGTTCACCATCTTTTACTCTGCAGCAACTTCGTCGGTTGCCAAAAGTGTGGCCTAATTTATACTCATCACAAGCAAATAATTGGGAAATTAAATAAACCGTAAAATTAAAGATAAAACTGTATTTAATTGCAAAGCGTCTGTTTGTAAAGCAAATATGATAATGCTAATCATATATCCTTCTTGATGGTATTTTTAAGTACTTTTAAATTTCATTAAAAGACTTTTTCAATATTATCAATATTCGTCACTCAAGTACCTCAAAGTAAATATAAATCCTTTAATTAGTTTACATCAATTTTACCAAGATCTCTTGCTTGTTCCCCTGATCAATAGCTATTCTCCATAAGGAGACTCAGGCGGTTGATAATGTCTGACCTCCATACTATCTCAATCTAAGGATAGACAGGAGTACATTTTAAAAAAATCCGTTGTAGAGTTGAATAAAGGATTTAAATTCAAATTATTTTTTAAAAAATATATGCATATACATAAACTTAAAAACAACAAAACGAATCTGGAATAACAGAAATAAATAAAAATATCCCTACATACGTTACTTATATTTTATTAAAAAGTAGTTTCATGCAACTTGAGATACTTTATCACCGTTTGTGTGTTAATTTATATATGACAATCTTGTTACAAAGGATTATTAATACATCCAGAAAAATAAAAGTTAATTTTACGTTATCCAACAATACTTTGGAAAAGTTTAAAAATAGCGTCACTACAAACGCATTACGCATTTACTCACGTCCGTCATGAAAACTTGAGTTCTACTTGGCACTATCTCTGCAAAGTGCAAACACTTCATTACTCTCAAGGTTCGTAATTTCTTGCGAAATTACAATGATTCAGTAGGATTTTAATTACTGCCAAATAAATTTTGAAATTCTAACCCACATTTGACCCGTTCTACAAAGAATCAGAAAAACGAATAGTGGAACGTTCGCTTTGTCAGGTTCAGGCTTCATTTACACCCAATCCATCTTTTACTGTTTGGTGTTTCCCTATCGGCTGGAATAGACCAGCTAGTTTGTGACTTTGTACAACCGAGATCAACGGAATGTATAAAATATGACTGAACAATTATTTTCCTTCCTATATTTTCCGTTTGCAACGAGTTGCAACACTTAGTATCCATCAGTCGTTTTATTTTTCACAAGTTCAAATAATTAGACACAGCGTACACAAAACATTTTAAATTAAGTAAACATTTTCTTTTTTTCTCACTCCGATTTAAGAATACCTTTTATTACAAATATATTACAATACATAACAATAAATTAAAATTTTAACTATTTTGATACTGTAGAAGAAAATTGTGTACAAAAAGACTCTATAATACTTATATAAAAATTACAGGACCTTGTAACATTCGAAGAGCTCCAATACATCCGACCAACCCAAGTTGAACTCCTAAGTCCTAATGAACAATATTGAGCCTTTATCTATGTATTAGTTGCGAGAAATAGCTAGAAACTTTAGAAGCGCCGTAGGGGAGTATTGACTATAACAGTGCACCATAGGGCGAAGGGGGTTGAACACTTGTTTAGCGCTGTGATTACGTATGGAACCTGCATCGCATTGTATGACCAAAAGTCGCCTACCCCTGAGCACTAATTGGCAACCCTGAGCGAACGGTGTTGACTAGTTCATTGAAAATGATGATAGCCTATATAATTTATCGCCTGTCCGTGAATCGTCTCTCGCCCATGTGGAAAAGCTGCATTTGTGACCACCCGCTCGAATTCGTGCAGTAAACTACATTAATGGAAGGGGACGCTGTATACCTCTCTCTCGCAACTAGGTACAATGAAGTAAATCTTTGCTGTGATAACAAAATAGTCATCCCCGCAGAAACTTCCACCAAGCTAGGATCATTCCCTTTAGGTTCATTCCGCTGAAAAAATACGCCCATATCACTCTATAAATCCTACACTTTATTTATCTGATGCTCTCAAGTCCTGCCTTGCTATATGCGGCCACTCTCTGGTGACCCCTCTAGCCGTCTACACGAGGAATATTCCTCACCTTCTGGAATCACTCCGTCTGGTTCATTTCTAACAACATAATCAATCAATCCTTGAAAACACCCATGCTGGCAGACTTCATCCGCTCCCTCTCCGATAAATATTTAAGCTGGCCAGCGTATCCAAGCCATAAAAACACCCTCCACTTTGCAAAACACCAGTCATTAATACCATCATATAAGACAAAAAACCCGGATGCCACATCTTACCTACAACCCGACAGATAAGGTGATCAACAAGACTCATTATTCTCTAACTGACTATATATATATATATATATATATATATATATATATATATATATATATATATATATATATATATATATATATATATATATCATATGTTTTTCTGCTCACTTTATCACTTTTAATAGCAATTGAATTTTTGTTGTAATTTTGAAAAAAATTTAAATACCATACAGAAATACGAGTTAAAATACCGGAAAGTGTAGGCATCTTATTTGTATTCTATATAAACGTTTATATTATATTCCCCAGAGAAATTGCGTTTTGATTTTTTTTACTAAATCAATAACCAATAGCCTCTCACAGCTGGGTTTCCCTTTAAATCGTCGTTTTAACAGCACATATTATTAATAGGTTCGGGGCACAAACGGCCCTTACCCTACACCTAAAATTAAAGAATTAAATATTTTTTAAATACAACCGAATTGAAAAAAACTCGAATAAATACAGTAATTGTACTCACTAAATAGTAAAAAATAATTTTCCAATAACAAAAACATAATTTATCGTAAACGTATTATCCACAATATTTTGAAGTCGGTGCCGCAATCATACCTTGTATTTTTTCAATCTTTCAAATTTATTCCAAATATTTCCAAAACAATCAACTTTTTTTTACTTGATTACCCATGATTAATTATAGTGAACCATAGAGTCTCCTCACGATAGAAAAATTTTATGTGTTCGATATTATGAGAGTATGAGAGACTATAATTGATCTTTATTCTCGGAGTAGAACATACAAAATCAGATTCGTCTGATAAAAAATATGTCATTGCATATTTTTTTGTTCAGGTAACAGATTACAAACAATTCATCCTTCTTTGAATGATTTACACAGATTGTGATTATTGTAGATTCTTATAAATATAAGAGATAATATCTCCTTAAATCTTTTGAATCATAAGCTTAATATATTTCATACACCTATAAAATACGTTTAAGGGATAAGTGATTGAATAGTTTTTGTTTAAATCATAATTTGTTAATCTATATGCCAAGGTGCTCCGACATCATGTAAACTCTTTTCATTTTTCATGTTCAGTATTTTAACACGTGTCCAGGTAAAATTCGGCGCCGAATTCAAAAGTTTGTGGGTAATAGGTTTTAGCTTATGATAAATTATGTTTTTGTTATTGGAAAATTATTTTTTACTTTTAGTAAGCCAAAATTTTATATTCGGGTAATTTTTCTGTAAGTTGGTTTTTTTTTAAATCGTTTTAATGAAGAAAATAGAATTCAACGATTTCTCCGCTTTCGCATTATCATACTGCACGATTTGGATTTTATGTTGTTCAGAAGAACGTCTTTTTTCAGTATTCAGTTCATAGTTCTTCTTGGAATCGACAGTTGTAATCGAAGACGAACTGATTTCTTGGTGCTTATTGAACACTTTATGTACATGTCACGAGAATTAGCAAGAGACTTCGCCAGCCGAAACGCAGTGGCCTACTTTAGGTTTAGAGTTTTAGTGAAAACTGACTCAGTATGTATCGAACCCCGCTGCTATATGTATTAGATCGCCACAACTGTGTCTTCTTTATCACTGTGCCTAGACGTGAGACCTCCACAAGTTGGCGAATTCCTCTCCTGACCATGTCAAGTCTTTGCTCTAACTCGTGAGTTGTAACAATATATTAAATTTCCTATGTGGATATCCCTCTAATCATATTGCTTAGTCGTTTTTCAAATATTTGACTCGCCCCTGAACGTACTGTATCGTACCGAATAATCGTACTGATTAACGTATCAGTTCGTCAGAGGAATGCATTGAGTAGTTTATGTTGGGAATTCCCTTGACGAATTTTTCTAAAATACTACGTATTATTTTTTATCTTGCAATGATTTTTTCCCATTTCAATAAATGTTGTGATTGTTTATGTTGCTTATTATTTATTTTATAGTTTATAATCCTTATTGAGTTTTTTTTACTCAAAGTTAAAATAGCGTATTCATGTCTACAAATCAGATGGATTGCGATGGAACTATAGTGGGACCACCGGGAGGGTTTCCCCTTTCATTTGTAAACAAAATCACTTTGATCGGCTTAATACTTCCAAAATTATCGTGGAACAAGCATTAAAAAAACACACACGGGTCAAATACCTCCTTTTTTTCAATTCGGTTAAAAATATTATTCAGTGGTGAAGCCCAATTCCCCCTTAGTAGTGACTTATATAATCAAACGGCCAAAACACTCTTGTAATGTATTGAAGCTATACATTTCGTCTGGGGAGAGAGATTTAAACATTTAGTAGTGTATATTTACTACTGTAACATTTACTAGTGTCTAGGAACTCGTAATCTCAAGGCAATGTTTAATAAAGTGAAAATTGATGGTAAATTTATATTTAATGAATTTCTCTGTTGATATTTAGTAAAGTAATGGCGTTGTCACCTGAGGATTATTTACTATCTCTTTTATGGTAAAAGAAATAAATCGTATTTTCAGTGTATTCATTTTGTCTTATCTATCTCGCGTGATACCAATTATATATCAATATGGTAGATCATCATGAAAGCCACTACATGAGGAAAATTCGTTCATTAAAATCCGAGAATGCTCGTTCTAAGCAGCTTTCTCAAGCAAGAAATAAAAACCCTAGTCGTTTTATACTTATTTTTTTCTATATTATTTTTATAAATGCTGGAATGCTACATAAGATAAATGATTTCTTATTCCAATCAAATGGTTAAAATAGCGTATTATTGAATCCATATCAGATGGATTGGGATGTATCTATAGTGGAACCGGCGGGATTATACTTAACTATAATAACGACGCTAAAAGCTAAATAACGACTATAACCAACGCTATTTACTTATTTAGTTTAAAACCATATTCTATATATTGTTATCTAACAACAGTATTTATTTACTCAGTAAATCACATACAAAAATACACTTATTTAACTAACAACGCTATTTACTTAATTAGTTGATCTCCTATAGTATACATTGTTATCTAACAACATTACTTATTTACTCTGTAAACCATATACAAAAATCCACTGTCTTAACTAACAACGCTATTTACTTAATTAGTTGATCACCTATAGTATACATTGTTATCTAACAACATTACCTATTTACTCTGTAAACCATATACAAAAATCCACTGTCTTAACTAACAACGCTATTTACTTAATTAGTTGATCACCTATAGTATACATTGTTATCTAACAACAGTATTGATTTACTCAGTAAACCACATACAAAAATTCACTGTTTTAACTAACAACGCTATTTACTTAATTAGTTGATCTCCTATAGTATACATTGTTATCTAACAACAGTATTGATTTACTCAGTAAACCACATACAAAAATTCACTGTTTTAACTAACAACGCTATTTACTTAATTAGTTGATCTCCTATAGTATACATTGTTATCTAACAACAGTATTGATTTACTCAGTAAACCACATACAAAAATTCACTGTTATAACTAACAACGCTATTTACTTAATTAGTTGATCTCCTATAGTATACATTGTTATCTAACAACAGTATTGATTTACTCAGTAAACCATATACAAAAATTCACTGTTTTAACTAACAACGCAATTTACTTAATTAGTAGATCTCCTATGGTATACATTGTTATCTAACAACAGTATTGATTTTCTCAGTAAACCACATACAAAAATACACTGATTTAACAAAAAACGCTATTTACTTAATTAGTTCATCACCTACAGTATACATTGTTATCTAACAACAGTATTGATTTACTAAGTAAACCACATACAAAAATACACTGATTTAACTAACAACGCTATTTACTTAATTAGTTGATCACCTATAGTAGACATTGTTATCTAACAACAGTATTTATTTACTCTGTAAACTACATACAAAAATCCACTGTCTTAACTAACAACGCTATTTACTTAATTAGTTGATCACCTATAGTAGACATTGTTATCTAACAACAGTATTTATTTACTCTGTAAACCACATACAAAAATACACTGATTTAACTAACAACGCTATTTACTTAATTAGTTGATCACCTATAGTAGACATTGTTATCTAACAACAGTATTTGTTTACTCTGTAAACCACATACAAAAATACACTGATTTAACTAACAACGCTATTTACTTAATTAGTTGATCACCTATAGTGGACATTGTTATCTAACAACATTATTTATTTACTCTGTAAACCACATACAAAAATACACTGATTTAACTAACAACGCTATTTACTTATTTAGTTGAAAACCATATTCTATATAATGTTATCTAACAACAGTATTTATTTACTCAGTAAACCACATACAAAAATACACTGATTTAAATAACAACGCTATTTACTTAATTAGTTGAAAACCATATTCTATATATTGTTATCTAACAACAGTATTTATTTACTCAGTAAACCACATACAAAAATACACTGATTTAAATAACAACGCTATTTACTTATTTAGTTGAAAACCATATTCTATATATTGTTATCTAACAACAGTATTTATTTACTCGGTAAACCACATACAAAAATACACTGATTAAAATAACAACGCTATTTACTTAATTAGTTGAAAACCATATTCTATATATTGTTATCTAACAACAGTATTTATTTACTCAGTAAACCACATACAAAAATACACTGATTTAAATAACAACGCTATTTACTTATTTAGTTGAAAACCATATTCTATATATTGTTATCTAACAACAGTATTTATTTACTGAGTAAACCACATACAAAAATACACTGATTTAACTAACAGCGCTATTTACTTAATTAGTTGATCACCTATAGTAGACATTGTTATCTAACAATAGTATTTATTTACTCTGTAAACCACATACAAAAATACACTGATTTAACTAACAACGCTATTTACTTATTTAGTTGAAAACCATATTCTATATATTGTTATCTAACAACAGTATTTATTTACTCAGTAAACCACATACAAAAATACACTGATTTAAATAACAACGCTATTTACTTAATTAGTTGAAAACCATATTCTATATATTGTTATCTAACAACAGTATTTATTTACTCAGTAAACCACATACAAAAATACACTGATTTAAATAACAACGCTATTTACTTATTTAGTTGAAAACCATATTCTATATATTGTTATCTAACAACAGTATTTATTTACTCAGTAAACCACATACAAAATTACACTGATTTAAATAACAACGCTATTTACTTAATTAGTTGAAAACCATATTCTATATATTGTTATCTAACAACAGTATTTATTTACTCAGTAAACCACATACAAAAATACACTGATTTAAATAACAACGCTATTTACTTATTTAGTTGAAAACCATATTCTATATATTGTTATCTAACAACAGTATTTATTTACTGAGTAAACCACATACAAAAATACACTGATTTAACTAACAGCGCTATTTACTTAATTAGTTGAAAACCATATTCTATACATTCTTATCTAACAACAGTATTGATTTACTCAGTAAACCACATACAAAAATACACTGTTTTAACTAACAACGCTATTTACTTAATTAGTTGATCACCTATAGTAGACATTGTTATCTAACAACAGTATTGATTTACTAAGTAAACCACATACAAAAATACACTGATTTAACTAACAACGCTATTTACTTACTTAGTTGATCACCTATAGTAGACATTGTTATCTAACAACAGTATTTATTTACTCTGTAAACCACATACAAAAATACACTGATTTAACTAACAACGCTATTTACTTAATTAGTTGAAAACCATATTCTATACATTCTTATCTAACAACAGTATTTATTTACTCAGTAAACCACATACAAAAATACACTGTTTTAACTAACAACGCTATTTACTTAATTAGTTGATCTCCTATAGTATACATTGTTATCTAACAACAGTATTGATTTACTCAGTAAACCATATACAAAAATCTACTGTCTTAACTAACAACGCTATTTACTTAATTAGTTGATCACCTTTAGTAGACATTGTTATTTAACAACAGTATTGATTTACTAAGTAAACCACATACAAATATACACTGATTTAACTAACAACGCTATTTACTTAATTAGTTGATCCCCTATAGTAGACATTGTTATCTAACAACAGTATTTATTTACTCTGTAAACCACATACAAAAATACACTGATTTAACTAACAACGCTATTTACTTAATTAGTTGATCACCAACAGTATACATTGTTATCTAACAACAGTATTGATTTAGTCAGTAAACCATATACAAAAATCTACTGTCTTAACTAACAACGCTATTTACTTAATTAGTTGATCACCTATAGTATACATTGTTATCTAACAACATTACTGTAACATTTACTAGTGTCTGGGAACTCGTAATCTCAAGGCAATGTTTAATAAAGTGAAAATTGATGGTAAATTTATATTTAATGAATTTCTCTGTTGATATTTAGTGAAGTAATGGCGTTGTCACCTGAGGATTATTTACTATCTCTTTTATGGTAAAAGAAATAAATCGTATTTTCAGTGTATTCATTTTGTCTTATCTATTTCGCGTGATACCAATTATATATCAATATGGGTAGACTATCATGAAAGCCACTACACGAGGAAAATTCGTTCATTAAAATCCGAGAATGCTCGTTCTAAGCAGCTTTCTCAAGCAAGAAATGAAAACCCTATTCGTTTTATACTTATTTTTTTCTATATTATTTTTATAAATGCTGGAATGCTACATAAGATAAATGATTTCTTATTCTAATCAAATGGTTAAAATAGCGTATTATTGAATCCAAATCAGATGGATTGGGATGTATCTATAGCGAAACCGGCGGTATTATACTTAACTATAATAACGACGCTATAAGCTATATAACGACTATAACCGACGCTATTTACTTATTTAGTTGAAAACCATATTCTATATATTGTTATCTAACAACAGTATTTATTTACTCAGTAAACCACATACAAAAATACACTTATTTAACTAACAACGCTATTTACTTAATTAGTTGATCACCTATAGTAGACATTGTTATCTAACAACAGTATTGATTTACTAAGTAAACCACATACAAATATACACTGATTTAACTAACAACGCTATTTACTTAATTAGTTGATCACCTATAGTAGACATTGTTATCTAACAACAGTATTTATTTACTCTGTAAACCACATACAAAAATACACTGATTTAACTAACAACGCTATTTACTTAATTAGTTGATCACCAACAGTATACATTGTTATCTAACAACAGTATTGATTTAGTCAGTAAACCATATACAAAAATCTACTGTCTTAACTAACAACGCTATTTACTTAATTAGTTGATCACCTATAGTATACATTGTTATCTAACAACATTACTGTAACATTTACTAGTGTCTGGGAACTCGTAATCTCAAGGCAATGTTTAATAAAGTGAAAATTGATGGTAAATTTATATTTAATGAATTTCTCTGTTGATATTTAGTGAAGTAATGGCGTTGTCACCTGAGGATTATTTACTATCTCTTTTATGGTAAAAGAAATAAATCGTATTTTCAGTGTATTCATTTTGTCTTATCTATTTCGCGTGATACCAATTATATATCAATATGGGTAGACTATCATGAAAGCCACTACACGAGGAAAATTCGTTCATTAAAATCCGAGAATGCTCGTTCTAAGCAGCTTTCTCAAGCAAGAAATGAAAACCCTATTCGTTTTATACTTATTTTTTTCTATATTATTTTTATAAATGCTGGAATGCTACATAAGATAAATGATTTCTTATTCTAATCAAATGGTTAAAATAGCGTATTATTGAATCCAAATCAGATGGATTGGGATGTATCTATAGCGAAACCGGCGGTATTATACTTAACTATAATAACGACGCTATAAGCTATATAACGACTATAACCGACGCTATTTACTTATTTAGTTGAAAACCATATTCTATATATTGTTATCTAACAACAGTATTTATTTACTCAGTAAACCACATACAAAAATACACTTATTTAACTAACAACGCTATTTACTTAATTAGTTGATCACCTATAGTAGACATTGTTATCTAACAACAGTATTGATTTACTAAGTAAACCACATACAAATATACACTGATTTAACTAACAACGCTATTTACTTAATTAGTTGATCACCTATAGTAGACATTGTTATCTAACAACAGTATTTATTTACTCTGTAAACCACATACAAAAATACACTGTTTTAACTAACAACGCTATTTACTTAATTAGTTGATCACCTATAGTATACATTGTTATCTAACAACAGTATTGATTTAGTCAGTAAACCATATACAAAAATCTACTGTCTTAACTAACAACACTATTTACTTAATTAGTTGATCACCTATAGTATACATTGTTATCTAACAACATTACTGTAACATTTACTAGTGTCTGGGAACTCGTAATCTCAAGGCAATGTTTAATAAAGTGAAAATTGATGGTAAATTTATATTTAATGAATTTCTCTGTTGATATTTAGTAAAGTAATGGCGTTGTCACCTGAGGATTATTTACTATCTCTTTTATGGTAAAAGAAATAAATCGTATTTTCAGTGTATTCATTTTGTCTTATCTATCTCGCGTGATACCAATTATATATCAATATGGGTAGACCATCATGAAAGCCACTACACGAGGAAAATTCGTTCATTAAAATCCGAGAATGCTCGTTCTAAGCAGCTTTCTCAAGCAAGAAATGAAAACCCTATTCGTTTTATACTTATTTTTTTCTATGTTATTTTTATAAATGCTGGAATGCTACATAAGATAAATGATTTCTTATTCTAATCAAATGGTTAAAATAGCGTATTATTGAATCCAAATCAGATGGATTGGGATGTATCTATAGCGGAACCGGCGGTATTATACTTAACTATAATAACGACGCTATAAGCTATATAACGACTTTAACCGACGCTATTTACTTATTTAGTTGAAAACCATATTCTATATATTGTTATCTAACAACAGTATTTATTTACTCAGTAAACCACATACAAAAATACACTTATGTAACTAACAACGCTATTTACTTAATTAGTTGATCACCTATAGTATACATTGTTATCTAACAACAGTATTGATTTACTCAGTAAACCACATACAAAAATTCACTATTTTAACTAACAACGCTATTTACTTAATTAGTTGATCTCCTATAGTATACATTGTTATCTTACAACATTACGTATTTACTCTGTAAACCATATACAAAAATCCACTGTCTTAACTAACAACGCTATTTACTTAATTAGTTGATCACCTATAGTATACATTGTTATCTAACAACAGTATTGATTTACTCAGTAAACCACATACAAAAATACACTGATTTAACTAACAAACGCTATTTACTTAATTAGTTGATCACCTATAGTAGACATTGTTATCTAACAACAGTATTTATTTACTCTGTAAACCACATACAAAAATTCACTATTTTAACTAACAACGCTATTTACTTAATTAGTTGATCACCTATAGTAGACATTGTTATCTAACAACAGTATTTATTTACTCTGTAAACCACATACAAAAATTCACTATTTTAACTAACAACGCTATTTACTTAATTAGTTGATCTCCTATAGTATACATTGTTATCTAACAACATTACTTATTTACTCTGTAAACCATATACAAAAATCCCCTGTCTTAACCAACAACGCTTTTTACTTAATTAGTTGATCACCTATAGTATACATTGTTATCTAACAACAGTATTTATTTACTCAGTAAACCACATACAAAAATTCACTATTTTAACTAACAACGCTATTTACTTAATTACTTGATCACCTATAGTATACATTGTTATCTAACAACAGTATTTATTTACTCAGTAAACCACATACAAAAATTCACTATTTTAACTAACAACGCTATTTACTTAATTACTTGATCACCTATAGTATACATTGTTATCTAACAACAGTATTTATTTACTCAGTAAACCACATACAAAAATCCACTGTCTTAACCAACAACGCTTTTTACTTAATTAGTTGATCACCTATAGTATACATTGTTATCTAACAACAGTATTTATTTACTCAGTAAACCACATACAAAAATTCACTATTTTAACTAACAACGCTATTTACTTAATTACTTGATCACCTATAGTATACATTGTTATCTAACAACAGTATTTATTTACTCAGTAAACCGCATACAAAAATTCACTATTTTAACTAACAACGCTATTTACTTAATTAGTTGATCTCCTATAGTATACATTGTTATCTAACAACATTACTTATTTACTCTGTAAACCATATACAAAAATCCACTGTCTTAACCAACAACGCTTTTTACTTAATTAGTTGATCACCTATAGTATACATTGTTATCTAACAACAGTATTGATTTACTAAGTAAACCACATACAAAAATACACTGATTTAACTAACAACGCTATTTACTTAATTAGTTGATCACCTATAGTAGACATTGTTATCTAACAACATTACTTATTTACTCTGTAAACCACATACAAAAATCCACTGTCTTAACCAACAACGCTATTTACTTAATTAGTTGATCACCTATAGTAGACATTGTTATCTAACAACAGTATTGATTTAGTCAGTAAACCATATACAAAAATCTACTGTCTTAACTAACAACGCTATTTACTTAATTAGTTGATCACCTATAGTATACATTGTTATCTAACAACATTACTTATTTACTCTGTAAACCACATACAAAAATTCACTATTTTAACTAACAACGCTATTTACTTAATTAGTTGATCACCTATAGTAGACATTGTTATCTAATAACATTACTTATTTACTCTGTAAACCATATACAAAAATCCACTGTCTTAACCAACAACGCTATTTACTTAATTAGTTGATCACCTTTAGTAGACATTGTTATCTAACAACAGTATTGATTTACTAAGTAAACCACATACAAATATACACTGATTTAACTAACAACGCTATTTACTTAATTAGTTGATCCCCTGTAGTAGACATTGTTATCTAACTACAGTATTTATTTACTCTGTAAACCACATACAAAAATACACTGTTTTAACTAACAACGCTATTTACTTAATTAGTTGATCACCTATAGTATACATTGTTATCTAACAACAGTATTGATTTAGTCAGTAAACCATATACAAAAATCTACTGTCTTAACTAACAACGCTATTTACTTAATTAGTTGATCACCTATAGTATACATTGTTATCTAACAACATTACTGTAACATTTACTAGTGTCTGGGAACTCGTAATCTCAAGGCAATGTTTAATAAAGTGAAAATTGATGGTAAATTTATATTTAATGAATTTCTCTGTTGATATTTAGTGAAGTAATGGCGTTGTCACCTGAGGATTATTTACTATCTCTTTTATGGTAAAAGAAATAAATCGTATTTTCAGTGTATTCATTTTGTCTTATCTATCTAGCGTGATACCAATTATATATCAATATGGGTAGACCATCATGAAAGCCACTACACGAGGAAAATTCGTTCATTAAAATCCGAGAATGCTCGTTCTAAGCAGCTTTCTCAAGCAAGAAATGAAAACCCTATTCGTTTTATACTTATTTTTTTCTATATTATTTTTATAAATGCTGGAATGCTACATAAGATAAATGATTTCTTATTCTAATCAAATGGTTAAAATACCGTATTATTGAATCCAAATCAGATGGATTGGGATGTATCTATAGCGGAACCATCGGTATTATACTTAACTATAATAACGACGCTATAAGCTATATAACGACTATAACCGACGCTATTTACTTATTTAGTTGAAAACCATATTCTATATATTGTTATCTAACAACAGTATTTATTTACTCAGTAAACCACATACAAAAATACACTTATTTAACTAACAACGCTATTTACTTAATTAGTTGATCTCCTATAGTATACATTGTTATCTAACAACATTACGTATTTACTCTGTAAACCATATACAAAAATCCACTGTTTTAACTAACAACGCTATTTACTTAATTAGTTGATCACCTATAGTATACATTGTTATCTAACAACATTACCTATTTACTCTGTAAACCATATACAAAAATCCACTGTCTTAACTAACAACGCTATTTACTTAATTAGTTGATCACCTATAGTATACATTGTTATCAAATAACATTACTTATTTACTCTGTAAACCATATACAAAAATCCACTGTCTTAACTAACAACGCTATTTACTTAATTAGTTGATCACCTATAGTATACATCGTTATCTAACAACATTACTTATTTACTCTGTAAACCATATACAAAAATCCACTGTCTTAACTAACAACGCTATTTACTTAATTAGTTGATCACCTATAGTATACATTGTTATCTAACAACAGTATTGATTCACTCAGTAAACCACATACAAAAATTCACTGTTTTAACTAACAACGCTATTTACTTAATTAGTTGATCACCTATAGTATACATTGTTATCTAACAACATTACTTATTTACTCTGTAAACCATATACAAAAATCCACTGTCTTAACTAACAACGCTATTTACTTAATTAGTTGATCACCTATAGTATACATTGTTATCTAACAACATTACCTATTTACTCTGTAAACCATATACAAAAATCCACTGTCTTAACTAACAACGCTATTTACTTAATTAGTTGATGACCTATAGTATACATTGTTATCTAACAACATTACTTATTTACTCTGTAAACCATATACAAAAATCCACTGTCTTAACTAACAACGCTATTTACTTAATTAGTTGATATCCTATAGTATACATTGTTATCTAACAACATTACTGATTTACTCTGTAAACCATATACAAAAATCCACTGTCTTAACTACCAACGCTATTTACTTAATTACTTGATCACCTATAGTATACATTGTTATCTAACAACATTACGTATTTACTCAGTAAACCATACACAAAAATACACTGTTTTATCTAACAACAGTATTCATTTATTCAGAAAATTACATACAAATATCTAACAACCTTATTGATGGGATTTAACTTTATATTAAAACGTTTTAGAAAATGTTGCCCTCTGTGGTGCTATCTAAGCGAATTTCTGTCAAAGCAAAAAACTGTCAGATATCTTTCATTGTATTTTACCAATAACCTAATGTCTTTGCAATTTTAAAAGTATAATTAAGTGAGCAACTCACAAGAGATGGATTATCGGCATTTGGTGATCTCGGCAAACATTTTAAAGGCCATGCTTGTGGATGGTCTTTTTATTTATTTATTTTTTTTTAACTTGGGAGCGGGTTTTAAACTGCCCGAAGCACTGGTACCTTAAGGTATATTGTACTTACCTCCCTGATCTAGTCAAATAACCCCTTCCCTCTTACCAGGGTTAGGAGTTTCCTGACTAGTGTTTTACCTTCAGCATCCACCAGAGCCGTTCCATCACCAAAGAGGTTGAAGCGCCTCTCAGCAAGTACTTCACATCTGTAAATAATGTGTGTGGCAGTCTCCAGTTCCTGCCCACATAATCTGCACACTGGTTCATCTTTGTAGATACCCATTTTATGCAGATGTTTCCTTAGTCCACCGTGTCCCGTGAGTAGACCTGTGGCTATCCTCAATTCCTGCCTAGACAGATAGATGAGACTCTTCTGCAGCCCCAAAGAAGGTTTCCTAAGGGTTAGCTTACTGTGTCTCATCCCTTCAGCCCTGATCCAGTGCTCACAGTGTCTTTCAGCCATCCACCTTCGCACTGTCATCTTGACCATGGATTTGGAAATACCTACCGCAGGCTCCGGTCCAATCAGGGGAGTCAAAGACCCCTCCCTGGCCAGCGCATCTGCGGCTTCATTTCCAAGTATTCCCCTATGCCCTGACACCCAACCTATCTTGATTTGATTGTGCCTTGCCAGGGCTTGTAGGTTATTTAGGCACTCCCTGACTATGGCCGAGGTGACCACATGTCCGTTTAGTGCCTTAATTGCTGCCTGACTGTCGGAGAAAATAGCAATCCGGGTCCCGTGTGTTTCCCTTCTCGCTATCTCTCCCAGACAGGCATTTATAGCATATATTTCGGCCTGAAAGACAGAGGTATGCCTCCTCAAGGAAACAACTAGTTTTACCCTTGGGTTTTTACAATACACCCCCGCTCCAGTGCCGAAGTCCATCTTGGAGCCATCTGTGTACCAGATCTGAGCTCCCGATGTTAATGTCCCTGACCATTCCATCATAGTTTGGTGGACCTGGTCAGGTGCAAACATTCGAGTAATGTGGTCGCTGCCCATTTCCAAGACGGGTTCTTTGACCACGCACTCGATACTCATTTGTCCCGAAACATCTGGGAGGTTAGCCCATTTGCTCGAGTTGCGCAATCTCCATGCCGCCAGCCTCGCCTCTCCCCTAAGGACAAGCTCAAGGGGAGGGAGGTTAAGCATTACTTCCATTGCTGCACCTGGTGTAGTTGACATCGCTCCCAGTGTGCACAGACAGGCCAATCTCTGGATAGAGCTCAGTATAGCTCTTGTCTGTGCCTGGTTGGCCTTTGTCCACCACACCAGAGCTCCATAGGTAATCATAGGTCTTATCACCCTCAGATACATCCAGTGCATCATTGATGGCTTCAGTCCCCATTTCTTACCAACCATTCTTCTCACAGACATCAGTGCTCTTTTGGCCCTGTTAACTGTCCTCTCAAGATGTGAGTACCTGGTGAGTTTCCTGTCCAGAGTAACTCCCAGGTACTTCACCTCCCCCACAAACTCAAGGTATTCACCAAACAAGCGGGGCATCCTGGTCGTCAGATCTTTTCGCTGTCTGGTGAAGTTAATGAGAGCAGTCTTTTTTGGATTTACCCTAAGGTTCTCCTTATTACACCACTCTTCAATCAGTCGTAGAGGATTTCTGATTACCTCAAGGACTGTATCAGGGAATCTGCCCAGGATCAGAACACCTATGTCGTCCGCATATCCTAGACAGAAGTATGTGTTCATTCAGGAGTTCAATAAGGTTGTCAACCACTAGGCTCCACAACAGAGGAGAGAGAACCCCCCCCCCCTCGTGCACAGCTCACTGAGAGGGCAGTTATCAGTAAAGGATTCTACTATAGCCTCGCCAACCAATGTGGAAGAGTCTTCTAGCTCTATCCTCCCACCATACTCCAATCCAGCCTCCTCAATCCGAACACCCAGGCCCCTCCTGTAGGAGTCCCAGTCTGTTCTTCTTGGATCCCTGGTTGGCCGAAGCATGGCTGGATTTAGAGAGATATCATACCTAATATGTCTGTGGTCAGAAGAAGATGGTTCATCCGACACATACCAATTTAGTACATACCTAGCCATCTGGTTCGATGCCACCGTAATGTCCAGGACCTCCTGTCTGGCCCTAGTGACAAACGTCGGCTCTTCCCCCTGATTTAAGACTAGTAAATTCTTAGAGCTAAGATAAGCTAAAGGTTCATCACCCCTAGTGTTGGTACCTGTACTTCCCCACGAAGTGTGATGAGAGTTAGCATCCATCCCCACCAGCAGCTCCTCATCCACAGCCCCGCAGTGCTCGACCAGCCTCCTCAGCTCTTGTGTTAGCCAGGTTCAGCCTCTTCATCCTCCCCTCCGCCCGCAGCTCCACCATCACTGCTATCAAGTCCCTGCAGCAGAAGTTTGATAGTACAAAAGCACTCAACCCCCTCCTAACCAAGATACACGTCCTGGGAACACCGGAGTCCTTATCATACAACAACTTACCTCCAGATGTCGCCAGCCCGCATATTCGTCCTCCAGAAATCCATGGTTCCTGGATGAGAACCAAGTCCACCTCTCCCCTGTCCAGCATCCTACACAAGACAGCACTAGCCACCCTGATATGCTGTAGGTTCACTTGGAGGATCTTGATTATTTTTCTGCTTACTTCGCAGTTGCCTGGGTTCGCAGAGCAGCCCCAGGACTAGAGAGCACCTTGACCGTGGCCTGTCTCAGCCTCACGTTCACCCTCAGGTTGTTGTTCCGCAGTGCCCTGAGGGAGCCCTCTCCTATATACAGGATCAAGGTAAGACCTGCATCTTCCCTTTTCCTAACAATCACCTTCCAAGTATCCTGAACTACCCCAGGGTTCTGGGTTTTGACCACCTTCAGGATCTCTTCTGGCTCCTTGTCATTGTAGGGTTTGGGCACCCACATTGAAACCTTTGCAATGCAAAAGATCTCCTTGGGTAGCCCTGCCCTCACTTTTACCCCCTCACTCAAGGTGAAGCTTGGCAGGACCCGAAGGACCCACTCCAGGCTCTCCCGTGAGGACCATACGACATTTAGAGCCCCCTCTCTAAGTATGCTGTCCTGAATCCTCTATCCCCACTCTCCGCCTCAGCGGACAGCAGTTCCGAGAAGAACAGCTCCTCCAGCTCCAACGCCATCTTTTCCGAGAGTTGTCTCTCTCAGTTAGTTAACTGGGACAATTGCTAGCTTTTGCCTGAGGGTATCGCTGTATGTGCCCGAAGACACTCCAGCATCCGCCCCTGGTCTCAGCTTCACTTTCTTCTTTCCTCCCTCCACTAGAGAGGGATTGGACGTCGCACTCCTAGGCCTTTCGGACGTGCTGCGATTTGGTGCTCTTGGTTGATTGCTTCCCTGTTGCACCTCCCTCCTCACAACCCTATAAGCCCTGGACTTTGACAGGCTCATCTCGGTTTTGGCCACCCCTTCGTTTTTTCAGGGTTATTGGCCCTCCCGCTGCTCTCGCCTGTTTTTTTCGGAGCCGCCTTTTGGCCGCTCCACTCATACGCTTCCTCCGTAAAGAGAGCGTGCTCAACTCTGCAGCCACTTCACCGGTTTCTGCAGTCGGCAGCTTGACAGCCACCCCCCGCACCCCCAGTGATGGTTGCCGTTGACACCTCTGCTACAGACTCACGGTTTGCCGTCTCATTAGCTCCCGCTGTTTGTGCAGTCTCAAAATCAATTTTTGTATTAGACTGGTCCATTAACGTCCCACGAGTATGGGGGAAATAACGGTCGACCAGAGCAGAGCCCCCACTGCCCTGGCAAGACAACATACAATGAGGTTTTGTCTGGTTCCTCAAGGGGATAGTGTGCGACTGCATTTTATACCCTGCAGCCATTCATCCTTCGGCACGATGCCTTCCTCCTTGCTCATGGAGCGAACAGCCGGCTTTACTCTCTTTTTTACAACTGTGTCGTTAGGGTAGTTTCCCGCCCATATTTCAGTGTCGCATTGCCCTTGGTTCACCTGGGAGGTGAGAGTAGCATTGTGAGGACTTAATTCCCAACTACCCCAGTCTCCCCAGTCAGAGCAGTTATTTCTACCACACCCAACCGGTTGACTGACGAGGAGGGATAATTCCTCACCTTTGAACCATTGCCTTGGTCCAGGCCTGCATATTCATAAACCTTCCGGAATCCTTATTCACAGGTAACCTACATTTCTGTAGGCCGTCCCACTATCCGCCACCTGTGGACCCGCCCGGTTTCTCAGGCCAGCTAGCCGGGTGTGGATGGTCTTACTTCGTCTTACTTATCCAACTCCAGCTCTCCAGAAATTTTGCAACTTTAAGCTGGAAGACAAATTGTTACTGAACATACAAGTAATTGAAGACAATTTTTCAATTTGTATGGTTTTTTTAATTTCTTAAGATCCCTCTCCTAATATATGTCTTGTACAAATTTACTATCGTTAATAAAATACGTTTTTATTCATCCACTCAAGATAAAATACATTTTTTTAAACCTACAATGAATGACAATTGATGGTAATACAGTTCTTTCAAGTATTAATTTAATAATTAAATTATAAAAAATTGAGGGTTTTAGGTAGGATTCGAACTGATTACCTTCATGTTCGATGTGTAGGGCTTTTTGGCACTACGCCAACTTACCATATGTAAAAATAAATTTCTGAACGATCTTTTTGAAAAATCTCCGTTGTATAACCTTAAATTGTTGTCGTGGTTATCACACAATATCATAAATAATGCTCTACGATTATATATGAATTAAAAGGGTTGAATGAAAACAGGTTAACGTTATCGAACTTTGCTTCATAAACGGACAATGAGAAAGTAAATCAAAAAGAAACTGCAACACAATGCAAGCAATGAAAAAAAGAAAACGTATAAAACGTAGCAAATAAAAATAATAGTCAAAATTCATACATAGAAAGGAAAATGGAAAATGGCGGGGAAATTCTCTTTATATTTTGCCACTATTGTTATTCTGACATATGTGTATAAATATTTTTATTAATTGCAATTATACAATAATTAGAAAAAAACTAAAATAAAATTTGTCTTTGTTGATTTAAGTAGGAATTGACTTCAAATTTTTTATATACTACTTGTTATTGTTAAATTTTAAAAGTTATTAGAGAAAAAGCTCTCTGCCAGATAAAGTAAAATCTTTTTAGGCATGACTGACACTTTTGAGACAGCCAAGTAATTTATTTCGGACGTTAATTGAGTTTAAATTACTAAATAAGAAAATTAAATCAGATAATTTAATTGAAGCGGGTTCTTAAAAACCTATTTCAAGCATTGGACTAACAATATTTGATATCACTACAGAGACATACTGCATATGACAATATCTCCGAAAAAAAGGATTGTCCAAAAGGTTTTCTGAAGCCCAACACTCTGGTATTGTACTCCAGTAACTTAGGAACGGGTTCTTGATCTATAATTGATTGGAGGCTTTTTTAACAAATATTTAAATACCATTTAAATATTTATACCATATATATAAATTTAATCGTTTTAATATTCGTAGTTTATAATATTTTAAATGATTTCATCAATATTTGATTTCATAATTTATAATAAAAGCCACCTTGTTCTGTTTCTGAACGTGGTAAAAACAATTTTGGGTTTTAGTTTGGAACAAAGTCTTTAAAAGTGATTTTCTAGTAAACATTGAAGTGATGTGTATACTACCTTCATTGCCAAAAATGTGCGGGTTTCAATTTTTCCTTCCTAAAGGTTGTCATTGTTTCCTAACCAACACTAAGCACGGTAGACACTAACTTGAAGTTAGTATTTTTAGTCAAGGTTTTAAAAACGTATTAAGCAGTACATTTTTTTCACAAATTTCTTTTTCTGTAGCTACGAACAGCCGTCAGTTCTTTGTCAGGCACTGCATCAAAAAAATGGAACCTCTTATACTGTATAAATTCATGGTCTGTAGGCCATTCAGCTGTTGTGACCACTTCACCGCCGCAGTAAACTGCACCCCACAGACCGAAACTGCCGTAGTCAAAGATAGTGTGGTTAACCAATGATAGTATTGCTATATCAAGTCCTGGGCTATGGAGTATACTGCTACCGACCAGAAACACGTCAGAGTTCGTTTTATTTGATGTTAAATTTTCTTCCACCCACTTTGGCTCATCACTCAACACTAGGAACACACATTTACCGAACTCTTTCCGGTTTCTAAAGTAATCAAAACCAAAATTAAAAAACCTTGCGTCAACAATTTTCTGCTTGCCTTCAATAATTTCATTTTTTTTCAGATGAAATAAAAAGTCGGTCCTTCGCACATGAACGCCGACAAACGTCAGCTGTTGGTTAGGTAGGTTTTGTTGTAAAAACTTTACTGCTACTTCAGTGAAGACTTTGTTGGCTGCTTCAACTAAGTCGGGCTTTAATATTAAACTTCTCTTGATAAACTCAAATTGATTCATGACAGCTTCTCCTGCAACGGCTGGTGAACGAAGTACAATATTATCAGTTTTGTTCCATATTTTTGCGTCTTCATCATTTAACCAACACAATGCTGATCCTTTGTTTTCCTTAAGCAGATTCGAATTATTCCAACAAGAACAAGTTAGTGGAATTTCTTCAACAAGTGGTAGAAAAGGTGGTAGAAAATATGGTCTTAAGTTAAAAAAATGATATTTGCGTATGTATGGCTGAAATTCCCCTGGTAAAAGTCTAGCCAAGGCCAAGATTGATGCATAGTCCCAAACATTATTTCCAAACCGACCACAGTGAGTCGCAGTGATAACAGGTCCTAACGGGCATCTCGGATCTTCCTTTTCGTATTTATTGCTGAAATACTCAGCCCGCGCAGCTGATATAAGCACTGACAATAAAACCAAAAGCGACGCACCGTTCACCATCTTTCACTCTGCAGCAACTTCGTCGGTTGCCAAAAGTGTGGCCTAATTTATACTCATCACAAGCAAATAATTGGGAAATTAAATAAACCTCAAATTAAAGATAAAACTGCATTTAATTGCAAAGCGTCTGTTTGTAAAGCAAATATGATAATGCTAATCATATATCCTTCTTGGTGGTATTTTTAAGTACTTTTAAATTTCATTTAAAGACTTTTTCAATATTATCAATATTCGTCACTCAAGTACCTCAAAGTAAATATAAATCCTTTAATTAGTTTACATCAATTTTACCAAGATCTCTTGCTTGTTCCCCTGATCAATAGCTATTCTCCATAAGGAGACTCAGGCGGTTGATAATGTCTGACCTCCTTACTATCTCAATCTAAGGATAGACAGGAGTACATTTTAAAAAAATCCGTTGTAGAGTTGAATAAAGGATTTAAATTCAAATTATTTTTTAAAAAATATATGCATATACATAAACTTAAAAACAACAAAACGAATCTGGAATAACAGAAATAAATAAAAATATCCCTACACACGTTACTTATATTTTATTAAAAAGTAGTTTGATGCAACTTGAGATACTTTATCACCGTTTGTGTGTTAATTTATATATGACAATCTTGTTACAAAGGATTATTAATACATCCAGAAAAATAAAAGTTAATTTTACGTTATCCAACAATACTTTGGAAAAGTTTAAAAATAGCGTCACTACAAACGCATTACGCATTTACTCACGTCCGTCATTAAAACTTGAGTGCTACTTGGCACTATCTCTGCAAAGTGCAAACACTTCATTACTCTCAAGGTTCGTAATTTCTTGCGAAATTACAATGATTCAGTAGGATTTTAATTACTGCCAAATAAATTTTGAAATTCTAACCCACATTTGACCCGTTCTACAAAGAATCAGAAAAACGAATAGTGGAACGTTCGCTTTGTCAGGTTCAAGCTTTATTTAACCCAATCCATCTTTTACTGTATGGTGTTTTCCTATCGGCTGGAATAGCCCAACTAGTTTGAAACTTTGTACAACCGAGATCAACGGAATGTATAAAATATGACTGAACAATTATTTTCCTTCCTATATTTTCCGTTTGCAACGAGTTGCAACACTTAGTATCCATAAGTCGTTTTATTTTTCACAAGTTCAAATAATTAGACACAGCGTACACAAAACATTTTAAATTAAGTAAACATTTTCTTTTTTTCTCACTCCGATTTAAGAATACCTTTTATTACAAATATATTACAATACATAACAATAAATTAAAATTTTAACTATTTTGATACTGTAGAAGAAAATTGTGTACAAAAAGACTCTATAATACTTATATAAAAATTACAGGACCTTGTAACATTCGAAGAGCTCCAATACATCCGACCAACCCAAGTTAAACTCCTAAGTCCTAATGAACAATATTGAGCCTTTATCTATGTATTAGTTGCGAGAAATAGCTAGAAACTTTAGAAGCGCCGTAGGGGAGTATTGACTATAACAGTGCACCATAGGGCGAAGGGGGTTGAACACTTGTTTAGCGCTGTGATTACGTATGGAACCTGCATCGCATTGTATGACCAAAAGTCGCCTACCCCTGAGCACTAATTGGCAACCCTGAGCGAACGGTGTTGCCTAGTTCATTGAAAATGATGATAGCCTATATAATTTATCGCCTGTCCGTGAATCGTCTCTCGCCCATGTGGAAAAGCTGCATTTGTGACCACCCGCTCAAATTCGTGCAGTAAACTACATTAATGGAAGGGGACGCTGTATACCTCTCTCTCGCAACTAGGTACAATGAAGTAAATCTTTGCTGTGATAACAAAATAGTCATCCCCGCAGAAACTTCCACCAAGCTAGGATCATTCCCTTTAGGTTCATTCCACTGAAAAAATACGCCCATATCACTCTATAAATCCTACACTTTATTTATCTGATGCTCTCAAGTCCTGCCTTGCTATATGCGGCCACTCTCTGGTGACCCCTCTAGCCGTCTACACGAGAAATACTCCTCACCTTCTGGAATCACTCCGTCTGGTTCATTTCTAACAACATAATCAATCAATCCTTGAAAACACCCATGCTGGCTCCCTCTCCGATAAATGTTTAAGCTGGCCAGCGTATCCAAGCCATAAAAACACCCTCCACTTTGCAAAACACCAGTCATTAATACCATCATATAAGACCAAAAACCCGGATGCCACATCTTACCTACAACCCGACAGATAAGGTGATCAACAAGACTCATTATTCTCTAACTGACTATATATATATATATATATATATATATATATATATATATATATATATATATATATATATCATATGTTTTTCTGCTCACTTTATCACTTTTAATAGCAATTGAATTTTTGTTGTAATTTTGAAAAAAATTTAAATACCGTACAGAAATACGAGTTAAAATACCGGAAAGTGTAGGCATCTTATTTGTATTCTATATAAACGTTTATATTATATTCCTCAGAGAAATTGAGTTTTGATTTTTTTTACTAAATCAATAACCAATAGCCTCTCACAGCTGGGTTTCCCTTTAAATCGTCGTTTTAACAGCACATATTATTAATAGGTTCGGGGCACAAACGGCCCTTACCCTACACCTAAAATTAAAGAATTAATACAGTAATTGTACTCACTAAATAGTAAAAAATAATTTTCCAATAACGAAAACATAATCTATCGTAAACGTATTATCCACAATATTTTGAAGTCGGTGCCGCAATACCTTGTATTTTTTCAATCTTTCAAATTTATTCCAAATATTTCCAAAACAATCAACTTTTTTTTACTTGATTACCCATGATTAATTATAGTGAACCATAGAGTCTCCTCACGATAGAAAAATTTTATGTGTTCGATATTATGAGAGTATGAGAGACTATAATTGATCTTTATTCTCGGAGTAGACCATACAAAATCAGATCCGTCTGATAAAAAATATGACATTGCATATTTTTTTGTTCAGGTAAGATATTACAAACAATTCATTATTCTTTGAATGATTTACACAGATTGTGATTATTGTAGATTCTTATAAATATAAGAGATAATATCTCCTTAAATCTTTTGAATCATAAGCTTAATATATTTCTTAGACCTATAAAATACGTTTAAGGGATAAATGATTGAGTAGTTTTTGTTTAAATCATAATTTGTTAATCTATATGCCAAGGTGCTCCGACATCATGTAAACTCCTTTCATTTGTCACGTTCAGTATTTTAATACGTGTCCAGGTATTCAAAAGTTTGTGGGTAATAGGTTTAAGCTTACGATAAATTATGTTTTTGTTATTGGAAAATTATTTTTTACTTTTAGTAAGCCAAAATTTTATATTCGGGTAATTTTTCTGTAAGTTGGTTTTTTTTTAAATCGTTTTAATGAAGAAAATAGTCATTCAACGATTTCTCCGCTTTCGCATTATCATACTGCACGATTTGGATTTTATGTTGTTCAGAAGAACGTCTTTTTTCAGTATTCAGTTCATAGTTCTTCTTGGTATCGACAGTTGTTGTAATCGAAGACGAACTGATTTCTTGGTGCTTATTGAACACTTTATGTACATGTCACGAGAATTAGCAAGAGACTGCGCCAGCCGAAACGCAGTGGCCTACTTTAGGTTTAGAGTTTTAGTGAAAACTTACTCAGTATGTATCGAACCCCGCTGCTATATGTATTAGATCGCCACAACTGTGTCTTCTTTATAACTGTGCCTAGATGTGAGACCTCCACAAGTTGGCGAATTCCTCTCCTGACCATGTCAAGTCTTTGCTCTAACTCGTGAGTTGTAACAATACATTAAATTTCCGATTTGGATATCCCTCTAATCATATTGTTTAGTCGTTTTTCAAATATTTGACTCGCCCCTGAACGTACTGTATCGTACCGAATAATCGTACTGATTAACGTATCAGTTCGTCAGAGGAATAGATTGAGTGGTTTATGTTGGGAATTCCCTTGACGAATTTTTCTAAAATACTACGTATTATTTTTTATCTTGCACTGATTTTTTCCCATTTCAATGATTGTTTATGTTGCTTATTATTTATTTTATAGTTTATAATCCTTATTGAGTTTTTTTTACTCAAAGTTAAAATAGCGTATTCATGTCTACAAATCAGATGGATTGCGATGGAACTATAGTGGGACCACCGGGAGGGTTTCCCCTTTCATTTGTAAACAAAATCACTTTGATCGGCTTAATACTTCCAAAATTATCGTGGAACAAGCATTAAAAAAACACACACGGGTCAAATACCTCCTTTTTTTCAATTCGGTTAAAAACATTATTCAGTGGTGAAGCCCAATTCCTCCTTAGTAGTGACTTATATAATCAAACGGCCAAAACACTCTTGTAAAGTATTGAAGCTATACATTCCGTCTGGGGAGAGAGATTTAAACATTTAGTAGTGTATATTTACTACTGTAACATTTACTAGTGTCTAGGAACTCGTAATCTCAAGGCAATGTTTAATAAAGTGAAAATTGATGGTAAATTTATATTTAATGAATTTCTCTGTTGATATTTAATAAAGTAATGGCGTTGTCACCTGAGGATTATTTACTATCTCTTTTATGGTAAAAGAAATAAATCGTATTTTCAGTGTATTCATTTTGTCTTATCTATCTCGCGTGATACCAATTATATATCAATATGGGTAGACAATCATGAAAGCCACTACATGAGGAAAATTCGTTCATTAAAATCCGAGAATGCTCGTTCTAAGCAGCTTTCTCAAGCAAGAAATAAAAACCGTATTCGTTTTATACTTATATTTTCCTATATTATTTTTATAAATGCTGGAATGCTACATAAGATAAATGATTTCTTATTCCAATCAAATGGTTAAAATAGCGTATTATTGAATCCATATCAGATGGATTGGGATGTATCTATAGTGGAACCGGCGGTATTATACTGTACTTTAAAAACTATCGTACAAAATAACATACGGGTCGAATACAAACCACCTCTTTTTTTAAGTCGGTTAAAAATTAAATTTCATGGCATTTTATGTCACTTAAACTCTTACATTTAGACAAGTTAGTAAAAAAGTTGATCAATTTAATTACATTCCAAATGTATTTACATCCCAGTAATTAACAGGTACTGCTTAATATTACTGTAATACGTTAGTGGAGTTTTTATAACCTAAAGTTGACAGTATATAGATGCAAGACTTGTGGAGTAAACAAGATCAATCACATTGCTGGTGAAACAATTCCTTTGTTGTCTGCAAAGTTTCTTGCCCGAAGTTAATGTGACCAAAACACGCATCTAGGTCTTGTGATGTAACTCCTTCTATAGTGATTTGTAAAATCAAGCTCTTATGTTAGAAATTCTAGAATTTTTCAACTCAACGATGGGATTCAACGAGTTCGGTGAGATTGAAAAATAACTATTGTATCTGTGAGAAACGGGTGGATACACTGTAAAGTCTGCGTCGTGGATGTCGTTTGAATGAAATTGTGTTCTACACTTAATCACCCCCTACGCCCTTAAAAAGTAAGTTCTTCCCGCTCATTTCCAACATCGTGTTGAGCCCTAATTCGCCGAGGATCAAATACGAATGTCATCTTTGGCAATGTTACAAGATACTGATTCTGTCTTTCCTTACTTAGGCTGCCCTTTCTGGTGGCCATTTTGTTCCAACACGTCTTGTAAACGTCTGGAACCCTTCTCGTCGAAATAGGTGAGGCTCATTTGAGTTAGAGAAACTTATTTATTTATTTAATTAGGACAGCCTGTTTAGTGAGATGTGTTCGTTCCATCGTCAAATCTTAATGTAAACTGACCTTTTGGTTATTTTATGTTAGGGTGGAATATAAATTTTTAAACAGTCGATTGTGTTTTTCATACGGTATTTGATATCTAGTGAGTTTTTTTTTTATTTGTAGCTTTATCTTATTTTACCATCTATATTTAAGTCTAGACATTTAACATTTATTTTCACAAGAGATGATAGTTTCGTAACATTCCCAATGGCGGTTGATCTTTTACTATTTTATTTTTGAAGATGATGTGAACTAACCTTACTTCCTTATGTTAATTTTGTACTCATCAGTCCATTTTAAGTATTTATTAATTGCTATGATACATATTTTTCTCTATCATTTACTAATAATGCAGTACATATTCTATGTAATAAGTAGCAGTAGAGTAACAAAATATGATAAGACAACGTGGGGTATAAAGACAAACAAAGATATTTTCTGTGAGTCAATGAAAATAATACCTAGGCTTACGATTTAAATTTAATGCATATAATATGCCATGTTTTTTGTTTGTAATATCAAAAGTAATTGAGAAAATGTACATAAGCAGAAGAAATAGCAATACTTTCAAGTCTCACTAACTAGACGACAAAATACAAACTGCAATGCTGTTAGCAGAGGCTAGTACAAAAAAGGCTATGCAGTGCTAACAAGATCCTTGAACTTGGTTAAATAAAAAGTGGGAATTGCCACAGATCGAGTCGCAACTATGCTGCTCCCACAAACATGGTCTGAATCTACAGTTTGTTGACATTCAGGTTTTATATGTTATTGAGTCCTGTAGCAATCAGTTGATTTATATGTCTGGATGATGTCTTCTGTTATATGGCCTTCTACTTATAATGGGTACTGGATACTGCTGAATCCTAATATTTTACAAATTTGTACATACCATAAAAACATTTCAAATTTTGACAAATCCGAACTGGACTTAGTTTGAACAACAGATTTCTTTGATAGACGGTTTTTCGTTTTAATATAAATAATAATAGTTTTTATATAGATATTAAGATTTTAAATCTTTAATTTTAAAGTAAAAATATATTTTACTTATTTGCTTTTACACTTTACGAACTGTTTCTTTATCTGTTAATCAAGCAGAGTTTATTGACATCGACCAAACGTCTAAGCTACAAGAATTAAACGATTCCGTCTATAAAGAAACAAGAATGAACTTTAGGCCTATAGGCTTGGTAATGATTTACAAGTTTTCTAAATATATTTTAGACTTAAAACATTAACCTTATCCAATATTTTGAAAAAAAAACAATGAAAGATAAGAAATCTTATCTAAGATAAGATAGTGAATTTATCTATTGTTCGTGGAAAAAATCTACATTTTTCTTCCTCTTTTGATGGGGATATTAACAAAAAAAGTTCATTTCATCTACAATGTTGTATTTTTACTTCTTCAAAACTTAAGATCACGGAATTAGTGAAATCAACAAGAATTTTCTTTCACTTTTAAAACAAATATTTTAAATTAGTTAAGTTAGTTTTATTGTTTTGATAATTCATTTGCCTTTTTCATTTAAAAATGTCTAAACACAAAATACTAATTAATCCATATTGTATAAATAAAAACTTTTGTAAACAGATGTCTAAAACTAAGACGTGGCGTCACTCCCCGGGATCTACTTTATTTCTGGATCAATTCGTTATATAAGCAACTGCTGTTCTTTGCTCGGCTGTTATATAACGCTTTCAGTTTCTAGCCACGTGATTCAACATCACATGCAGGCTCCAAAAAATTTAAGTTGCAAAAATTACATAACAGCCAAGTTAGAGGGTTACCGCACAGGCTTCACATGCATTATTTATTGTGTTCACTGGTGCCGAGGAACAACTGATGACGTTAGCTCCAAGATTTATCAGTCCTTTGTTACAGACCGGACTGGTGACATTGCAACTCTTACATAATACGTAAATCTTGATTCAGTTTTGTCAGTGATCCCGGATCTACTGTTACTGTATCCGACAAAATCGTACATAACGTTTTTGGAATGGTGAAAGGTTCGTGGTCTATCCGTGTAATATTTCAAGTTTCTGAGTATTAACGTTCAGTATAATATCACAATATTAGTATTTACAGATAATTTATAGATTTTATACAGTTTTTAAATACATGGTAATAATTTAACACTTATGCTTTATAATTTTGATATCTCAGACAATCATTGAAGCACAAAATTTCATTGAAGCTTGAAAAGTGTTTTTGATAAATTACTACATTAATATTTTTATGTATAATTTATGAATTCTACAAATGGATCAATTCAACCTTCAAGTATTTTCAATTTAATGCCAATGTAACACATAATTATAAAACTGTACTTTTTCTCTTAAGAATTTTTTAAAGATGAAATTGAAAATCCTTTTTCGATTAATTTATCCTTTTATTTTTATTAGTTAAATATGCTAAATTATGTAATTTTATTTGCCCACTGTCGAGATTACGATAAAATGAAATTTAAAACTGTTTTGCCCTCATATTTACCAAATGCACTGTCATTTAAAGAGATAAAGTTGTGACTTTCAAGTTCTAATTATCTCAAGTATTTTTTATGTTTACAAATCGTATTCAACAAAGCATTAAGCTGTTTATTCGGTCAAATAAACTAACCAAACACACTCTAGATAACTCTATTGTTGAAAATATGGAAATAATTTTATCTAGGCCTATCTTTTTAACATGAAAACACATTAACAATTATATAACTGACTTGCATTTGAGGTCATTGGAAATATCGCCAATGTTAGGAAACCATCTGTTGTGATTCATCGCTGATTACTGGAGTTTCTTGATGCACTTCGAAGCCCGCCGTATCCATTTTGCAACAAATACAGCTGTATGAAGGCGATAACTGGCACGTATTTGTTTACCGGAACGGAATGAAGATTTCAATGGTTTACTTGGAGTTTTAAAAATATCTCTTCAATGCCGGTTCATAAATGAAACATTGGGTTTTATGATCAACTAGGTTCTATAAATGAGACACCAGATTCTATAACCCACGGGTTCAATAAATGAAGCACTAGGTCCTATAACCCACCGGATTCTATAAATAAGACAGTAGTTCTACAACCCACTGGGTTCTATAAATAATGAACTGTGCTCTATAAATCAGCCACTGGATTATATGACCGAATGAATTCTATGAATGAGACACTAGGTTCTGTGACCCACTGGGTTCTACAAACGAGGCACTAGCCTCTATAACCCACTGGGTTCTATAAATGAGGCAGTAGGTTCTATAACTCACAGGGATCTATAAATGAGGAACTGGGCTCTATAAATGAGTCATTGAATTATATGACCCAATGGGTTCTATATATGAGGCACTGGCTTCTATAACTCACTGGGTTCTAAAAATGGGGCATTGTGACGGATCTGTGACTATCACTGTCAAATTCCGGAATTAGGAGCTTTCTGCTTAATTCAAGTGAGCAAGTTTGAAGAACTTCTAAAGACCTATTGAGATTTTGTAATGTGGTTCAGTGTTTTAGTTTGGAAGAGTGTAGTTTGCTCTTTGCGGTCTTGACGACGAAAGAGTAGCAAACGGGCTCTTCTTAGGCGTATTGACCTTCAGACATCGTTCTGGCATTAAGTGAAAATGAAATTTTCCCTCCAACCATTACAAGGTACAGCATGTGGCCGGCACCTGACGTTATAGTGCTGGAGGTGACTTCGAGGGCTGAGCTTCTTCTCACGTAACATTTTTAGAGACTTTGGAGACGTATCCAAGACTTTGGATTGCCATGTAAAGGATTTCCAATAATATCAAGGTATGCCTGGAAACATCGTTTGAGAGAAAGAGAAACTGGATCTCCATGCTGTTCCGAAGAAATAACTACAGAAAGCTTTGAACGTATTGTACGCTGAAATAGATGTTGGGGTCTAGTAGTGGAATGTCAATTAAGAGGCGGGTTAACACGGTTTGCTATGGGGGGAGGGGGGTGATCATAGTGCTAAAAAAGTACAACAATTGCTACAGATCAAATTCTTGAGTCACTGCGGCCTAGACTGGGCGTCAAGTTGAGTGTAACCATGACAATAATTTACGAAATAGTTAGGGGTGTCGGGCTGTGAGAAAATTGGTACTGGCTCTTGTGCAAAATATAAACATCAAAGGTGTTGTTTAAAGTTTTTTTTAAAATTAAACTTGCTCCAGTCAAAAATAATTAAGGAATTTACACTTGCATAATGAAACACTTTAATTTTCCACGTTTGTTAGAAAATATTTTTTTAGTTTACAAAATAGGCAGAAAATTTTGAAACTCATCACACCTGCATTTGTTATTTGTGGTTGTCGGCTGTTGTAATTTGTAACTGTAGATCCCGTTAGTTGGCCCCGGTAACTGATTGCATTTACTTAGTTATAAATGCTTAGATGCATTTGCCTTTTAAATGCTTAATTCACTCACTTGCATTTGCTCAGTTACATAAGCAATCGTTTATGAGGTGTGTATACACGCTTTAAGGTTAAATTATAACAAATTAACATACACATACGTGATGTGAATATATATGCAGTGAATGCGTGTTCGTGCATTTTACATTTAGCGCCTAAAATATTAAAGATCAGAGTCATCTATACTTGGATAACGGCTCGCCGTTGTCCAGAATTTCAGCGATAGTGCGGCAGTTTAAAATGAATCCATCGACAATTAATCTGTTAGGAGTCAATACTGACCCCTAAATGATCGTGCCGGCCAGGTACTGTCCCCTAAATGATCGTGCCGGCCAGGTACTGTCCCCTAAATGATGGTGCCGGCCAGGTACTGTCCCCTAAATGATGGTGCCGGCCAGGTCCTGTCCCCTAAATGATCGTTCCGGCCAGGTACTGACCCCTAAATGATCGTGCCGGCCAGGTACTATGTCAGCTTGACAGTAAACTATTTCTCCAGGCGTGAGATGGGTCCCAGGTATTTTAGGAGCGAGGTCTTACCATAGTGTTTTAGTGACTTGCATTCTTTCACGAAGTCGGGTATGGCTCCGTTCGCATGATTCACTTAAACACGTTAGTAATGCTTTTTACCATGGACATAAGAACTACTTTTGGGGTAGGTTATTAATGTTCTCTCAAGATCGACTTTATATTTGACATTCTACACACACAGTATTTAAACTTCACGTTTACCAATAAATTTGTAAATTCTGAATATAGCCGGAAGAGTATGATGTAAAAATTAATTTATTTCACCCGTAACTAAAGAAGGCCCCCCCAGGAAGCACTTCAGCGAGAGTCAAATTATTCAGAATCTGTACTCAGACTCCGTTCAAATCTACATCGATGGGTCAGTAGATCTAGTCCAAGATAAGTCAGGAGAAGGCTAGTATAACCACTTCACCAGAGAAGAATATTACATACCAGCAAATGCAGCCTCCAGTGTCGATGCAGAGTTGCTGGCAATAAATGCAGCTTTGGTAAATTACCATCAACTACGAGCAGAGAAGTTCTGTATATTCACTGACTCCAAGATCACCTTGCACATGATAGAGAAACGGAAACCAGGAAGCTACTCATTCAGATTAGAAGAAATAACAAACTTACTCAACACTCTCGGCAAAGATGAGAAACGAATACAGCTCCAGTGGATCCCCCACACTGCGTCATCGACGGCAATGAAAAAGCAGGCATATCGCCAAACAAGCAGCGGAAATGGGCCCAGTCTTATTACCACAGTACTATCTAAAGAAATGCCTGAGTACTGTGAAAACATTAGTCAGAAGAAAATGGATCCACCGTTGGAGAGGAGAAACCAAAGGTAGAAACCTCTATGACATTCAAAAAGAACCAAATGATTTGGAAATGTATCAAGGGGTTCCCAGATTTACAGCCGTCTTTGCAGCACGAGCAAGAATTGGACACATTGTGACTGAGACCTATCTCTTCAGATTTAATCTGAGTGAATCCCCACTCTGCCCTAACTGTAGAAAAGAGGAGGAGACTCTGGACCATATCCTCCTTCGATGCTCCTCACCAATTTCACCAAGAGCAGCTCTGCTGTCTGCGCTGGGAAGTCAGGGAAACATCAACACAATCTTGATCGATAAACAGTTTTGGACCTTGGCTGCAGCAACCTATTATGGACATCGGACCATCGGAGTCTCATGACCCTGGACGTCCGCAGCAAGAAGTAAGAAGTAAGTATTTCACCCGTATAAAGCACCTAGTGTGTTTCATTTTTGAACTATTTTTAACTGGAATCAAATAACTATTTTACAAGTATACAAGGAGTAAATTACTTCAACATATCAAATTTAAATAAAATCGAACGTGTGTTTAATTTCGAAAGAAATCTGTATTCTAAACAAGCGTGTATGAGGAATGGTTGACATATTGGTGAAACAATAGTTACCCATCAAGTAGGAGACGAAGGGAGAATCCTGGCTTGTGTGAATAGCGCCGTATTCTCGACGTACACATAATCACGCACGTAACTATATTTTTATGTTATACGTATATAAAAGTATCATTACAAGACGATAGTTGTTTTAGAAATCCTGAAAAACCTACTGTCTCTCAGGGGTCTCCAACCTTTTCAACTCAAGGGTCGCATAGAAAACATTTGGCGGAAAGGTTAATATTTCAGGACAGAAAGTCTAGTCCCCCCCACCATACATCCACGACGTTTTTTCTAATCAAGAGCTCAGTGATGGTTTTTGAGATTTTCTTGCTTAGCTTTTTACTTGTTTACAGCTAGTTTTACGCTTATAGAGAAAAGAAGTGGCAAGTCAGAGACGAGTACTGTACTCATAGTTATTGGTAAACATGCTTAAAAGGAAATTATTGCCAAATGAGAATTCTTTTCAGTATGCTAGCTTTCCGCGGGCCGTAAAAAATCTGTTAGTGGGCCGTAAGTGGCCCACGGGCCGTAGGTTGGAGACCCCTGGTCTAGACTTTAGATAGTGGTTTAAACTTAAAGCTTTTATTATATCAGTTGATTATATATACGACTCTCATTCAAGGGTTGGCTATGCAAGAACACCGACTCGAGGGCCAAGTTTACTTGTTGCATAAACACCGCCACTCCGTAACCTATAGTGATACTGCAACTGGCGTTCTACAATAGATTTAAAATAAATAGTAAGATAATGGGAGATAGGTATTGATTGTAATGATTTACTTGATCACTTTTAACATCATTAAAAGGTTAACTTTTTAAATATTTATTCATTTAACTTCTTTTCAAATAGTAGCCTATCTATCTTTGCTACAAACTTTCGACAAAAGCAGTGATATTTATACTGAGTTGATTATTGAGACTACGATCAATGTTTCTCACAGCTTTCTGGATCATTTCTCTACTAAAACGGTGTTAATGACGAAACTAACAGAATAATGAATTAAAAATTACTTTATTTCAATTTTACAGGCTCATGAAAATTAAAAGTTCGAAAAATAGAAAACTTTCTTATAGAATAACTTTTTAATTTTATTTCTCGAGGGTTAAATATACATTTGAATTATATTTTACGACACGAATAGCCTGTAACATGTAACATAATTTATTTTTCCTTCAACACATCTTTTTTTTAATGTATGAAAAAATAATAAAACATCGACTCAAATGATTAAAGAAAATTGAGGCTTTTCGGTGTAACTTCAGATCTCTCCGAATAGTAGTTGTTATGACCTTAGTTTTTTCTATCCAATGTTATCCAGACCTTTACCAAAAAACTGTGCTCCTACATACCTAGACAGATGCTGGTTATCCTTGTCCTCCTTACCCCATAACCAAACCCCTCCTTTTGTGATTGACTGACTAACCAATGTTGCTTTAGGTATTTGAATATTTCTTACGTTTAAACTACGTTCACACATTTACTACACGTTTGCACATTTATTTCAATCACTTTTTTTATATTTGCTATTATTTTAATTTATTTCATTACAATACACAGATAATTTTTAAAGTTTACTTTTGCAGTAGAAAGTTCATAATTTATATAGAGTATATATAAGTTTACAACACGATGCAGTAAGTATTAGAGCATTTCAGCGAAACTAATACAAAGCGACAATTTAAAATATAACACGTTACTCTATATTTTACTTAGTTTGTGACAATTTTTTTTAGATATTTATTATTATCTTGTAAAGTAAATTATAAGACAACAGTTTTGGAAATATTACTTGAAGAATACAAGTTGGTTCCATTCCGAAATGTAAGCTATGTATGTATGATGGTGGTGTACCACCTCAAGTATTTGATTTGACCAGCTACCTGCATAGCCTTGAGGGCCACCAGACCCCTCTTTCTCTAAGTGACTGGCCCTGTTCCCACATTCCTATCTGCAGCAGCCAGTATCGTGACAGACAGACGCAGCATAACCTTGAGGGCCGCCAGACCCCTCCTTTCTTTTTTTTAGCTGGCCCTGTTCCCACATTCCTACCTGCAGCCAGTGGCGTGACAGACAGATGCAGCATAACCTTGAGGGCCACCAGACCCCTCCTTTATTTGACTAGCTGGCCCTGTTCCCACATTCCTACCTGCAGCCAGTGGCGTGACAGACAGATGCAGCATAACCTTGAGGGCCACCAGACCCCTCCTTTATTTGACTAGCTGGCCCTGTTCCCACATTCCTACCTGCAGCCAGTGGCGTGACAGACAGATGCAGCATAACCTTGAGGGCCACCAGACCCCTCTTTTCTTTGACTAGCTGGCCCTGTTCCCACATTCCTACCTGCAGCCCGTATCGTGACAGACAGGTGCAACATAACCTCGGTAGCAACTTAAACCGCTCCTTTTCTGACTGGCTGGCCCTTTTACCACGTTTCTACCTGCAGCCAGTGGCGTGACAGACAGATGCAGCATAACCTTGAGGGCCACCAGACCCCTCCTTTATTTGACTAGCTGGCCCTGTTCCCACATTCCTACCTGCAGCCAGTGGCGTGACAGACAGATGCAGCATAACCTTGAGGGCCACCAGACCCCTCCTTTATTTGACTAGCTGGCCCTGTTCCCACATTCCTACCTGCAGCCAGTGGCGTGACAGACAGATGCAGCATAACCTTGAGGGCCACCAGACCCCTCTTTTCTTTGACTAGCTGGCCCTGTTCCCACATTCCTACCTGCAGCCCGTATCGTGACAGACAGGTGCAACATAACCTCGGAAGCAACTTAACCCGCTCCTTTTCTGACTGGCTGGCCCTTTTACCACGTTTCTACCTACAGCCAGTGTCGTGGCAGAAATACGATCCATTACCTCGGAAGTCACCAAATTTCGTTCCCTGAATTGACGTGGACGACATATGATGCATAACTTCGGGGGCCACCAAACACCCTCCTTCTCTGACTGAATGACCCTGTTCTCACATTTCTACCTGCAGGCAGTGTCGTGGCAGACAGACGCTGCATAACCTCGGGGTTCACCAAAACCCCTCATTCTCTGTAGCTTATTATAATATTTAGTACCGGGCTCCAATCGCTAAAGATAAATGTTGTCCCAAGCTGATAGTCACCGCATATTGTTAAAGTTTTATTAACATTCTCAAGGTATCCTTAAGCAATTGGTATATCTGTTACGTAAATTGGGCATTTCCCTTTACAGTTCAGTGGTTTGCCTTTGTTTTCATATCCTTCAGTTTCGTTGTGAATTTGGGCCCAAAAACGTCGGTTCCTGGCTTTTATTGCTTCCGTATTTTCGAAACAAAACATTTTACAAGATCTATTTTTTGATTAGTTACTTAAGTGTCTTTTTATCTCCTAAAAAGCCTTAACTAAATATTCTTTGGGGCTCAAAATGCTTTGGGTTGTTTTGGAGAAACAAAAATGACAATTTGCAAGTTCTGTTTCAGTAGAATTTATACAACTTCCTGATATTTCCTGAAATTCTATTTAATAAAGGAAGAATTTGTGACTTTTCCAAAAAAATTGTTTTTCTATCGATTTTATCAAACAGACAATTACCTTCTTTCCGTAAGGAAAATCAGGAAACAAACAAGTTTTCGCAGATATCAAACCTTGGGAAAACGATGTTGACATTTTAAAACCTCTAGGCCTAATAAAAATTTTTGAGAAAATTTACATGAGATTTACTTCAGTATTATGATTTACAACACTTGAGTATTACTTGTTTAATAGTTTGGAATAACAAACTTTGGGCTTCAAGAAAAATAATCAAGTTATCCCAGATTTCTCTAACACTGCATCTCTAGAGGTTATACAATAAACCAACAATTCCCGAAAGAGAGCTGGTATATTTCAGGTTTGCAATATTGAGCATGTCATACATCCACTATAAATTTTGTAACAAGTTTTTTTGGCATTAACTTGCCTATGTCAGCAATCTTTTGGTTTCCTACTTGGGCAGTAATAGACCTACTAACTGGTCGCCCTTAAACTACAAAAAATAATCAGTTTCGAATAAAATGCAACTATTATATTTGAGTTTATTCACTTTTACTTATTGTTCGAGGAATTATGAGTGTTGTTAGTTAATAGGTTACTGATAACTTATTTTGGGTATGAACTGTTTATTACGGGAGTTATTTATATATTAATTAAAAATATTTATTTTGATTACATTTGTTAACACACCACGAATAAAAGAGAGCGCTATAAAACTGTAAAATCTTGAGAGAAATTTCTTGTCAACTTCATGTTTTTTTAAAGAATGTTAAATCCCCAAAGACGAGGCAGAAATCTCATAGAGGGGAGTGAAAGTCTCACAGTATGCTATTTTTACGCTGCTGTTTACATATCCTCGTTTAGTAACATCGCAATCCAACTGATTGACTAAATAAAGAGTAGGTAATACACAATATGCGGCAACTAATTGTTCCAAAAAAAGATTTTACCGAGAAAATAATGTCACACACAATTACACGACTGGTGCTATCGAATGGAAACACACTGGCGAGCATCTGTATGGTACAGATTATAACAATAAATGATTAGAAAGTTATTAAAAGAATGGATTTCCAATAATGGTTCTTATATAATCATAAGGAAAACCCAGAATAAAATGTTACGGAGGAAACTACCTTTCGTGGAATTAAATAACTAATGCTTGTCTAGCTAGGAAATTTACCAGAAACTAATTGAAACGTTTGATAAAATTGTATGCGCTCAACATATAAGTATATGATTTTTTTAATTTGATAATTTTTCAAATATGTTAAACCTTTGTATGTGGACAGATATACTTGTGGATATAATATTCAAATTAAACAAATAATACATAAAAGTAATTTTTTGAGAGCCAATTCCTAATGAGGGTGAAATATATATAATAAAAAAAAAACACTTTCATAAACAAGAATTTTTAAATTATTTTTCTTAATACATTGAAGCTTTTCGCTGATTGGCAGTATCAGCATTATCAAAATTTTCAAAGTATCTTACAGTTGTATATCCACATCTGGACTCTAATTATAGTCTTCCTGTATGAGTCTGAATGTAACCCTTTTATTTATGGTGATAGATAATTCTTCTTCTTCATCAAAACCTTGATAGAGTATATTGCAATCCTTGGAGTCTACATGTAGTCATAGAACTACAGTATAATATACTTTGATTTTACAATAATGCTGATACTGCTAATCAGCGAAAAGCTTCAATGTATTAAGAAAAATAATTTAAAAATTCTTGTGAATGAGTGTTTTTAATTGCATATATATAAAACAAGAAAAATAAATTCATCCAAGGATTACTATATATATATTAAAACAACATAGGTTATTCAAATACAAGAATATTTATTAATTTATATCCAAAGCGTTTCGTTGGTACTGTTTGCCAACGAAAAGCTTTGAATATAAATTAATAAATATTCTTGTATTTGAATAACCTATGTAGTTTTAAATTATTAAACAAGAAAACGTATTTTATATTTATATGTGTGTGTGTGTGTGAGTGTGTGTATGTGTGTGTGTGTGTGTGTGTGTGTGTGTGTGTGTGTGTGTGTGTGTGTGTGTGTGTGTGTGTGTGTGTGTGTGTGTGTGTGTGTGTGTGTGTGTGTGTGTGTGTGTGTGTGTGTGTGTGTGTGTGTGTGTGTGTGTGTGTGTGTGTGTGTGTGTGTGTGTGTGTGTGTGTGTGTGTGTGTGTGTGTGTGTGTGTGTGTGTGTGTGTGTGTGTGTGTGTGTGTGTGTGTGTGTGTGTGTGTGTGTGTGTGTGTGTGTGTGTGTGTGTGTGTGTGTGTGTGTGTGTGTGTGTGTGTGTGTGTGTGTGTGTGTGTGTGTGTGTGTGTGTGTGTGTGTGTGTGTGTGTGTGTGTGTGTGTGTGTGTGTGTGTGTGTGTGTGTGTGTGTGTGTGTGTGTGTGTGTGTGTGTGTGTGTGTGTGTGTGTGTGTGTGTGTGTGTGTGTGTGTGTGTGTGTGTGTGTGTGTGTGTGTGTGTGTGTGTGTGTGTGTGTGTGTGTGTGTGTGTGTGTGTGTGTGTGTGTGTGTGTGTGTGTGTGTGTGTGTGTGTGTGTGTGTGTGTGTGTGTGTGTGTGTGTGTGTGTGAAGTGACTTTCCTTGCAATTTTCTATTTTCCTCTTTATACAAAATATGGTGTTGGACTATGATTTTTGTTTGTTACTATTTATTTGCTTTCTTTTTATCCTTTCTAATTTAAGAAGATGATAGTGGTCTATAACTATTCATTCTATCCACCTCTTGAAATGCTGCAGTATTGCAAAAAACCTTTTTCTTATAATTTCATGTATTACATCTTTATGTCATTTGTAGCTCAGTGCTAAAAGTATTGGGTTTCAAACATATAGATCCACAGTTCGAATCCGACCTGGCATTAAATTTTTTAATTTAAATTTATGAATAAATATTTGAAAAATGTTTACTAACACCAATTAATTGTCATCCACTATATGTTTAAAAAAATGTATATGAACTTGATTGGGTGAATAAAAACGTATTTTATTAACGATTGGAAATTTGTACAAGATATATATCAGGAGAGTGTGTGAGCAAAGAGAAGAAATTTAATCAACTTTGAAGAGAACAAAAACTTCAGCTGAGTATGGTCAATCGTTCCGGAGAAGGATGTTCTGTCATATATGCGCATCCATTACCATTATTAATACAAATGTAGCATTTAAAATAATTGAAAATAAATATAATATAATAAAAACATGAGAACAACTCTAAGCACCAGGTAAATACAAACTGTACACACCAGGTATATAGTAACAATAAATATTTTATTTGGCCCTAATTTTCAACAAACATATACAAACATTTGGCCCGTAAAAAACACATACAATCAATAAAAAAAATTAGAGTTATCGTTTACTACCCACATAACTTAATAAAAACAGTTCACAGCTACACAAACAACTTGCAGAACCATGAAATTTTCACATCCACACGGAAAAGACTTGTCCTCAAAAATAATAAATTTACACTTGAACAAACATACTAAAAGATTTATAAGAAAATATAAATTTACTAAATTAATAAAATAAATTAAAAATTACTGTGCAAACTTTTAGATTGGAAAATTTCATTTAGAAAGATCTTCAACCTCAAAGAAACAAAATCGAACACGAGAACATAAAAAAAGTCAAAATTTATTTCATCCTAAAAGTATACGGAACAAAATAAGGTTAATTGAATAATATAATAATTTCTTCAACTCTGTGAAAAACACCTAATTTATTAAACCGTTTATTATTTTTCGCTACTGCACATTTTAAAAACCTGACAACAATAGGATAATCCAAGACGAGCTCAGTAAGCACAAATATTACCAGTGTTTGGATAATTCATGTTGCTCGAAGGCTACTTACATTTCTTGAGGGGTCTTTCTTTGCTTCCTGTTTCTTTTCATTTGAGCCCCAATTTCATTTTTTCTAATAATTTTCCTACATTACCTCATTTGATAATAATTTTCCCTTTTCTTTTTTTTTTAATTTTGTTGCTGATTGCGTACTTCGAATGTTGTGAAATTAGGAATTACCTCCTGGTAAATGAAAGAGTTTTAATCCGAACCCATATTCGAGTCTAATACTTTTCCTTAAATATAAATGGAAATTTAGTTTTATTTATTATTAAAGCCTTTAATCACATGTTTAAACTACTTTTGGAAAGGCGATGTACATCTGTCTACTCTTAAGACAAATTAAAATTACTCGTTTACAAAATTATACTTGAGAAATGTATAAAACTACAAAAGTTATATAAGGGTAGAGTTTTCTTCAACCATGAGATTTATAATTGGAATTTAAAAATAGACAAAAGGCCCAGTTGTATAATAAAACATATCGTATTACGCAGACAAACTGTTTAATGTCGACTCTGGTTACATAATGCAAGCTGTTGCCAACTTTCATTATATAAATTTATTTTATGAAACAATACTTTAGTGGTCGTCTCTCATTGGTTACACAATACACCTTAGGGATCCAAAACAATCCAAAATCATTAGCAAGAGTGGAAAACAACAGGAGATTAGGCAGTTTTTCAAAGATTTTGAACTGTGTTACATAACACAGTGACGGGGAATTACCTAGTATAAGCACTATCTTATATAAGAGTCTGACGGTAAATAAAGTCCAATAGACCAAGACCTTGCGTTAGTAAAATAAAATTAACTTCAATTAGGTATATTCAAATTGCATTTTATTTAATAAATAATACACACAACCTCTAACAACAAATATTTTTATTCTAATCTTATGTATATTTCGGTTACGAAGTAACCATTTTCAGAGACATGAAAATACATACTGTATGTACTGTTATGTCTCTTTTAACGGCGGTTACTTTTTAACCGAAATGTACAAGAGCCTAGAATAAAAATGTTTGTGGTTAGAGGATGTGTTCATTATATATTCATAATTCAAATTAATTATTTATTTATTTATTGTAAATTGTTCTAAGTAATTAATGGATTTTATTTATTTAAAATAAATGTGCCCAATTTAAACAAACATAAGACATTGTTCCATCATAGGATATATGTATATATATATAATTTTGCAAAACGGTTTTCTTCTATTCACTTATCACTTTCACTATATGTACTTCAACAAGAATCTTACTTCGTATTTATGCGGGTTAACTTTCGAAGATTGATGGTATCTTCAATGCCGAGGATGCTCCTCCAATATTAGGTTATGTCTGGAAATGTTTCATTTTGGAGTAAAGGACAGACATGTTTTCACCTTCACTTCACTTTTGCTGTTTAATTAAACTTTATAAAGATTTATGAATATAAAATTTTGATCCCTGTTGATTATTTCTAATTAGTTTTATAGAAAAGAATAAAGTTCTCGTATAAAAGCTCTTTAGAATATTTGATCGATTTCTACAGGTAGAAGAATTGAGGCTACATAGAGCAAATAAAGAACTAAAAAATAAATTAACAAACAGATATTATTTCTTTTCATTTACAATAATAATAAACCTAATTTTTGAAATACCTCGTAGAGGACAACAGTGAAAGCATTGTAATAATTAAGAACTCATACTTCTAGTAAATCTTCACAAAAAAGAAATTATAAAAAAACTAGAAAATTGCACAATGTTTAAATTTTTTAAATGTCAGGAAATATCATAACTAAATATAATAAAAGCTTTCCGAACGCATAATTTAAGTTAATTTTCGAAAAACTTTCTGAGAGATAGCATTTTTCCATCACACTAAGCTATCTTCATTAACGTCATTGGGAAATCAGTATATTTCCAGCCGTAAAGCTGTCTCATGAAAATCGTTAAGTCTACTGTCTTTGAAAACGGTATCCCATTAGTTTTTCATCAATTTATTTAAGTTATAAGTTAGGCAAATTATTATTTTGTAAAGTTCAGACGTAAATGTTAAGCCGATCGTCATGGGCAACAAAATCCACTAGATTATCCATTCAGTATGTATTGAAAATTTTAATAATTTCAATGTACTTTATTAAAATTAATTTTTCGGTAGAATAATAAGAATGAAAAATAACTGGTTAGCCAATATAAGTCAAATATGTTTAGTTAGTTTATTTTTACTTCATATTTTGACAACAAAAACAGGTAAATGTTTACAATTTTTGCTTTTCGCACATATTTATAATACTAAACTAATTTTAAACTACTTAACTAAGTGAATACGTAAATGCTTACTTGCTGCGTATTCACTTAGTTAAGTAGTTTAAAATTAGTTTAATCAGTGAATTCAAGATGATTACATCAAGAAACTTGTATTTATAATAGCTTATTCTTGTGAAAAATAAATCATTTTATATACAAGCGTACAGTTAAAAAATCCTTCTAAAATTTCTTAAAGTTATAAAAAAAACACTTAATGAATTTACTTTCACAGAATTGACTAAATATAATGCTACTAATTCACGGAAAAAATCAACTTTAAGAGTGGTGCTGTTGGGCAATACCAAGGAAAAATGAGTTGTGAAACATTTCATTCAGTGGAAAAAGTATCAGAGAAACGGTCAACTTTATGCAAATCGTAATGAAACAGGTTGACAACGGTTTTATTAAAAAAAAGAAACACTTGTTAAGGGTGGGGCACTTTAAAGTAACGGAGCAGCGTTAACGACCAGCATCGGTGTATTATATAATCTATTTAATACTTCATGTACAAGAGTATGTTGAACTCTAAAGGAGCAAAAATTATAATCCTTTTGCATTATGCAATTGCGGGACTTACTACTACAATGTCTCTACACAGAAACAATTTTGCTGAAAATTGCTACAAGGTCTGGACTGGAAATCAAAGGGGCATATTACAAAACTCATCATTATTTATTGAATTTTGATAGTTATGTGCAAATAATTCAGTTATTATTACTAGTATTATTAATCCACATGTTTGCCGGGACAGGGAGTAAGTTTTAACAATTAGTTGTAATTGCTGTTTATTTAGTATTTATTATATTTTTGTTGTTGTCGATTGCATTGATAATCGTATCAAGAATTGGCATTATTAACAAAATACTTTAACAGTCCTATTTGGACAGAGGAGACGCCGCACGGCTGTGCCTCATACACTTCTCAACATGTATCAGAAGCCTACCTCCTTTAATGTTTTCTAGAGTATACTTGTAATCACAATTAATAAATTTGTTGAGCAAGGTGGACTAATTTTTTAACTAAATAAATAAAGCCCACTAGCCACAATACTTCTGAAGATGATTACCATGTAATCGAAATGTACATTAAAATTGTAATAAGGATTTTTGTATTGTGGCTAGTGGGTTTTATTTATTTACTTAAATTTGTAATCACAAATTGACGAATTTTCCCTCAGCAGCTCAATGGAGTTTTTAAACGTTTTACAAAACAGCACACATGAACTTAAGGGAGTTTAACATTACTGAAAGAACGGACATTTGGTACGTAATGACTTCTTTTGATCACTTAAATCGTACCGTATCAAATGATTTAAAAGGGTTACCTGGAACCTACTGCATTCCTCCATTGGATTTCTACTTCTGGGTCTTGATGAAAACATTGCTTTCATTTTAATGTATTGTTACTTTTGATCAGCTGATTGAAATCTTTTAATCATATAAATTCGTCTCTTGGAGTTCCAGAACGATTCTTAGGATAATTACGGAAACTAAAACAATATTTAAAAGTTTTTGTTTATTTGCGCCAAACGATGCATTAGTAACTACATAGAAAAAGTAATTTTCGTCATAATTGTTATTGCTATTACGTAGTGATAGTTGTCAACAAATATTAATTCTTTAAAAATAATTGTTATCATCTAATTATAATAATACAAAATCCTCTAAAAATGTTTATTTTTAAAAAAATGTCTACATTTGTTTCACCACCTTTGGCTAACATTAGCCTTAAATGTTTTAAAATTATATTTTTTTACAAAACTAGATGAAAAATAATATCAGTTATTTGTCAAACATATTTTGTATGAAACTTTAAATATTGTTTCAACTCTTAATTTTTTTGTTGTTGCTATAAATAAAACGTTTGGAAAAAATAATATGTTTACAGTAATTAGATTCTTTATTAATTTCTTAAAGATACAAATTATTAGAAAACATCAATACTGTTCAAAATGTAGGACCAAATCTCCTAATTAGATCCCATTATATTAAATCGTGTATGAAATCCAGTATTAATTCGGTTATAGTCTGAATGATCAAATCAGTCTTCCAGACCAGGGCTCACTCAGACGTGCCTTATCACTTGCATCTGTTTTATTAGTGACTACCTACTAGCATCCCCACTACGTTAACTAACTGTCATACCGTATCCATTATTTCCAAATTTGTATAAAATATTTGAAAAGAACGTAAAAACTTAGAACACGATACTAAAGCCGTCACAATTTGTTAAATTTTTGACTGTTACCGCACATAAACGTATTTTTCTTTTCATCAAATTACGTATTGCTAGGTATTGTTCTTATATTTTTAGTATTTTTCAAATGTTCAATAAAAATTCACAAATTTTAACTATGGTAAGAAAGTTAATTTTCATAGTGGATGCTAGTAGGAAGCTCATTAAGGAAACAGCTGCGAGTAGCTGCAAGTGATAAGGGGCGTCCTGGGAAGCCAGAGTTTACAAGACTGGTTACATCATATAGAGTGTAAAAGTAAATTTAACATTCTAGGAAATCTTATTTTTCTCTATGCAATATCATCTCCAGCTGAGGCAATTTACCATTACAACATTACAGGTTTTATAATAATTTAAATTTAATAGGGATAAATAAATACTTCTTTGATATATTACCTTTTAAAAACATGTAAAGAACAACAAAATGATCTACGTGCAATGTAACTTTCCAGTAGAAGTTGGCATCAATTTGACACATTTTATGGTTGGAAATTGAATCATTGATGTCGTAGTTCATTCTAGTCATTTAATTTTATGTAACGCAAAATAAGAAAATAAATCATTATGCTCTTGATTTATTCACGTATAAGATTATAGTGGCCTCTAAACAGCTTACACGTACATTCACATAAATAATAGACGAGGTGTGCTCGTTATATTCAAGGTAGGCTATATGGGCTACAAAGGTTTACCAAGGCTCTGCATTATTTTTGATTGCGGTTCGTTTAGGACAAATTATAGAATGACTCAGATCGTAAATATTTAAACAACTTTTGTTTCCAACGAAGTCTATTGTTTGGTATAACAAGAAATTGATCATACGATCCCTGCTTAAGTTTTCAAAGCTTTAGTTTTAAATGATTTTGAAGTGTAAGTTTTTATGAGGCAATATATAAATAAATTTTTCACGGAAGTAGAAAGTTACGTTATCACTTAGAAATTTACACGTAAGTTTGTAGCAATGATTTACATAACAAAGATTTGTCAAATCTATTTTCGACAATAAAACGATTTTCGGTTACAACTTTCCATTACCGCGAGTTTTTCCACAATTTACCAAAAGCTGATTGTAGGTTGAAGAACCACAGTCAGTCGAAATCAGCATCCCTGGACATAGAACTGAGGCAAGCAGCCCTGCATACAATCAATGAAGAGTACCCACAACCAGAATGGTTACATATAGATGGATCTTCAATACCGGAAACAGGTGCAACAGGAGCTGCCTACTACAGTCGCAATTTTGAGGGATACCTAGCAGTGGGATCTCCCCAGACCAACTACGATGGAAAAATAGCAGCAATACAAGCAGCAGCAGCCGAACTAAACAAAATAGCTCCTATACAGGCAGTTTTCTTCGTCGATTCACAAGCGGCTATCCGTAACCTAACGCGCAATACAGATACAGACTGCAAAAGAACAATGGAAACAAGAAAAGCCCTGGAACACCTGGCGAATGGGGGTTGGCTTATAGCTTTACAATGGATCCCAAGCCATGTTGGCATCTATGGAAATGAGAGGGCAGACTTTCTGGCCAAAAAAGGCACATCCATGGCACAACCCTTTTTCATGCGTTCGTTGCAAAGCACGAAAGCCCTCATCAATGCAACTATCGATCGGGCCAGCAAACTGCACCTCACAGAGCAATCATCAGGAAGAAAATGGGAAAACCTAGTTACAACAGGGCCCATCGACCACGAGACTTCCACGAGCTGTAGGCGTTGCCAATTTCAGAATGCAAACCGGCCACGACTACCTGGCCGCCCATCTACATCGCATCGGTGTGCTCCCAACACCGGGATGCCCTCTCTGTGGACACGATACGATGGATGGGGATCATCTGATGAAATGCAATGCGCTCGACCACTCCGAAGATGATGATGACCCACTGGTTCGTCTATACTGGTCAGCGCATCACCGAATGGCTCAACAACCAAGGGTGAGCGTTGGCTAGTAAGTAAGTAAGTAAGGTTACAACTGTTTTAAAGGTGATCAAAGGTAATTTTGTATTTATTTAAATATATCGTATTTGATTACAAATATAACTTACAATTTCATACAACAGTTTTTATCGCTCTTAGGTTGTATTCCTTTCTATAAAGTACAGTACATTAGCATTACGTTATCATATATTTGAAGAAGTTTACGGTACTTAAATATAGTTTTTAATATCCTATTAAAGAGTTACGCTGAATACCAATAAAATTATTTGATATATTATCTCTCGTTTTTTGCTAATCAAAACCAGGTTCTGATTTGTCATGGTTAATAGCGATGTTGGCGAAATACAAATGTCTGAATTCATACCTATACCTGGATTAAAATAAAAATATTTCTTCCATTTTATATATTTTCACCAAAGCTTTTACAGTTTTATTAATTATGTAGAGAAAAGCAAAAAAATAGATTTTAACAGCAACGATTAAATCATCTTTATTACACGGCTGAGCGGCAGGTACAACAATGTTTACTGTAAACTCACTCTAGTAAATTTCAAAAGTAAAATAAAAAAAAAACTTTTGAAATTTACTAGAGTGAGTTTCAAGTAAACATTGTTGTTCCTGCCCCTCAGCCGTGTAATAAAGTTGATTTAATCGTTGCTGTTAAAATATACCTTATAAAATTAACTGCATTCAACTTTGTATTTAAGAAATAACAAAAAAGTCCATAATAATAAAATTTAATGAGTTTTCCCCTTCAATAAATTATAGAAAACAAAGGTGTAACCGTTAAGATGAAGGGAGTATATCCAACAGGAGGGGAAGAGTCCCTAATAATCTCGAGGTAGGAAATTCACTTGGCGTTTGGAGATAAAGGTTCGATTTGGTTTTCAGAAGAAGGAAATGGATTTTACGAACCTAATCTAGCTTACATAATACCGTAATGATTAAAAACACATAAAAACATACGTGACTGTAGTGGGACTGATGTGTTACCTTGAAAGGAAAATGCAGTAAATACTAAATTCGTATAGAAGTTTATTCTCTCAGGTTTCGTAAAAACAATATTATAGATTATTAAGTAAAATTGTATTTCAAGTTTGTATAAATGAAATATATAACTTCTTAGAATACAATATGATTGTTTGTAGACGTTTATTTATTTATAAATCTAAATAAATGTTTTATAAAAGTGAAATAACAATAAAATAGTTTAATAACTCAATATAACAATAAATAAAATAATAACAAAAACTGAATAATAAAATAAATATTATAAAAAGGAACAAAATAGAGTCTCGATAATTCAAGGTAGATAGGACCTCCTCGGATTACCCGAAACTCGGACAATTGTACGTCAGAAATAACTGAATTTCTAATGAACCCTAATACTGTAATTAGGAATTCGTTTATAGAACTCTATTTACCACATTACATACTTAAATTAATCTTTCTTTGGAATACATTGTCCATTACGGTCGCTAAATTTTGTTGGAAAAACGTTATAAAGTGTCTTCTGCGTCTGCTTATCAGAACATTGTTGTTCTTTGTCGATAACACGTCTTGGCAGAAGCACGTCTGTTGACGTGGTGTCGCATAGACGTCTTAGCAGAAGCACATCTGTTGGCGTGGTGTCGCGTAGACGTCTTCGCAGAAGCACATCTGTTGACGTGGTGTCGCGTAGACGTCTTGGCAGAAGCACATCTGTTGGCGTGGTGTCCCGTAGACGTCTTAGCAGAAGCACATCTGTTGGCGTGGTGCCGCGTAGACGTCTTGGCAGAAGCACATCTGTTGGCGTGGTGTCGCGTAGACATCTTAGCAAAACACATCTTTTGGCGTGGTGTCGCGTAGACGTCTTGGCAGAAGCACATCCGTTGGCGTGGTGTCGCGTAGACGTCTTGGCAGAAGCACATCTGTTGGCGTGTTGTCGCGTAGACGTCTTGGCAGAAGCACATCTGTTGGCGTGGTGTCGCGTAGACGTCTTGGCAGAAGCACATCTGTAAGCGTGGTGTCGCGTAGACGTCTTGGCAGAAGCACATCTGTTGACGTGGTGTAGCGTAGACGTCTTCGCAGAAGCATATCTGTTGGCGTGGTGTCCCGTAGACATCTTAGCAGAAGCACATCTGTTGGCGTGGTGTCGCGTAGACGTCTTCGCAGAAGCATATCTGTTGGCGTAGTGTCGCGTAGACGTCTTCGCAGAAGCAAATCTGTTGGCGTGGTGTCGCGTAGACGTCTTAGTAGAAGCACATCTGTTGGCGTGGTGTCGCGTAGACGTCTTGGCAGAAGCACATCTGTTGGCGTGGTGTCGCGTAGACGTCTTCGCAGAAGCACATCTGTAAGCGTGGTGTCGCGTAGACGTCTTGGCAGAAGCACATCTGTTGGCGTGGTGTCGTGTAGACGTCTTAGCAGAAGCACATCTTTTGGCGTGGTGTCGCGTAGACGTCTTAGCAAAAGCATATCTTTTGGCGTGGTGTCTGTTCAATATAGCTTAGTGTAGTTTCTAGGGCGATCTTTCCTTCACCGTGAATTTTTTTTCTTGTATGGTCTCGGTCGAACCTTCATCTTTATTCTCGTCATCATTATCTTCAGTAGTTGTTTGTACCATTTCAAATATTTTAACATTTGTTATCTCAAATTGTTCACATTGAAGTTTTCAAAAACCTGCAAGTTTCTTGATAAAAAAATGTCAAATCTTCCTCTTCTTGCGGATCAATAATATAGTCAACAGTCTCGTTACGACTCCGGATTCTGCTCCACGACTTGCTTGATGTTCCCTTCTTCGCCTTCAGTCGCTTCCAAGACAAATTGTAAAAGATAACGTCTATTTTTTGCAGATATTCCAGAACACACTGATCCATTGGTTGAATTAGGCTCCTAATTTGTAGGAAGATATAAAGCACAGATATCATCAGCGAACAGTTTATCTTCATCGGGATACAACGTTGCTTTGTCTAACAGTACAATAAGCAACCAAACTCTTTTTTTTTAACTTTTCAGTTTTTGGCACAAATTCATTAAAATTCCACTCTTTGAATAGTTCCCTATTCATCCAATCAGCACTTAAGTTCTTATATGAAACCGGTAATGCTGACGTGGAAATGTTTATAAACGCCGGTGGCTCAGCTGATTAACACCGCGGCTTAGCCGACTCGAATTTAACGGCAGGTCGTAGAATCGGATCTCGGAATTTCGAGACTATTGTATAAATATATATGTTTCTATAGAATATATTTGTTCTGGTTTTTAACAAACTTTAAAACTATGTGTTTCAAATGATTCTAGGTTGTAGTGGTAGGCTATAATTTGATTAGTAATAGGCTATAAGTTTTAATTTAACAATTTATAATATAGAAATTGATTTAACCTAAGAGTTATAAAAACGGCTTTTGTATGAAATAATGTTATCAGACAATTTGAAACCGAAATGACGTCATATATTTCAAATTTCTCTAACCTAACCTCAAAGTATCCTCTAAATGAAGGTAAAAGCTACTATTAACCGATTCCACTATAACCACTGTTTACTTTTGGAAAACTTCGGCACAACCTTAATAATTCTGACGGGTAATGAATGTTTTCCTCCTCCCAAAGTTTGTTAGTCACTTCAAAAACAACTGAAAACATAATTTTAAAAATATTTATATTTCTACTGTGCCATTCAGGTTTTAAATAAAGAAACTGCGCAAAACATAAAGGCGTGACCAGCATCTAATTCCAGGACTAGAATTAGAATATTTGTTATGCATATATATTTTTTACTAGTAATTTGTAACTTATTTACATTTTAAGAGGCCAGTTACGCTAGCCAGACAATGGTCTTTATTCGTGCACGAAAAAATAGATTGTAATATTGAACTTATAACTCACAAGATTTAGGAAGATACTTGAGATGCGCAGGAGGGAGGTTTCGCCTCCAACTTATGGACTGTCTACTCCTCTCTTGCATCTAGGCAACAGTGGGGAACAACACAAAACTGTTTTTGGAGGACCAATACTTATAGAAACGAGGTTCGAGCAACACTGTATCAGCGTCCCCTCCCTACTCTAAATGTCAAGTAGGCTTCTGCGCATCGGCTGGCCACGTCTCTTACTACATCTTGCTACATATCTGCTGGCACTTTACGCACGCGCAGACTACAGTTATGCCAAAACAAGGCTTTGAGAATAATTACGAACGCACCTAGAAACACTAAGTTGAAAATTCTACATACTGATTTGAAATTAACTTCTGACATGAGGTTTTCATAAAACATCTACGACACATAGGTAACTGGTTTTACAAACACGCCTATGCACATACATCATCAACACTCAATTCTCACCTGTATATATATATATATATGTGTGTGTGTGTGTGTGTGTGTGTGTGTGTGTATGTGTATGTGTGTGTGTGTGTGTGTGTGTGTGTGTGTGTGTGTGTGTGTGTGTGTGTGTGTGTGTGTGTGTGTGTGTGTGTGTGTGTGTGTGTGTGTGTGTGTGTGTGTGTGTGTGTGTGTGTGTGTGTGTGTGTGTGTGTGTGTGTGTGTGTGTGTGTGTGTGTGTGTGTGTGTGTGTGTGTGTGTGTGTGTGTGTGTGTGTGTGTGTGTGTGTGTGTGTGTGTGTGTGTGTGTGTGTGTGTGTGTGTGTGTGTGTGTGTGTGTGTGTGTGTGTGTGTGTGTGTGTGTGTGTGTGTGTGTGTGTGTGTGTGTGTGTGTGTGTGTGTGTGTGTGTGTGTGTGTGTGTGTGTGTGTGTGTGTGTGTGTGTGTGTGTGTGTGTGTGTGTGTGTGTGTGTGTGTGTGTGTGTGTGTGTGTGTGTGTGTGTGTGTGTGTGTGTGTGTGTGTGTGTGTGTGTGTGTGTGTGTGTGTGTGTGTGTGTGTGTGTGTGTGTGTGTGTGTGTGTGTGTGTGTGTGTGTGTGTGTGTGTGTGTGTGTGTGTGTGTGTGTGTGTGTGTGTGTGTGTGTGTGTGTGTGTGTGTGTGTGTGTGTGTGTGTGTGTGTGTGTGTGTGTGTGTGTGTGTGTGTGTGTGTGTGTGTGTGTGTGTGTGTGTGTGTGTGTGTGTGTGTGTGTGTGTGTGTGTGTGTGTGTGTGTGTGTGTGTGTGTGTGTGTGTGTGTGTGTGTGTGTGTGTGTGTGTGTGTGTGTGTGTGTGTGTGTGTGTGTGTGTGTGTGTGTGTGTGTGTGTGTGTGTGTGTGTGTGTGTGTGTGTGTGTGTGTGTGTGTGTGTGTGTGTGTGTGTGTGTGTGTGTGTGTGTGTGTGTGTGTGTGTGTGTGTGTGTGTGTGTGTGTGTGTGTGTGTGTGTGTGTGTGTGTGTGTGTGTGTGTGTGTGTGTGTGTGTGTGTGTGTGTGTGTGTGTGTGTGTGTGTGTGTGTGTGTGTGTGTGTGTGTGTGTGTGTGTGTGTGTGTGTGTGTGTGTGTGTGTGTGTGTGTGTGTGTGTGTGTGTGTGTGTGTGTGTGTGTGTGTGTGTGTGTGTGTGTGTGTGTGTGTGTGTGTGTGTGTGTGTGTGTGTGTGTGTGTGTGTGTGTGTGTGTGTGTGTGTGTGTGTGTGTGTGTGTGTGTGTGTGTGTGTGTGTGTGTGTGTGTGTGTGTGGCAATACAAACGCCAATCACATATGACCCCTGTCTCTATTGATTGACCATCTCACTCTTCATAATGTAAGTATTTAAATACATGTATCATGTAAATATCACTGACTAATAAGCTACCTCTTAGTTCTGTTACAGGTGACGCAATCGCATATCCCGAAGGTCGCAGTTAGCACCAACTGAAATATTATTTTTTTTGCATCGCCATTCAAGTTCTGAGTGGGCAGCAGAAGGACATCTTACCTTAGTACCCCTCCTTACCGATTAGAAATAGGATTTCCCAGCCCCCAGGGTCCCTATTTGATCCATTGCAGGGTTTTTCCTGGCGGGGATTCTTTCTTGTCAGCTTTTTCATTCCTCTTTACGTCACATTTAGTGTACTGTTTCTTCCTGTTAAAATAGGTTTTTCTCGGGATCACTGGAATGTCACTGACGAGAAAAATAGATAAAAACAATCTTTGAAGAGGGCTATAACTCATGTCAAAGTTTGAGCTCAATCGGTGGGGAACGTTTTGAAATTTTAAATCGTACACAAACCAACTATCTTATAATTTACATAAATATAAAGAGAATAGGCAATGTTTATTATAATATACATTTGTTTTAAACGAAGCCTATTGTCGTCAATGTTCTCGATTACTCAAATATCTATTTAAGTTATGCAATTTATTAAGGCGTATGCATAATGCAATTTTAATTTTCAAAGTAGTAATAACTATATACTTATACCATACTTTAATGGTTATACCAAGCAACAAATAGTTGATTTAAATGTAAGAGAGATATGATATTAAGAGATCCTAAACTGTGTCTAGTATCAAAAGAAAATAATCTGTTTTCAAAGCAATAATTATATACAGGAACAGAGACCAAAACTATCAGTATTATCCAGTTAGTATTATGGTATTGGGTTTTTTAATTTGAGAGTTAATTTTATACTTTATGTGGATGTGTAAATTAAGGTAAAAAACTATATTAAAAAGTAAACGAAATTCTCATTTCCCAATAAAAATCTTCCAAACAAAATACTGCATCAATGCTCTGCGTCTGCTAGTTTTTGTGTCTAGAGGTTACATTTTAAAAAAGGAACGGTCGGTTTGTTTTTACTTATTTTTCCGTTTAGGTGCTAAAATGAAACGTTTTTAGAAAACAAGTAACATAAAGAAAATTCCTATAAAATAATTTTTCATGGCCCTTCTACAATTTTTAGGGAGAAATTTTAGTTTCTATGGACATATTTGTATTACTTGGAGAGAAAAACGTGATGGTTAAGGAGGAGAAAATAAATTAAATTACAATAAATCCAATTTCGAAAACACTGAAATCAGCTGTTAATTCATCCGTGATGTCTACTTGTATTACTGGCTGTGCTCCAGGTTTCTCTCTCCAAGTATTACAAACAGATTCATAACCACTAACAATTCTCCCTCAAAATTGTAGAAGTTCCATGAAAAATTATTTTATACTTTTCAGTCCGTTTTAAAAACGTGATATACTAAAAACAAAATTTGTATGTAAAAATATATTATTTACAACATAGCAAGCAAAGTATTCCGGTAAAATATTTTTGGTTATAAAACAAATTAGGTCTACAAACAACACTAACATCCATTGCAACAACCCATGCCTATAATAATAGTCAATCTATGTTACGTCAGTTATTTTTTTTATAACTAAACCCATCATAATAGTATATACACAATTTTACGGTAAAAAAGGATAAACACACAAACAATTGTTTGAGAAGTTTGATTTTGCGACAGCTAGACTAAAGCACCGACCGAACTATTCACGACAGCAATCTTTTAGCTTACGTTATAGCTGACGTTGGCAAACGTAATATTTTGGTTGTTTTAAACTGGATATTTTGTACTTATTTTTTTAATACATCTATAAGTAAATTTGTAAGTAAATTAATACGGTAAAATCTATTATGGAAATCGGTGAGAAATTGCTTGGTAAGAAGTGTTTATAGAATGTAGATGTTTTTCTATAGTTATAAGTAATGGAAATTTTAACCGTATTTATGGCTTGTGACAACTATAATTACCTTCTTCCTATTTACTACTTTTAAGTAATATACAAGCAAAGTAGAGATAAGGGAATTTAAAAATACACTTAGTTGGGATTCTTAATTAAAATCAGCGAAGTTGAGATTTCTTTGTCAACTATTACACTCAGAAATATGTTTTATATTTCAGAACAGTTCTGCAAACATAACTTTACTACATACTTTTAGTTCTGCCAGATTTCACAAAACAAACAATCTGTGTGCGTTGCTTTTTGTTGAAGCAATCGTTACATAACACATATTGCTCATACTAAGTTACGTAACCAAGCCGCAAATTTTCAGTATCTGTACCTGTTCGAAACCTACTACATACGTTTAGTCAGATTTCAAATTTCTAATAATAAATTCGTTTTTATAGAATAGACTGTTCTTAGTTTTCCTTACATAACATATTCGCAAACTCTGTTAGGCTATTGAACGACTAGCTCGATTAAAAACGTACTTTGAAGTCTCTAAGAGCGATCAACAATACTAAAAACAATGCAAGACTATATTCAAAACATTCCTACAGAAATTTAGAATATCACAACCCCGGTTATCAGAAAAATCACTTTTTTAATTCAAGAGGATCCATGTTGTTAGCTTCCATTATAAATTTCAGCGTATGTTATACACAAACGTAAGTGCTACAATAAGCGAATTTTACATAATTTAGCTTATTTGGACCCGCCTAACACTTTTTTCCACGAAAGTAAAAACTGTATAGGCCGAAGTATGACGTCAAATTCAGACGTTACTTTCCGTAAACGGAACGAATTGTCTGGATGATTTCAGAGCCAATTATAGCTGGTTTTTTTATTTACTATGTCAAATTTGGAAATTGATTCTCTTGATATTTTAAATTCCTTTTATTAGCTAACAATCTCCTGATATATATCTTTTACAAATTTTAAATCGTTAATAAAATTCGTTTTTATTCACCCAATGAACTTTTTTTTAACTATAGTGGATGATAATGTTAATACAGTTTTTTTTCAAATATTTATTCAATAATTAAATCATAAGAATTTGGGGGACTTTGGGAAATTTAGGGCAGATTCGATTGGAGTATCTTTATATTCGAAGCACAGGGAGGTTTGGCACTGCGCCAATTTTCCCATGGCTCATAACATACTTCTGAAAGATGTGTATGAATTTGTCTTTTGTCAGCATATGGTTGACGTCAAAGCCTTCATTGTACAACCTTATAAATTGTTGTCATGGTTACCATATAATATAATCAATAATGCTCAGGATTAAAAATGAATAAAAAGAATAAAATAAACAAACTGGATTAACGGTATCGAACCTTGCTTTACAAACAATACGAAAGGAAAAGCGAAACAAAAATACAACAAAATACAAGAAACGAAAAATAGAAACCTATAAATAGCAACAAACAATAATAATAGTCCAACACAATACATAGAAAATGGAGAATTGCAAGAAAACTTGTTTTCTATTTTACCACTTAGAATTGTTATTCTGAAATGTGTATACACATATTTATATTAACTGTAATTATAACATTAAGAGAAACTAAAATAAAGTTTTCTTTGTTGACTGAATTAGGGATTGACTTGAAATTACTTGTTTAATATTGAAATAATTTTTGAAAGCAATCTTTCAAGTTTTTAGATAGCCTAGAGGCCTGAGCATATTTTAGTAAATTATTTAAAAAAGCATGATCCCATACAGTAGCTGTTTTTATTACTCCTAGGTTACGTTAGATTTTGTGTTGTACTCAGAAACTTATATCTAATGAAAATTATATAATTTTCTAAAACTTAACGATAAATATATATATATATATATATATATATTATACCGACTAATATATATATATATATATATATATATATATATATATATATATATATATATATATATATATATATACCGACTAAATGACTTGTTTCACCTTTATTAAAAAGGGTATTTTATTAAAACGAATAAATTTTTTAACGTTATTTAATAAAACGAATAAATTTCTAAGTATGATAGAATTGAATTTTTAAAGTTAAAAATATAATTTTATAATAATAATGAATAAGGTTTGCTTCGTTTTCTATTATATGTGTTTTAAGCCATTTATATAGGAGATTATAATACGCAGTATAAGAAATACTAAAGACTTTTATAATGTTACGTAACGTTCTTATCGAGTTTTTATTGACTCGTATAAATCTAACCTTATTTCTTGCCATAAAAACTGAACACTGCCGTCACGCATGCCAGTTTTTTATAACAAACCTAATTTTTTGTACGGTTACTTATATAAGAAAACTATTACCATAACTCGATAAAGAACTGTTAGGTCTATAGAGAAAACAAGCATATACCCATATTAGTGCTCCAGGAACGGAAAACTGGAAGCAGTTGAAGAAAGATTTACTTAACACGTTGAAATATCATTTCTCTAACAAACACTTTTAAAAAAATGTTTAAAGAACTAAGAGAAAGCAAGTTGAGAAGAAAAGAAGCATACAGAAGTAAAGTTTAAAACTCAACCTAAAGAAACTGTATTCAAAAACAAACAAAATAAATACTAAATTATATTCATGCATGAGACAGAATAATGGAGAAAAAAGTGTACGAAGCTTAAGCTGAAACCAAAGCCTTCTATTTCTAACAACGTCTGTTTTTTAATGAGGATTATGCTAAAATAATGAGGAACGAAAGAGTCTGTAAATTAATGAACATAGTTTCAGGATTCTGGTTAGAAAATCTGAGCCTTTAATTGAGATTACCTATAACCCTACTAAAAATTCGACTTCAGTGAAAATCTACAGGGAATTCACGCATCATTCAATATTTTAAAAACAACACATGACGTTGATTCTAAAAACGGATTGACTTACGATGATGGAGGCTCTCTAAAACCGACGAAATATGGGAATCACTGTAAAGACAAGACGTTTGAAAAGTTAACTGGGATTATTCATGAGGTAAAAACAAATATTTCTAAGGAAACAGGTTTCGACTGCAAGAAATATGGCTGCATATTAAGTAGACCGTTGTGCCTCGTTTATCCAAAAAAGCATAAAAATTAGACAAAACTAAGCCTAATAACAATTTCTTTTAAATATACTAACTACAACTCATAATAATATGAGTGATTGTATCTGACCTGATTGCCAGTATATTTACAAATAAGAATAATTTAACAACTTATTTTTAAAATTTAACTAATTTTAATTCATCAATCGATAAGTTTGCAATATGAATCTAATCAATAAAAGTGTAATATGAATACAATGTTAACTTGTATTGCACTTATATTGTTAACTTGTATTGCACTTATATTGTTAACTTGTATTGCACTTATATTGTTAACTTGTATTGCACTTATATTGTTAACTTGTATTGCACTTATATTGTTAACTTGTATTGTACTTATATTGTTAACTTGTATTGCACTTATATTGTTAACTTGTATTGCACTTATATTGTTAACTTGTATTGCGCTTATATTGTTAACTTGTATTGCACTTATATTGTTAACTTGTATTGCGCTTATATTGTTAACTTGTATTTCACTTATATTGTTAACTTGTATTGCACTTATATTGTTAACTTGTATTGCACTTATATTGTTAACTTGTATTGCACTTATATTGTTAACTTGTATTGCACTTATATTGTTAACTTGTATTGCACTTATATTGTTAACTTGTATTGCACTTATATTGTTAACTTGTATTGCACTTATATTGTTAACTTGTATTGCGCTTATATTGTTAACTTGTATTGCACTTATATTGTTAACTTGTATTGCGCTTATATTGTTAACTTGTATTGCACTTATATTGTTAACTTGTATTCCACTTATATTGTTAACTTGTATTGCACTTATATTGTTAACTTGTATTGCACTTATATTGTTAACTTGTATTGCACTTATATTGTTAACTTGTATTGCACGTATATTGTTAACTTGTATTGCACTTATATTGTTAACTTGTATTGCACTTATATTGTTAACTTGTATTGCACTTATATATTTAACTTGTATTGCACTTATATTGTTAACTTGTATTGCACTTATATTGTTAACTTGTATTGCACTTATATTGTTAACTTGTATTGCACTTATATTGTTAACTTGTATTGCACGTATATTGTTAACTTGTATTGCACTTATATTGTTAACTTGTATTGCACTTATAAGTAACTTGCAAGCAATATTTCATTTCATTTCACCAAATTACTTCTTAGAAATTAACCACTTCATAATATTCACTATTTATCTGGAATAAACTGTGGTTTATTTATTATAAATAATATATCAGTAGTGTCCCAAGCGAAATCTTTCTACAACACATAGAAAACACCAAGATACTTACAAACAATACACACGCACACAAAATCATTTACTGGCACAGATACGTCGATGTTATCATAACACTTTACAGAGGCAACTCCCGTCAATGCGAAAAACTCCTCACCTACACTAATAAAATACACCCAAAACTCCACTTCACTTCAGAAATTAAAACCAACCGATCCCTAAACTTCTTCAACCTAACCATAACAAAAAGCCACACACAAAAACACAGCTTCAACATTTACAGGAACCCTTAACAACAGACACACTTATCCACAATACCTCAAACCACCCTTTCCAACACAAACACGCTGCCTTCAGATCCATGCTCCATAGACTTAAAGAAGTTCCAATCACCACAGAAAAAATAAACAAAGAACTAGACACAATTAAATATTTAGCATACACAAATTTAGCACCACAATAATAGACAAACTATGGTACAAAATTTAAAAAAAAAACACTAAAGTTAACACTACAGACAGGGAAAACAAATATATCACATTACCATACATAAACAAAACAACAAACAAAATAGCCCGCAAATTTCAAAAAATAGGATACAAAACTAATAACAGGTTACAATACAAAATACAACACAACACCAACAACAAATATAAACTACAAGCACCAGGCGTATACAAACTGAACTGCGACAAATGTAACCAATTCTACATTGGGCAAACAGGTCGCAGCTTTAAACAAACAGACGAGGAACACAAACAGAACACCAACTCAACATTTTACAATCACATAAAAGAAACAGGACACAAATACACAGACATTTACCATAACCTAGAAATCCGATAAAAGGACCACATCTCAACACACTAGAACAATATGAAATTTACAGACACACAAAAACACAAAGTACAAACATATAAAACAAACAAACATAATACAAATCACCCATACTCTTTGATACTATCGAAAACCTGCCTTTAAAACCGTCATCTCCAAGCAGAAGACTGCTTGACCCGACATCTCCAAGCAGAAGACTCTGATAAAGATCGCCACATAGCGATCAAAAACGTACTGTCTCAGTGAATTTTAACAAATTTACAAGATTTAAAGTTCGGATAGCCATAAACTATTGTTTAAGTGATTAATATAAATAATACTCTAAAAAGCAGTCTTGAGTTTTATAACTCTGGCGATGATTGTTTGGTAACAGAAATGTACATCAGGTAAAAATAAAAATTTGTGTGTTTAGAGTTATATAAGTATTATTTTATACAATATAATTATTCATGTAATAATTTATTAATTATGAAATTCTATAAATATATATCACTCCTGTTAGTAAGCTACATAAATATATTTGATTTTAATAATTTGTATGTAAACATTTAGGCCTACGTATTGTTTTAAACTATTTTATGTGAAAAATTCAATAATGGAAATATTTAATTCTTCATACAAGCACCATTAAATCTATTGACTATGTACAGCATTCCATACGGCCTCCAAATAACTATTACTGTATCTCCGTACTCAACTATAATGCTCTGATTTGTATTTTTTTTAACATTTACTATCTAGTTTTTAGCGCTTCCCTATGCTAATTTTTGTCTATATTTTAAGTGTTAAAGTAGAATGAAATGTTATTTTCGGGTGTAAAATTTTTAAAACACATAGGCCTATTCCCTGCCCGTATGTCACAGTTTACTTTAAATATGATCATCTTAGTTAAGAAACACAGATTGTCTGAGATGCGTAAGCAAAACCTTAGGGTCAAAGTTGTGAATTCATGACCATTCCTAACTATATTATTTTAATATTATCAAATGCAACAGATGGAAATATGTATTAAGTTACTTAAGCAGGGGCTAATGACCCCCCCCCCCACCTGATTCCTATATACGTACCTACCAGCGCCAGCAGGGTATTGTCGAAATCAAATACTATATCCTCGGTCTGTAAGAAACAGTTTTTTAAGTTTAAATAAAATACAACACTTTTAGCATCACAAATGTCACGTATCGGTATATTTACCTAGGCGGTTTTACCTTTTAAATTCCCTAAAATGTGATAAAAATTTACATATTACAATTTGTTTGAGGAATCAGTAATATATTAAAATATGAGTTAAACTTGTATATTTTTTCAGTTATAAGCCTCAACTTTTATTTGTTACATCGTGAGTTTAAAGCTAGCGTGCTCCACATATTGCTGTGCGCGTCAAACTTGGAAAATTCAAATTAAATAGAATGGAAAAAAACTGAAAAAATGTTTTATAAATTTTGAGCTACTTTTAAATTTTTCTATTTGATTAAACAAATCTCCAGTCAAAGCCTGAATGACGTCACTGGGTAACCTCTCTAAAAACGTTTTATAACCTTTTAAAGGAGGAGGAATCATGCGATTTCTAAAGTTTTGATCGAATGACGTCAATGACTCCGTTAATGAGCCTCCCTTCGCGATATTTACAGGTTATGTAAGTGGTAAGCAATGTTACATAAGTGGTTAGATGAATACATTTGACGCACAGACACGGCAGAGTGTATTCAGCTAGAATGGAGTGGCCAGGATTACGTACATTGTATCCAGTGACCTTTATATCTAAAGTGTAAAAACGTTATGCATACACAAAACGAATTTATTCTTCTCTATTCAATTTCTTATATTTTTAAAACAATATTGGTATTTTAATGTTAGGCTAGTACCTCAACAAATATCGTCTCGTTTCGTTATTACGCAATTAGGCTATAATTAGAATGTTAGTCAACCAGGTTAGGTTGTTAGATAATGAGGTTAGTAA
>JBAIZL010000004.1:27868812-28011116 GCA_036971475.1 Prosapia bicincta | reverse complement strand
GTGTGTGTGTGTGTGTGTGTGTGTGTGTGTGTGTTTGTGTGTGTGTGTGTGTGTGTGTGTGTGTGTGTGTGTGTGTGTGTGTGCGCGTGTGTGTGTATGTGTGTGTGAGTGTGTGTGTATGTGTGTGTGTGTGTGTGTGTGTGTGTGTGTGTGTGTGTGTGTGTGTGTGTGTGTGGGTGTGTGTGTGTGTGTGTATGTGTGTGTGTGTGTGTGTGTGTGTGTGTGTGTGTGTGTGTGTGTGTGTGTGTGTGTGTGTGTGTGTGTGTGTGTGTGTGTGTCTGTGTGTGTGTTTGTAATCAATATATAAATCACTGAACATATAGGCATTTAACGCAGGAATTTTATATCTACATAAATTCTCTTGCTACAAATTTCTAATTAGATATATATTGACGTTGAAAGTTGAGGTCTAGTAACTAATATTTCTTCTGCACAGTTCGCAAACCTATTTTATATTCACATTATTAAGACACTTTTGAACACATTTTGACCTTTAAAATTAAAGAAAGCTAAATAAATGTAACTTCAGGTAAGAATAAAACACATTTGTTTACTCACAGATTTGTTTTCGGTTTGAAATATTTTTAACTTTCTACCGATATATAAAAATCTTTCTACGGATTTCATTTGTAAAAATGGTCTGTACTTTTCTCATACATAACTGATAATAAAATTTGTAATTTAAAACAGAGTTGATACCTTCCCTGAAAACCTGTATTTTTGGTAGCACACCAATTAAGCAAAATGCCTGTGAAATGATCACGGGAGAAACAAATGCATACGTGAAGTAAAATTTTGACAATTTATTCATGTTAATATGTATAATTAATATTTATATCTCCACAACATTTATCCAGTATTTAAAAACATTGGTAATAAAAACTAATTCATTGACCTGTTTTAAGTCATTACATTGCAGCCTCTATAGGAGGGGTTTATACAACATCCTGGTTTACAGGAACGTTTCATTTAACATTTTTAAAAAAAGGTATAATTTTAAAAATGAAATAGTTACGCAAAGTTAAACAAAGAAATAATAGTTCTTTTAGCTCATAAATTAAGTATTTTTATAGTTACTGTACATTAAACAATAAAGCATTGTTTTAAAATATATATCTCAAATACTATTTGTAAATATATATCTTCTATAAAGGTTTGTATTGAGAAACACTTAGGCTATTGAGATTTCATACTTATTACAAAATCAAGGTATTTGGGTTTTCTATCCAGGACAAAAAGGTTAAACAAACAGCTAAGAGTTTCAACAATAACGAGGACGAATTGTAAGACTCTTAGTTATTTAAAACGTCTTGAAAATATTTGATAACAAAAAATGTATGTTTTTAAACTATTAATGAATTAAAGTGTAATACAAATCGATATTCCTATCTTTGACATTTTTTGTGTGAATAAGTATATTAATATCTTCTTGGTAAATGATAAAGCAGAAATTTAACGTTCAACTTACTGTCAGACACCTGATTATTTAGCTACTTGGAAGTTACAAATATTTCTTTATTTTCTAAATAAACAATTTTTTTAGGTTTAGCTTAGGTTTTTGGTCATCAAACATGTAACATTAAGGTGTTATGTTCAACAATTTACGTAGGCTTTATTACATTTAGGCCAAACGTTTTGTTCAACAAATTAAAAGCTATTAATCGTTATGTTTTTACTTTTAAAATTTGTTGAAATTGCAATTTAAAAAACTTAGGAGGAATATTTAAAAACTAAATTAACCTCAAAGTAATGAATGACTACTTTAAAGACTTAAAGTCGAAATGTTGAATTAGTATCATAAGTTATTTCTTGAAAAGAATTGTTTTTCCACCTAATAATGTTAAAATTTACAACAAACACGTTAGTTTCTAAAAATATTGTATTTAATTACTATCAATTATAATGGAAAACGTTTTATAAAATAGGTTTTAGAACAGAAAAATGTAATCGTGTAAAAAAAATTATTCCTGATATGAAAAAAATATAATGTAAAATTTTAAAATCCACTACAATTTAATTCTCTGTGGTCACTACACTTAAAACTTTCTTCCTGTCAAAAATTCTTAAATTTAAGTTGATGAATATTACGTCTTTGCCTCCACTTACTAAATTCATTGCTTTATCGTTACACAGTTACCTTTTCATGGCAAGATGATCCACATAAAGCCATTACAAAACTTTTATTTTCAATTTGAGTAGTATAAGTGAAACAAATTGTAAATTTATATTAAGAGGGGGCACATTATTGCCAGGGGGTGTATGTAATGTGAAAATACGTTTATTTCTCTAAGGGTGGCATACGAAGTTGACAGTTACAAAAGTTAGGTAGTAATTGAAGTCATCTATGTTGCAAAATTATTTAATTATTTGCAGCTGATATATAAATAAAATTTCATTAGTTATAACGGTACAAAAGTATTCGACAAAATCGTTCATTTACATCATGTTTTCACTTACTTTTTAAAAATTGTTTAGTTAATTAGATGTTTGCTGAACACATCTTTTTAGTGTAGTATTTATTTGCAATATAATTACAGTTATTTTTATAAGTACAAATATTAATTATTAAGTTATTATTATTACTTGTAAATAATATTTTTTCCACCATTGAGTGCAATAATTTACCTTATGTGATGAGGCAATTTTCGGTCACTTGACCATTGTCGAATCATTCTGAAGTGATTCGACAATGGTCAAGTGACCGAAAGGTACCTCATCATATAAGGTAAAAGTATTGCACTTAGTGGCCGAAAAAAGTATATAAAAGTAATAAAAAAAACTTCATACACACACACACACACACACACACACACACACACACATACACACACACACACACACACACACACACACACACACACACACACGCCTATTAAAAGAGTGCCTATTAAAACATGTTGAGGTATTCGACAGATATAATTCCTGCAAACATGTCTTACAGAACACACACCAAAAACCGTCTGTTTATAGTCTAGCAGTACATAAGTTTAGTTAGACGGTGAACACAATCGGAAGTGGATATAGCGCATTCGTGAAATGTGAGTCGACAGTTCTGAATTATTTCTTGGTTTAAGAAAAGAAATATTCAAAACCTTTAACAGAAGTTCGATATGACGACAGTTGTTATGTCATCCATTTTGTTTGTATTAGATAGTACATCGTAGATTTTACTAACGTATTTAAAATTAAAAATATGTTTACGGTGTAACGGATGTTATAAAATGAAACAAGCAGAGTTGCGCAAATTGTGTAACGGTTTATAATTTTACAAATTGGATTTTATTTAGTTATAACTCTTAAAACATTTAATATTCACTTCTAGCTTACAGTTGAGGCGTAATGAAACGTCTGTCTGTAACGCAAAAGAAGCTATAACTCCGTTACAGTTAAAGTATTTTAAATTACCAAGTTAAACAATTAAAATTAGCAGAATATTCTTGAATTAATACTTAAGGTTTATTTACTTGAAATGCAAGGTATTTGTGCGGTGGTAAAATAATGACATTTAAATTCAATTAAAGCAAATCATAAACTTTATTTTAAAATAGACAGATGAAATAAATTAAAATCATGACACATAAATTTCTTTAACACTCAGTTACAGATTATGAAACCTTTTTTTTTTTACATTACTTATAAATTTTTAAGGATAGCAATCCTTCAATTAATAAAATTTATCAATGGCTGAAAATGAACATATATTCGAGTTTACTTGCTTTTCTTGTATAATCAAGTTTAATAATTTAATGTGAACATATTAGCACCAAAAGGTGCGTAATTATAATTATGCTTATTAATTAAAAAGTTCAATGTTCATAATTTAGAAATTCTGCTTCGAAATGTTTTAAATTTTGAAATTAAGTTTTAAAAAGTTTTAAATCGCCCACTTAGCTGTGTTAACTTGTCGCAACTTCCCTTCCACCTCGTGGTAAATCTCGGTAAAGCCTGGTCTCATCTTCGTGAATAAACGTCGGGAAAACCATGAATTAGTCTGCAACCCATCTTGTATCTGGTATTGTAAGCCGCCCTCTATGCCATGATTAAAAAAAAGAAATACTTTATATTAATTAAAATAAAAGGAAACTAAATACATCTTCTTGCCATTTGGAGACGTCCTTCCCCGGTTACATCCTGGCCTAATGAGGCAGATAAATTAAATACGAGCAACATTCCTACCTATTGCGCATCCACGGGGCGCACGCATAGCTTAATTACTTATTTTAAGTTTTTCTCGATAGATGCCACTATCAGCCAGAGATCTCATTAAAAATATTTATCATACATTACAATTTTTTTTACATAGTTATACATTATTACAATTTTGAATTTATTCTCGTTTGTTTTCTGAATTTTACTATTTTAATATGTAACACCGTCTAAAGTGTGTTACATATTTTTCCCCCCTTTTGAAAAAAAAATTGTGTGTTTTCACTTTCCCTTTTAATTATTTTTATTAAATGTAACGATTTACGAACAACTCTTAAGTTAACAATCAAATTATTTTCTTTGGGAAAACATATCATAAACCTATTTGATTCTATTCTTAGAACAAACTTAACTCGATATGAAGCATAACATAAACAATATCAATTCTTGTATTTAATCCTTTCCAAACAAAAAAAATAATAACATTTTAAATAAACTTATATTCAATCTTCCTTTTATATTCATAAAAGATTTTATATAGTCACATACTCTTTATACCATTACATAATGTTCTATAATTGTTTAATTACTTTTATCTTTAATTTATTTTGTTTAAAAAAAAAAATGTGTCTTTTAATTTCAATTTAAATCTCATAACTTGTTACATTATTTATTAATCCTTTAATTTACATGATTAAGTTTTAAAATAATTACATACACTTATCAGTTGCTTTGAAATTTTAACTTCTTTATAAACTTTTCATTTCTCAAACTTTATGATTATATATTTACATCTCTTCAAATTTTTAAAACTCATTACTATATTTCTTATACATTTTTACTCACAATTAAATTTTTCTTCAAATTATTTCTTATTATAATTCTTCAATTCATTTATTAATTAAATTTTTCTTCAAAATTGTCTCTTTTCGTGTCAACAAACCTAACCTACTGGCTGTATTTATCGCAGTCCACTACCTGGGATCTGCAAAACTGCTTACTCCCTGTAAGCCACAAATTACCACATTTAAACGACGCTATATATATATTTTCAAAAAATTCTCTCTCTCTATTTACCACTAAGAATGTACCATTGCCTAATAACCTCTCTTTGTTATTCTTACAATACTCGTACATCTTAAAACTATTGGATTTCAAATCCCACACTTTGAATCCAAATACTTTTTTCTTAAATCAAATCCCATACTTTGATTTAAAAACCATACAGCCAGTTGTTGACTTAAAAAGGACTTATTCAATTCATCATTCTTAAATTTTCTTTCAAACATTACTATGACAATTTGATATTAAAATTCGTTTAAGCTCTTGCATTAATAAAATAAGAATTAAATCAAACAGAAATTAGTATTGTACTTTCACATGCAATTTTTGGTCAAGTGTTTTAGTCTCTTCGTGTAGTATTATGTATTTTGAGATTTTGTCAGTGTCTACCTCGTGTATAAGTAAGATTGCATGCCATTTGGGCCCTTTGACACACAATATGCCAGTGTCGTCATGAGTTTCTAAAATTGCATATCAAGGCACTTACCACTTCCTTGTTAATCAATTACCATTTTAAAAATGAAAAAGGCTTTAAATTTCTTCCAACAATAACTTTTCTAAATTTTAACCATTTTTGAAGTTATAAATTTGCTTGTAAACCTTACACAACTTATACATATATTTAATTTTATTAAACATTGTTTTAAATCCCTTTACAAAAAATTTTCTTTTTTTTTTTTATTATAATTCATCAGTACTATTACTTTTATTAAATTGTTTATCAGACAGTATTACATTTACTTTCAAATTATTTTAATATTAAATCATTTTGATTCTGCAATTCATACTAGTTTAATAACCTCTTTTATCGTCTGATAAATCGATTCACTACAGGGGTTCAGAAAACAAACGGAACGTTGATGGCATAGCAAAGCAAGCAAACTCGATACATTTTATGTAAACATTGTGCTTCAGGCACAAACATTCTAAACTTGTGTAAACAACCTTGATAAACTAGACATCCTGCATTAGGCTATGCAGAAACTTTTAAAAATCTAAACTTACTACGCATAGACATGACAAATGTTTTGAACAATAAGAGTGTCTGACCTTGACTACACTACAAGTAAAAACTGGTTATAACTGGTTTTCTCCCTTAACTTTACCAAACTGCTTACACAAGCTACCTGCTACATCCTTTTGCTTTCAATTTATACATTTTATAAAATTTTACACTATGAATTTACGTTTTGAATATATTTAACGAATTCGGTTATTTTCAACCATTTTTAAATTTTCTTTTTGCCAACACACAAATTTACATTTCAAATTTATATAGCAGAGTCGCGCATTTATGTAACGGATGTTATAAAATGAAACAAGCAGAGTTGCGCAAATTGTGTAACGGTTTATAATTTTACAAATTGGATTTTATTTAGTTATAACTCTTAAAACATTTAATATTCACTTCTAGCTTACAGTTGAGGCGTAATGAAACGTCTGTCTGTAACGCAAAAGAAGCTATAACTCCGTTACAGTTAAAGTATTTTAAATTACCAAGTTAAACAATTAAAATTAGCAGAATATTCTTGAATTAATACTTAAGGTTTATTTACTTGAAATGCAAGGTATTTGTGCGGTGGTAAAATAATGACATTTAAATTCAATTAAAGCAAATCATAAACTTTATTTTAAAATAGACAGATGAAATAAATTAAAATCATGACACATAAATTTCTTTAACACTCAGTTACAGATTATGAAACCTTTTTTTTTTTACATTACTTATAAATTTTTAAGGATAGCAATCCTTCAATTAATAAAATTTATCAATGGCTGAAAATGAACATATATTCGAGTTTACTTGCTTTTCTTGTATAATCAAGTTTAATAATTTAATGTGAACATATTAGCACCAAAAGGTGCGTAATTATAATTATGCTTATTAATTAAAAAGTTCAATGTTCATAATTTAGAAATTCTGCTTCGAAATGTTTTAAATTTTGAAATTAAGTTTTAAAAAGTTTTAAATCGCCCACTTAGCTGTGTTAACTTGTCGCAACTTCCCTTCCACCTCGTGGTAAATCTCGGTAAAGCCTGGTCTCATCTTCGTGAATAAACGTCGGGAAAACCATGAATTAGTCTGCAACCCATCTTGTATCTGGTATTGTAAGCCGCCCTCTATGCCATGATTAAAAAAAAGAAATACTTTATATTAATTAAAATAAAAGGAAACTAAATACATCTTCTTGCCATTTGGAGACGTCCTTCCCCGGTTACATCCTGGCCTAATGAGGCAGATAAATTAAATACGAGCAACATTCCTACCTATTGCGCATCCACGGGGCGCACGCATAGCTTAATTACTTATTTTAAGTTTTTCTCGATAGATGCCACTATCAGCCAGAGATCTCATTAAAAATATTTATCATACATTACAATTTTTTTTACATAGTTATACATTATTACAATTTTGAATTTATTCTCGTTTGTTTTCTGAATTTTACTATTTTAATATGTAACACCGTCTAAAGTGTGTTACAACGGAGAGGAAAAATAAATTACATATTTATTTCAAGTATTTTTAGGAACAATTAGTGTCATAATTACACTGAGTGTACTTAACAGATTTTTGAGTATTCACGTCCCTCATGGAATGACTACCAAGGATAATATGGGAAGGAGGTAGAAACGTACTATCCTCACTATATTCCTTGAACACCACGTGGCACACATAAGGCCGTTCTGTGATGTTTGTACTTAATCATGTTATCCTTAAGTACAATTATTGTTTTATAAAATATACGTCTGTTACAAACTTGTAGCAGTGTTAATGTTAGATAAGTAAGAATTGAATTTCTTTTCGAAAGATTAAAATCAATGCTAAGTTTATTATATTGAAATAAATTCATTTTGTGAACAATAAAGAATATAAAAAACTTTATTACAACCTTAATCCCCTAGCTGCTCCCCTGAATCATTAACAATGACAGAGGCAGTTGATGGGTCTCTATGGTACTATATATAGTTAACAAAATATTTAGTATGTTAAAGTGGTCTCAGTTGCACGTTATCTGGGGGCTATGTCAGTACTTATTCTATGGTTTCTCCTTGCTTTAGTTTTAGATCTTTATCGTACAACAAATTTTAAAAAAACAGCGCTTTCTATTGTCGGGCCGATTAAGCTAACTCATTTTTTTGGTTATTCCATCTGATTTCATCCGTGTGAACTGCTCGTCTTAACTATTCAGTATATAGTTAATGCCTAATTGTAATACAAAACGATGAGTAACTTACGTAATTAAAATTTTTTTAATGTAATTTTCTAAATAATATTTTATTTAAAGGCAATCAATTTATGCCATTTTGGAAATACGCAATAATCGGAAATTTTGCAAAACTAATAAGTTTCTAATTACAAAACATTAGTTAACTATTTAGCTATTGTTTATAAACGTAGGGGAAGTAATTAAGTAATTATATTAATTAAATAATAATTACAAAATAAATGATAATTATTAGCAAAGAAAGTAATTACAATAACTTAAAATTAATGACTGATAATTATTAGTAATTAATATTTATGAACTAATAATTACAAGGCCAACTCTCATGCAACTATCTCAGCGTCAGGTACAATATATAAGTAGTTTATGTGAGTCTACAATGTAGTCTGAGGCTTCAAACACGTAAGTTGAGTTAGGCTATGCAAACTATATATTTTGTATGAATATTTATAAATTTAATGAATTCTTCTTTTGTGTGTTAAAAACATAAGAATAATTATTGTACCTATCTGGTGAAAATCAGTTTTATATATTTCTGTAAAATTTGATATTACTAATTTACTTGTAATATTAGTTTTCTTTTACGTTTTACTGAATTTCTATACTGTCGCAATAACCTTTCACAGTAAAATCCTTAATCAAATATGCGTTAAGCTATATGGCTCTTGTGCTCTAGAAACATACTTCGGTGGCTTACCTCCTTCTGGCATTACTGACCAAGCACTACCAATCTGAATCTGTGCGTACTCGTCTTCCCACATAACTAGATAACACAAATTAATGCTTGGCTGTAGTGAAATATTATTATTTACTATAACACATGATACAAAGTAACAGTGACCAAAAGTACTTTAATTTGTAAATTATTTCGAATAATATCTGACGTGTTAGTTATACCCTGTCTATTACTTACGACCTGATTATCTCATTTCAAAAACTAACACAGTCTTCCTACACGTTTTGTAAGGTAGTTCAATTTAAAAATATACAGTGTTTATTAAATTCTCTGTTGAATGAGATGAAATGACATTTGCCTTTATCCGTGAAAAATGTTTTTTAACTTATGGCTCTCCGTAGTAGATTTATAAAGTTGTTTCAGATCTTGGATAGTTCATGCTTCCTATTGCTTCGATTATTTTACTACGGTCTATTCGTGATACTGACTATACTGCCATACAAAAAAATCAAGCCTATTAACTACAAATTAAATTCATTTTTTATTTATTGTAATACTTCATATAGGTTTTACCTTACACTGTTTGTTTCGTAGTATTTTATTTACTCTAGTATAAACTTTTATACAAAAGTAAAAACAATATAAAATAAATTTAAGCAGCAAGTGTGGAGCATTGTCATTTCCTTTTATACCTTGAGATATAAACATAGATATAAGTTGTAACTAAGATACATATTTAGGTAAAAAACTAAAATAATAGTTTATTCAACAACATTTGAATAAATTACGTTAAAACATTATTTTTATTGTTCATAAGTTGTTTAGTTATTTTTACATATTCTTGAATTTTAAGAATCTGTCAGGTTGATGTCGCAGGCAATAAGTTTCATCCTCCTTATGTTAGGTTTTATAAAACAAACCTAAATAAACCTTTGGCGATATCAACACTTTGATGTTGATTACATTCTCCTAGCGAATAATTAATTAATGTAGTAAGGGCAAATAAAAGAATCATTTTAAAATGAAGAATCTTGCGAGAAAAGAGATTTCAGTAATATTTAAATTTGTCTAATTCGATAAAAGACTAGCTAGTTTCAATTAGTTTGTTGAATTCATATTAGCTACTATTTCAAAGTATAACTCTAGTAACTCATAGTAACACACTCTATTAACTGGAAGTAAAAAGGAAATACATAGTATATATTTAAAGTATGAATCTATAAATTTTCGTTTTACTTTGTTATTGACATTTTTTGCAGATGTCCAAGATGTTCAAACTTACTTTAGTTTTTGCTTTGCTCGTCATCCTTGCTGTTGCTTACGCGTATGCGGAGGAGGAAAATGAAGAATCTGTCGAGAAAAGAGATCTCAGCAGAATTAGAGATATGTTCCGATTTGATAAAAGACCAGTTAGATTACAAGATTCAACACATTTTATTGAATAAGTAACTGATTTGTAACTTTGAGCGATGTAAAGTTTTTGGCCCACAAAAATTTTTACCATAGAGGAAAAAAAATAAATTTCTCCTGAATAAATAAAAGTTGGATTTCTTTTTTTTTATACCTTAAGTTATAAACATAGCTTACGTTATAAGTAAGATACAGATTTAGGTGATAAACTAATGTTTTAAGTATTTTAAAAATATTTGAATATATTACGTTAAAAATATTATTTTATTGTTCAAAATTTATTTAGTTTTTTACATATTCGTGTATTTAAGAATCTGTCAGGCCTGGTTGATGTCGCAGGCAATAAGTTTCATCATCCTTATGAGAGGTTTAATAACACCAGCCTAAATAAACCTTTGACCATGTCAACACTATCATGTTGATTATATTCTTATAGAGAACAATGAATCAATGTAATAAGAGCAAATAAAAGTTAGTGTCTGTATATATAAGGCTTAAAATATAAGCTTATTTTATTGTTATTAAATAGCTTCAATGTGATATGATCTCTTATAAAATGCTTCTTAATTTTTAAGCATTTATACTTGCATTTAACAGCCTGATATGCAATGTTGATGTAGAATGCAAAGATTTAACACGTTAAGCACTACATTTATAAGACGGACGAATGTGTATCGTTGACCATATTTGTCACTTTGACATTCCTTCTACGTATAGAACAATAAACAAAAGTTACAATTCGGAATAATATTTATATATTTCTTAAAGATATAAACATAGGTTATTGTTGTAAACTAGAATCATATAATAATAATACATTAATTTTAATTTCAAATGGTTCATAAATTATGTATTTTGTATATAAAATTTTGTAAATTTTGTGCATTCAAATTACCGACAGGTGAGTAGAGGATGGACTGAGTAGAGGGTAGGAACTCTCAATAAATACTTCTGTCTATGTATCATCTGCAAGTAAGATTATACTTGTAGAATCAATGCTCATGGATGACGTAATGTTTTGGCGCCTTGTTTCATGATAGGGACGACTTCAGTATTGAAACATTCTGTGGTACATTAACGACTGTATGTAATGAAGAATATCACTTGGCGCACTCTATCCCACAAATGGTGAAAGGCTTTCAGTAGAGATACATAAACTGGACAACCATCAGTAAAATATGAAAACTTCAAACACTTAACATACAGATCACTATTGGAAACTGTAACTAAAAGAAAGATCATTGTTAAATAAGATTTACTTCAAGATCAAATATTTCTACCATATTTATAAAATTACTATAATTTTTCACTCCATAGATATTACTTTTGGAAAAAACTTGAGAACATCATATCTTCTAAATAGGAATGTTTACGTCATACGTTGCGTATGATAATTAGATGACAAAATCTTTAGATGAACGTTTAATCGTACAAAAAAAAACGTTTTGAATGCAATAGAATGTCAGTTAAAGAAATGACAGAAGAAATGTCAGTTATTCTTACTATCAATGCTATTTGTACAGGGCTATTTTAGAAGGCTACTCTTATTGTGTATGATACAGATTCATGAGTTGCCAAAGCTGGTGGCCTCTACGGGTAAAGGGGTATTTGGCCCGTGGGAGTAGGAGGCCTAAACTTATTAACAGGCATTAAATACGTAGATGGATTTTCTTGTGGTGTATAACACAGATGCATGGGTTGCAAAAGCTGGTGGCCTTTACGGGTAAAGGGTATTTGGCCAGTGGGAATAGTAAACTTGTATTACATATCACTAGTGTGTTTATCTTAAAAACGATATAATACACGATAATTTCCAGACCATCAAAATCTGGCTGATTTTCTTGTATTGTTCAGTTTTACGTAGTCTATGTTAGGGAAAGTATTACATTAAAATGGAAAGTAGTTTCAAAATACATTTTCTTTTTACTACAACAATAACGTAGAATGTTGTTACTCATTTTGTTTAGTGGTTTTTATGAAATAATTCGGAAAATTAATTATTAATAATAACATTGTATTTTATAAGGTAGAAAGCATTATAAACACAACACATTTTCAAAGAAAATATTTTGAAAATAGTAATGTTTAAATACTTGAAATAATTTATGGTATCATGGAACAAGTCAATTGAAAGCGAAAAATGAAAAAAAAAACATTTTATAAAGAAAACACTTATTCATTGCTTGTAATACCAAATTCAGATGTTTATTTACTTTCACTTAGGCCTGTTTATATGGATCTAAGAGAAATATAAATAGTATTAAATTTAAAGTTTGAAATAATTTTTAATGTCAGGTATAAAATCAGCTTTCATTAAAATGTAAATGAGTTACAAACCTAAAATGTTCTTTTGTCTAACAACGTTATTGATTTAAAAACCACAAATAATTAGGTTTGCCCAATTAAAACAAACAGGATGTTTTTACAAAATAAAATTTTATTGGTTGTACTTCTTTCTTCCCCGCCAATAACCTCAATAACATAAGTTCTATTTACAAACTCTCTACCATTCGCAGAACGTAAAAGTTGCTATCCGAGTTCTTAACGTTTTCGTATAGAAACCGTGTGGTTTCTGTAATACCACATAGATTTAGTGTTCATAATTTACCTGCTGTCTGGCTCTTCTCGTTAACCCTAAAGTGATCACTGATTTCTGAGGCGAACAACAAGCTCTAACTTTGGTTAACTACTTATGTAGATATTTTTCATATTAGAAAATTTCTAAACTAAATACAAATGTGTATAAATTCATTTCATGTCATGATATTTGAATTATTGAATATCACCTCAAAAATTAATATTTAGTAACGCGTTTTATCGACGCGGTCGATAGCGGTCATGGGTTAGTGAACAGTAAACATAGATTTAATAAAGCTGTAGGCTCGTTATGTTTTCATTAAAGTATACATTATTGTTAAAATTAAATGCCAATTTCTTATTCAGAATACCAACATCAGTAGTTTTGTCCCTTTTCTTAGATCAACCTCGGTGTGCCCGATCTTGGAGATGCTAATTCATTCCCTTAAGGAGAATATTAAAATCGGAAGCTACAGATATAATTATAACCAATAAATATTGTCTAACTTCTTATTGTAACATTCTTAAAAATAAGGTGTTACATATAAATTCATTTATATATTTTATTTTATTTAATAATTATATCTTAATAATATAAAAGACAATTTTTGTTTTCTTTGTACAATTGTAATTCTAGGGTAAGTTTCGTAGCGCCCCTAGCGGGTAAAAATGTAAAATATCGTACGAGTTAGTAACTTGAGGTAATAACCCACATCACCCCATGTGACGTAAGCATGGTCTGATATCGCCTGATCCCATGCACCAATCAAAAAATTCAAAATAATAACCAAGGGTAGGGAATTCCGTTGGCGTGCCCTTGCAGAAGCTCACTTCTCCAGAGGTTCCCGAACGGAACAGACGTAATGGCATTTTCGGACATAACGTAGAAATTTATAAGCTTCCTGTATTCAAAATTTTAGATGTCAAGGCCGGTACCAAATTTTATTAACGCAACAAAAGAAGAAGTCAGAAGCGATTATTTATGTGTTTCAAACGAGTAAAAGTTAATATCATGATGTGTTTAAAGTGTTTTACAAGTAATGTGCACAACCAGGTACGTTTTAGATAATAATAAAGAAAATGTATTTTAATGTTAACTAAGTTGAATTTTAAATGATAAACGGTTAACGCATGAACGGTAGAATTTGTCCTTTGAAAATTCACTTCTAAAAACATAATCGGGAAACTTAAGTTACTACCTTCTCGATATATATAAAATTTAAAGGTTAATAAGTAATTAAAATGTATGGAATAGTTAGCAGTAATTAAATGTAAATTACTCGACACATTGGTGTCATTTGTTCTTTTGTAATTTGTCATTGATTAATAAATTGTATAACTTTGTATTTTAAAAGCTTTAAGTTTTCATTTCCCAAGTAACCTAGTGCGTTACATTATGAAAATGACAGTGGAATGTAAAAAGGATTAAACCCTGTTAATGAAATAATTTATCATAAATGAAAAATTAATGGCGCAACAAAATACTTGTTGGGTTCAAGTGGGCCAAAGCTAAATGGATGTTGTCAAGTGTCGTCAAGCGTCGTTATCAGAATGATTTGTTAAACATATGTAGGTCCAAGCTTCCCGAAGGTTAAGGTTCAAATATGACAACAACATTGTATACGGCCTATCTCTTGTCATCTACATATAAATATTTCTAATAATCAATCTGTGGCCCGATGACCAATAGTCTTAGGCTACGTACACACCAAAGCCGAGCCAAGCCAGGCTTGGTGTTTCGATGCGATGGTAAGCTGAACAAGATCTGCTATGCGTTCGCGCTGAAGCCAATTCGCACGTAGTAGGTTTCCTAGCCTTGTAATGAGAACTGCTACCTTCCTGTCAGTCTCAGTTGCAACATATTGTAATAATAACGTCACCAATTATGATGATGATGATGATGATGTTATTGTGTAGTTCCTTACTCGATTATGAATGAGCGGGAGAAATAAGCTGATACTGGACACACAATATCAATAAAGAACATGAGACTAGTGGACAGTTTGTAACTCTATACGAGAAATTCCGAATTTTAAATTCACTCAGAAAGCTGTCCCTCAAATGTTTCCAATTTTCGTTGCTACAATATGTGATTTATTTGTTACATTTCTTTGCAACAACAAACGAAAAATAATATTGTTAACAACTGTATTATTGTGGATATTAGAGTGTTAGAAACTGTATTATGTATTGTCGAGCGGCAGATTTGTATCCATGTAGTTTTGTTAGATTCATCCCATAATGGAGGTATTTCTTATAAATATGAGTTACAAATATGATACCAGAGTTACAATATAAATAAGTCAGGTTTTAAAGTACAACTTTCAAAGAAATAAATGTAAGTAAATTCCACCGCAGTAAAGTAAGTAATACAAATATGAATGTAACTATTTTCCCAAAATTTATTTATTTTAATTCTGGCATTCACTGCGTAGAACATATTTGATTGGAAAATTTTTTTTAAATCATTTTTTTTAAATTAAAACTTTATTTACTGTAAGTAAAATTAAAAACTCATTTTTGGGCCCTAATTTCATCATAACTGGGAAATAGATTCAATAATAGTACTAAATAAAAATGTGTATACATGTTAAATGTGATTTCTTATTTAAATACTTTTTTAAATTTTTCATTAAAGCTTTATATCGACTTAACGTTTTTTAAAAACTAAATTGATCAAAAAATGTGAACCTTTTAAGCTAACGTTCTATAAAAACTCGAAAGAAGTATTTTCATTTCGTGCAACACTCATAATACGTCTCAGGCAGATACACTTTACTGATTCCAAAGATGTAACATTATTTTTTTCTCTGGCTCTCACTGCTAAATGTGCCTCTACCACTGTTGGATTTTTAAATGCACAGTGAACGTAACAGCTAGATCAGTGGTTCCAAAACGTTTTTAACCTATGGCTATGTTGAGGTTAAATACAATTTTTTGATTTTGTGCTACATAGAATTAGACATTATTCTGTAGGTAGTAACGTTTGCTTCCACTTGACTCTTCTCTTTCTACTGTACTTAATACAGTAAAGTACATACCTGTATGTATCTTAGACAATTTTTTAAAACTGTTAAAATAGCCAGTAGACGTATGTATCGCTTAGGCCTAACCAAGATACTGAATATGATGAACAAAAAAAAAATAGTTGAATAATTTTACTGCTATTTAACAATTCGTAATGGTATAAACAACATATATAAAATATATTTAAATGTAATGTTACAAAAAATAATAAATCCCATCCACAATGAATGTCAGTTGTTTTACATATTTTCACATAAAATTAAATTTTCGGGTTATTTTCACCTACCTGTACAGCCTCAATAATCTTACACACACATTTTCTGTATTTATTAGGTAATTAATGTTTGTAATTTTTTACCCTATTTCTAACTGAGAACTTGAAGGAGGGCCATAATTTAAAACTTATATCTACAACCGAAAAAAATTTTATTCAATTTCAATAATAGGATATTTAAAGTCAGTTGTTGTGAAATTGTCTTTCTTTCACTGATTAAATCATTGGTAATTATTTGAAGAACTGAGTAAAAACTATTAACTTTAATATAAAACTAGATTCAACAGTTTCTACATAGGCCTAGTTCTTTAAATAATTAGTAATGATTTAATCAGCGAAATCATGATTGTTACAACAACCAACTTTCGTGAGGAGTAGGTTAGGAACGATAGTTCCTTCGTCAATGGAAAGACGGTTTCGAAACAGTCAGCATTTACGGTAATATTTTTCACTTAGTTTTTCAAATAATAATTTAAGATTAAATTTATTAATTTAATTTCGTATTATTTGTTCGTTCTGACTTGAATTCGTATTGGATTTGTTGAGCTTTAGAGTGTATAAGTAGCTTAGAAATGTTCTGGTTTCAACTGAAAGTGAACTTTTGGATTTGTTAAATGTACACTGATTGTTTGGTAACCGACCAAATATTATTTAAAAGAAAACATGTATTCTTTTATTATATGTACACGTTTAGCTTTTATTAATAATTTTTTGAAAATACAATATTTGACTGTTTATAGTGCAAAATAAGCAATAAACTGAAGATCAGAAATTAGTTCAACATTTATTTATTTGTACTCCATCACATCTAAATAAGCAACAGTTATTCAGATAAAAGACTTATTTTTTGTTAAAAAGACCAGCACTTATTCTTTTCTCTCCATTCTTGTTATAAACCTGGAGATGGCCGACGCCGGGAATACTGATTCCGTTCTCTAGCTGATGCTGTGCTGCATCTTTTATTTTGTTAAAAATGCTTTTAGGAGAGCGTCTTTCTCTCGCCTCCTCTTCTTCGTAAGCTGACGCCACGGTGACGGCGACGAGTAAGACCACGACAAACAAGGTAGTTGATTTGAACATTCTGGAAAACAAATGCACATAAAGCTACATTTTTATCTTTAGTTTTACTCTAAGTAAAAGTTTTAGAAGGCAGAGAACGGAATTATAATGATATAGTCAAGTTATAATACTAAGACCCTGTAACGTGGCTTAAGATAAAGTATATTCCAATAAGGTATTTTTTATAACTTTTTGAACACTTGATACATTTTTATATTATTTTAAAAGCTGATTTCACTACAAGCAATGCTAGACACTATTCAAGTTCAACATTCCTATACTCTAATGTTATATTTTAAAATACCTGAACACACTGTTTTGAAAATCAACTGAAAATAAATAAAATTGCATTAAAAATTGAAAATTAAAATGTTAGTTACGTCAGAATTTTAGCCTACGTTAGAGTGTGGTTTACATTTCACATGTTTACTATAATACGCCTCACACTAAAAGTCGTGTACATATTATCGCCTTTCCATTGATGTAAGGCTTTATAATTTAATAAAAACAAAGGTAAAATCATTCAAATTATTAGTTCTGACTAATCATTGGGTTAAAAGTAAAATCACTCTTTGGCAAAGAGCTTTACCATTTGAACTCAATGGTAAATGAATGTTCTGTAGTTGGTCTAAGTGCAAAATCTAGAAAATTATTTTATAAAATAGGTCCGTACTTAGTTGTAGGGACCTATAAAACCTTCTACACAAACTTGCGAACTATACTAAACCTAAAAACCTAGGATGTTTGTAGGCACCTACAAACCTACGAAGTTTGTAGAAACCTACAAACTTGTAGAAAGTAAGAATAATCTAACGGTCTAAAACAACACCTAACAACAAACCATACGAAAGATATAAAACTAAAGGTTTACAGTTAGTGTGACTTACTTGCTGTATCCGTATAGAGTGAAGACACATTCCCTGCCTCTGTATTTTATAGTAACACTCCCTGTCACTCCCATAATTATTTCGTCAAATTATTTTAAAATTTTCCTGTTTATTGGTATGGATGTAATTAATTTAATCGATTAATTAAATAATTTGATTATTATTTATTGCTTCACTACACTTGCAAGTAAACAGGATTATTACATTAGCGCGATATCAAGATCAAAAAAGACTCTTTCAGATATGTATTAACGAATTAGTATTTTGATCAATTATATTTAGTTCAATACAATTTTAAATATTTTGTATTGTAAGTGATGTTTCCAAAATTTTATGTTCTACTGTCCCAAATTTTATTTGAGTTTTTATAAAATTGCATTGGAATTTCATGAATTTGTATAAAAAGCGTAAGTAGGATATTTAATTTCAACCTACTTTATATGGGTCGTTACAAGCGTGCAACGCGCGCGCGCGAGTGGTGTGTGTGTGTGTGTGTGTGTGTGTATGTATATGTGTGTGTGTATATATGTGTGTGTGTGTGTGTGTGTGTGTTTGTGTGTGTGTATGTTTGTGTGTGTGTGTATGTGTGTGTGTGTGTGTGTGTGTGTGTATGTTTGTGTGTGTATGTATGTGAGTGTGTGTGTGTGTGAGTGAGTGTATGTGTGTGTGTGTGTGTGTGTGTGTGTGTGTGTGTGTGTGTGTGTGTGTATGTATGTGTGTGTATGTATGTGAGTGTGTGTGTGTGTGTGTGTGTGTGTGAGTGTATGTGTGTGTGTGTGTGTGTATGTATGTGTGTGTGTGTGTGTGTGTGTGTGTGTGTGTGTGTGTGTGTGTGTGTGTGTGTGTGTGTGTGTGTGAGTGTGTGTGTGTGTGTGTGTGTGTGTGTGTGTGTGTGTGTGTGTGTGTGTGTATGTATGTGTGTGTGTGTGTGTGTGTGTGTGTGTGTGTGTGTGTGTGTGTGTGTGTGTGTGTGTGTGTGTGTGTGTGTGAATGTGTGTGTGTGTGTGTGTGTATGTGTGCGTGTGTGTGTGTGTGTGTGTGTGTATGTATGTGTGTGTGTGTGTGTGTGTGTGTGTGTGTGTGTGTGTTGTGTGTGTGTGTGTGTGTGTATGTGTGTGTGTGTGTGTGAGTGTGTGTGTGTGTATGTGTGTGTGTGTGTGTGTGTGTGTGTGTGTGTGTGTGTGTGTGTGTGTGTGTGTGTGTGTGTGTGTGTGTGTGTGTGTGTATGTGTGTGTGTGTGTGTGTGTGTGTGTGTGTGTGTGTGTGTGTGTGTGTGTGTGTGTGTGTGTGTGTGTGTGTGTGTGTGTGTGTGTGTGTGTGTGTGTGTGTGTGTGTGTGTGTGTGTGTGTGTGTGTGTGTGTGTGTGTGTGTGTGTGTGTGTGTGTGTGTGTGTTGTCTACCATACCCAGCGCACACAGACTCTACCTCTTGGCCGTTGTTTTCCTTTGGATCCACACTTAACCTGTAGACCGCCAACGCAGGTAAGATTTGAAACAAGCAGATCAGACACGAGCCAGAACCAGTACTGCTGCTTCCCAAATTCTGCCAGAGAACCAGTCACTGGATTTTGAATTTAAAACCTAACTTAGTGATATTTAACCCTTTGAGTCACTATATCTAGGGGAAAATTTAATTTAAAGGCATCACACAGCCCAATGACCAAATTGTAGAATTATTTAGGAAATTTGTTTAGTGAAAAATAAATTTAACTCTTAGATTTAAGTTAGTAAAAACCATTGATTTTTGTTTACATAAAATATTTTCTAGTACAGAAATTTTAATGATTATTTAATTATATATAAAAACAATTATTTTAAAATTTTAATTAAAATTTTTTTAAATTATTGACAATATTTATAATAACTTAACGTTACTTATTTTCTATCCTGTAATATTTTTAACAACTCAATAACACAACCTGTAACGTTTTATCATGAACAAAATATATACAATAACCTTCAAAAATATGAAATATTGAACTAAAGTTTTGTTTTAATTTCCTTCTTTTTACTTATGTGGTGCTATTTATCTTTCATTTATTTTCAATAATTATTAAAATATTTTATTTCAAAATTATAATCAAATCTCCCATTTACTTTCATAAAATTTTAATTTAAATTTATTTTTTTAAACAAATAATTCTAATGTACATTTTAATACTTTACGTTTAATTGAAAAAAATACTTTCCCAAATTATTTACTCTCGTGTTACTACCTCTCATAATTTAATCTACTTACCTATAAGTTAAAATAGGTACGTTTAATTTAAAATTAGTTTGATTTTTATATTATTTGACCCAAGTTCTTATTTATAAATTTATCCACTTTCAATTTTAATTTACTGAATTAATTTATATTAATTATACCTTGTCATTAAAACATTATCCAGAAACAAAAATTCTTTGTAAAAAAAACACATAAATTTTATATATATTAAAAAAAAGACATGAAATATTAACATTTGATAAAACTTACAGACTTATAAATCTAAAACATGTTCATCTATCAACTGAGAAATTATTTTCTTATTGTTATAAATAACTTATTTCCTTTAGTAATTGTATTTAAAGGCATTTTGAAAATTTCTGTTTACTATGTAAATCTCGCCTTATGGAAGTTATTTAAAGAGTTAAAAATCAAATAAAATTTTCTAGTCCTTTTAGACTACTTCCTGCATCTCACAGGGCATCTCACATCTCTCTCTCCCTTCATGTTTATAAACAAATAATCTATTTTCATTACAATTTATCTACCTTTGTTTTGGTGCGATGTAACGATTTTTTCATATCTCTACCTTCTCTCAGAATTCTTCCGCTGATCAAAATGAAATGTCGATGGTGTTTCTACGTGAAAATTGGCATTTTTCATAATTAAACACGGCCTATGTCACTGAGAAATTACATCGCGCCTCTTTCAAAATGACTTTACTTTTAGGTTTTAAGTTGAGAAAAAACATTTCAAACTATTATTTCTTTTTATTTAAAGTATTCAAAACTTAAAATTTTAAAATTATCATAACATTATTTTTAAAACAATAATAACATATCTTTAAACATTATGATTTTAAATTTTAAAATTTTTAAATTAATATATTTATTTTTCAATTTTACGTATTATATGTTTCCAGTTGTTTGGACCGTTATAACGCGCGTGTGTGTGTGTGTGTGTGTTGCAACGGGCTAAAAATGCCACATTTTACAGTTGCAAGTTTAATTGTAAATTCCATTTATTTTAAGAGGTTTTGCAGTCCAGGTAGCGAAGCCAAAACAAAATTAAAATGCCTTAGGCGTAATGTAATTCAAGTTAACGAGTTTAAGGGATAGAAATAAAGTCATTTTAGGGATAAGGGAATTTTTTCCAGATTTGAAAGGGGGAAAAGTTTATAATCCACCTAGAGAGAGCATCGACATTCGAGGGGAAGCAAAATGAAAAAAGAAGTACAAAGTGAAGAAACAAAAAACCAGATGTAGAGCCTCCCGAAGAAGTTGAAATAAAATTTAAAAAATAGTGAATATTTCGACAACAGACTGACAGATCGTGAAAATATCAAGGAGGAAGTAAGAGAAACAAAGCATCCGGTCTCAAAAGCAGTGAGAAACTTGTAATTTGTCTAAAGCAGACGGGAGGGTTTGAAAAAGCCTGGGAACGTCAAAGATTTGGAGAGTGTATCTGGAGACCAAGACGGTATCGGTTGTGTGCGAGTGCGCTCCAGTTTGAACAACTCCGACTGTGTTACAAACCGATAAGTAAATGGCAAAAATGAAGGGCTAAAAGCGATATAGACCGCTGCAATGTAGTGCCGTGTATTTTAAAACTATTTGGGGAGGAAATTCTCCAAAGTGGTTAGGATCAAACAGCAATGTCGTAGCGTCCTCAATAAGATTGTTGCAGGCAATTAGGTCGAATAAAAGTTTTGAGTCGGTGCTAATATAAAAAAATGAACAGTGCCTAAAATTAAAGTGGTTAGAGAATTTAGGGTAAAAAGTAAACAAATTCACCTATAAAATTTAAATTGGAACAGTGAAATGAACAAAAACAAGTAGATAAAAACCGGGAGTAAAATTTAGTTCGAAAATTTTAAAGACAGTGTTAAAGACGTATTAAAAGACTAAATCCAGTACTTTATATAAAAAAAACTATATAAATAAAAATGTATATTTTCGCACAAAAGAAAAGCGTAGGCCTATTGTTTGTTTCGGATATCACGCCAACTTGGGAACATTGAAGAGCAGGTGACGCGAATTTTGGGCCTACATCCAAGATGGACAGCCACAAAAGGAGAGAGATGACAGTACACCAACGACGGACCATGCAGGAAGTGACGCAGAAAGGTAAGATTTTAGCTTTTCTCTCTCTCTCTCAAATAATTTAAAAATTTTATTTTGAATTTCTAGGGAACTTTTTAATTTTAAAATTCAAATTTAAATAAACTTTGCAAAAGTTGAAAATGCGTTTAAAAGAGTGACTTCGTTTCAGAAAGAAAGTGGAGTGGATAGCGTTAGGTTGTGGTAATTACCTCAAACTAAAATAGCGAACCCTCCCTTTGTAGATTAAAAAAGCACAAATCAAAATGTTTGGAAACAAATTTTTTGAAAGTTAAAATACGATAGTAAAATTTTGGAAAAAGAATATGTGGATCCTATGAAGTAAATTTAGCATGCATGTCATATTATTATGAACATTTATTGGAAGCTCGACACATTTCCTTTGCAAATCGTATTATTATGAACATTTCTTGGAATCTCGACGCATTTTATTTGCATATCGTATCAATATGTAGATTTAATAAAAGATTGACACATTACCTTTGCATGTCGAATTGATATGAACATTTCTTGGAAGCTCAACAGATTTTCTTTGCATATCATATTATTATGAACATTTATTGGAAGCTCGACACATTTTCTTTGCATGTCTTATTATTATGAACATATCTTGGAAGCATGACATATTTTTTTGCATATTGTATTGTTATGAACATTTCGTGGAAGCTCGACATATTTTTTCATGTCGTATTATTATGAACATTTATTGAAAGCCTCATATATTTCCTTTGGATATCGTATTGATACGAACATTTCTTGGAAGCTTGACACATTTCCTTTGCATATAGTATTGTAATGAACATTTCTTGGTAGCTCGACACATTTTCTTTGCATCTCGTTTTATTATGAACATTTACTGGAACTACTAATTATAATTTTCAAATAGATAAAATAGGCTCAAACAAAATAGGCTCGAATTTAACGGAAGCTAGAAAAATCAGAATTTCGTGACTCCACTATATATATAAACCATAAAATATGTACATACATGTTTTTTTACATCAATAAAATGAGGTTAGATAAACACTTTTAAAAATTTGAAGAAACACAAGTTTTTTTTGAAAGTTAATGAATCTAAATCCAATAGGAAATATAAAGAGCGTTTAGGGTTTCAGTAGATAATATTAGTGTTCAGAATAGAACATGTCTTTTTTACAAAAGCACCATTTTGTATGAAAATAAAATTAATAATTTCAAAAATACAAACTTTGTGAAATAAGACTCTAATAGAGTAGGCTAAAAGAATAAACAATAAACATAACATCAAGTTAAAGTATGTCTGAAACAAGCAACCTAGAATCTACCACCGGCAGCCTATGCCATCCATCTGCTAGGCAGAACTGTATTATTAGTTAACGGCCAGTTAGTTGTAATTCGAAAATTATCTATCCCAAAGAATAAGAATTCGTTGAAAATAAAATAAATTTGTTACCCCAAAAGTACACATCGTTGAAAATGTACACATATTGAGATACGTCAGTAAGAGATCGTCATTATTTAGAAAATAATCTATTGAAACAATGTAATTGATGATATTGACGCCACTTTTCTTTGCGTTGTGGTTAATTATGGAATATAAACAAGAAAATTAGGTACTAGCTAGTAGCTGTTATATGGCTAGCTGCATGCACTGTGTAGGTGTTAATAGCAAAACCATATCATATTGAAAGAAAAAAATAATTATATTGCCTCCCGCTTGTACACAATATGAAATATTCTCCCCTATTTCAGTTCAAATGTAGGTTATTAATAGCATGCAATTTTTTTGATACCAGATTGATTCTGCACTTAAAATGTTCCCACTAACACTGCCCCAAAGACAACCGTTACTGTAGGCGCTGGCTTACTATAAAGAACGTTTCAACAACAATTAAACTTTCAAATATTTATATTTAAAGGAAAATGACATTCAAGCATATTTCTAAGTTTTTTTATTTTCGACCGAACAAACTATTATTATTGTTTATCACTTGATTGAAGAAATATGTAATTGAAAAATTTAACATTTATAAAAAAACATTTAACGATTTAAATTATTCAACTGAAAAACTAGAAACTTGTTACAACACACATTACTACATTATTAAGAGCCTTACTTTTTCTTGTATAACATACATTGTATATATCGCCGCCAACTAAATTGTTGGTTATTAAAAATACATTTTTAAAATAAAATATATCTATTTTTCAAGAGGATGTGTTAAAAAGCCTAGTTCTTAATAATTCGAGTAATATATTTGACTAATTGCTTAAGGCCTCTTAAGTAAGTGCATTGTTGTTTGTGAACTGTTTACTAAAATTATATATATATATATATATATATATATATATATATATATATATATATATATATATATATATATATTTTAGGTAATTTAATATATTTTAAATATGGTGATATGTTTTCTTGTAATATAGTTAATATATTAAAAATATTTCCAAAACAAGAATACTTTTAATGAATATATTTATTCAAAGCTTTTTGCCGATAAAATAGTACCAGCATCTTCAGAAAAATAATTATCTAATAAAATTAATTTAATTACTAAATACTAAAATTAGTAATTTTATTAGATAATTATTTTCCTGAAGATGCTGGTACTATTTTATCGGCGAAAAGCTTTGAATAAATAAATTCATTCTTGTTTTTGAAATATTTTAAATTTATTATATATATGTATATATATATATATATATATATATATATATATATATATATATATATAAAAGTTATGTAACCTAATTTAACCTTAAGTGTAATAGACAATGTGTAGCACATGTGTAAGTATAGGACACATGTTTTGTTTGGCTTAGTATCATAAGATGAGCAGGTGTTCATATTTCGTAGAGTATGTCAAGTCAGCATCTCTGTGGACAATGCCTGGGAAACGCTTTGGACAAGCAGTGTATGTATAACGCTCGCAAGGACTGGTCACCTCTGTGTATAAAAATTATACCAGAATCTTCTTTGTAATTAGTTTATTTCTAAATATAATAATAGAGTTGTATTTATACTTCAGAATTAAATGAGTTTTTTTTAAAACCCTTCTGCAGTAAGAAATAACGTAACTGGCGCAGTCAGTAGGACACTTCGGAGAGTAAATGAAAATAAGTTAGAAGAATATATCTACAAAATAGTTTGCAATAAAAGAAAATTAAATTAGAATGCCGACGCATTTTCGAGAATATAACTAAATGTTAATGATAACACCAACAGTCAAGAAAAATTAGCATATACAAATAATGAAGATATTTGACAAACGGCGAAGAAATCTGTAAACTTATACTCGTACTTTCCGGAACTAGACGAAAACTCACAATCCATGATTGCCAATGTCGGTGGAAATGAAAATATTGTTTTGGACCCGGAAATAGCTAAAGACACAGATCAAACTGTGTATTCGAATTACGAAGGACATACAGTAATTGGTAGGCTATTACAATTTTAGATGAACCAGTAAACTTTGGAGAAAACTTGGTCATATTGTCCCTAATAAAAAATGAACTTAGAAAGGTTAAATTTTTTAAAAAAAACATACTTAACGACAGAAAGGCCAGATTTATAGTAGAATTATGTGAAAATAATTTTAACAATGATATCATACATTTTGTTAAAGAGTATTTACGAGTAGAACCATTGTAAAAAATAGCCTTTACTTTGAAAATTATTTCTACGAGAGTTGTGCAACTGGTTTAGCTATATATTTCAAAAATTCGCAATTATGGCTAGTTAAACGGACAACAAAATTAATAGATGTACCTGAAGAAGAGGAAATTCAGGAAAGTTATCATTTAGGAAAAACCAAGCATCGTGGAATTCAGGAAATATATGAACAAATAGAAAAGAAAGTGTTATTGGCCAAATATAAACAATTATATTCAAAATTTGGTGAACAACTGTAATACTTTACCCCTCTATGTTTGGAAATGAATTTAACACCGACGGCTTCGAGACCACTTAAAATAATTCATGTAAATTGTTTTACCCTTGAAAAGCAGAAATTTATGAGTGTACCTTTTTCAGATATGCCCAAGTACATCGTATTTTCAGTGCACAAGCAACCAAAATAATTCAAAAACCTTTAACCTTCTTTTCTCTGTACCCGAAGTTATAATAGCGTACAACGACGTTGAATTTAATAATACATTAATAAAAGGAATGATGGACTTTCACAAATTAAAAATTCACTTCATTAGTACACAACAACCACAATAAAAAGGAATGGGAGAAAAATTACACTCCACTTTAATAGAGCGCATAAGGTTATTAAATAATCAACCAGAGTTGAAAAAAACACTATCGAAAATAAGGTAAGATATGCGTTAATTGCCTACAACAACAGCATACATTCTATTACAAAATTGTCCCCATTTGAAATTCTAAAACGACATATAAATTCGAACTCACTTTCGGACATTGATTTAGAAAAACAAATAATGAATGATTATACTAATAACCATAGAGAAAGAACGCAAAACATATATGAATTTATAAGAGACACAAATCAAAAACGAAAGAGAATATCCAAGGAAAAAGAAATGTAGACAAAGAGCCAGTACCAGAAATCCCATCTCATTTATATATCAAGGTAGTACAATAACAAAATAAGACTAAAAACAAATATAATAAGGAACAATTTACTTCAATTAACTCAGAGAAGAAGACAGCAAAAATTCAAGCAAGACATCACAACACCAAGCAAAAAAATCTCTTGTCAAAAAATAGAAAGTTAAGAAAAACCAATGACATTCTAAGATCTAATCCTAGTATTAATCTTGTTCCAGGTTCATTCTATTCTTCCGAGGAGATGCCTCAGAAACATCAGGATAAAAGACATCACCCAAAATCTAGGCGTAATCCCAATCAATCTAGGCCTGGCAAAATTGAAGTCCTCTTAACACACATTCTGTCATTATTTTAGTTTAGAATAACATTTACTCCACTAAATAGCTTGGAATATTTTTATAAAATTGTGTTAAACGATTTTAACTTATACTGTGTAAATTGTATGTATGTAACAATAAATAGTGAATTTGTAACAGATAATGATAATAAATTTAGAGATTTAGTTAATTATTTTAGATTTATTAATTACACAAGAGGAATTATTTATGAAAAACTAGAAATAATCTGTATAGAAAATAAGACTAATATTAGAAAACGTAGGGGTATTGTAAATGGACCAGGTTCAGAAATAAAAATTATTACCGAAAATTTGGATACTTATGATGGACAAAAATTGTATAAATTAATAGAGAAAATACAAAATAACCAATTGCATTGAGCAAATAAAAGGTCTTCCCAAAATTCAATCAGTAGAAATATTATTATATAATTTAATAAGACACTAAATGTAGTCGATGAAAACCATAACTAGCTAAGAGAGAAATTGTTATTCGTAAATAAGAAACTTAATAATTTTGTAGAGTTGGAAATTTTCCGAGATATATTAAATCAATTAAAAATTCTATATAACATTTTGTTAAATTTAGTACGAAACATAGTAAGTAGTTTAACATTCTGTAAACTAGGAGTATTACATCCTAATATAATCTCAACAAAAGAATTATTCATAGAAATAGAAAAAATTCACAAATATTATAATATTCAGTACCCTTTTAACAAACATGAGATAATATTTGGGAATTTGAAAATCTAATAGACCTAAGCTGCGAAATTAGCACTAAAGAGATAGTATATTTTGAATTTACCTATTGTAGAAGAAACAGATTAGGATATTTAAAAATTAGGATATATTTTCTTTATCTGCCAAGTACAAATCAGAATAGGAGTTAAGAGTTAAATTTATTTTCCACTAAACAAATTTCCTAAATAATTCTACAATCTGGTCATTAAGGTTTGTGACGTTTCTAAATAAAATATTCCCCGGGATAAATTGACTGAAAGGGTTAAATATCAGTAAGTTAGGTTTTTAAATTCAAAGTCCAGTGACTGGTTCTCTGGCAGAGTTTGGCAAGCAGTATTACAGGTTCTGGCTCATGTCAGACCTGCTGGTTTCAAATTTTACCTATCGGCGGTCTACAGGTATTTGTGATTCCGTAAGAATACAACGGCCAAGACGTAGAATTTTCGTGCGCTTGGTACGGTAGATCGTCGCAACACACACACACACAACACACACACACACACACACACACACACACACACACACACACACACACACACACACACACACACACACACACACACACACACACACACACACACTCACACACACAAACACATACATACACATACACACACATACACACACACACACACACACACACACACACACACACACACACACACACACACACACACACACACACACACTCACACACACAAACACATACATACACATACACACACATACACAAACACAAAAATATATATATACATATATATATATATATATATATATATATATATATATATATATATATATATATATATATATATATATATATATATGTATTCATGTATGTGTACACACACACACACACATATATATATATATATATATATATATATATATATATATATATATACATATATATACATATATATATATATATATACATATATATATATATATATATGTATATATATATTTGTGTTTGTGTATGTGTGTGTGTGTGTGTGTGTGTGTGTGTGTGTGTGTGTGTGTGTGTGTGTGTGTGTGTGTGTGTGTGTGTGTGTGTGTGTGTGTATGTGCGCGCTTGCGTGCGTGTGTGTGTATAAAATATATTAATACGCATATATATTATATATCTATATACCTAATTATGTCTACATAAAACTAACATAATGAAAGTAATTTTTTAACCAATACTTATTTAATAAAGAAATACATAAAAACGAAACATATATGATTTCTAGTCATTTTTTCGTTCCATAATTTGTCATTCACTTTCAATAAGTTGTATCAAAATAATAGTGAAAGTAGACTATAAAAAAAATATATCAGAAAATTATTTTTATTTCAATATTTTGACGTAAGTAAATACAATGTAATATTGCAGCAATTGTCTACTTAATTTAATTACAATATTTATATCTAATTAATATTATAATATTCTTGGAACAAGCACTAATTACTGTCAAATGCTGATATTTTAACACGCTCTAATAGTCGCGAACAAACATTTGTTGCCTAATAATACCATTTCTGCGGGTTTATTCTTACAGCACAGAAATTGGGTTGAATGAACAAATATTCATATTTAACCTATTTAAACTCATATCTAAAACTATATTTTCATTTATAAAAAATCATTGCTATTTAAGAAAGATAAATTATCAACACTAGAAGCAGATCCAAACAAGATTTTTAAACCATTTAAAATTCGATTTATAAATTGCCAGGAGAAAGGTTATAGGTGTTATTTGTATTTCGTAAGCCCAATTTATGTTTTAACAGCTTACAGCTGATTCATATTGCATGCAGGAAGACACAAAAACGAAGAAGCTGCTAGTAATTTTAAAGTCCTACACAGAATGATCTGGGAATACATAGTAAGGCTAATAGTACATTTTCGTGTGGTAAATAACATTTACGAACATGATCATTGTTAACAATAAAGATGTCTAACCGACAGAAGTAAATAGTTCATTTGGAGCATGTATCTATTCAATGATTTAATAGAAGCTAGTTAATGTCGATAATTATAAAGGAATATGGTAATAGAAAACCTTTATTAGATGTTGAAACTATACTAAACACAAATGTTATGTAACGATTGTAATAGAAACAGTTCTTAAAAAACGTCAGATATATCTAAAAACGTTTTACAAATTTTATACAACGAGTTTAATAGAAAACAAATTTTAAAAAGCGTCAGATATATCTAAAAAAGTTTTACAAATTTTATCATATATGATATATCTTAAAATGTTTTAGTTTAAAAAATGGAATAAAAAATATTTAAGTCATTATTATTATACTGAATTATTTAAAGTAAGATTTATTGAAATATAAATTAATATATTATGGCATAAAGATATGAGACATATTATATAAATAACTATCAATGTTTGGATAATAACTAGAAGAAAAATACCAACAAAGCAAGCAAAACTAATTAATGTCAGTTTAGTGTTGTGAAACAGTCTTTGGGACGTAATGGAAATATAAGGGGTAGCACTATTTATAAATTTAAACTAACACTCTATAAACAAGTGCAAAGTTATGTTTGACATTTAGAGGAGCACATAGAAATAGGACGTAACGGTAAATTCAGGAATATTAAAGGAGATAAAAGATAACCAATTGCATTGAGCAAATAGTTCAAGGTCTTCCCAATATTCAATCAGTAGAAATATTATTATAGAATTTAATAAAACACTAAATGTAGTCGATGAAAACCATAAATAGCTAAGAGAGAAATTGTTACTCGTAAATAAGAAACTTAATAATTTTGTAGAGTTGGAAATTTTCCGAGATATATTAAATCAATTAAAAATGTTATATATCAATTTGTTAAATTTAGTACGAAACATGGAAAGTAGTTTAACAATCTGTAAACTAGGAGTATTACACCCTAATATAATCTCAACAAAAGAATTATTCATATAAATAGAAAAAATTCACAAATATTATAATGATCAGTACCCTTAGAACAAACATGAGATAATATTTGGGAATTTGAAAATCTAATAGACCTAAGCTGCGAAATTAGCACTAAAGAGATAGTATATTTTGAATTTACCTATTGTAGAAGAAACAGATTAGGACATTTAAAAATTGTTTTCTTTACCTGCCAAGTACAAATCAGAATACTTGATTATATTTCCTCGAGTAAAAAACTGGAGTGTGAAACGTTTATAATCCAATTCGGAACAACAGACAAATGTAAATACCCAGCAAGGGAAATCTCTAAAAACGTAATAATGTGCTTCTAGAAATGACCCAATATTTAACAATGTTACCTCATTAAGGAACATTTATAATTATAAGTCAGAAAGAGATGTCCACGACCACTCTTCAAGGCATTTACTTGTGGTAACCAATAAAACTATTTCCTACATGAATAAAAAATACAACATTCATCAAAGACTAAAGGGTGGATATCCAAAGTTTCTCGATGTTTCTGAACTACATCTTCAAGCGAGCCAACTACCAGACCTTTCAGTCAACTTGAAGAGATTGGATTTAAACAAAATTAAATTAAACACGATTTCGGCAATTCCACAATGTGTTCCCACAGAAAGTATCAGCATCTAGACTACGATACTATACGGAACCATACTATCGTGCGTCTTCTATCTAGCTTATAGAAGATTCCAGAAAAACTACCAGGACAGCTCTCAACATTCCCAGGAATTTCTATTTAGAGATTGAGGAGGTATGTAACCTAATTTAGCCATAAGTGTAATACAGAATGTGTAGCACAAGTGTTAGTATAGCACACATTAATTGTTAAGCTTAGCTGCATAAGATAAGGAGGTGTGCATTATTCGTCGAATAAGTAAAGTCAGCATCTCTATGGACAAAGCCTTAGAGACGCTCTAGATCAGGTATGTATCACGCTCGCAAAGACTGGTTACCTCTGTGCATAAGAGTAACGAGAAAAATTCAGACAGCAAAAACTGTTGCCCGAACGTTTACTCGTACAAATATTAGAAAGGTAAGACTCTGAGTGCCAGAAATACCATAAAAGGAGGATAAAATGCCTGCTGTTCAAATGGAAGGAGGGCTCATTTTTTTGGAGGGCTCATAAAAGATTAAAGTTGCAAGGGATAGTTTTTAATAAAGGAGTTTTAATGCAAGAAGAGTAGTTAAGGGAGATTATAAAGACACTAAGAAAAGTTCGAGTTTTTTTATATAAATATAGATTAAATTTCAGCGAAACAGAAAGATTTAATATTAGCTTAGTCACTTACTTATAAAATATTAAATATAAAATAAATAAATATAATAGTATAAATTAAATATTTACAAATATAAATTAAATTAAATATAGGCATTGTTACGTACTTTTCTTTAAATTAAATATTATCTAAAAAACAGTGTAAATGCTTCAGAGAGGGACTTCTTATCGGCCAACCTTTGTCTCTTACAAGGTTCGGTACGGCCCAGTTCATTTCAAGACGTCTGTTAAACGACATCTCTCCCGTCACTCTCGACGTGACGTAGTTTCTTGTGTGTTCTAAACAAGGCTCGATTTAGACCATTTTCTCTCTTTGTTTTCGTGTGGCGAAGGTACTCTTAGCATTAATAGTGACATTTTGAATATAAGTGATGTCTTTTAAATTCAACAGGTAAATGATAAGTGCGGGAAAGTGTGCACCCGAATAGCTGTCCGACAAGTGGTGGTACTTCGCCCAGTGAGGTATAAGCAAAAATATCAACTTCATTCATTTAATTATTTAAGGTCCTCCGGAAATCAATGTTGCCGTTACATGGCAAAATATTCAACATTTTTGGTCCTCCGGGCCGGATATTTTGAAAAGGTCCTATGTTAAAATATGTCCACATGAGTGACGTACATATTTCCAACCGCACGCAATATCTTGTCCTCGTTACAAGGCTTACCTCACTCAATTTCTTATCTATCAGCTGTGCAAATAGAGTAGACTATTACAAACCCTCTCTGAAAGCATATCTTTATAATTAACTACACTTGTCTATTTGTAAACAATTCGTATGATTCAAAGTTTATGTTTCTCACTCATACTAATGTTAATAGGCTAATATATTTATAAATATTTTCTGCTATTTAGTATGGTAAAAGAAGTCACCTATGATTTCACTGCTTGTAAATTGCAAATTTATATTTATTAATGCTTATTGTTTTGAAGCAGTTCATTCAGTTACATGCTGTCCAATGTAATTGTAATTATGTCTTCTTAAAATATTCACATTTTTCATAATTTGTATTGAACGTTTTTCTTATTGCAATTATTTGAAGATATCTTGTTATAGTAACATTGAATAAGAGACATTTGTTTACTTCAACTGTTTACGTCCGTTCATAAGTTCAAACATTCAATATTTCCATTTCTTTGTGAGAAACTAGTTTATGCTTTCTCTATCGCTCTTGCTATTAGTATAGCATTATTAGTTAGTGTATTTAAAGAGCCTTATTGTTATTGTAGATATAATTCAATTCTACAAAATAGCCAAATCACTAAGGGTAATCACTGCTAAGAAGGAAGCTCTATTTGCCCAGATCCAATCTATTTATGATCTCGCGCAAAAGATTTCTGATAAAGCGATCAAGCAGGAATTAATGATCCGAGCTACCTCTGTCGCTAGCATTAAACAAGAATTTTTAGACACATTGGACTTATTCAATGAACTCTCGTTGGAAAAAGATAACGATTTTATTCCCAATTTCTCAACTTCGGCTGTGGTTAATGATCTTGTTTCTCGCATAAATTACACTGTTGCTTCGATAGAAGCTGTTGTTTCAATGATGTTACCAAACTACAGTATTTGCTCAGTGTAGTCTCAGGTGAACCATTAAAATTAATTAACTCTTTACCGATTTCGGAAGTTAATTATCAAGTCGCGTATGACCTTCTTACAGAAAGATATCATTCTCCAAGACGATTAATGTCAATTCATCTTAATAGAATTCTCGATCTGCCGAATATCAATTACACTTCTAACCAAATGCGTAACTTTGTTACAAGTTACACAGAGAACACCCAAGCCTTGAAGGGGCTACAAATTGATATCACGAGTAACAATCCCTTATTGTCAGCGATGATTTTCCGCAAGCTGGATTCTACTATACTAAAGAAGCTTGAACAATCACGGGATAACACGTCGACCCTGGCAACACCTGCGGAAATTATCAACTTCCTCTCACAAAAATGTAGTGAACTTGAACACGCGACACTACATTCCTCTTCAACTCTCAACCCTAACTCATTACCTTCAAACTCACCTCAAATTTCAAAGGGAAAACAGTTAATGTATAAGACTCAGGTTAACCGAAAGGAGACTTCGCTGGTGACTTGTAACTCTGTCAATGACACAGCGTCTGAAACAAAGCATCCTTTATGTTTTCTGTGTAAAGGAACAGACCATAAAATCTATTCATGCCTTAAGTTTAGGGCCAAATCTCCAACAGAGCGTTAGAAGATCGCGAAGTCGTATAGTAGATGTATTTCATGTTTGGGCGCTCACAGTGTGAAGTATTGTAAATCCAAATCGACTTGTTTTCAATGTAAAAGGAAACATCACACTCTTCTCAATTTCGACAACGATCACCTGCCTCAGCATACACCACTAAAGTCCTCTCTTTCCCAGGACCAAGGTGTAACAGAAGTTGTTCAGTCACCTATTAGTATGACTTCTCAGGCGACTAATCTTGCCTCTCAAAGTACATCTGTGCTCCTGGGCACACTTTTAGTAAAACTCTCCTCTCATACCGGGACGACTTATGTTTTCCGGGCTCTGGTGGACTCAGGAAGCCAATCCTCATTTATTTCAGAGCAAGTAGCTCAACTAATGTGTGTAACTCGAACGAGAAGTAATCACAACATTGTTGGACTTTCTCAAACTCTTACTCGCTCAAGGGGCATGACTTATTTACGCGTGCACACTCTCGATGGCACGGTAATAGCTGCCAAACATAATTTTCTCATTCTCGACAAAATTTGCGTCGATTTACCTCGTACTCACATTGACGTTAAAGTACTAAATAAGGTACAATCTTATACGCTTGCCGACCCTACTTTTCATTTGCCAAGTCGCATTGATATTCTTCTGGGCGGCGCTCTTTTTCCTTTAATATTGACTCCAACTACGCATTCTCTCGGCTCTAATATGCCGTGCCTGATAGGCACTCACTTTGGATTCATGGTTATGGGAGAAGCTCCATGTCTGCCTACCTGTGAAAGGGAATCTAGTGCTAGTATGTCCACCACATTACTCACGGTGAATGACTTGGAACTGCACAATTCTCTGCAAACATTCTGGCAACATGAAGAAGTGCCCTTCACCTCAAAACCTTCAACACATGATCAAGCATGTGAAGCTCATTATGTCGCTACTCATACACGCGACAGTTCAGGTCGTTACTATGTCCGACTTCCTTTCAAACAAGATAAACCTCCTCTCGGAACTTCTCGCGGGAACGCGGAAGAACGATTAAAATCTTTCGAACAAAGGTTCAACTCTAAGCCTCGCTTCAAGCAGCTTTATGCAGAATTCATGTCTGACTATTTGACTTCTGGACACATGATAATTGCCCAAAACACTCAGCTCAGTTCACCGCACTACTTTTTACCTCATCATGGGGTTCTAAAAGAATCCAGCACCACTACTCGCCTTCGAACAGTCTTTGATGCCAGTGCAAAAACATCCAACGGTTTCTCTCTCAACGACACCCTGTGGACAGGTCAGAAAATGCAGACCAACATTTGTGATCTGTTACTCATGTTCCGCTATCATAATGTGGTTTTTACTTGCGATATACGTCAGATGTATCGTCAGATCAAAGTCCACTCTGATGATCAACCTTATCAGCTGATCCTATGGAGGGACCATGTCGATCAACCTGTTTCCACTTATCAATTGACCACAGTAACCTATGGACTTAGTTGTTCACCTTACCTGGCGATAAGAACTCTTCATCAGCTCGCCTCCGATGAAGGTGCTTCATTCCCTCGGGCTGCCGAAGTACTCCGCACACAAACGTTTGTCGACGACATTATTGCGGGTGGTGATTCCATTGATGAAGCCTCTCATTTGAAAACTCAGCTCATTTCTCTTTTACTTCGAGGTGGCTTCGAATTGCGGAAATGGACTACTAACGCTTATCAACTATTTACAGGATCTTCCAGACGAACACCTAGAGACACCCACGTTTCCTCAGGATACCGCACAACCTCATTATAATATTCTCGGACTTCATTGGTCATCCTCTTCGGACGCTTTTACTTACCATTTGAATTTTCCTCGAAACTCTAAAACTAAACGACAAGTGTTCAGCGTTATCGCTCAAATTTATTTCCCTTGTGGTTTCCTTTCGCCAGTTTTCATGTGGGCGAAATGTTTTATGCAGCTCCTCTGGACAAAAGGGTTGGACTGAGACCAATCCCTACCACCTGAACTTCTAACTCAGTGGCAAACATTTGCAAAGACTTCTTATTGTTTAAACATTGAGTTACACGGTTTCTCAGATGCTTCTGAGAGTGGATACGCTGCTGTCATTTACTTAAGATGTCAGATTAGTGACAACCCGGTGGTAATTCGGCAGCTATTATAGAAGACTCGGGTAGCCCCACTGAAAAAACACACTGTACCTCGCTTGGAGCTACGTGCTGCTCATTTACTCGCTCAATTAGTGGCGTATATTATATCTCTTAATAACAAAAAAAATGGAATTTTCCTCTGTTTTTCTATGGTGCGATTCGACAGTAACACCGACATGGATACAAACACCTCCTTATCGACTAAAAACCTTTGTCGCCAATCGGGTAGCGCAGGTTCAAGAATTATTGCCTTCTCATTATTGGAGGCACGTATCGAGTGAACACAATCCCGCTGACTGCGCGTCACGTGGATTACTTCCTTCAGACCTACCTCAACATAAATTATGGTGGTACGGACCCTCTTGGTTACAACAGTCTCATGATAACTGGCCTATATCTCATTTTGAGCCTGCACAACTCATTGACACAGGGGAATATAAACCTATTTCAACTATATCTCTTCTCTTCACTGTTCACTCAGAATGGGACTTGCTGCGGAAATATTCTAGCTTTAGTCGACTGCAGCGTGTAATGGCGTACTTGTTGCGTTTTGTACACAAGTCTCGTCACTTAGGAAGAACTGTTGGACCTCTCACTACGGGGGAGTTGAACTCAGCCAGAATCAGATTATTAAAATTACTTCAGGCGTCCTCCTTCATCGAAGAGTTAAAGGCATTAGGACACACCCCTCCTAACAGGGTATCTTGTAGGCTCCGACGATTAACACCATTTCTCGATAGCGATGGCGTCCTGCGAGTTGGTGGACGACTCGAAGCGGCACAGATTCGTTATGAGACGCAACATCCGGTGATTTTTCCTAAGAAACACCCTGTGGTTGACTCCTTGATTGACCTATATCATCGGAAGTACCTTCATTCTGGAGTTCAACTCACTCAATCACTTCTCGCGCAAGAAGACGACTCGAAGCGGCACAGATTCGTTATGAGACGCAACATCCGGTGATTTTTCCTAAGAAACACCCTGAGGTTGACTCCTTGATTGACCTATATCATCGGAAGTACCTTCATTCTGGAGTTCAACTCACTCAATCACTTTTCGCGCAAGAAGTGAGGATATTGTGTGCTCGGAATGTAATCCGTGCACGCGTCTTCAAGTGCACTGTGTGCTTTAAGCACCTACCTAAGAATAAAAATCCTCTTAATGGAAACTTACCTCAACCTCTACTGACCCCTACTCGCCCATTTCTCAACACAGGGATTGATTATGGTGGTCCTTTCACTCTGAAAGTACATAATCTACGCTCTATTCGAACCATCAAGGCATACATCTGTGTCTTTGTTTGCCTTGTCACCAAAGCTGTTCACATTGAGGTTGTCACTGATCTCTCGACGGACGCGTTCATCGCAGCATTGACTCGATTTGTGTCTAGACGAGGTCTTTGTCAACACGTCTATTCCGACTGCGGAACAAACTATGTTGGAGCTGACACTGCTCTGCGATCTCTACTCAGGACCTCAGGACAAGATCTCATTTGTGAATTTTCATTCCAACGTGGAGTTAATTTCCACTTCAATCCTCCTGCTGCACCTCATCAAGGAGGGCTATGGAAAAGCACAATTAAAAGCGCTAAACATCACTTGCGTCGCGTCATAGGTGAACACGTTCTAATTCTCTCTCCGAATTCATGACTCTGACAACTCAAGTCGAGTCAATCCTCAACTCTCGACCACTCACACCTTTGTCTAACGATCCTTTCGATCTCACTGCTCTGACCCCAGGACACTTTTTAATTGGAGCTCCACTCGTCGCCGTACCCGAAAGAAATCTGTCTGAAGTCCCTACTAATCGACTTAAGCATTGGCACCTCGTCTATGCTTTTCACCAACGCGTGTGGAAAAGGTGGCAGCTGGAATATCTTCACACTCTACAGCAGCGGACCAAATGGACGGAAACGACAGACAACCTTCGTGTGGGCGACCTAGTGCTAGTGCATCAACTTACTCCGCCTCTCTCTTGGCCATTAGCAAGAGTGACACAAGTGTTCCCTGGCACAGACAGAGTGGTGCCAGTTGTTCAGCTCAAGACACAGCAAGGACTTATAACTCGACCTTCTCATAAGGTTTTCCCCCTGCCCATTAGTGCAGAATAAACTGTTTCTCATGTCTCTAGAAACGGAATTTTTATTTTTTATTAGTGTATATTTGTTTTTTGTAAAGAACTCTCATTTTGTTTATTGTTAATTATTGTTTTTTTTCTCTCATGCTGGTGTAGCTTATATTGTATTCTTCTTTGAATCCTAGGAGGATTCAAGGTCCCCGGTATGTTACGTACTTTTCTTTAAATTAAATATTATCTAAAAAACAGTGTAAATGCTTCAGAGAGGGACTCCTTATCGGCCAACCTTTGTCCCTTACAAGGTTCGGTACGGCCCAGTTCATTTCAAGACGTCGGTTAAACGACATCTCTCCCGTCACTCTCGACGTGACGTAGTTTCTTGTGTGTTCTAAACAAGGCTCGGTTTAGACCATTTTTCTCTCTTTGTTTCTCCCGTCGTGTGGCGAAGGTATAGCATTAATAGTGACATTTTGAATATAAGTGATTTCTTTTAAGCTCAACAGGTAAATGATAAGTGCGGGAAAGGGTGCACCCGAATAGCTGTCCGACAAGTGGTGGTACTTCGCCCAGTGAGGTATGTGCAAAAATGTCAACTTCATTCATTTAATTATTTAAGGTCCTCCGGAAATCAATGTTGCCGTTACATGGCAAAATATTCAACAGGCATAGTATTATAAATACAAGTTCAAACAAGAATTTTGATGAAATTAATTTCTCAACTTGTAAGTAATATCATTTGTACTCGTAATGTTTTGTAACTTAGAAGAAATATTGATAAAAAATAATCGAAATGAAACTAATATTTACACCAACAAATAAATGAAGAAGATATGAACTAAATTAAAGAACATATTAAAGATACACACCAATCATTTTGCTTCGAAATTTGAATGGATCAAAACTATGCAATGGCACACGATTGGTCATAAAAATCATGGGGAATGTTCTTGAAGCCATTATTTTAAACAAGTTTCAAGGTGAACTTGTTTTTATACCATGGATTTCAACGATTCCTTCTGACTTACCCATCCCATTCAAACACAATATCCAATTCGCAATGATTATTATTAAGTCACATGCCAAACAATGTCAATTTGTGGGTTGGATCTACATATCCGAGCTTTTCACATGACCAATTATATGTTTCGTGTTCAAGAGTGGACAAACCATAAGGTTTGTTCGGTTATCTAAAAACATTGTTCATAAAAGCGCACTTAGATAAAAATTAAATTTAATTCACCTTTAGAGATAGAATAGACAATATATATATTCAGACTTTATACATATACATACATAAAGATATTTGTTTTGTGTACAATAAAAAAATAAAAATTATTAGAATTTTTTTTTTCTTGCTATTAATTAAGACTTATACTTTTTTAGTTTATACTTAATAGATTGGAGTTTATAGTACAGAGCTACTCTACACGCAATTAATAAGACGAGTTGGGATAACCGTACGCGTTGTGGCTTAAGATTGTTTTAAAAATAACTGTAAAAAGAATATGTTTTCATCAAAACCCTCGAAACAATTTATAGTTAATTTAAAAATTTTATAATTTATGGATTTACAACTTTTGAACAGGACAACGTCTGGCGGGTACGCTAGTGTATATATATGTTGATCGCGCGCTCAGATTTTTGATGTACGTATATGTGTGTGTTTTTTGTATAAACTATATAGATGTATGGTATAATCAAACCTATGTTAAGTAAAGCTATGACTTGACCAAGGTAATAAACCGATGGTAAGTAAAGCTATAACTTGAGTGACGGTAAGGCAGTCTAGAATTTTAAGCTAGTGTATATATGTGTCGCCCTCTACAGGTTATAAATAAGGATCAACTTATTTAATATAACACCTGTTAGTAAGATTGCGTTCGTACCAGTCACTTCCGCATGCTTACACTAATTAACAGTATATTTTAGGCAAATTATACTGAAATTAAGGACAAGTTTGTTTTACAAGTAACAAGTAATATTGTTCAAATATAATTTTAACGTGACATTTAACATACATTTGTGTATTCCTATTTATAGAGGTTTCCATAAAGTGTCTATCTGTAATAAATTATATATATTTTTTATATTATGTGCAATATAATTCTTTATGTATTCGTGGTACTTCATACGTTTCAACTAAGCTGAATTACAGTCTAATTATGTTTAATATTTTGTTTGTTTTTCTTTTGTTTTTATATTATTATCTTTAATCAATCCAAAATAACTTATTAACATTTTTTCTTACAATTACACCATTCATTACTGATATTTTATTGAGTGTTTGTGTGTTTTCAACGAACTATTTCATTTATATTTTTTAACTAAGATTTTATTCCCTTGATACTGAAATGAATTTGAATTACTATACCAATTATTTTATTGTCGACCTTTATACTAAAACTTCAAGTCTCTATAATTTCCTTTTCATTTTATTTTAACCAAAAATCCTATGTTAATAATTTATACAATTATAATGTACACACACACACACACGTGTAATTGTCTTATTACTAATTTTGTTCATTACAGTTAGAATAATTTGTTTAACTTTTGTCAGTATAGCAAACCTTTATAATTTTTAGAAGCATTTAAATAGCTTGAAGGTATTTAATTACGCTTACTACTGTCTATATAAGAAGTTTCCCGTCTAACTTACCTTTGTATAGGCCAATACTACGCATCCTTTTAGTACTACACCATACACGTCCGTCATGTTACTCAGTAGCGTAATATACATTCCTCGTTTAGAAACATTGTTAAGCTTTCAAGCCCATTAAAGATTGTAAAAATGTCGATTCCTAATTTTTCTTGCTACGATACTTTTTTGAGTTGATAGTACAATGTCTCCTGAACACAAGTTTCATTTCGACCTACTGACTCTTAATGTCCAAGTATCACACATCGCACGTATACACAGTGTCAAAGGAAGAAACGAGGAAATTTTCTGCGCTCCTCTCGTAAAAGTAATGAAAAAGGCCCATACAAACATAAAGTCCAGAAACGTTTTGCTACGAATCACAGCTGTCGAAAGATTTCGCCTGGATTGCAATTGGTATGTTATAATGAAACCAATTGAACATATCAACAATTTTTCATTAGTGTTCACATCTTTAACAAACCGTGTAAAGATATAAAACAAGGAACTTCACCAGCATAACTTCTTTATATCCTGAAGTTACGTAAGTGTATAATGAAACCAATTGAACATACCACCAATGTTTCATTAGTGTTAACATCTTTAACAAACCGTGTAAAGATATAAAACAAGGAACTTCACCAGCCTAACTTCTTTATATCCTGAAGTTACGTAAGTGTATAAAGAAACCAATTGAACATACCAACAATGTTTCATTAGTGTTCACATCTTTAACAAATCGTGTAAAGATATAAAACAAGGAACTTCACCAGCCTAACTTCTTTATATCCTGAAGTTACGTAAGTGTATAAAGAAACCAAATGAACATACCAACAATGTTTCATTAGTGTTCACATCTTTAACAAACCGTGTAAAGATATAAAACAAGGAACTTCACCAGCCTAACTTCTTTATATCCTGAAGTTACGTAAGTGTATAAAGAAACCAAATGAACATACCAACAATGTTTCATTAGTGTTCACATCTTTAACAAACCGTGTAAAGATATAAAACAAGGAACTTCACCAGCCTAACTTCTTTATATCTTGAAGTTACGAAAGTGTATAAAGAACCATTATTTTACTAAGACATACAATTGAATGGACTCATTATAAATGAGATGATAAATTGTAGAAAACTGTAAGTACAGTAATGTTCAAGATGTGTGACGGAATAAGCAAAACTGCTAAAAAGTTGAACTTTAAAGTCTTAGTGTAAACTTGAGATTGAAAATTTTTAGCTTCGTGAATGCTTTATTTGTTTTAGTGAAAGGTGTTTTTAAAGAGATTTTCAGAGTATTGTATACGATTTTTTTGTTCTCCTTAATGCCCATTGGGTTTTTTGTGTTTTTTACGACGTGTATGCTTTTTTGTTTATTATTTATTTTGTAATTTTACCCTTAACTAATTTCTATAGCTACAAACATGGATGGTTGTCACTTCAAAGTGACATCCACGGATCATAATCAAATCCTCATATGTCAGAACAAGTCTTGTCAAGAATAGGTTTTGTTGTCTCTTAAAGTAAGGCACAAGGAAAAAAGATCCAAACAAATTACATGAAACAAATAAAGATGATTTCAGACTAAACCTCTCTGAGGCCATTTTTTAATTACAGTTTTATAGCGCATTTGATATTCTCCGAAAATTTACAAATGGTAAAAATAAACTGAAGGAAAAATTGTAATAAGATTTCACCGGCTAACGTGTATCCTCTACATACCTCAAAGGCGTACAAATAGTAAACTTTCAAACTACTGCACTATCTTTCAAAATAGTTTAGTTTTCAGGGAGGATGTTTTTCCTTTTTTTTAGTATTATTCTTCATAGATTCTTACAAATATATGTTATATTCAATAATGCAGTACTAACTAACAAAGGAAGTTTAGTGTTAACAGTAATTTTAGTGATAGAGGCAATACAAATGTTTTACTTTTTTAATAATTAAATGTATAGATACAATATGTTGTGTCAGTAGCTCTGACTCAACAAATGGTGAAAACATTTTACATTGTCTTGGTTAACCCTTGAAACGAGACACCACGTTGCTTGCTGCTGTTTTGATTGCAGTTTTTGCTCGGTGTAAGAATTCTACAGTTTTCAAATAACCTTCAAATGCTAAAGCTGCAGAGGGGTACAAAACTTTATCCTTGAATCCTCTCCGTTCGCGGATCAGTGGCTCTTCTTCCGCAAAGGATGCCGCGGTAGTCGTGGCAAAGAGAGCGACAAGGACAATCAGGGTTGTCGTTTTGAACATTTTGAAAAATCTACACACAAAAAACTTAAAAATAAGACACTAAAAAAAAGAAAAGACTACAACTTTCAATTTAATAATACTGTTCTCTTATCATTTAAAAATAATGTAAACGTATATTTATTAATAATAGTTTTACTGAAGCAATTTACATAATCTTATCAATCATTGTTCTATGGCCATATAACGAAATGAACGCAGTCATTCAGAAAATGTTTCACACAAACTGTTTTCTTATGTTATAATGTATTAAAAAGTGATGAAGGTTTTTATTATTTTTTAAATATTTTTTCTGTGGCTCGATGTAGATTTATGTATTGTTTTTTCAAACAGAAAAATATATTGAAAGAGATAAATTTGTTACTTTAGCGTAATATATTGTTACACATAAATGTAATATATTATTTATTAATCACTTGTAAAAATTATTGCTTTTAACATGGAAAATAAATAGGAGTGAATATAACATGAATAACTAAATCAACAAAAACATAAATAAATATTTTGGGAATTATTTTATCTAATATGAGTTACAGAAAACATTTTGATAATAGCAATATTCATAATAAATTTTAAAATTAAAAAAGAAAATTAAGTGTTCATTAAAAAAATTATGTTTTTGTAATCATTATTTATCCTTAATGTTAATTTAACCACACAACTATTATTATTAATTCTACTGCGGCATTTATCGTGTATAGGTAAACTCACCCAAGACCGTGCAACCACTCGAATGCCTCATCTCACAAACATCTATGTAAACAATTTTTCATTTTGATTGTGAAATAAAAATTGTAAATGTTACTATTTTTAAAACATTTTAAGTAAACTATAATAAATAAATTACTTATGTAATAAATATTTATTTTTAATTGCTATTTTAGTTTTAATAAAATTTATTTATAAAAAAACCTTACAAAATGGCTAATAATAGTATAATAATAATCGTAAAAAGTAACTTTTCATGTAAATTTTGAACTACTTACTTTTTTTTACTCTATTTAACTTTACATAATGTTGTTTTAAGCGGAGCACACATAACTTTAGCTTGCTATTTTAAACTTAATTTAATGTATTTTTGAAAGCTGAAATATTACATTGTAAATGTTACGGCTTTTATGTAACTTGAAAAAATTTGCTATTTTTTAAAATTATTTTGGGATTGATTTATCTGATATAAAATACTATAAAACAATATAGTATGATTACTATATAGTATACAAATATTCTTTGAGCTTAGCTTGTGAGGTTATATTAAAACAAATAATAGCATACACAAAACTCATGAATTAATCATTTATTTATTCATACGCGTTTCAATCACAAAGTCATCATCATCCGTGAATGTTACTACTACAAACTCTAACTTACAACACATGTAAGAGTTTTAAATTAGAGTTTGTAGTAGTGACACTCACTGATGATGATGACTTTGTGATTGAAACGCGTATGAGTAAATAAATGAATAATTTGTGACCTTTGTGTATGTTTTATTTGTTGTTTACTATATAGTATGATCAATATTTTGTGATAATTTTAAAATGAACGAATCGTCTAATAGGAGGGGAAATGTAGTTTACCAAGTTATGTTTTCGTACGTAATTTTATTTTATAACATATCTGAACATCAAAAATTTAAAATTTACTTACCTTTTCCTATAAATAAATATCTATATAAGATATCTAGGCGCATTAAACGTCTACGGTAATATTGTTTACAGAATAGTTTATTTTTTTAAAAATATTTTGCCTTAAAAATAGCAACGGTTTGAAAATACAAAACCTTTTACACACAATTATATTAAAAATCACGGCCTACGATACAATTAATACAATGTTTAAAAAAAATCCTAAACTGGAAAATCTAAACGTTGGCTATAACATTTGTTAACATAGCAAAAACGAATAGGCTACAATTTTTATTTGAGTTTTATGAATTTTGCTACTTAATTTAACACTTGTTTAATACTTTAATATTTTATACTTTAATTTTTTAAACTTGTTTTAAAAAAAATTTATTAATCACTTAAACAATAGTTTATGACTATCCGAACTTTGAATTTAGTAAAACTTTAGTCATAAACTATTGTTTAAGTGATTAATAAGATTCACCGAACTATAAAATATAGACTAGAAAATTCAAGAAAAAATTTATTGATATAAAATTTTGGAATGTCGACTTTTTAAACAAACATTAAAGCAATCATACATTATAATAATTGATAACGCTTACCTTCAAGAATAAATGGTAAAATTGTCCGCATGCAGCTGTTAAAGTAGTCCCCCCCCCTAATTATATGCTTCAAAGTTGTTTTGCTAGCTTCGTTAAGTTTGTATAGCTATTAACATAACCTCGCCCATAATTTTCACAAGCTGTATCAGACATCTAAACGTAATTATATTTCGAACAGTGACATGGGGAACACATAATACCAACAACATGATGCTAATGGAAATTAATTAATTTAATTAATACAAAACCTCGCAGCATACAGTGTAACACACTCACAGCAGATCTATTTAATAACTCGTTATTTCCTGTATAAAAACTTACGTATTTAACACAATATACGTCGTTTTTAAACTGAATTTCTATTCCTTGTGTTTGGTTAGTAATTTCTTTTCCATTTGTCGCAGTTGTTTCTTGCGTTATTGTAACGTAATTAAAAGCGTCGGTTATATCTGAAACTTTGAATGTCTTCAATTAAAAAAAAAAAACTTAGTTACTGTATGGGCTAAGACAAACAGTACTGAAAATGAATCAGCTGCAATTACCTTCTCTCAGATATAGATCCATTCTTGGTCGACTTATAAAGAGGAGTGTTCGTTGTACCCTAAACTTGTCTTTTGTTCACAATGGTTCTGTCAAGATGGTGCAACCAGCCATACTACCGTAGACAACATTGCTTTTATTCAAGAAACTTTTGTCTACTCCCTCATATCCCTTAGAAAAAGCTTTAATTACTCAGTTCACTTCCCCAATTTTACACCACCTGATGCCTACGTCTAGGGAATAATGAAGAACAAGATTTTCAGTGATGATCCACCAACCACCATCGTCCTACTACAGGAACAAAGCAATGTGTATAACGCCACTCAAGGAATACTGAAGGACAAGATTTTCAGTGATGATCCACCAACCACCATCGTCCTACTACAAGAACAAAGCAATGTGTATAACGAAACCTGAGGAATACTGAAGGACAAGATTTTCAGTGATGATCCACCAACCACCATCGTCCTACTACAGGAACAAAGCAATGTGTATAACGAAACCTGAGGAATACTGAAGGACAAGATTTTCAGTGATGATCCACCAACCACCATCGTCCTACTACAGGAACAAAGCAATGTGTATAACGCCACCAGAGGAATACTGAAGGACAAGATTTTCAGTGATGATCCACCAACCACAATCGTCCTACTACAGGAACAAAGCAATGTGTATAACGAAACCTGAGGAATACTGAAGGACAAGATTTTCAGTGATGATCCACCAACCACCATCGTCCTACTACAGGAACAAAGCAATGTGTATAACGCCACCTGAGGAATACTGAAGGACAAGATTTTCATTGATGATCCACCAACCACCATCGTCCTACTACAGGAACAAAGCAATGTGTATAACGCCACCTGAGGAATACTGAAGGACAAGATTTTCATTGATGATCCACCAACCACCATCGTCCTACTACAGGAACAAAGCAATGTGTATAACGCCACCTGAGGAATACTGAAGGACAAGATTTTCATTGATGATCCACCAACCACCATCGTCCTACTACAGGAACAAAGCAATGTGTATAACGCCACCTGAGGAATACTGAAGGACAAGATTTTCATTGATGATCCACCAACCACCATCGTCCTACTACAGGAACAAAGCAATGTGTATAACGCCACCTGAGGAATACTGAAGGACAAGATTTTCATTGATGATCCACCAACCACCATCGTCCTACTACAGGAACAAAGCAATGTGTATAACGCCACCTGAGGAATACTGAAGGACAAGATTTTCATTGATGATCCACCAACCACCATCGTCCTACTACAGGAACAAAGCAATGTGTATAACGAAACCGGAGGAATACTGAAGGACAAGATTTTCAGTGATGATCCACCAACCACCATCGTCCTACTACAGGAACAAAGCAATGTGTATAACGCCACCTGAGGAATACTGAAGGACAAGATTTTCAGTGATGATCCACCAACCACCATCGTCCTACTACAGGAACAAAGCAATGTGTATAACGCCACCTGAGGAATACTGAAGGACAAGATTTTCAGTGATGATCCACCAACCACCATCGTCCTACTACAGGAACAAAGCAATGTGTATAACGCCACCTGAGGAATACTGAAGGACAAGATTTTCAGTGATGATCCACCAACCACCATCGTCCTACTACAGGAACAAAGCAATGTGTATAACGCCACCTGAGGAATACTGATGGACAAGATTTTCAGTGATGATCCACCAACCACCATCGTCCTACTACAGGAACAAAGCAATGTGTATAACGAGCACGAAACAATCCCTCTTCACAAAAAAATGCAAAACTTTCAAGAATGGTACCTCAAATTGAACAGAGGTCATATAGGACATGTTTATACCCAAGACACGTTCCAACCGATTTAACTTCATTTTACCAGTATGTGTTTGTAAAACTATGTAAAACATAAGGTATATGAGTCGCATTATTCTCCTTCCTACTACGCACTTTGCTCAACTAAAACGCACCTGACACTTAAAAATTGTGTCATATAATGATAAACTATTATTTTAATCTATTTATTATAGAATCTTAAATCTTTTGGGACTAAACCGCCCACTCGTCTATAGATAACAAAGACGTTGGAATGTATATGGCGTAGCAAAGAGATGGTAGCTCCGAACGTTTTGTTTATATCTGATATGAACTACCCTCCCTTTCGCGTCGTCAGGTCTTATCACGGTCCTCCCCCTAGACAAGATAAAGGACAGTGCCTGTCTAGACAATGCGTCGCGACGACCTTCGCATAGCTAGTCTACCTATTCGGCAGAATATTTTGCTGTGCTGTAGAAGGGTGTTGTAGGGATGGGCCATAGAATAACAATTTGGGATTTGCTTAGAGAGAGTTTAAAGTGGCCCCCAAACTCTGCCATACAGGAATATTGGGATTAGACTAAAAATGTGCATTTCGAAGTATCATTTCTCATGAACCTGAACCTGTTTGTTTGTCCTTTGAACTTGTCTTCTACATACTCAGAGTTGTAAACTCGATATTATGTTTTTATTGAATTTAATAATTTCTTGAAAGGTTTATTGATTCATTCAACAAGCAATTATTTCACTTACAACTAATCTTTATTAATGAGGATTTAAAATGGTATTATGAATTCTTTACTATTTCAGAACAAATTAGTGATTAAATCAAATTGAATCATAACAATATTAAGTAAAATGCATAATTATTCAAAATAATATATTTTTCTTAATGAATAACAAAAAACTCCATTTTCCTTTTTTCTGCTTTATTAAAATGTGTGAACATTCATTAAAATGCAAATTTGTTTTCTGAATACTGTCTTAAATTAGTAAAAAATATTTACCCAACTTCTTTCTTAAAGTATCCTTAATTTCAATTTATAAAGAAAATTTATATTTGTGACAAAGTTATCTTGACTTTATAAGAGTAAATTGTAAGCTTCTGTATTAGAAAAAAAATACCACAATTATTGACAAAGCTCTGATTTTTGAAGTGATAACTTCTTTAGGCGCGGTGAACAAAGCATGGGACTAAATCATTGCTTTCGTGTCGCGCTATTTCTGAAACGCTTCCCCAGGATACATTTAATTTTAGAAAAAGTGCAGAGTTTTGGTTTAAAATCCATAAAAAAATCATAGCCTACTTCAAGGTAGGAAAATGACTAATTCTGATATTAGTTGAATTCAAAACTGTGACTGAAAAAGGATTTTTTACAAACGTTTTGAAATACAAATTATTTATTTTCTTACATTTATGGTTTTTATTTTCAACAATAAATTATTTCAATGAAATTATAAATGTAATTTTCATGTGGAAACAAAATTTGATGCAAATATGTTTTATGATAACATAGAAAAAAAATTTAAAGTAATTATTTAAGTTACTAACCACTTATAAATTAAACTTGAAGCGTTTGGGTTGTAGGCCTACAAGTCTCTTGAGACTTTATTTAATATACAGGACCTACTTGCTGTTATCACATGGAAAAGAATTAATACTTACTCATATTTTGTTTGCATACTCGATTCACAATAGATCATTGTATTATTTAATGCTTTGAGTTACAGAAAAGGCTGTGGCTTAGGTGTGTTGTATTATCGAGAGTCTGTGGTGTTTTGGTATTCTGTGATGTACTGTTGTTGTTCATTGAGTGGCTGTTAATTACGCGTTTGAATATTGTATTTGACTGTGGATGTGTTTTATGAGTTAGAATGTGTTCTTGTGGGTTTTTGTGGGGTTTGTATACTTCAAAGTTTTCTGTCGCACTTAATCTATTGTTTTTTTGATAAAATTCAGAACTTTTAAATTTATGTCGATGTTGGTGTACAATGTGTGTTTACAACAGAAAACTTCAAAATATACATGAGATTACAAAAACCCACCACAACACATTCTAATCAATAAAACACATTCACAATTAAACACTTCATTCTAACGCATAATTAAGAACCACTCTATTTCACAACAAAATATTACAGAAAACAAAAACACCACAGACTTACAATAATATAACACACCTGAGAAACAGTGTTATCTGTGACTCACAGTATTGAACTGATATAATGTGAAACACTTCTGCTGTAAAATATCAGTCATTAGATGATTTTTGCCAAGGGATATCGGTATGTGTATATATTATATTTTGATTAACTTTTTCAAAAACCTACTAATACAAAGTAGTAGGTTTTACTGCGCTTCTATTGCACTAGGTGACCTTTGTACTGACAAAGGCAGTCTATGTTGGTTGCTTGGAAATATTTTTTGACAAGGCAGCAATGATTTTAATGGCAGATTTTCTATAATGTGGTTTAAAAATGTTTGAAATCTGTATTGGTTTTGTTAATTTAATAGATGTTTTGATATATTTGTAAATTTCATATTTTTCTAGTGCTCAGACCGCATGTGGTTTTATTGTTGTAGCACTTTGGGGTTATGGTAGATGTCCATATTAGTGCTGGGTTTTTCTATAATGTGGTTAGCAGAAGATGAGTCAGTATCATATTTATTACAGTATATATGTGGTATTTAAATCTTTGTTGAAAGGTGCGCCCTGTTTACCAAATATAGAGTTAGTTAATGTCTGTAGAGTTTAGTTTGTACATACCTGGTGCATGGAGTTTATTTTTTGTTTTGTTTTGTTATATGTTGTGTTGTAGATTGTTGTTCATTTAAATGTTATCCTGTGTTATGTTTTTTTATATTCTTGAGTGTTTTTATTTGAGAGGTTTTAATTTTGTTTATAAGTGTAAGAGTGGCAAGTTTCTATCTCCCTTGCTGTCAGAAAAACTTTTTGAAAATATTATGGAAAACAAATTTGCTAAAAAATATTTCGAAGAGAAATTTTCATATTTTTCGAAAAAAACGTTTAAAAATATTTTAGAAAATATTTTTTTTTTTAATTATTTTGAAATTTTTTTTAATATTTGGAGGCTTTGACTATTAAATTTTGTAACGCTAAATTTCAGAGACATCTAACGATGGCACATAGAGCTACAAAAGTTCTCCCTCCCGCAGTCAGCCCGGAAAAGGCGAAAGCGGCTGCCAGAAAGAAGCCCAGTCTGAATCCGGGTTATCCTCCTTCTCTCCAAACGATCAAGGAGTACATCGCTGCGAACTACAATGTCGTCTAACGGAAGTTCACCACGTTAATCAAGAAATATTTGAAATACCTCTTGCTGGTCACCGCTTTTGCCTTTTTCGGGGTGGATGTGGGAAGGGTAACATTAGTAACTATAACTGGCATCACTGGATGTCTCGGAAATCTAGCGTAAAAAAAATCAAAAGTCGGAGCCTCTAAAATACTTTCCAAAAATGGTTTTTACAAAATATTTCCAACATTTTCCCTCCAAAAATATTAAAAATTATTTTTTTTCTTAACAAATATTTTTTTTAAAAATATTTTAATAAAATCTTTTTTTCCAAAATAGTTATAAATAATTTTTGTTTTAAAACTATTAAAATCCCCCCAAAATATTATTTTTTTTGTCAAAATATTTTCCAACAAAATTAGCATGACTCTAAACTGTACTGTTTCAATTGACCTGTTCCTGATTTCCATGGAAAGAGCTTTTCAACTTCGTCCATGAACAATCAATCCCGTTTCCTTAACGCGCGATAGGTATACTAATCGCATGCGCATGTGAGACGCAGACAGTTCGCTAGAGGATAGCTGTTACGAGGGCTGGGCGAGTTCTAGGGGCACAAACCAGGGTTAAAAAAATTTAAATTTGAACCGATGATTGTGGGTTCTGAAAACATGAATTAGAAAAAAATATGCAGAGGTTTTTTTTGTTATTGAATAAATAACCAATTTGTTACAGTAAGCTATTTTGTATTAAACAATTAGGATATATTGCATACCTTGTCCCTTTTGTGAAAAGCTTTTCTTCCATATAAAACGAAAATTATTCATTGTTTAATATAATTAATGAATTAATAATTGCAACAACTGTACTAACAATAAGCGTCTTCCACTACAAGATTTAAAACATGTAGGCGTATTTGATCTTGAGCAGATGAATAAAATGTGTTGTATTAAAGATCGAAAATTTGAACAAAAAATATATAAGGAAAGTGTGAGCTAATGAAAGGAATTGAAAAACTAGATATTTTGAAAACTACTTTTTTCTCTAACAAAAAGTAAATGTTAATGCTTCATTCATTGACTTTACCTTGTTCAATAAAGTGCTGCCATTTCAGTCGGTATTACAGATTCATCGTCAGGACAGTGCTGCCACCGCGGCGTATTAGCGAACTAGCTTTTATCTTCAATAAATCAAATTGCAAAATATTTGTTTCAAATATTATGATAGGATTCAATGTGATAAATATGTTTCCTTCATACCTGATATCTCCTTAAGACCATTATTTTTAAAAAATAAATAATAAAGGTAGTAAATTAACATAACGCATGTTCTATAATTAGGCTACAATTTAACATAAACACAAAAAATCTAAATAAAAAAACATGTAATTTAAATTAAGTGTGACTACGGGTAAAAAAATCAAATCATGTAGTAGTTTAAAAGCTCCGATTTTATAGAAAATAAATTCTCCCTAATATTTTTCATATTATTACTTTCTATAAATTAGGCCTGTCTTAAATTATATAAGACTAGCTGACCCGGCGAACTTGGTATTGCCTAAAGGGTCAATGAATGGCGTGTTAACATTAGCTAAACTTAATTTAGTATTTTATTACCATAATAATAGTTGATCTGATAGTAGTCGATCGAGAAAAGTGTGGCAATAAAAGTTCTTGATTAATTGTTATTTATTGAAGTGCATTAGGATATATATTATTATTTTTATATTATTTGAAATTTGTTGGAAAATAATTTTAGATTGTTGAGTGTTGCCTAGCAACCAAAATTTGGATTGAATTCAGTGAAATATTTTAAAATAAGATAGAAAGTCATATTGTATACTATTTTGCGACTTAAAAATTACATGTTGGAAAAAATTGTTATGTCGCCATAAACCTTCTCAGGAATGTACTCAACTACTTCCTAAAGATTCATGTCGATCGGATCAGTGGTAAAGCATAAGGCTCATACATACATGCATATATATACAAACATTTATTTATATATATATATATATATATATATTAATAAATAAATCGCAATATGTATTCTTGTGTATTAATAAAGAACATAAGTCAAAATACAAATACAAGAATTAAATTGTATTCAATTTATAAATTTAAATAAATAAATTTAAATTGTATTCAATAAGAATTGTAAATTCAATTATAATTCTTGTATTTGTATTTTGACTTATGTTCTTTATATATATATATATATATATATATATATATATATATATATATGGTAATACTATATTGGTTTATAAATTATTTGAGTTTTAATTACCATCATCATATCAATTACAATGGAGAAATATTTTGTAATTTGCTACATATTACAGGGAAAATCTCCATGTTTTTTTTTACCCCTACTGATTTTATAGTGGACAAGTAATATTAAAAAAAAATTATTGTAAATTCCTACCTAAATAAAAGAAGAACAATTTTATTTTTTGCTTCTTTTTATTTTATAATTACAATTATTCCCTATTTATAAAAATTAACGTTTATATGTATGTCTGTATGTATGAACCTTATGCACTACTAAACCACTGAACCGAATTTAAGAAATTTGAAGCGATTGTTGGGTAGATACATTGACAGGGCTCCCCCCTGAGGCACCCCCCTAGAATGGTTCAAAAATCAATGTATATATGTACATGTATGTGTGTATTTATGTATGTATCTTATGGACGTATAAACCACTAAAAAGAAGTTACTGAAATTTAGAGGGATTATTTAAAATATTCCCGGAATGATTAGTATGAGGCTTGGTGCAGATCCACCCACAAAGTTATGTCGCAGAGGCTTACGATTGTTCAAAACCGTTGTATGTATGTAAGTTATGTGAACGATTTATGTGAACCTTTCATAATAAAATGCGTGTTAGGAAATATCCTGCTTACGCAGCTTTTGTATTATATAGGTGGTGAGAACAGACCCCCAGCAGTGTGCAAGTCGCCTCTGTATCATATAGACGTTGCACTCCGATTGAATGTAAATCAATTGTATTTGTTTTTATTAAGCTAAATTATTGTAACCATTTCAAAATTAAACGTTTCATAATTAACAAAGGTTTGTAAAAATAAAATCATTTTAAAAAACCTTTCAAGCTTAATATAACACGCAACTGGCGCAGTCGGTAGGACATCTCGGGAGAATTAATGAGCATAATTTTTATCGATTTCAATTGTTAACCTAGATACTGCAAAAACTCGATTTATTACAGAGCACATATCTGTAACGACACCAAGAAAACTTTAGTAGAGTGAATATCTACAACAACTTAATAGAGCGCATATCTATTAAGAGCACGAGTGAATATCGTGGACAGTGAAAAGTGAAAATTTGTTCAATGAGCAAAGTATTTTGGATCCACTTGTAAGTAGATCGTAAGAAATAGAATTAAGAAAAGTAGAGTAAATACTTTTTAATTTTATATTATTGATTTTAATTTGTATTATTTTAAAGAAAATGATATTTTAAAATGGCAACGCCAACATTAAAGAAGGAATATCTGGACATGATTCCTGAGTATAATGGAGAGCCCACTATGCTCAATAGATTTGTATCAGTATGTGATAAAATAGTCAGTAAGTTTTATGTATCTGAAAATCCAGAAGACTTTCAGAATGAATACCTATTTTCTTCTATACTAGCTAAGTTAAAAGGCCAAGCATTAGAAGTGGTAGTAAATTCAAATTCTTATAATTGGTATGAGATTAAAAAAGTATTGTTAACCAGCTATTCAGACAAAAGAGATTGCTTTACTTTAAATTTAGAAATGGCCGAGTTAAAACAAGAAAATAATGAATCACCCTTTAAGTTTTACGAAAGAATTCAAAAATTATTAAATTTACAAATCTCATTTTTTATTAATAAAGAGCCTCAAAGACAATTGGCCAAAGACGTGTTAATAGAATATGTGCAGAAATTAGGGTTAAGAGTTCTCCTTAGAAGTTTACATGAACCCGTAGAATTGCTAATGCGCACAAAAAATCCAGATTCTCTTAGCGAAGCACTTAACATGCTAACTAATGATTTTCAATTTAAAAATAAATTATTTCAAAAATATTAAACAGAACATCCCACCTAGGGCCCCACAGTACCCGCCTACTCGCAAACCCATTCCTAACAAACAAACCTTCCAAAATTATAGGCCCAACTACCAAAATAACCCTAACCAATTTACTAAACCTAACTAATACGTACAACAAAATCAACAGCCGAGACAATCCAATAATTACACACCACTAAAAATTCATCAAAAATTTGAACCAGAACCAATGAGCATTTCCACTCGTCAAACAGGGAACACAATTAGACAAAATAGACTTTATCAGATGACAGGGAAACCAATAGAAGAAGAGAATTACGATCAAACTATGAACCGATTGACTGACTCTTATCTGACCGATCAAACGGATTATGAACCGCAAGAGGACCCTGACAGCTACATAGACTTTGATGATTCAACGCAAGAGGAAAACGCATGTGGATTCACTCAAGAAGACAATCATAGCCAAAATCATTTTTTAGGACTAACCACAATAAAAAGACATTTTCCATAATGCATATAGAAGACGACACAAACGAACTACCGTACATCCACGATCCCAAGACCAACCTAAAGATGCTGATTGACACTGGAAGCACGAGATCATTTATTAAAAAATCAATAGCTTTCCAATTTTTCAAAAACACCCTAAAACAAGATCTATTTGAAGTGAGTACAGCTCATGGAGTAATCTCCATCGTGCAGCTCAAAGGAAAAATACAGTTGTACACTACCACTTTTAGGAAAAGAAACAACCAAATTCTATTTATTTGATTTCCATATAGATTTCGACTTACTCCTTGGATTAGATAACATAAAAGAATTAAAAATTAACTTAAATTTTGTGAATGATAAATTAATATTTCGCAATAAATAAATCCCGATTAAATATTTTAACACAGGAGAACAAAATAATAATAATAATTATAATAAAGGCGAATGTCAGGACCAGAACGCAAAAAAAGGAACAAGTTATCTTATACAAGCACGCACTAGCCAAACGATTAAATTTAGAATACAAAATATTCAAGATGGAGAAGGACTCTTACCATACAAACACTTAAATGGATTAGAAATTCCGTAGTGTATAGTTTCAGTACACAAGGGAGAAGCCTATTGCCCTATTATAAACAACATAGAAGAAAATGTAAAATTAACAGTGAATGAACCATTAGAATTAAAATCTTTAGAAGAATACAATATCCTTGAACCTGATACAATGCAAACGAACAGTAATTTCAATTTATTAGATTATAAAGAAAAAAATCGAGAAGAAAAAATTTAGATTTATCAAAATGTAGGATGGAACATATGAACTTAGAAGAAAAATCCGCTATAACAAGTTTAATAGAAAATTATGCAGATTTATTTCATATTGAGGGAAACGATTTAACTTTTACCAACCAAATAAAACATGTTATTAGGACTACTGATGAAATTCCCGTATACTCTAGAAATTATTGATATCCAGAGATTTACAAGAACGAAATTAATAAACAAACTGAGGACATGCTTAAACAAGGAATTATTAGACCTTAGAATTCTCCATGGAACTCTCCTGTCTGGATTGTACAGAAAAAACAAGACGCTTCTGGCAAAAGAAAATTTCGATTAGTAATAGATTTTAGAAGATTAAACAAAAAAAACAATTGACGATAAATTTCCCTTGCCGAACATTACAGACATATTAGGTAAATTAGGACGATCCCAGTATTTTACAACTTTAGATCTAGCCTCAGGATTTCACCAAGTAGAAATGGATAAAAATAGCATAGAAAAAACAGCGTTATCAACGGAATTAGGACACTACGAATTTTTAAGAATGCCCTTTGGACTAAAGAATAGCCCCCCTACATTTCAAAGAATTGTGAATAATATTCTGAGAGGCATCCAAAATGAAACATGTTTAGTTTATTTAGACGACATTATAATTTATTCTACTAGCTTCCAAGAACATATACAAAGACTTAAAGACGTTTTCGAGAGATTACGCAAACCAAATTTAAATATAGCTGGATAAAACAGAATTTTTAAGAAAAGAAGTAGCATATTTGGGACATGTTGTGACACCGGATGGCGTAAAACCCAATCCCGGAAAGATTTTAGCAATCAAGGACTACCCAATACCTAAAACCACCAAACAAATTAAAGGATTTTTAGGACTATTAGGCTATTATCGAGAATTTATTAAAAACTTCGCCAAAATAACAAAACCATTTACTAATTGTTTGAAGAAGAATGCGAAAATAAATATCGAAAACCCGACTTTATAGAATGCTTTCCCATATAAAGATATATTGACTAATGAGCCACTTCTACAATACCCAGATTTGAATAGGAATTTACTCTAACGACAGACGCTAGTATTTATTCACTAGGAGCAATTTTAAGCCAGGACAAAAATGGAAAAGACCTTCCTATAGCGTATGCCAACAGAACTTTAAACGACAGCGAAACTAATTACTCTGCGATTGAAAAGGAACTATTAGCAATCGTATGGGCAACAAAACATTTCAGACCTTATTTGTTTGGGAGAAAATTTAAAATTTATACAGACCATAGACCTTTACAATGGTTATTCTCAGTTAAATACCAAATTCCAAACTTTTAAGATGGAGATTAAAATTGGAAGAATAAGATTATGACATAAGATACAAAAAGGCAAACTAAACCAAAATGCAGACGCATTGTCAAGAATACAATTAAATACCACCGATAAAAGGTCAACGAACACCCAACACACTGTAGAACCAGACCTTGACTTATCTGCAGCTGACTTATTGCAACGTTATTTCCCAGAACTGGACGATAACGAATTTATGGTCGTACACCTCGAGGCAACAGATAACGCCAACCTAGAGGACAATGACGAAAGTGATAGTCAAACCGTCCACTCCAATTTTGAAGGAAACACCCAAATTGAAATACCAATTTCCGACGAGAATGTAAACTTTGGAAAAAACCAAATATTTTTATCATTAGTAAAATATGAGCTAAAGAAAGTAAAAATTATAAAGCTATTTGGAACTTCAAAAATTCGTTTAATAGTCGAAATATCAGAGAATAACTTTAAGGAAGATATAGTTAACTTTGTAAAATCGTATTTGGTACCTAAAATAAAATATAATCTATATTTTGAAGACGACTTTTATGAGAAATTTGCATCAAGCATAGCCAAAATTTTCAAACAAACTGAATTAAATTTAGTTAAGTGTAATAACAAACTGTTAGACCTAACTTCGGAAGAAGATGCCTTAGGAACGATAAGTAATTATCACGTTAGCAAAACTAATCACCGAGGGATACAGGAAACATACGAACAAATTAAGCGAAGATATTATTGGCCTAATGTAAAATCACTAATTCAAAATTTCATAAATCAGTGTGACATATGTCAAAGACCTAAATACGACAGAATTCCCTTATAGCTAGAAATGAATTTGACACCTACAGCAGCCAGACCATTTCAAATAATTCCCGTTTACACAATCTCTTTAGAGAAGAATTCCTTTATCAGCATAGTTGACGCTTTCTCACGATACGGTCAAGCTTATCGCTTGGGAAGCTCTCAAGCTACAGAGATCGCGGACAAGTTATTAGATTACTTCACACATTTCTGCTTACCAACAGTTATTATCTCAGACAATGGAACGGAGTTTAATAACAAAGTCGTAAAAGAGATATTAGACCTGCATAAAATCAAAATTCATTTTATAAGCACACAAAACCCCCAATCAAACGGATTATGTGAAAGATTTCATTCCACTTTAATAGAACACATAAGGCTGTTAAATAATCAAATCGAATTTAAAAAAGACAGTATAATTAAGAAGGTTAAATATGCTATAATAGCTTATAACAATAGCATACATTCAGTCACGAATTTAACGCCGTGCGAAGTCTTATTTGGACACATAAATTCAAACACTTTATTAGATATAGATTTAGAAAAACAGATTGTAAATGACTACGTTTTAAACCATAAAGAAAAAACAAAAATACTCTATGAAAACATTAGGAATAGTAATCAAAAAATTAAAGAAAAAGTTTTAGAAAAAAGAAACATAAACAAGGAACCACTTCCAGAAATACCACCTGAAGTTTATGAAAAAAGAGTTCAGAAACAAAGCAAAACGAAGAACAAATATAGCAAGGAAGAAATAGCTTCAATAAATAAAGAAAGAAAAACTGGAAAAATAAAGCCTAGACATCATAACACAAAAGAAAAAATACATTTGTCGAAAATTAAAAGGCCTAAGAAGATAAAAAATGTAATTAATGACCAAAGTCCTTCTTGTTCATATTCAACACAATCAAATTAAAATCCCTATAATACCTTTGTCCACTAATTCTATGCAAGAAACTTTATTAAACTTTTAAACAACATTGTTTTTATTAATTGTAAGTGTTACAAACTTTTTAATTAATTAAATGATATGTAACTAATTATGGTAATAAATATTGTTAATTATTTGAAATATGTTAATCACAAAAAAAATGTAATTGAAGAAAATTAGAAACTATACTCTTAAAGAGATAACAAAACAAAAAAATAATTCTTATAAACGGACTAGAATCCTTTATCAAATCTATAACAGGCAATTTGAATGTAAATGATGGTAAAAATTATGAAAAATTATATAAAACTTTTATTGTAATCAATGTAAATTTTGTAGAATTAAAAAAAAGAAGTCAGGTATTGTGAATTATAATGAAAGAGACTTTGTTGAATTAGAAAACACGATTAGAGTTAATTTTAAATTAGATTCTGATAACAATTGTATATGTTATAAACATGTTGTATCTATCCTATTATAGAAAAGACTCAAATTGTATTAATCAATTCCAAATACTTTTGCTCAGTTGAATTATAATGAACAGAAAATTAGACTGTGAAATGCCCATCATCAAAAACAATAACGCCTACAAACTACGAGTATACTGCGTTGGAAATCGCAGAAAAAACATTTAACTGGATCCCAGACCTTCGCCTGGCGACCTTCTCCAGTGAAGAGGACTTCAACCGATGCCGAAAATTGCCCTTTACGAAGGCCTATTCAGCAGCTTATATACCTCGCCCTCATCTAAGTGATGAAGAGGACTTTAACCGATGCCGAAATTTCGCCAACCCCCGAAGTTTTCTTTAGGGATGGAGGAGTTATGTGAACGATTTATGTGAACCTTTCATAATAAAATGCGTGCTAGGGAATTTCCTGCTTACGCAGCTTTTGTATTATATAGGTGGTGAGAACAGAGCCCCAGCAGTGTGCAAGTCGCCTCTGTATCATACAGACGTTCTCACTCCGATTGAATGTACATCAATTGTGTTTGTTTTTATTAAGCTATATTATTGTAACCATTTCAAAATTAAATGTTTCGTAATTAACGAAGGTTTGTAAAAATAAAATAATTTTTAAAAACCTTTCAAGCTTAATATTACACGTAACCTGTATGTATTGAGACGGCTAATACATCTGTAATGCTAAAAAAGGTGGGGTCAAGGTGGGCTGTAGCGAGAAGACGACACTACAACCGGCTTCTTGTGAAGGCGAAAGTGCTAAATAAGAATATACATTCAATATACATTCAAGAAGTATATTCACAGGAATATACATCCAAGTAGAGGTTTTGAATGTAAACGAAAATAAAAAGAGTAGAGGAAAACGAAAAAGATTTTAAAATGTTAAAGTATAAAAATACCAGTGAAATAATTAAAATGAAAATAAAATAAAATTTAAATGTAACAATATAACAACAACTAATCTCCTGTTCGCTGGGCATGACCTAATCAGAAGCGGGGAACAAAAGATAGAACAAGTTATTTATGAAAAATTAATAGCCTAAGAGCCAGAAGATTTTAAAATAACAAAAAAAATATAATAACAAAATAAGATTTAGGTAAAGTTGCAATATAGATTGTGACTTAAAAACGGTAAAAGCCAAAACCAAAATTTAAATAATCCTAAAAGCAAACATTTGGCCGAAATATACAACTTTACACAACCTGACGTTAAAAAGTCTTTTAAAATCGCCAAATCTGTTAAATCTAATTCGAAAACAAAAATACAAAGAGTAAAAGAAGATTAAATACAAGAGTTGATAAAAAATAGGACAATAATAAGCGGAAAGAGGAATGCAAAATGGAGGAAATTGAAACGCCGTAAAAAAGGAAAACAATTAAGTAAAGGCGTGCCAAATAAGCAGTGGCTTGTTAAACGTAAATAGTGTTGAAATGGAAAAAAAGATCAATCCATATTAAACTATACACAGGAACGAAAATTGCAAAATTTATTAAAAATGATTTTAAAGATGCATCAGTGATACGCCGGGAAAGGCTACGAAATATATAAGCATACTCTTAAAATTAAAAGCAGGGGTTAGTTTTTATCAACATACTAATTCAAAAAACTGTTTAGAGAATCTATTAAATAAAATCAACATTGAAAGATAAAAAGAATAAATTGAAGGAGTAGAAAGTTCGAAATCATGTTTACCTAGCAAGATAGCAACCAACAGGTAGTTTTATCAGTTCAAACAAGAAAAACTACGTTCAAAAATAGAATCATGTTTGTTGGTAATCTAAGTTAAGTTATTATTGCAGAAATAGAATAACAAACATATTTCCAGACCAATAAAGAAAATACACAATCAGTGGCCAACATGCTTAGTTTATTGAAAAGGGTTTTAAACAAATCGGTTCAAGGTCAGATATTTGGAATCTAATTTAGATAGAATGGCAACTCAGGACTTTAGAGCCTAAGTAAACAATGAAAGGAAATAGAAAGTTACAGCTTCAACATTGTGCAGTTTCAGAAAGCAGAGTTATTATGTCTTACCTTGCTAGAATATAACTTAAGAACAGCAGTTTAAACAATCTGATGTATTAAGTCCCTCTGGAAGGGAGTTTATTTACAAACAATCAACTCTAATCTTACCTGCAAAATTGTGAGCACCGAGATGTATTTTGTTTAAATAAAATAAGGAATAAAAACTAAATAAATGTTAATATGGGAATATAATAAAATAATTATTAAATAAATATTATTTGTATTGTTTGAAAAATAATGTATGATAAATGTAAAAACAAAAAAAACACTATGATCTACTAAATAAAATTAAAGAACTAAGAACGTATTTTACAGTCATAACTTATGTTCAAGATATAAAAAAAATTATTATAAGGATAAAGAAAATTTTAAAATGATGACTTGTCACTAGTGAGAGTGAAAGGAAAAGTGAACGTTTGAGTTTAAATAAATTATTAATACATATGTGTCAGTTTAAAGTTACAGGCAGAAAATGCTGAGGATGTGACGAGGGCATAAACAACAAAAGGTTAGTTGTAAATAGAGAATAAGTTATGGAATAGTAAACATGTTTTAGTTGTAATTAAATTAATTAATTTTTGTGAATGTTAAAATATGTAATAGAAGAAAAAATAATTAAGTTTTCGTATAGAGCGAAGAAAGTCGGTACGGCCAAAACCGTCTCAAAATTTACAGATTTTACAAAATAAACGTTTACAAAACGCAGTAGTGGAAGTGAAGGTAGCGGGCCAACTCTGTCCCGCTATCGGAATAAGTAAACAAAGCCGGTCCAAAGGGCTGGTTTTGGCTAACGAAACGAAGAGTGAAGACCCCGTTTGATGAGAAGATGAGACGTAAATCAGCGATAGGACAAGACGGACGTTTCGCTTAATCCATAGCCAAAGATGGAAGTGGAGAGGGTCAACTCTTCAACCGCCACGATTCGAAATTTAAAATTTTTAAATGTAACTAATCAGTATTAAAGACAGCCTTAAAATCGTTCATTTGCATCCGCTAGAACATTCCAGACTCCCATGAACCATCCTTGATAGAAGAGGAGCGAAGTGTTTGGGGCAAGTCAAAGTGTTAATAACAAAATAACCATTTATTAATTTAAATACAAATTTCAGAATTATAAATACAGATTTCGTTAAATACAAAATTATTTTCAAATTGATTTTTAATTAGAATAAAAAATATATAAGCAAATGACTTTTTATTGGAAAAGTTTCTAAATTGTGGCGATTAAATATAAATTAATCAAATTTAAATTACTAAGATCAAGATGGAAGTTTATCAGTTTGTTACAAGGTCAAATTTAACAAGTTAAGATAAAGAAAATCCAATATCATTAATAAAATTATATATCTAAATTCAACAAGAAAAACTGAACGAGAATTTCAATAAGGAAATTTAAAATTAGAAATTGCTTCAACTTGGTTAATATCATTTACTTTATGTCCATTAAAATTACATCATACTAAAAAATATATAATAACGAAAATCCTATAAACTTGTTGTACGATTCTTTTAGATTTATATTTGGGAGCATAAATGTAAATTGAAAACTAAATGATTTAGAAGTAAACTTGTGCTTACTTCTAAAAATAAAATTATGGACATTCAATAAAACCAGTGAATATAAATATTTTTCGTATTCTATTTAAAGTTGTAAATTTTATAAATTTGTGTTAGAAGTATAATTTATGTACTTTAATTAAAACAAAAATATCATTTGAGATCCATTATGGCTACTTAACTTCATTTTAAGTAAACACTGCCTTTGTCAAGAGACAACAAAATAATCTATGAGATAAAATTGCCAAGATTGAATTTTAATATTGTATTTTTTTAAATTTCAATTTAATTAAAAACCAAGTTAAAACTACAAAATGTTTAAAATTATTATTAGTAACCTGTGGTGAATCAGTAATAAAATTTTGAGAATTTTTTCAACCATTTTATTGAATAAAAGCAAACATTTCAAATCAAGTTAGAAAAACAATGTTATTAAATATTTATGCAATAGCAAATAATTATATTCATTTTAATATTGATAAAATAATTAATAATGAGCTTAAAATCTATCTCAATGAGATAGAGCATTGTGGTTGGTTTTATAAATGAAGTCCAGGGATTTATTTACTGGCAGATCACGCTCGACGCACCACAGGTGCCAGGATTTGGCAAGTCGGGCGGCACATTACCTACTAATACAACATGCCTCACAAGCTGCCTATTGACGTCATCATATCTATACAAACTTCACACTTGCCTAGCTTCAGTCTACATACGCTGTCACACATAACGAATAACATATGTCAGGCCTGTTATATTAGTAGATACTGGGTGGGATCATATTTTGACCGCGTCTGAACTGACGCGTTTAGGCTCTAGAGCCCCCATCATCAGTAAGTTAAAGTAGAGCGCAAAATGTACGCGGCTCAGTCTCACGGTCCTTACCTTCCACCGCTGCTTTTCCCTCTGACTAGCCTTTTCTCTTACTCTTCACCTGTCTTCCTCTGACCATACCCTGTCCGTAAGAGAGTAATGGCTTATCCCTTGACTACGAACATTGGTGCAAGACCTGTATCTCAAGGAATAAACCTCTCGGGATGACCAACTCCTGAATCATTTATGAAAACCAATTAGCCTCCCATAAGCTCCTTTAAGCTCCTTTCGGGGTAGTGGAATCTTTGAGAGACATTTGTGACTTTAAGACTATACATGGATACCTAGTGAACTTATTTTATTTTAAATGAAAACACAGCTAATTGGAAACTATAATTTTTTTTATTATCTGTTTGGTTTTAGAATTACTTATTATTATTTGATTTATAATAATTAACAGTATTTTGAGTATTCTAGTTAAATTTTACGTATTTTAGAGTCTTGTTCACTTTCAAACATTTTAAGGTTAATTTCTAGTTACCTTAGGCTATGCCTTTTAACAAACAATCCTTTTAATTCACTATAGACTCTGGTTAACATTTACCTATTTATAGGTTAACCCAATTAGTTATAATATGCTAGGCATTTAATAAAACTTCCTTCTGATATTTATATACTAACTGAAAGGATTTCATATATTTTTCAAGAATAAAGCCATATCAGATAAAATTATTTAAACAATACGTTTATTTCCAATTCAGGCAAACGGTTAAATGGAAATCAATTTAGAATATTTGTTAATTAATTTAGGTAACCTTAGAGAGTTTTCAGTCCCTTAGGTTATTCAATTTTTAGTTAATTTTGATTTTAAGTTAATATATTTTGAAATAAAATTTTATCTAAAACAAAATTAAATTGTTTGTATGACCTTATACTGCAAAACCTTAAGCTTCACTGCATCTAGTCGGTGAATTTCGTTAATTTCGGCTTCTTTTTTCATTTTCTTGGTCGAGATGTTGGGAGAAACGTATATGAGCCTCAGCTCATATATTTGAACAATCCCCGGGTCACATTGTAGCACTTTATACGGACTTCTTACCACATATTGGGTCGTTAATGGTTCTGCGTGTATCAATACGACCACACTCGATGGTCGTTCCAACTGTTCTGCCTAAGCGTCACTATTTTGACTTCGTCTTCACCAATTTCTTCAAACTTCCGCCTTTACGACGTCCATCTTACATTTTTAACCAATGAGAAAGCCTTTGCTATGGTAACTGACTTTGTTTGTTTCGTAATTTTAAATTTTAATTAGTTTCAATTTATGTGAAATACTTTTCTTTACTCCAATGTGTTATTTCAATTTTTTAACTTCCATTTAATAATTTGTTTGTTTTTATTTCTTCTAATTTAATAAATTTGCTGTTCCTTTTTGCTAACTCAAACTTCGACGGTAGCGCTGTCGCTGCAGTTGGCAAGATCGTATAAGCACGCGGTTTTTAAACGAAACTAATATAACTTCATGCTTGGATATCCTCTATTTTTAGGCTATTATGTTTAAAATTAAAATTTGCATCTTTACAGAAATACAACCCTCCCTAGCTAGGCCTAATTTACTTTTCGCAGATTTTTATACTTATATTCACTATCCCTGATTATATTTGATCAAAATTAATTTAATATTATACATTTTGGCTTTGTCCCATAAGCCTCACTTTTACTGTTTCATTTAAATTCGTCTATTAACCGTTAGCCTAATTAATGTTGTGTTGGTTTATAATTTATTCTAACATTCCCAGTTTGTCTATTTAGTTCTAATTACTTTAGTTTACATTGATTTTCCCTATATTTATAATTTTTATTATAATACTATGAAATAAGTTGGTTGATCTATTTAACCATTCTAGGCTTAGTTACATTTATCTGTACTAATATCAGATTTATTTGCATCGGTCATTCTGGCCGTTGCAAGGGGCAGGACGAGAGATTAGCGGAAAACAGTGGGATTTGGCCGACGCAGTATGTATGCATCTAATGGACAACTAAAACGCTGAACAGAAGTTATGATATTTGGAGGGATTGTTTAACATATTTCCAGGACGGTTAGTGTGAAGTTTTATGTATATCTAGTGCTCCGCCCTAGAGGTTTAGGATGGTTCAAAAACCGATGTATGTAGGTGTGTATGTTTGTATATATCTTATTGACACCTAAACCGCTGAACAATGGTTAATGAAAAATGGAGAGATTGTTTCAGATATTCCCAGGATGGTGTTCGTATGAGGTTTGGCGTAGATCCATCCACAGAACTCCGCCCCCGAGGCTTATGGTTCAATACCCGACGTATTTATGTATTTATCTTATGAACTCCTAAACAGCTGAACAGAAATGACTGAAATTTGGAGGATTTGTTAATACATTTCCAGGTTGGTTCGTGTGAAGCTCGGTGGAGATTCATCCACAGTGCCTCGCCACAGAGGCTTAGGATGATTCATTGTACAGCCTTTCATAAGTCTAATGTAAAATTGTGTAACCTTGCTACCGTTACTAATTAATCTCTCACTCTCTCTCTCTCTCTCTCTCTCTCTCTCTTTATATATATATATATATATATATATATATATATATATATATATATATATAACAATACAAAGTGGCCGAATAGAAAGCGATTTCCCTTTCAATTTTGCATTTGCCGTTCTATGTATGGTGTTGAACATTTTTTTTGTTTGTTACTGTTTATAAGCTTTCTTTTTTTCATCGTTTGTATTGTGTTGTAGTCTCTTTTCGCTTTTCTTTTGCATTGTCCGTTTGAGAAGCAAGGTTCGATACAGTTAATCTAGTTTGTTGGTCTATTTTATTCTGTACATTATTTTTAATCCCGGAGTATTATATGTGTTATTGTGTTGTAACCATGCAAACAATTTTAGTAATAGCTTTACACTAATGTAAAGATATTAGGTTCGCTGAACGTAAAGGACTACAATTAATACCAAGAGAAACCATTTAAGGTTGTGCGATTTAGGTGTCGACGACAACCAGATAGGGGCAAAAAAATATCATATGCATCTTTGAGAAGTATATTATTACATTTTGGAAAAGTTAAAGCTGTTCCAAAGTAGAAAACCAGTTCGAATCCGACCAAGACCCCCAAGTTTACATTAGTAACAAAAATGTATTCGAACTTCGTTGGATGAATAAAAATGTATGTTATTAACGGTTGAAAATTTGTACAATATATATAAGGAGAGTGTGATGTAATAGAAGGAATTTAAAAACGTAATAATTCCCTATTAGAGATAAATTGCTAATTTGATTGCCTAGGAAACCAATGATTCAATGCTTACCTACGCTTGTATTTATCGAAAATCCTTCTGTTACTTGTAAAATATTTATGTACAGTTTATGTATTAGGCTTACACAGTCCTAATGTTATCCTTCTGGCACAGTCTATGGGGCTAGCCTCTACTTTCTCTTCATACATTTCTCAATGTGGCCCTCAATCCTACTAATTGCGTTCTACCACCAATCATCATAGGTTTAAACAAAATTGGCAATACATTGTCTTACATACAGAATTTCTAAGAAACCGAAATAGTTCCAATGGCCCTACAATGTTACTAAAACGTTCATATTTCATAGCCCTTCTTAGCATTTGTTCACAACAATACATGTATATATATCACTTGTTTAAATTTGACCGCTATTCCAGTTTAACACATTTTAATTTTCAATATTTCTCATAAAGTACTTCAACACAAAACTTTATAATCTCGACACGGATAGCATATTTTAACCTTCTATTTGAAGTTGAGACCTTCTTTTATTTTTAATAAGTAATTCTTTCATTAGACAACAAAATTTTTTTATTTAAATAATTAATTATTAATTACAAAAGATGTAATCGTTATTGGTGGCATATTGTATTGTGTGTGTTTGTGCTTATGCGTGAGTTTGTGCCTTTGTGTCAATATTTTTGTTATTATTGTGTATTAGTTTTATTGCCAATATAAACGAGTAAAGTGTTTGTGAAAATTTTCTGATCTGACACCGTGAAAATCTAAATCATAACACCGTTTGTGGTACTAGTGCTTGTGTGTGTGTGTGTGTGTGTGTGTGTGTGTGTGTGTGTGTGTGTGTGTGTGTCGTCGCGGCCAAACCTGTACCCTTCTGAGGCAGAGTACCCCCAATTTTCGCGATACACACTACCAACAATGTGACCACATTTACGTCAGCTGTACCTGGTGATGACGGACACTGTGGGGACGAAACGCGCCAGCTCAACCGCGGTCAAAATATGATCCTACCCGACTTAACATAACCTTATACCTGTGGTGTGTCAAGCGTGATCTGCCAGTTAATAAATCCCTGGACTTTGTTGAAAACACCTACCAAGATGTTCAAACTCATTTATGTGATAATATGTACCTTATAATTTTGTTTAAGTGTAAATTTATCTATTGAAAGAGTATTTCTTAAAAATTCTTTTTGCTAGTTTAATTGAATTATTTAATTTTACTCTTGTTGTTGGTTGGATCAATTTTAGAAATTGTGTTTAGTTGATTTTCCACAGGATAGTTATAATAGTTTTAACCGGAAATAAACCGAGATACAGCGAGATGTCAGGCTAGATGTTGTTTAAAAAAAATGTTAATGAAATACAAAATGTGGGGCTAAGAACTGGTGTTAAATCCAAAATGTAGAATTCGTGCTTTCCAGGAGTACGTTTTAGGGGCACTCCTCGTAAAACTGAACTCTTAACATTCGTTTTCAAAGTGCTTTCTGATTTCAAAATTAAAAAAGATATGTTCTTTTTCAGAATTATATAAAAATACGACGTGAAACATAAACATCAAGACAAAGAAGTCATCCAGGGAAGCTAAACCAAAAGGGACCTAGCCGGAAGGAGAGAGTGGGGGAGATTCCACCCCAACTCCAAGGACAAAAACACCAGACCGTGGGCTGAGCCAGGAGAGGATTTCCATGAGAGCGTACTGGCAAAAAAAAGTTAGCAGCGCTTTTTATTATCTTTAAATTTTTAAATTTGGATTCATTTATTTAATTGAGATTTAAAAATTTTTAAATAAAACTTCAACATAAAATGTTTAAACTCATATGTTTCATAATTTTAGAACATTTATTTAGTCTAATTAGATATGAAGTAGTCTAAAAGACTAGGAAATTTAAATTGCTTTTAAATTTTCTTAATGATTTCATTAAGACGAGATTTGCAAAGTAAACATAAATTTTCAAAATGGCTTTAATTGTCATTATTAACTGAAATAATATGATATTATGGAGTAATACGAAAACAATTTCTCAATTCATATATATATATATATATATATATATATATATATATATATATATATATATATATATATATATATATATATATAAACATGTTTAGATTCATAAATCTGATAGTTTTTTTAAATGTTAATATTTCATGTTTTTATATAAAATTTATTTGGGTTTTACAAATGATTTTTGTTTATGTGGGATGTATTGATGACCACAAATAATTAACAGAAATTAATTTAGTCAATTTAATTTAAAACGAATAAGTCTATAAAAAAGGACTTAGGAGAAAATTATAAAAAAAAATTAATTCTGAAGGAAATTAACAAATTTAAAGAGAAATAAAAATATATTGAATAATTTGGGAAAGTTTGAAACTATTTTCAAATAAATGTAAATTAAGGGTAAATTAAAAAAAAATAAATTTAAATTAAATTTTATGAAAGTAAACGGGGGATTTGATTACAAATTTGAAATAAAATATATGAAGAATTATTGAAAATTAAAAATGAAATACATTAGTAGAAATGAGAAAACTAAAAACAAACTTTTATTCCATATTTAATACATTTCAAGGTTATTATACGTTTGTTTTTGCTATATCTTTACATGTTTGATTATTTATTTGTTAAATGAATAACAAGTAATATAAAATAATTAACGTTAAAGATTAAAATATATAATAAATCTTTTTGAATAAATTTGAGATACATTTTATTTAAATTTTTAATTTTAAAATAATTTTTGTTATAAAATTAAATATAAAATTAAGAAGTAAAATTCGTGTAATAGGTAAGATTTAATATAAATAAAAGTCTATGGTTTTCACTATCTTACGACTAAAAGTTATATTTATTCTTCCTTAAAGCATTTTCTTAAATAATCCTACAATCTAGTCATTAAGCTGTGATGCCTATAAATAAAATATTACCCGATATATAATGACTCAAAGGGTTAAATATAAGTGAGTTAGGTTTTTAAAGTATAAGTCCAGTGACTGGTTTTCCTGCATAATTTGGCAAGCAGCGGTACATGTTCTGGCACGTGTCATATCTACTAAAATTTTACCAGCTTTGGCTGCCTACAGGTAAAAGTGTGGATCGAGAGGAAAACACCGGCCAAGAGGAGAAGTCGGCGTTCTCTGGGTAGGTAGACCATGTGTGTGTGTGTGTGTGTGTGTGTGTGTGTTTCTGCAGGCAAACCTATGTATACTTATCTTCCCTATGCCGGGGCGTAACCTAAGAACACCCATTCATTACCCTATCAAAATGATGTCACAATCGTGCTTTTTATGTGTTACGTCAAATCCTTGGACTTTATTTAAAAACCAACCGAAACGTTCAATCTGAATTACGTAATTCTATATTTTACAACTTTTGTTTATTAGTAAAATTAATATACTATTTGATGCTGCAAGAATACTACTTCTTTGAATTATTGTCTTCTACTCTTGCTGAGGATTGAAAAAATTTAAGAATATTTATTTAATTGATTTACCACAGAATAATTATAATAATTTTAAACATTCATTCTTCTTACTTCATTTAATTAAACTGAAATTAATGTATAAAACTAAAGTTTCAAAATAAGTTATAATAATTATGTTAATTTTATTAAATGTTTCCAATTTTTCATAATTGTGACAAGTTGTTATTTGATTCAAAATAAACTTAAATGCTTCAAAAAGCTCATAGTATTCTTATAGTACTTGCATAAAGTTCATCAACTATATTCTTGACAATATTATTTATTGATGAACATTTATAGTCATTTGACAAGATCTTGGTGTTTAATATTTAAAATTACACACATAAATATACATACATATTTAAATAAAACTTGAGAATAACTTATAGAAATTTATTTTATTTTACGTCCATAAATTTATTTCTAGAAGTATTAGGCGACATACTTCCTAATTACTTTATTTCTGCTTTATATTTTTGCGCCCAGACATAAATCTGAAGGATTTCAAAACCAAATCTATATTGAATTCACTTTTACGCGTATTAGATCCTGGTTGTTTAATTATATGATAAGGACATAAAATAAGTTACATGAACTTGAGTAATTACTCATTAATTATTGATTTTTCTTATGAATATCTCATTATATTAATTTGGTTGATTTTAATTAAATTATGTTGCCAATGACTTTAAATATTTCATGGTTCAACTCTATTAAACTCTAACTTGTTATAACTTGATATAACTTTAATAACTTTTAAACTTGTTATAACTTTGATGTTAACGTTAAAATTCAGATCTATCATTTCATATACATGAGTAATTTTTATTTAATTACCACCACTTATATTTCTGTTTATAAGAATGTAATGTGCTTATACATTATTTTCAATTATGTATAATCAATTCGTTATTAAAATTTTATTTAAAGGAATCTGAATCTAATAATTTTACAACATTTAGTGAATTTAATAAATGGTTAAAGGTTATTAAAATTCTAACTTGCCCCAAAAACTTTCACTGAGGTTGCTTCTTTTCTCCCGTAGTCTTGGAGACTTAGTAGTGTTAGTCCGGTCGATTGAAGACCGAGCATCTTCACTTCCATCTTGGGCAAGATTTTATGCTTAGCCATGGAGCAGAAACTTGGAATCTTCGTCCTGGGTCCCCAGAAAAAACTGTCCTGAATCACAATAAAAAAACCGTCCGTTCGCCACGAGAGCTGCACTACATCTCCCGATATCGGACCTTCAAAGTACCTTGGCTTCACCTCTTTTAGCGATTAAAATTATGTCCAAAGTGGAAAATACTGTGTCTTTTGAGGCCACTTTCAGAGATTTGTGTTAGTTTTTTTTTCATGCTCTAAAATGTCACTTATGGTTTAAAAATCTAATATTTCTTATCGGCATGGTACTTTTCATATTTTTAGATTGTATTACAAACTTACGTCCCTCCGTTCGTTAGTTACGTTTTATCGGCACTAGAAAAAAATTTCTCCCGCACCTGACACTTTTGTAATTTTGGGGGGGAATATAGTAACCATTTATTATTTATAATTATCTCTAAAACAAATTTGATAATAAATTATATTTTACAATATTCCGTCTTCTTAGGTCTTATATTTTCTTAAACTCTGGTGGCTTTTCACTACGTATTTTCATTTTTTGTTTTATTTTCTCCAAATACAAATTATTTTATATTAATTTTGTATTTCATTAAAACTATCCATTCATACTAAATACGTTCCCTCTACAAATCCAGCCCATTGAACCGCTCTTTGCTTACTTGAGCAGATAACAAAACTGGCTTGGCACGCTACACTACTTGCTGCTGTTTCATTTTTAAACATTTAAAATAATATTTTAAAGATTTTGTCTAATGCGCAAAATCTGCTGCTATGGAACAGTGTGTGTGTATGATTGTGTGTGTGTGTGTGTGTGTGTGTGTGTTAGAGTTTAACCAAACAGTTGAAATACCAACTATGAATTTGATCTACCGTTTTCACAATGTTCTAATTCGAGTGTGTGTTTTATAGATTAATAGCTAGTATAAGACCCCAATAGTTCACTCCTGTTTCGATTGTTTTCAACGGACGTTTTCTCACAATGTTCGATTAATTTTTTTCAATTTTAAAACCTACAATAACCCCTTGCATTTTTTTCAAGATGAACCTTGTATGAGGTATTAGCTAATTAACTGGAATGTTCTTTTATAAGGATGTCGATATGGAGGGGATTCGTTTCCCTGAGGTTTTCTTAATAAAATAGGATGATCGTCAAATAACCAATTAGTCACTTATTTTAGGATCTATTTTTTGCTGTTAGAATGTAGTTAAGCTGACAGAGCAATGGAAGAATAGCTGTTGCGCGAAATGTTCTTGAGCAGAGGCGAGACGTCTATTCTACTATTCTGAGCGAAGTAATAATGAGATAGGATTCCAACATGGCATACATATAGATCATGGGTTCCCAAACTGGAGGGTACCTCCCTCTGGCGTGAAGGCAAGTCAGGGGGGTGCGCCTCCCTCTGGCGTGAAGGCAAGTCAGGGGGGTGCGCCTCCCTCTGGCGTGAAGGCAAGTCAGGGGGGTGCGCCTCCCTCTGGCGTGAAGGCAAGTCAGGGGGTGCGCCTCCCTCTGGCGTGAAGGCAAGTCAGGGGGGTGCGCCTCCCTCTGGCGTGAAGGCAAGTTAGGGGGGTGCGCCTCCCTCTGGCGTGAAGGCAAGTCAGGGGGGTGCGCCTCCCTCTGGCGTGAAGGCAAGTCAGGGGGGTGCGCCTTCCTCTGGCGTGAAGGCAAGTCAGGGGGGTGCGCCTCCCTCTGGCGTGAAGGCAAGTCAGGGGGGTGCGCCTCCCTCTGGCGTGAAGGCAAGTCAGGGGGGTGCGCCTCACTCTGGCGTGAAGGCAAGTCAGGGGGGTGCGCCTCCCTCTGGCGTGAAGGCAAGTCAGGGGGTGCGCCTCCCTCTGGCGTGAAGGCAAGTCAGGGGGTGCGAGACCAGTTGGAAAATAATAAGATAAATTCTCATTTAGTTACAATTTAAGAACAAATTTACCTCAGATGCTTTTTACATAGGTAGTTTTATTGACCTTGATGTTCAGAAAATTTAAAAGAAATGTGTCCATTCATTAAAAAAATGTAAGTAAAGGTTGTACAAATTTTGTAAACTTAAAATTAAATCAAAATGACAGCTTGAAAAAAATAATAGTAAAAAAGTGTCACGAAACGAATGTTTGTCCTTCAATGTGGCACTGCCAGCGCCACAATGACATTACTTCTTTTTGGATAAAATACTTAAAAAAATATCACAGGCAGCTCTTCGATTATACTGTGCTTTTCAAGCAATTAATGCCCTTGTTGCAATAAAAAGAAGATATAGGAACAAACTTGATGTTTCTAATGACTTGCGCTGTGCCTGTACTAAAATAACACCTCAAAAGGGGTTTTTCTCTTATCAGTTAAAATTTACCATGCTAATTAAAACTAGAAATGTTATACCGTGTTTCTTGTGAAAATATGTATAAATAAATAAATTGTTTGAAATTATATATATAATATTTGTTTCTTTTTCATAAACCCATAAGTATAGCCTTACACTTTTTTATTTATAGTGTTGCGTTGAGGGGACGTGAGAGGCTTTCATTTCAAGAAGAGGGGGTTGGTATCATAAGGATCGGGAACCCCTGGTATAGATGTTATATAATTTAATAAAAAAGTCATGAATCCAGCTAAAACAAAGTCGTGAAAGTAACTAGAAATGAAGCTGTTTAATGTTTTTCACCTAATACCTGTATATTGAATTTCTATGGATATGTTACACTCTTCGATTTACATTAATGAGACTGTATTTGTGAGCATAATTTGACTTTAAATTATTGATTAAATTCTCTTTAGAAATGGAGTTTTAAGTTATTGATAAACATGAAATGACGTTTCTAGATTTTGAACGTTTGAGAAATTTACTTTTTTTGTCAGATATTTCTAAGCTATTAATTATTCGGAAGACTGCACTAGGTGGTAGGCCAGTGGAACAGATGACATCAATTGAAATTAAATACTAGGTTCGTTATTCTTGTATGATATAAATAATTCTGTCTCTTAATACCTCATAGTTTAGGAAATAAATAAAGTAAAGCTGATTGGGTAATCATTTTCAGTGATTGAATCGACTTGGGGATTGAAAAATTATTTAAAAATGATTTGGAACTACGAAAGATTAGAACCGAATATATTGGTTAGTAGTCAAATATCCTACTACTACACCACGGTCAAGTTATCAATTAAAAATGTTTTTAATTTCAGTACTTACTCTAAGTTTTGTATGTTTTAAATCGTGCCCTTGTTTATCTTAATAACACTAGGCTCTACAGCACATGTGCCTTACACTAACATTGTCAATTTAACTTAGGATAGATTAAGGCTACGTTATGATATATATATATATATATATATATATATATATATATATATATATATATGAGAGAGAGAGAGAGAGAGAAGGGTAGCAAGAGAACTGTTATAAGGTTACAAATAAGATTAGCTTTTTTACCATGGTTTAGACAACAATGTCAATTGAAAAACAGATGGTTTAGATAATAAAAATTATATTAACGACACTATTTTAATTAGTTTTGACTTCATAGTTTTATATTTTGCTTGATTATAAGCGTGGCTAAAAGTGTGGTTTTACAACCTTTCGATTAAAATATAAATGATTTAGCTTGAATGATAGAATGGTTTACAATAATGTTGATACTTTCTCCCATTTTCATTGAAAAATACTTTTATTTTAACAGAAACTAAATACAGAAACTTTCAGCTATATTTTTATAAATAAATTAATTGAATGACCCTTTTTGTTTAAAAGACCTACGGTACAACAAATGTTAATTGAATGAGCTAAGGTACACCTTACATTATATTTAGCCTTGAATTTACACCTTAAATTATATTGTCCAAATATTGCCTATTCAGGAGTTACTATTTTATAATTATAAAACCATTGACTATAACTGCTGAAATATTAGTTAAATGGATTATAACAGATATATAGTTGAAATAAATGTTGATAGAAAGGTCAATTGATATAAACGAAATAGCAAAGATATCAGTAATGGTAAGAGATTAGGAGGGTTACTTAAAGTCACTATGAATCCTTATAACGTTATATCTTAGTCTGATTTATTTAGTTGTTACTTTTTTTCAATCAAGAAGTGATCACAGATTACATGATCATCAATAAAACTTCAGAGACATCTTTCCTAAAAGTTTGATAGGTCCTTCTACTCCAAATAAAAACTTTGTAGCTAAACAAATCAACTGCAATTGTTACCTTTTCCCAACCAAGAAATTCTAAGTAAATTTTACCAATGCTGCTCCCTCTAAAATATATTTCATATATTTCTTTAACTTTTTTCATATACGTTCTCATTTAAAAAAAAACGGCTTTATAAAATTTTATATCACCTAAACAAAATCTAGAAAGTACAGCTTTATTTTAGACGAAAATTACAATATTTGAATAATCTGTCACAGAAACGATTTCTATGAGAAACTATTAAAGTTTGAACACAAAATGTCACAAAATAGCTGTTAAGAATCATATGATGTAGTTTGTTTAAATATATATATATATATATATATATATATATATATATATATATATATATATATATATATGTATATATATATACACACACTATATATATACCGACCACCTACAACAACCATCAACATACAAACAAAGTGTAAGAAACTCAACAGTGTACACCGAAACCATAAAATTTTATTACATAAAATAATACAGTGAATTTATTGGAATAGACAGTTTAAAAATTATTAAAACGGTCAAGGTAATTCAAGTACACAGAAGCCCCGCAACATCATGTTCATATGAAACGATAATCGGCCAAGCAGCAGTAGGGAAATGTTGCAGTGCAGCCAATGTATACGGAATCGCGGCAGTGTTTCGGGGAGCATCAAAAATTTTAAATTGGCAGTGCCGGGCGTTACTACGAAGGTTTGTGACTAGGCAGTGCAGTCTAGATGGAAAATGGTTTCTATACCAACGTTTATATCGTCAAATTTATAATGCAAGTTATATATCGGGAATCGGTACTTCCTTTTGTATGAAATTAATTTCGTCACGTATATATATATATATATATATATATATATATATATATATATATTTAATAAATTTAAAATATTTCAAACACAAGAATACTTTTAATGAATATATTTATTCAAAGCTTTTCGCTGATAAAAAAGTATCAGCATCTTCAGGAAAAATAATTATCTAATAATATACATTTTTTAAATTTATTAACTATATATACAAGAAAACATATCACCATATTTAATATATATATATATATATATATATATATATATATATATATATATAAGTTATATGAACATTTTATGTGAACATTTAATAATTAAATGCGTGCTAGGAAAATTCCTGCTTACCCAGCTTTTGTATTATATAGGTGGTGAGAACAGAGCCCCGGCAGTGTGTAAGTCGCCTCTGTATCGCACAGACGTTTTCCACTCCGATTGAGTGCATATCAATTGTATTGTTTTATTAAGAATAATTTATGTAACAGTTTTCCAAATTAATTGTTTATTAAATTCAAAGGTTTGTAAAAATAAAAATCATTTTAAAAAACCTTTCGTGCTTAATATAACACGTAACTGGCGCAGTCGGTAGTACACCTCAAGGAAGTTAGTGAATATAACGTCCGTCGGTTTTAACCGTTAATTGAGGAAAACATTGGTAGGACATCTCGGGAGAATTAATGAACATAATTTTTATCGATTTCAATCGTTAACCGAGATACTGCAAAAAACTAGATTCGCTACAGAGCGCATATCTGTAACGACATGAAGAAAACTTTAAGTAGAGTGAATATTTACAACCACTTAATAGAGCGCATATCTATTAAGAGCACGAGTGAATATCGTGTAAGTGAAAAGTGAAAAGTGAAAATTGTTCAAATGAGCAAAGTATTTTGGATCCACTTGTAAGTAGATCGTAAGAAATAGAATTAAGAAAAAGTAGAGTAAATACTTTTTAATTTTATATAATTGATTTTAATTTTATTATTTTAAAGAAAATAATATTTTAAAATGGCAACGCCAACATTAAAGAAGGAATATCTTGATATGATTCCTGAGTATAGTGGAGAGCCCACTATGCTCCACAGATTTATTTCAATATGTGATAAAGTAGTAAATAAGTTTTATGTAAACGAAAATCCAGAGGATTTTCAAAATGAATATCTATTTTCTTCTATACTAGCTAAGTTAAAAGGCCAAGCATTAGAAATGGTAGTAAACTCAAATTCATATAATTGGTATGAGATTAAAAAAAGTATTATTAACCAGCTACTCAGACAAAAGAGATTGCTTTACTTTAAATTTAGAAATGGCTGAGTTAAAACAAGAAAATAACGAATCACCTTTTAAATTTTATGAGAGAATTCAAAAACTATTAAATTTACAGATTTCATTTTTTGTTAATAAAGAGCCTCAAAGGCAATTGGCCAAAGATGTTTTAATAGAATATGTACAGAAATTAGGGTTAAGAGTTCTCCTTAGAAGTTTACATGAACCCGTAGGATCGCTAATGCGCACCAAAAATCCAGATTCTCTTAGCGAAGCACTTAACATGCTTACTAATGACTTTCAATTTAAAAGTAACAAATTATTTCAAAATATTAAACAGAACATTCCACCTAGGGCCCCACAATACCCGCCTATTCGCAAACCCCTTCCTAACAGACAAACCTTCCAAAATTATAGGCCCAACTACCAAAATAATCCTAATCAATTTACTAAACCTAACTCAAACGTACAGCAAAATCAACAGCCGAGACAGTCTAACAACTACACACCATTAAAAGTTCATCAAAAATTTGAACCAGAACCAATGAGCATTTCCACACGTCAAACAGGGAACACAATTAGACAAAATAGACTTTATCAGATGACAGGGAAACCAATAGAAGAGGAAAATTACGATCAAACTATGAATCGATTGACTGAACAGATGACTAACTCTTATCTGACCGAACAAACAGATTATGAACCGCAAGAGGACCCTGACAGCTACATAGACTTTGATGATTCAACGCAAGAGGAAAACGCATGTGGATTCACTCAAGAAGACAATCATAGCCAAAATCATTTTTTAGGACTAACCACAATAAAAAGACATTTTCCATAATGCATATAGAAGACGACACAAACGAACTACCGTACATCCACGATCCCAAGACCAACCTAAAGATGCTGATTGACACTGGAAGCACGAGATCATTTATAAAAAAATCAATAGCTTTCCAATTTTTCAAAAACACCCTAAAACAAGAACCATTTGAAGTGAGTACAGCTCATGGAGTATCAAAAGAAAAATACAGTTGTACGCTACCACTTTTGGGAAAAGAAACAACCAAATTCTATTTATTTGATTTCCATAAAGATTTTGACTTACTCCTTGGATTAGATAACATAAAAGAATTAAAAATTAATTTAAATTTTGTGAATGATAAATTAATATTTCGCAATAAGCAAATCCCGATTAAATATTTTAACACAGAAGAACAAAATAATGATAATAATAATAATAATAAAGGCGAATGTCAGGCACAGGACGGAAAAAAGGGAACAAGTTATGTTATACAAGCCCGCACTAGCCGAACGATTAAATTTAGAATACAAAATATTCAAGATGGAGAAGGACTCTTACCATACAAACACTTAAATGGATTAGAAATTCCGCAGTGTATAGTTTCAGTACACAAGGGAGAAGCCTATTGCCCTATTATAAGCAACACAGAAGAAAATGTAAAATTAACAGTGAACGAACCATTAGAATTAAAATCTTTAGAAGAATACAATATCCTTGAACCTGATACAATGCAAACGAACAGTAATTTCAATTTATTAGATTATAAAGAAAAAATGGAGAAGAAAAAATTTAGATTTATCAAAATGTAGGATGGAACATATGAACTTAGAAGAAAAATCCGCTATAACAAGTTTAATAGAAGATTATGCAGATTTATTCCATATTGAGGGAAACGATTTAACTTTTACCAACCAAATAAAACATGTTATTAGGACTACTGATGAAATTCCCGTATACTCTAGAAATTATAGATATCCAGAGATTTACAAGAACGAAATTAATAAACAAACTGAGAACATGCTTGAACAAGGAATTATTAGACCTTCAAATTCTCCATGGAACCCTCCTATCTGGATTGTACCCAAAAAACAAGACGCTTCTGGCAAAAGAAAATTTCGATTAGTAATAGATTTTAGAGGATTAAACAAAAAAAACAATTGACGATAAATTTCCCTTGCCAAACATTACCGACATATTAGATAAATTAGGACGATCTCAGTACTTTACAACTTTATATTTAGCCTCAGGATTTCACCAAGTAGAAATGGATAAAAATAGCATAGAAAAAACATCGTTTTCAACGGAATCAGGACACTACGAATTTTTAAGAATGCCCTTTGGACTAAAGAATAGCCCCCCTACATTTCAAAGAATTGTGAATAATATTTTGAGAGGCATCCAAAATGAAACATGTTTAGTTTATTTAGACGACATTATAATTTATGCCACTAGCTTCCAAGAACATATACAAAGACTTAAAGAAGTTTTCGAGAGATTACGCAAACCAACTTTAAAGTATAGCTGGATAAAACAGAATTTTTAAGAAAAGAAGTAGCATATTTGGGACATGTTGTGACACCGGATGGCGTAAAACCCAATCCCGGAAAGATTTTAGCAATCAAGGACTACCCAATACCTAAAACCACCAAACAAATTAAAGGATTTTTAGGACTATTAGGCTATTATCGAAAATTTATTAAAAACTTCGCCAAAATAACAAAACCATTTACTAATTGTTTGAAGAAGAATGCGAAAATAAATATCGAAAACCCGACTTTATAGAATGCTTTGAAACATGTAAAAATATATTGACTAATGAGCCACTTCTACAATACCCAGATTTGAAATGGAATTTACTCTAACGACAGACGCTAGTAATTATGCACTAGGAGCAATTTTAAGCCAGGACAAAAATGGAAAAGACCTTCCTATAGCGTATGCCAACAGAACTTTAAACGACAGCGAAACTAATTACTCTGCGATTGAAAAGGAACTATTAGCAATCGCATGGGCAACAAAACATTTCAGACCTTATTTATTTGGGACAAAATTTAAAATTTATACAGACCATAGACCTTTACAATGGTTATTTTCAGTTAAATACCAAATTCCAAACTTTTAAGATGGAAATTAAAATTGGAAGAATAAGATTATGACATAAGATACAAAAAGGCAAACTAAACCAAAATGCAGACGCATTGTCAAGAATACAATTAAATACCACCGATAAAAGGTCAACGAACACCCAACACACTGTAGAACCGGACCTTGACTTATCTGCAGCTGACTTACTGCAACGTTATTTCCCAGAACTGGACGATAACGAATTTATGGTCGTACAACTCGAGGCAACAGATAACGCCAACCTATAGGACAATGACGAAAGTGATAGTCAAACCATCCACTCCAATTTTGAAGGAAACACCCAAATTGAAATACCAGTTTCCGACGAGAATGTAAACTTTGGAAAAAACCAAATATTTTTATCATTAGTAAAATATGAGCCAAAGAAAGTAAACATTATAAAGCTATTTGGAACTTCAAAAATTCGTTTAATAGTCGAAATATCAGAGAATAACTTTAAGGAAGATATAGTTAACTTTGTAAAATCGTATTTGGTACCTAAAATAAAATATAATCTATATTTTGAAGACGACTTTTATGAAGAAGAATTCCTTTATCAGCATAGTTGACGCTTTCTCACGATACGTTCAAGCTTATCGCTTGGGAAGCTCTCAAGCTACAGAGATCGCCGACAAGTTATTAGATTACTTCACACATTTCTGCTTACCAACAGTTATTATCTCAGACAATGGAACGGAGTTTAATAACAAAGTCGTAAAAGAGATATTAGACCTGCATAAAATCAAAATTCATTTTATAAGCACACAAAACCCCCAATCAAACGGATTATGTGAAAGATTTCATTCCACTTTAATAGAACACATAAGGCTGTTAAATAATCAAATTGAATTTAAAAAAGACAGTATAATTAAGAAGGTTAAATATGCTTTAATAGCTTATAGCAATAGCATACATTCAGTCACGAATTTAACGCCGTGCGAAGTCTTATTTGGACACAAATTCAAACACTTTATTAGATATAGATTTAGAAAAACAGATTGTAAATGACTACGTTTTAAACCATAAAGAAAAATCAAAAATACTCTGTGAAAACATTAGGAATAGTAATCAAAATTTAAAGAAAAAGTTTTAGAAAAAAGAAACATAAACAAGGAACCACTTCCAGAAATACCACCTGAAGTTTATGAAAAAAGAGTTCAGAAACAAAGCAAAACGAAGAACAAATATAGCAAGGAAGAAATAGCTTCAATAAATAAAGAAAGAAAAACTCGAAAAATAAAGCCTAGACATCATAACACAAAAGAAAAAATACATTTGTCGAAAATTAAAAGGCCTAAGAAGATAAAAAATGTAATTAATGACCAAAGTCCTTCTTGTTCATATTCAACACAATCAAATTAAAATCCCTATAATACCTTTGTCCACTAATTCTATGCAAGAAACTTTATTAAACTTTTAAACAACATTCTTTTTAATAATTGTAAGTGTTACAAACTTTTGTAATTAATTAAATTATATGTAACTAATTATGGTAATAACTATTGTTAATTATTTGAAATATGTTAATCACAAAAAAATGTAATTGAAGAAAATTAGAAACTATACTCTTAAAGAGATAACAACACAAAAAAATAATTCTTATAAACGGACTAGAATCCTTTATCAAATCTATAACAGGCAATTTGAATGTAAATGATGGTAAAAATTATGAAAAATTATATAAAATTTTTATTGTAATCAATGTAAATTTTGTAGAATTAAAAAGGAAGTCAAGTATTGTGAATTATAATGAAAATTACTTTGTTGAATTGGAGAACACGATTAGAGTTAATTTTAAATTAGATTCTGATAACAATTGTATATGTTATAAACATGTTGTATCTATCCTATTATAGAAAAGACTCAAATTGTATTAATCAATTCCAAATACTTTTGCTCAGTTGAATTATAATGAACAGAAAATTAGACTGTGAAATGCCCATCATCGAAAACAATAACGCCTACAAACTACGACTATACTGCGTTGGAAATCGCAGACAAAACATTTAACTGGATCCCAGACCTTCGCCTGGCGACCTTCTCCAGTGAAGAGGACTTCAACCGATGCCGAAAATTGCCCTTTACGGAGGCCTATTCAGCAGCTTTATATACCTCACCCTCATCTAAGTGATGAAGAGGACTTCAACCGATGCCGAAATTTCGCTAACCCCCGAAGTTTTCTTTAGGGATGGAGGAGTTATGTGAACGATTTATGTGAACCTTTCATAATAAAATGCGTGCTAGGAAGTTTCCCGCTTACGCAGCTTTTGTATTATATAGGTGGTGAGAACAGAGCCCCAGCAGTGTGCAAGTCGCCTCTGTATCATACAGACGTTCTCACTCCGATTGAATGTACATCAATTGTGTTTGTTTTTATTAAGCTAAATTATTGTAACCATTTCAAAATTAAATGTTTCGTAATTAACAAAGGTTTGTACAAATAAAATCATTTTTAAAAACCTTTCAAGCTTAATATAACACGTAACTTGTATGTATTGAGACAGCGTTTTCAACAGAAACGGGACACTACGAATTTTTAAGAATGCCCTTTGGACTAAAGAATAGCCCCCCTACATTTCAAAGAATTATGAATAATATTCTGAGAGGCATCCAAAATGAAACATGTTTAGTTTATTTAGACGACATTATAATTTATTCTACTAGCCTCCAAGAACATATACAAAGACTTAAAGAAGTTTTCGACAGATTACGCAAAGCCAACTTTAAAGTACAGCTGGATAAAACAAAATTTTTAAGAAAAGAAGTGGCATATTTGGGACATGTTGTGACACCAGATGGCGTAAAACCTAACGCAGCAAAGGTTTTGGCAATCAAGGACTACCCATTACCTAAAACCACCAAACAAATTAAAGGCTTTTTAGGACTATTAGGCTATTATCGAAAATTTATTAAAAACTTCGCCAAGATAACAAAACCGTTTACTAACTGTTTAAAGAAAAATGCAAAAATAAACATAGAAAATCCAGACTTTATAGAATGTTTTGAAACATGTAAAAATATATTGACTAACGAGCCCCTTCTACAATACCCAAATTTTGAAAAGGAGTTTACTCTAACGACAGACGCTAGTAATTTTGCACTAGGAGCAATTTTAAGCCAGGACAAAAATGGAAAAGACCTTCCTATAGCGTATGCCAACAGAACTTTAAACGACAGCGAAACTAATTACTCCGCGATTGAAAAGGAATTATTAGCGATCGTATGGGCTACCAAACATTTCAGGCCTTATTTATTTGGGAGAAAATTTAAAATTTATACAGACCATAAACCTTTACAATGGTTATTTTCAGTTAAAGAACCAAATTCCAAACTTTTAAGATGGAGATTAAAATTAGAAGAATATTATTATGACATAAGATACAAAAAAGGCAAATTAAACCAAAATGCAGACGCTTTGTCTAGAATACAATTGAATGTTACTGATAAAAAGTCAACAAACACCCAACACACTGTAGAACCAGACCTTGAATTATCTCCAGCTGGCTTACTGAATCGTTACTTCCCGGAACTAAACGAAGATAGTGAATCTATGGTCGTACAACTCGACGCAACAGATAACGCCAACTTAGAGTACAATCAAGAAAGTGACAATCAAACCGTACACTTCAATTTTGAAGGGAACACCCAAATTGAAATACCAATTTCCGACGAGCCTGTAAACTTTGGAAAAATCAAATATTTTTATCATTAGTAAAATATGAGCCAAAGAAAGTAAAAATTATAAAACTATTCGGAACTTCAAAAATTCGTTTAATAGTCGAAATATCAGAAAATAATTTTAAAGAAGACATAGTTAATTTTGTAAAATCATATTTGGTACCCAAAATAAAATATAATCTATATTTTGAAGACGATTTTTATGAGAAATTTGCATCATGCATAGCCAAAAATTTCAAACAAACTGAACTAAATTTAGTTTAGTGTAATAACAAACTCTTAGACCTAACTTCGGAAGAAGATACCTTAGAAACGATAAGTAATTATCATGTTAGCAAAACCAATCACCGTGGGATACAGGAAACATACGAACAAATTAAGCGAAGATATTATTGGCCTAATTTAAAATCACTAATCCAAAATTTCATAAATCAGTGTGACATATGTCGAAGAACCAAATACGACAGAATTCCCTTACAGCTAGAAATGAACTTGACACCAACAGCTGCAAGCCCATTCCAGATAATTCACGTTGACACTATCTCTTTGGAGAAGAATGCCTTTATCAGCATTGTCGACAGTTTCACGAGATATGCTCAAGTTTATCGCCTGGGAAGCTCTCAAGCTACAGAGATTGCAGACAAGCTATTAGATTACTTCATGCATTTCGACTTACCAACAGTTACTATCCCAGACAATGGAACGGAGTTTAATAACAGAATTGTAAAGGAGATATTAGATTTGCATAAAATCAAAATTCGCTTTATCAGCACACAAAACCCCCAATCAAACGGATTATGTGAAAGATTTCATTCAACTTTGATAGAACACATAAGGCTGTTAAATAATCAAATCGAATTCAAAAAAGACAGTATAATTAAGAAAGTTAAATATGCTATAATAGCCTACAACAATAGCATACACTCAGTCACAAAATTAACGCCGTGCGAAGTCTTATTTGGAAACATAAATTCAAACACTTTATTAAATATAGATTTAGAAAAACAAATTGTAAATGACTACGTTTTAAACCATAAAGAAAAAACAAAAATACTTTACGAAAACAATAGGGATAGCAATCAAAGAATTAAAGAAAAAGTTTTAGAAAAAAGGAGTGTAAACAAAGAACCACTTCCAGAAATACCATCTGAAGTTTATATAAAATCAGTTCAGAAGCAAAGCAAAACTAAAAACAGATATAGCAAGGAAGAAATAGCTTCGATAGATAAAGAAAGAAAAACTGGAAAAATAAAGCCTAGACATCATAACACAAAAGACAAAATACATTTGTCGAAAATTAAAAGGCCTAGGAAGATAAAAAATGTAATTAATGACCAAAATCCTTCTTGTTCATATTCAACACAATCAAATTAAAATTCCTACCATACCTTTGTTCACTAATTCTATGCAAGAAACTTTATTAAACTTTAAACAACCGTGTTTCATTAATTGTATGTGTTACAAACTTTTGTAATTTATTAAGTGATATGTAACTAATTATGGTAATAAATATTGTTAATTATTTGAAATATGTTAATCACAAAAAAAAATTTTAATTGAAGAAAATTAGAAACTATACTCTTAAAGAGATAACAAGACAAAAAGAATTCTTATAAACTGACTAGAATCCTTTATCAAATCTATAACAGGCAAATTTGAATGTAAATGATGGTAAAAATTATGAAAATTATATAAAACTTTTATTGTAATCAATGTAAATTTTGTAGAACAAACAATTTAGATTCTGATAACAATTGTATATTTTATAAACATTTTGTATCTATCCTATGATAGAAAAGACTCATTATAGATTGTATTAATCAATTCCAAAAACTTTTGCTCAGTTGAATTATAATGAACAGAAAATTAGACTGTAAAATGCCCATCATCAAAAACAGTAACACCTACAAACTACGAGGATACTGCTTTAGAAATCGCAGACCACCCATTTAACGGGATCTTGGAAATCAACCTTTGCCTGGTGACTTTCTCCAGTGAAGAGGACTTCAACCCATGCCGAAAATTGCCCTTTACGGAGGCCTATTCAGCAGCTTATATACTTCGCCCTCATCAAGAAGATGAAGAGAACCTCAACCGATGCCGAAACTTCGCCAACCCCCGAAGTTTTCTTTAGGGATGGAGGAGTTATATGAACATTTTATGTGAACATTTCTTTATTAAATGCGTGCTAGGAAAATTCCTGCTTACGCAGCTTTTGTATTATATAGGTGGTGAGAACAGAGCCCCGGCAGTGTGTAAGTCGCCTCTGTATCGCACAGACGTTTTCCACTCCAATTGAGTGCATACAAGTGTATTGTTTTATTAAGTATAATTTATGTAACAGTTTTCCAAATTAATTGTTTATTAAATTCAAAGGTTTGTAAAAATAAAAATCATTTTAAAAAACCTTTCGTGCTTAATATAACACGTAACTTATATATATATATATATATATATATATATATATATATATATATATATAATTATTGGATAAAAATATTTCAAATACAAAAATAGCTTAATATATATATATTCTTGTATTTGAAATATTTTCATTCATTAACTATATTACATAAGAAAAACTATCGCCATATGCAATATATATATGCGCGTCTATGTTTGATTGTGTGTGTGTGTGTGTGTGTGTGTGCGTGCGTGAGTGCGTGCGTGAGTGCGCGCGCGCGCGTGTGTGTGTGTGTGTGTGCGCGCGCGCGCGCGTGTGCGTACGAGCGTGCGTGTGTGTGTGTGTGCGTGCGTGTGTGAGTGTGTGTGTGTGTGTATGTGTGTGTGTGTGTGTGTGTGTGTGTGTGTGTGTGTGTGTGTGTGTGTGTGTGTGTGTGTGTGTATGTGTATGTATGGGTGTGTGTGTATGTGTGTGTGCGTTGAAACAGTCCCGTTCCTACAACTAGTAATTTTCTTGAAAATTATTTTATGTTTTATTTCGTATTGGTTTAATTTAACCTAAAAATACATATAGTATCGCTAATTTCATTTTAAGCTTTTCTGAACTAAATATACCTCTTTGCAGGGCATGTTTCAGTTATTTTGTGTAATCCACTAATATGAAAATAAATGTAGGACCGATTTATTAATTAGGGTCTATGCTACCATACTAAACCCTTTTATTGCCGGAGGTTAGGTTAACCTTTAGTTACCTGGATACAGTAGGAGGTTAACACCTCATTCACACATTAATTAGCTAGATATCCTGCATCATTTCGTCGTCCACACGTTTCGTGCTCTTAAAACAATAACGGTTAAAAGAATTAACTAATGTATACTAGATCCTATTTAACTTTTTTCTATTACTGTAGGACGGATGGTTCCTTGTAATCGACAATCTATTTTTCCTGTCCTCCAAATAGGAGGACCATAGACGTCCGGTAATATCTCTAACTTTGTTTAAAACTTTTCTTTAAAGAGAAAATGCGGCATAAGCTTAACTAAATGGCTTTATAGAAAAGAAAACATTTAATGTGGAGAGACTACAATATTGGTTTACATTATGTTCCCTCATAATTTTAAAAGGAATACTATGGTTTTCATTCACACATGCTTTCTATGACTACAGACGTTTTGACTGTTTATATTTTTCAGAATATTGGCAAATCATTTTCTAATTCACAATTTTCTATACCATATATGACTTTCTACTTGTTTTTTATTCTTATGGTGTATTTAACTAATTATTACATATTTTCTCATGTATTTGACTAAGCAACAAGGATTGATTGCTTTAAATAAGACTGTATTTAATGATATTACTTTACGTTTTACATGTATGAAATATTTTGTATGCATATTACACACGACAAATATACTCCCTTTTCTAAAGTCCTGTTGCTTTAATAGTGGTCAAAGTTTCATTAAGTCACTAGTCCCCAAGCATTGTAGAATTTTTACTGGTTTCAAGTGTTTACTCGACTGCTGCTCACTGGGGTGCGACAGAGTACTCACTTCAAGTTAGAGTTGCCCTCTAATGGCAAACACCTTTTGTCAGAGAATCCATTTTTATCATTTCAGATTTTAAATTCTTCTGACAGTAGTAAATTTGTCATACGAAAATCAATCAGATATTAAAGATTTAAAAATTTACTATTTTATAAACTCCAGCATATTACGAAACCCAGCATTGTCACAATATCACTCTTTATTAGCTGTTAACTCCCATTCACTCTATAAATTCATTAACAAATCACTGTTTCAGTACAGTAAATAGTTTATATATACAAGCGACTGCTTTAAGTAACATTTCATGTGAATATTAAAAAAATATTATCAAGTCCGTATAAGGAAAACTAAAACATTTATGATATGGGTAAAGCGTTTGTATCTATATTATAAAATTGTGTATATCCTATGTTTGTTTTTATAGTTATTTATTACTGAAGTACACATTTAACATATATTTTATTATTATATTTCCTGGTATACTAACTTCTTTCAAAAATATAAGCGATTTATTGGAAAGTATAAATTAAAAAAACATTAAATTTCGTTACTATTTTTGGTCCTACAAATAAGGTTCATGGTTTTTACAAAAATATGTATTGATTTTTACTCTTTTCTTACTTTTCCAACAAATACTAATATGGATTCTTTATATTTTCCAAGTTGAAAAGAGTTACATGTTTATGTGAAAATCCTGAGGTTCAACTTGGTTGTTGCTCATGTATCTTTAGCGTAAAACATTTTTACTAAAAATATATGCGTTTTCTATTTGCAAATAACTTTATATTCTGAAAATTTCATTTATTTTTAGAAAAATAATTTATATTTTGTAAAACAAAGAATGACTATATACATGAAAGACTCAGTAAATGCATATTTTTACTGCAGACTAACACCTTAGTGGTAAGAATTTTAATTCGTTTATTTTATTTGTTTTTGTACAATAAATATTATCATATTTCCACTCACAAAGTGGATTTTGTTTCAAATTCTTTTCAGTCTTTTACTTCGGATACATATTTAGGGAAGGATAGTAAATTCAGGTTAAAAACTTTTTTTTAAATGTGTACTACTTAAATATGTGTACATTGATTTAGACAGAAGGAAAACCTTGAAATTATTACGTAATTTTGAAATTTTACTAATAGAAAGGAGAAACTATTTAAAAAAAAAGATTTTAAAAAATCGTCTATAATACACATCTTTGAGTGAAAATACGACAAAATTACAGTCGATATTTTAACACAGTAACGAAAAAAACACGTTCACCAGATAAACGTGACGGTCGGTGTATTGCGACTTTCTTGTACATTAGCAACAAGAATTTGAAGTTGTTAACTTTACGGAGTCACGCAAAATCGGTGACGCAATGCAGAACTCTGGTTGATTCTTGTTTTATTAGGTTTTTGCATTTAAAAAAATCCATAAGTGTAACAACAGATCGTCTAGAGTTAGCCTACTAATTTTCAATAAATTGTAAGTTTTTACTTTAGGAATAAAAATATTTTTAAAAGATTTTTCTTGGAATACTATTACTAAAGTAAGTCTAAATACGGATTACGTCATAGGTCGGATTAAAACATTCGTATCGGAGCTTGTATTGGGGAACTACAAATATATAACATTTTATTAGGAAAACTGGAAATATATTTTTTTGTGTTTTTAGGAGAGTGTTTTTGGAGGCTTATACATCTGCGGCTTCGATTTCGTTCTCGTAGTGTACCGGCTGCGCCCTCACATGTACAGTCATTGAAATCTTCCTTTCTTAACATTTACCTCAAGATCAAGACGTATATTTTCATAAGGTAAGAGCTATATGTAGAAAAGGTAATCTAGTTAAAATAAACATATGAAATTTTAAAGTAAATAGATGTATAATCGTAAAACATATCCAACTTAAAATGTTTTAGGAAAAAAACATTAATACTTTATTTTCTGTAATATAAACAGCTAGCGTTAACCTGCGTGCGTTGCTGCTCAGTGAAATAATATTTTTATAATAAAAAGTGGAAAATTATCAATTTATTATCCAATAAGATAAGCAAATAAAACGTCTAAATAATTATATTTCATCTACTGTAATTTTAGAGGGTAGACAATGTTTGGCGTCCTTTTATTAGGCGTTTAAATGTACTAATTTTCAGGTGTCATTACACGTGAGCACGCAACATATAATTCCGAGAGAAAAGCAGGAATATTGCCAATTTAATCCACCAATAGTGAATGATTGTCCTTGTGCCTTGTTTAAGGTTATGTGAATGCAAGACGCAAAAGAAATTGTAGTAGTTTGAAATCGAATGAAATCATCTTTATTCCTGGAGTTGCCTGTACTCCTTTGAACTTGCCCCTCATCAATCCTGCTTCTATTAAGTTAGGTGTCATTTTTTTCTCAGTCTGGTTCCGTTGCACAGCTTTGGTGGATTCAAATTTCCCAAGAGTACTACCGGCGATCCTACTTTTAATATCATGTGGTGGCAATAACTGTACATTGAATTTAGCAATTTTAAACAATTTAAAATAATTAATACTGTGTTTTTATTTTATCATTATATTAATTGAGATTAATTAAGTAACGCTAGTATAAATATAACATTAGACTTATGAAAGGCTTTATACCGAACCATCTAAAGCCTCTGGGGCGGAGCTCTGTGAATGGATCTACAACAAACTTTACACGCACCATCCTGGGAGTATGTTAAACAATCCCTCTAAAATTTACGAGTATTAACTTCTGTTCAGCGGCTTAGGAGTTCATAAAATAGATACAAACATACACACATACATACATAGGCACATAAATCGATTTATATATATATATACATATATATATATATATATATATATATATAAACATATATGTATATATATGTATTTATATATATATATATATATATATATATATATATATAAACATATATGTATATATATATATATATATATATATATATAAACATATATGTATATATATATATATATATATATATATATATAATAAATTAAATATATTTCAAAAACAAGAATACTTTTAATTAATATATTTATTCAAAGCTTTTCGCCGATAAAATAGTATCAGCATCTTCAGGATAATAATTATCTAATAAAAAAATGTGATTTTTTTATTAGATAATTATTTTCCTGAAGATGCTGATACTATTTTATCGGCGAAAAGCTTTGAATAAATATATTCATTAAAAGTATTCTAGTTTTTGAAATATTTTTAATTTATTAACTATATTACAAGAAAACATATCACCATATTTAATATATATATATATATATATATATATATATATATATATATATATATATATATATATATATAACATATATGTATATGTATATATATATATATATATATATATATATATATACATATAAAATACGTTATCTTGTTTAGTAACAACATAGGTTATTCAAATACAAGAATATTTATTACTTTATATTCAAAGCTTTTCGTTGGTAAACAGTACCAAAATCATCTTAATATATATATATATATATATATATATATATATATATATATATATATATATATATATATATATATAAAACAACATAGTCTATTTAAATACAATAATATTATTTATTTATATTCAAAGCATTTCGTTGGTAAACAGTACCAATATCATCTGGAATGGATAATACAATAATGCAAGATAAGTTATAGGCCTAAAACATATATATATATATATATATATATATATATATATATATATATATATATATATATATATATATGTACATATATATAGATATAGATAGATAGATAGATAGATAAGGTTATCTAATCTAAAATTAAAATAAAGGTTCTAAATAGTTTTTGTTATAAATAGTGGTTTTTATATTACAATATTATTGTTCTTTTATTTTGGGTTGTTCCTGAATTCTTACGGAGATTGTAAATTTACTTTCTCATATCCGAAAGAAGTAATACAATAAAAAGGCGGTTACATCTAATATGAGTCTGGTGATTTTTTTTTTTTTTTTTGTATTGCGGTATTTCTTTTGCAAGTCTCAAAGCAATTGCCAAGGCAATGCTGGGAGGGAGGATGGTGCAGAGCAATTTGTGGTCGATCAGAGGGTCTACGTAGAAAAGACAGCAACAATAGCTAATGCATTGCAACAAGGGAGCAAAAGGGAGGAGCAACTGGTGGCTTATCAGAAGGTCTACAAAGAAAAGGCTAATGCTACCCAACAAGGAAGCCAAAGGTGAGAGTAACTGGCGAGCGTTCAAATGGTCTAGAAACAATGGGGCTCTAGTCCGCTTGTAGGGTAATGATTCGTTTTTTAAAAACATTTAAGCAATTTAAAAAGAATTTATGGACCTTAATTCCTATTTATAGGCATATTAACAGGAATAATTCCTTTAAAGAAGGCGACATTTGTATAAATTTGTGAGCACATATGTTGAAACGTGTAGAAATATGAGATATTATTGAAATATTTGTATTAAAAGACACAACATTGCTAGGTGTCAAGTTTTTTTGTTGTTGTTCTGGTTCTGTTGCACAGTTTTGGTGGATTCAAATTAAACAAGAGTATTATCGGCGTAGCTAATGCATTGCAACAAGGGAGCAAAAGGGAGGAGCAACTGGTGGCTTATCAGAAGGTCTACAAAGAAAAGGCTAATGCTACCCAACAAGGAAGCCAAAGGTGAGAGTAACTGGCGAGCGTTCAAATGGTCTAGAAACAATGGGGCTCTAGTCCGCTTGTAGGGTAATGATTCGTTTTTTAAAAACATTTAAGCAATTTAAAAAGAATTTATGGACCTTAATTCCTATTTATAGGCATATTAACAGGAATAATTCCTTTAAAGAAGGCGACATTTGTATAAATTTGTGAGCACATATGTTGAAACGTGTAGAAATATGAGATATTATTGAAATATTTGTATTAAAAGACACAACATTGTTAGGTGTCAAGTTTTTTTGTTGTTGTTCTGGTTCTGTTGCACAGTTTTGGTGGATTCAAATTAAACAAGAGTATTATCGGCGTAGCTAATGCATTGCAACAAGGGAGCAAAAGGGAGGAGCAACTGGTGGCTTATCAGAAGGTCTACAAAGAAAAGGCTAATGCTACCCAACAAGGAAGCCAAAGGTGAGAGTAACTGGCGAGCGTTCAAATGGTCTAGAAACAATGGGGCTCTAGTCCGCTTGTAGGGTAATGATTCGTTTTTTAAAAACATTTAAGCAATTTAAAAAGAATTTATGGACCTTAATTCCTATTTATAGGCATATTAACAGGAATAATTCCTTTAAAGAAGGCGACATTTGTATAAATTTGTGAGCACATATGTTGAAACGTGTAGAAATATGAGATATTATTGAAATATTTGTATTAAAAGACACAACATTGTTAGGTGTCAAGTTTTTTTGTTGTTGTTCTGGTTCTGTTGCACAGTTTTGGTGGATTCAAATTAAACAAGAGTATTATCGGCGATCCTAATTTTAATGCCAATAAATGTGGTGGTAAAAATTGTACAAAGAATTTAGTAATTTTAAACAATTGAAAATAATTAATATTGTATTTTTATTTTGCATTAAGTTTATAATTTTTTAAATCAATTAGGTAACGTAATGTATGGATATACATTTTAACATAAGACTTATGAAAGGCTGTATACCGAACCATCCAAAGCCTCTGGGATGGAGCCCTATGGATGGATCTACAACAAAATTGACACGAAATATTCTGGGAGTATGTTAAGCAATCGCTCTAATATTCATTAACTTCTGTTCAGCAGCTTAGGCGTTCATAAGGTAGATACATACATACGCATATAAATCGGTTTATATATATATATATATATATATATATATATATATATATATATATAAGGTTACATAATCTAAAAGTAAAATAACGGATGTAAATAATTTTTGTAATATATAGTGGTTTTTATATTACAATTTTGTTGTTTCTTATTTTGTAAATATTGTTTGGGCTCTTCCTGAATTCTACGGAGATTATAAATTTATTTTCTCATTTCCGAAAAAATAATAAAAACGCAGTTACATATGATATGAGTCAGGTGATTTTTTTTTTATTGCGGTATTTCATTGGAAGTCTGAAAGCAATTGCCAAGGCAATGCTGGGAGGGAGGATGGTGCAGAGCAATTTGTGGTCGATCAGAGGGTCTAGAAAAGACAGCAACAATAGCTAATGCATTGCAGCAAGGGAGCAAAAGGGAAGAGCAACTGGTGGCTTATCAGTAGGTCTACAAAGAAAAGGCTAATGCCACCCAGCAAGGAAGCCAAAGTGGAGAGTAACTGGTGAACGAAACAAAGGGGCTTTCGTCCGCTTGTCGGGTAGTGATTCATTTTTTGAAAATAATGTAGGCAATTTAAATAGAATTTATGAATCTTATTTCCTAATTATAGGCATATTAACAGGATTCATATCTTTAAAGAAGGGGAAAATTGTATAAGTTTGTTAGCACATATGTAGAAAGGTGTAGAAATGTGAAATATTATTGAAATATTTGTATTAGAAGACATAACATTATTTTTACATTTACATAAAAAAGAATCATCAAGAAAGCATATGGTATACTTGAATATTACATATCTGTATTGAAAATACTAAAGTTGAAGAGCCTGACGGTCTTTGTAGAGCGATTGTTTCGCACGTTAGCAACAAAAAGTTTAACATGTTTACATACTAGTCACGCAAAATTATTGTCGCAATGCAGAACTCTGGTCGATTCTTCCTTTATCAGGATTTTGCATTTCATAAATCGATAGTGCAAGCACGTCATTATCTTTGTCTTGTTGATATAGTTTACATTTTGATCAAATAATATTTAACCAGGAGAGTTTATATGTCTCCTATATCGCAGAGAATAACCAATGTACTTCCTCAAATTACCTCCCCCACATTCGTTCTTTGGTATCGTATTTACAAGTAGCACGGATATGAAACGCAGAACACTGTCTAATAGAACATTGATGTATAGAAAGTTTTAAAAAGTAATTTAAATAAATAAAGAGAGAAATAAATAGAGTTCTCATATACCCACTAGTCCTTTGAACTAAAAACCTTAAAATAATTTCATATGTTATTTGAGTACTTTTAAAAATCTATAAAGATAGTACAAATTTCTAAAATATTATTTACGACGGTCACGAATAAATGTTTTTAATATTTTCGAAATTTAATACAACAATAATTCACGTTTCTTATATATACACACCTTTTATATCTAATCTATGCACCAAAACATTGCTTAATTTTTTATTTATACCTTCCTATATTCTGCCTAAAAGTTAATATGTATTTATGGAATATACATAATAAATATTTTATAATATATACTTAAGAATAAATATAAGTTATTCTTCTTATGATTTTCATTTTTACAGAATGGCCGTTCTGTATAACAAAATAATTTAAGGTTGTCCTTTAATATGAACCTAATATAACCATACTATAAAGAACCACTTTGTCATTAAACATTGTAGTTGAACAGTTACAGATTGCTTGCACTTATATTTTTCTACAACTTACCTAATATATCTGAAAATATATTTTTTCATTTACTTTACCTACTCTACCTCTTATATTTATATTTAGAAATATATTCGTAATTATAAATACTTGGAATTCTCTTCACTTTTGTTTTATCTATGTTACTATCTTCTTAAGTTCCTGATACTTATTTTGATATTTCATGCTCTATATTTTTCTCACTATCTTGCTGAATAGTTAATTATAATTTTCCAGGTCACGCTTTTTAGATTTTTCAAATCTTCATTCTCGTGAGGGCTACGATGTTTTGTAGTCTACTCATATTTGTACTAGTTGCTCACACAAAAACTTCCATTTTCTATTTTAATACTTCTTCAGATAAAATTTAATTAGTATTTCTCGCAGTTATGATTAGTTTCGATTTGAACTTTTAAAACATTATCATCTCTATTATTCAATTAAGGAGGTACAGTTATTCAGACTACTCTGTTTTTGCTTTAAATTAAATTCCATTTTATTATAGCTTTTTCAAGTTCCTGTATTGTTCGTGGCTTGTTTATGTAGGAGATCATTGGTCATTATTTTCTTGAAAACAACGATGGTAGAACAGTTACGGTGAATGCAGATCGATACCTGGAAACGTTGGAAGAATATTTCTTGCCTGAACTGCACCGTCACCGTACAGGGATACGTAATGTACGGCTGCAACAAGAAGGGGCAACAGCCCATACGGCTCGCATTAGAATGGAATTCCTTCGACGAACATTCCCTAAAAGAGTGATTTCATGCCTTGGCGATGTCAATTGCTTTTCACGCTCACTGGTTCTTACAATTCCAGATTTCATTCTGTGGGGATTTTTGAAATTTAAAGTCTACATGAAACAAGCCACGAACAATACAGGAACTTAAAGCTATTTGCCAAAACATCATCGGCATTCCTAGAGAGATGTTAGCAAAATCAGTAGAAAGTTTTAAAGAACCTCATCAGCACAGTATCAAAGCAGAAGGAGGCCACGTTACACATGACATTTTTAAACGCCGAACTTAAAGTAATATTGCTTTGAAATTGCATACTGTATACACGGTGTTAACAATCATTAATATATATATTTTTGCTTAATTTTCTCAGTAGGTACTCGTTACTAGAAAACCATGCGTCTTACAGTATTCACCCTATGTAATGTTTTTGCTGTTGTAATTTTATTGATTTCTCAACTGGTGTATACTAGACGTTACTGAAGTTCTTTCATGCGAGAATAACCAGGAAGGTATTTATTTTTAAAAAATACATTCATTTAACAAAAATTTTGAAATGATAAACCAGGATTGAAATCATACGTTTGTTTAATAAAATCCACAAATTCAGATTTCTTACTTTAAGAAAAAAATCATAAAAATGATTGTTGTAAATTGTATAGTTAAGAAATTGTTCGGTGAAGAAAATTTCGATCGCTCTATAACAATTTCCAAGCAGGGGAGAAATCTCTTCGCTAAAACCATCCCTAGTGTTGAGAAATATCAATATTTAGTAATACACAATGATACCATTAAATCTATAATCCACCTATTACGTGTTTTATTCAAATTAATTTCTATTCATATTTTGTAAAAGTAGAGCGGGGGCGTAAAAGGGAGGGGAAAGGTCACGTGATTCGATCAATATTAGCAGCATCCCTGGATCTGGTCCAGCGTAGACAGTGTATCTGATACTTATATATATCTAACTACTTACATAATTTTGACCTTTATATGTAAGCCTAATAATAGGCTTTAATTAGAGTACTTTATTTATGTAAAATCCATAAGATTGAAACTAGAAATCAGAGATTAAAATTAAAGCGTTTGAACTTAGGTCACAAGTGAGGGTTGAGACGATTTAAATGTGTAATAAATTTTATAATGCTACTATTTTTTAACATAAAAAACTAATAAAAAAAATTAAATATACAATTACATGAGTAATAATATCAACAGATTGTTATAACATTTTTTTCAATAAAATTAATAATATATGATTGAAACATAAGTCCAAAAAACAGAACACATCTATTTTTAAAACTTTTGTTTATTGTTTAATAAAGATACCTTTATAATTATTGTAAAAAAATTATTTATAAAATTACTATGCCTCTTTATTATTAATTTTAAATTTAAAAAAATAAATATTGTTTAGAATTAATTTTAATTACTTTTGTGATATTCGTTCCGAAGGTTAGAGCTTCATGTGTATAACTCAAGAAATCTTATCCAAATACTTTAAAAACGTTTTACTTGTTGCTTCCGTGTATAAACGCTTTACAAGTCTTTTATAAAGTAAACGTTTTACAAGCATTTAAATCACTTTAAAACTAAATAAAACGTACTTTATAAATGTATAGGCACTTTAAACTAATTACATTCAGCCTTACACAGTTAAAACTATCAGCTTTAACACACGAATGAGAATAATTAGTAGAATACAAGCCCAATACTATTAACTTTATTTTAATACCAGATTGTTGGAAAATACAAATTCAGTACTAACAGACTACCCGTTGCAATTTAAATATGCTAACTTTATAAATATTTTCCTTATTCAATATTATTTTTAAAAGCTCATGTTTTACGTTCACCATTCGCTCGACATAGGTTTTTAGGCCATTTGTACGTATTTGCATTTTGGTTCTGATAGTTGGATCCATAATATAGGTTAGTGGATGGGATTAATGAAGGTCCAATTAACAATAGCATCTGCAGTTTGATTTATCGCCTTCACATATAGGTTTAAGTACACAACGTTCACCTAAATTATTATTGTTTTTATTACACTTTTAATAATTTTATTTAAAAATATTTTACTTAAGTTAAAGAATTCTTTAAAACTAACTTGTTCTAGGATATATGTGTGTATATATATATATATATATATATATATATATATATATATATATATATATATATATATATATATATATATATACTATATATGAAGTTAATATATTACTATTGTAAGTAATTTTATCTGCCATTAAGTGCAATGATTTTACCTTGAGTGATGAGGCGACTTTCGGTCACTTGACCATTGTCGAATCACTCGAGTGGATAAAATTACTTACAATAGTAATATATTAACTTCATAAAGTCAGTGAAACGGAAAAACAATGAATAACGTAAAATATCAAGTATATATATATATATATTAAAACAACATAGGTTATTCAAATACAAGAATATTTATTAATTTATATCCAAAGCTTTTCGTTGGTAAACAGTACCAACATCATCAGGAATGAAAATTACAATAATACAACAATCAGAGTAAATTACAATTATTGTAATTTTCATTCCTGATGACGTTGGTACTGTTTACCAACGAAAAGCTTTGGATATAAATTAATAAATATTCTTGTATTTGAATAACCTATGTTGTTTTAAATTATTAAAAAAGAAAACGTAATATATATATATATATATATATATATATATATATATATATATATAGAGAGAGAGAGAGAGAGAGAGAGAGAGAGGTAGTTTCTCGAATGCAGTCAGTAAAAAGAACAATTGACAATACTTCTATATCAGTACTAATTGCTTCTTTCCTTATAACTGATTTTTTACTTAATTTTATTTTTATTGTGGTAATTTATATCACAATTTCTTCCTGTACATGAACATTAAATTTTATTACATAACTTTTATTCTAAGGGGCAAACAAAAAACGTCGTTTCTATTTTCATTTCTACTTCAAATTTCATATATGTATTTCTGTGTATTGATATGTATAATATGTGATCGTTATAGAAGTCGTTTAATGATATTTGTCATGTTTAAAATATGTTTTATTTATCTATAACGTACGGATATGTCATCTAAATACAATGATATTTTACAATACAAGCTCACGTTATTTAACTTTTGTAAATCGGTAATGATTTTTTGCATTTTAGTTTTTCTTCTAATGTTGTATTAATTATAAAACAAAGCTCATAAAAATATCTCTTAACACTTGCAAAATTAGGTTTGTAATTTACTGGTATTCAGGGCGGAAAACCCACAGATCACACGCTTAAATGATAAAATCTTTGTAAAAGTAATTTCGCTGGAAACTGGTTAGGTTTAACTGGAAATTGCTAGAGGACGGAGTTAATGGGCCACGTCGCTGTCTGTTTGTTTACCAGTCTGGTTACTAGATCTCCAGTGTAGATGGTTTTAATTGTTTGGGGAGCAATGCAATTACCAGTAAATAAAGTAATAAACCCATTATAATAAATATTATTCCAGCTGTTGTTTCCAATTATTTGTTCTTTCTTTATATTTTAAAATAAAATTACTAAAAACTGCAAAACGTTATTTGTCATTCTTATTGAAAATTTTGTTTTCCAGAGCCAAAGGTAACAATAATATTTTATTTAAAGTTAAAATAATTATCGTCGTGCAAAACATAACCTCACTTTACTAACATGCTCATTTATAAAGCGATTCTTGAGTAACTTTCCCACTCTTGGCAATACATTGTCATAAGGCTATATTAAAAAATTAGCTACAATAATATCCGGTTGTGATTGGTTTAGCTATAAAAAAACTAAAGTTTACTATGCTATTGCCTAATTGAATGAGCTGTCTCCACTTTCCTCTAGTTTGCTAACAATAAACATACGTTAAGGCGTCCTTTAGCAAACTTAATTTTGTTATTTTCTTACAAAACCTACTCTATAATTTATAGATATGTTGAGTAGTAATATATCTTTGTAACATACAGCTCTGTCTTATTCAGACACGTTGTATTTATACATTTCAACTGTCTTTGTAAATTGAGGTTATGTACGACTTTTAAATTTCTTAAACCACTGTAGGCCTATATGTTGTGTAATATTTAAAATAACGTTTTCCTTACAACGTCAATATAGTGGCGTAATTATAGTTAGCAAACTATTTTACACCCTAGCTCGAAATATTCACACAACCTTTATATACATAGATCCATCAGATGAAAAAAATGAAAAATGTAAAGAAATTAAACCGTCGGTCGATTTTAACTTTCTTAGCGAAATGTATTTATATAAAATACAACTTGTCCGAAGGCAAGGTCATGTAAATATTTGTAGCAAGGGTTTATAATAGTTGTATATTGAATATTTTCTGCTTTATAATGCACTTCTAAATGTCATTTGTAAAGGAAATCACAGTTGACACATTCTTTGAAGGTATTACCATTCGAACTATAAACACACAGGATAAAATGATGTAGACAAACAAAAATGTAGTATTGTTTAATTTTTAATAAGTCAACAACTATGCAAGATGAAGTAAATATAGGATGATCCTCTACGTTGTGCTCTGCACGTAACAAAGCCGCTTACAAAAACATGTATGTAAAATATCCGCTAAGTACAATGCTTACATATATAACATATTATATGTGAAAGCCAATCCCCCTCCCCCCGTAGTACTATTGTACGAAATTTTTAGTCTTACAATAGGGTGGTACGTCGTATTGTATTGGTTTGTCCTTCGACAATCTAAGGAAGGAATACTCGAGGCGGAATAGTAACACTGGATTCAAGAAGGCATTGTAGGTTCATATTGACTAGTGAAATACAGAAGTAGTTAATTCTTTGTTGTAACATAACCGTAGGGCTGTTACTAGTTTAGCGAACCTTGCTATTATATCTATTTAATATCTTATATTAAAAATATTAAACAAATATTAGTGTTTGTTATAGTATATAACGTAATGAACTGTTATGGTGTAAATTATGATTTTTCTAGCAATCGAAATTACATTTATAAAATACTACAATTTTAAATAATTATTATAAAATTATTTATAGTTATTGAACGGTTTTTGGGACGTTAAAAGTTCACGCACAATCAGCTTTAATTTTGGTAACAAACCCTTTACTTAGCCTACATGTGTCCAAATTCAATACTGGTTGTGTTGTTAATATTTATTTTATTAAATGAAGTATAACATTAGAATAAATAATCTAAATCGTTTCCGGATGTGTTAATAGCGGTTGTTTTCTTAAATTACCCTTGCGATGAATGTTTTCATGAAATATCATATCAAGCGGGGTATTTTGCTCTAAGTCAAGGAGCAAAATACCTTTATCTAGTCAATGAGCATATCTGACTTTAGTTAGACATATGGAGAAGGTTGAAGTTTAGGAGGGACCTTTTAGTTTAAGAAATAAATTGGTAACAGAAATTTGATTTCACGTTACACGTAAATTCAGATTTATCTATTTACACATCCATATGAAAATGTAATTTTAAATAAATCAAATATAAACAAGAGAAATGTTAACAACTTGAAGCAACTGGGACGTAAATGTTTATATTAATTAAAACAAGCTTTTACCGAAAATTCAACAATTTTTATTTTAACCGTATGTAAATTTCGATCACAAAGTAATCATCGTCAGAGGTATTTTACAAGTAACTAAGTTATTTGTAAAATATCTCTGACGATGTTTACTTTGTGATCGAAATGTACATACAGTTAAAATAAAAATTGTTGAATTTGTGGTAAGAGGCTGTTTTAACTAATATACAGATAAATGTTGTTTGGAATATAATTCTTTACAGAGTGCTTAGCTTTGAATAAACCCCACCGGTTACATTGGACTTACTTTGTGTTATTTTACAGTTTAAAACTGTATTTTAGGAAAGTATTTTCAAAATAAATTACTTTAAAGATCGAAATTGTGTAACTTACTCAATACTAACGTTTTGCACGGAAGATTATTATGGTACCTTAAATATGTTTCTTTATCACAATGCTTAACCTAGTCGGTTACTTTGCACTTCACTTATTAATATTTTCTGCAAAGTTTTTTTTAAGAAAGATTCGATGAGTTTTTTTTTAAATCGAAATTGTGTAGCTTGGTCATTACTTATTTCTTCATTTTATTTACACTCTGCGACATTTTGGCAACAATCCGGTTTAACATAAGAATAGGTATGGAATGCTCAACATTGAGCCTGTAAAGTTCCAACCAGGATAAAGATAAGACTGGGAAGGCACTTTTGCTAATTTAATCCAAATGATAATAATTTTTGTAACAAAAATCCTAATCCATTATATTAGGTTTCGTGATAAGGTGGGTGTGGTTTTAAAATCATATGTTTACGATTTGAAATAGACAAATTTGAAAATGCAAAAAATTAAACTATTCTTTCAGACGTTTAAACTTAGAAATAAAACCATTAAAAGCAAGTCGAAATAATAACTTGCTATATTTTTGTGTCCTACATAATAGTTATGATAAGTATTCTGATTGCAAAACAGAAGACATCAATATGAACCTACAAGGTTAAAACGACTTATAGTAAACAGATATAATTCTGTAGTTTAAATAATTGCTATATAGAATTGCATCAGGCACCAAACAACAATAAATCTATTAATAAAAACATTTTTTCATTAAAAAAACTATTTAACTCTTATATAAATATTTTAATTACATTAAAACTTGCATCTTTGCACTTTTTTTAGCTGCTTTTGATTTTTTTTTTAAATATATATGTACAATATTTATAACATTAGCATAACTATGTTAATTATAAATATACTTATTAAATAAAAAAAAAAATAGCCACTTGGTGAGAAATGGTATTAGGTGGTTCTACGTAAATGAAGGTTCTGTCCTGGGATAGGCAATTTGGTTCTTAGTATAACACGGTAACAAGCCAAGAGTATTTTTGTACGGTCAAAGCCATTTAGTTTTTATTTACAAAATGTGTAAGAGGCCAGGAAAGGTGGTTATGCAAATTTGTATTGTTTTTACTATAGTTCACATAAAAAACTTTAAGTTCATATTTTGAAATTAATCGTTAGAAACATTTTGTTTCACTTGGATATTCACTAAAGAATGACTTAGGTCCTACTAGGTAAGATACAAAATTTAGTCAATCCCAACATCACACACAAATTTATGTCTTAAATGTAGCTTTTGAAGCTCTGTACGAAAATCTTTGCAAAACATACTTTTAATTGAACAATTTTAAAAAAAAAACATTTTTACACAAATAATACGAAATGTATTAAAACGTAAAATTATTGATTTCTAAAATCAATAAGTACGGTTTGTATAGCTAAAAAGCAAATAATAATAGCGCATGAATTGTAAGGATTAAAAAACGCTTTCTATATTATAAAAAACCATAATTTAAATCATTTAATTGTTTCAAATATTCTGTGATAAAACTAAATTTAAATCTAACAGTAGGACTGCTTATAGAAAACAACTGTTTTCTTTACGTTACAGATAACTTTGCGAATAAAAAATTATAAATATTAAAACATTATAGATACCCAAAGAATGTTTTAAAAAAATGGCGCAAACAAGAAAGATCAAAATCAATAAAACGATATAAAAGTTTATTTAAAGTATAGCCTAATCATGTTCTAGTTATTCGTAAATCTAAACATTAAATCAAATGTACAAATTATCTTTCGTGCAATTGTAAATATTAAATCAGAACGAAAAAGACAAATAATATGTCAAGCAATTAAAGAATCACCAATGGCCTAGTAAGGACACGTCGCCGAAATTAAATTATGGATAAAAGATACAAATTAAAGGGAACTGTAGAAAAATTGTAATCGTTTTAGGGCTCGATAACTGATAAGTGATAAAATGAAAGTAAAGGAACAGAAAGTATGGAACTGACACTCCCGATATTCAACTGACATTGAAGAAGAGAGAAATCACCAACATTTGGGAAATATGTTTCTAATATTCTGTGTTAAAACAAAATTTAAATTTAACTAAACAGTAAGACTGATTTGAAAAAACTTTTTTCAGTACGTTATACATAAAAAATTATAAGAATTAAAACAATATACATATCCGAAGAGTGTTATTATTGAAAAAATGTACAAAACAAAAAAAATTGATAAAATCAATAGAACTATATAAAATATTATTTAAAGTATAGCCTAAACATGTTCTAGTTCGTAAATTTCAAATGTAAAAATTAGATCAGAACAAATATTATTGATAATCCAGGGTCATTGATTTCCGAAATCAAGAGCCCGTTAAGGGAGAAACAATATCATTAACATAACAAGAAAGTAATACGTTGAGCAATCAAAGAATATCAGAAATGCCTATTTAAGACATGTAGTTGAAATTGAATTGTGGATAAAAATTATAGGGAACTGTACAAAAATAATAATTGTTTTAGAGCTCATAAGTGATAAAATGAAAGTAAAGAAACAGAAAGTATGAAACTGATACTGCCGATCTACAACTAACCACTGAAGAAAAGAGAAATCACTAACGCTTAAAAAATATGTTGCAAAGCTAACCAGTAGCGAAAATTTGAATTTTTAAACTAAAAAAATGTAAAATACAATATGCTTTTTCCTTATTTGTATAAGTTAGTGTATGTGCATGCGCTTGCGTAAAAATAACTCCTAAGGGTGGATTTGACATTTTAAACTTCACCATCATCTTAAATAAACAACACAACCACACTCACATAAATTGTACAACTGATTAATCAACATTATAACTTAATTATAAACAATACACTTTTGCTTTTCCTCTTTGTATAACCACCTTTATAACAATTTGCACTATTAGAAATTAGGCTAAAACCTAGTACAAAAAAATATTCTTATGAAATACAATTTATACACAAAAGTAGGTATATTTATTTTTATAATCACAATTACTGAGCCACGTAATATAAAAAAATGAGCAGCAGGTTGCACTGTAAAGCTACAACTGGATACTAAAATCTTAATGTTTAATTCTAACATACAATGCTTTAGTTAGCCATTTGAGTTGTGATTTTGGTTATACGTACAGGTGTTACTGTGTTTTATTTATATATAAAGTGTAACATTAATTTCTACAACATAGGAGGGTTACGTTCTGCATAATTAGCTAATGTTTTATTTTGTTAGTGTATTTTGTAGTACAGACAAATGCAGGTATTAAAGAAAATATATTTAAAATAATTCTTTAATTTTAGTGTATCTCGCAGTCTTGTCTTATATTATATAGATGTATAGAGATCTAAGAAAGCAAAGCTATGGAAGATTTAACATAAATGTTTGTAACTGAAGAAAAATGTTTCAGAAATTGCCCATGTATAACAATTAAACTTAAAATAAAACCTTTTATGTTTGACTTTATAGTGGGCATACAGCATTATTTTTAGACACGTGAATACATTTCCCCTGCACAAGTTTTAGGACATACATGCCTCCATGTATAAAACAAAACAAATTATGCGTGTCAGATTATGTGTTTTTCTAGATACGGTAAAACGAATAGTTTTGTTTCCTTAAAAAAAAAATTAGTCGAATAGTGTTCGTTTTTCTTCCAGAAAGAACTGAAAAAATGAATTTCCTTTCATTATAATCTGTTGTATTCATTTTTAATATCTTTCTAAAATTAATTACGAAAAGAAAAAAATTGAAAAATGTCTTTATGTTTTGGGGGCTGAACCTATCATCAGTTATTCTACTTTTCTTATAAATTATACTTTGAGTATTATAAAAAAACAATTTACATCTTCATATGGTTTTCCAAATTAAAACTTTAAACATGAATTTGTAACTTTAATGTGTAACTCACGATATATAGTAAAAGACTTGAGGATGCGCAGAGGGAATTTCTCCGAATAGTGGAGGTAGACGGTAGGACAGCTGTCGTCCTTCTAAGAATAGTGGTCGTGTTTAGGTTATTGCTAGGGTACTTATAGTTACGAGGTTCAACAAGCACTGAGTCAGTGGCTCCCCCACCACTCTAAACATCACGCAGGCCACAGCGCATCGCCTTGCTAAGTATCTTGCCACGTCTCGCTACTTAAACACATTTAGAAGGACTGAAATTAAGAGCCAATTAAACTTCTAGGACCGAATGTTATATCCATTTTAAACTTATTAAACTTTCTTATTTGATAATTTCTCCGTATCTCATAATTTTACTAATGCGAGACTTTCGATTCTTTTTAGAATTTGCGTCCAGCCTTCTCTAATACAGAGTATGTAGTGTATTTCGAAATTTGTTAGTATTTCATTATAAAATTCATAAAACCTGTATAAATTATTAGTAGTTTAATATTTTTACACCAAATATTCCGGAATGAAACTAATTAATTTATTTCTTACATAAAGACTCTTATATAATAATCTCAATTCCTATTATAATGTAATAGTAATATTTGCTGTTACATAGGCTGTAACGAATTTTAGAATTTATCAATAACTCTTTTACTACACAGCCTTTAACGCCGTTAAAAAAACTGTAAACATCCACATACAAAATCGTTCTAGAATTCACTTGTAATTCTCTACTATACAATCCCTAAAGTCCTTTGTAATCTTCTCTGGCATGTAGTCGCCAATGACCTTTAGAAAGTATAATATCTCACGCTATGTAATCAGTTAAATGTTTTACACTACATTAATAAACTATTGTGTTGTAAAATCTATAAAGCTATTTAGAATTTATTATTAGCGTGTTGTGTTATACAATCCGTTAAGCCCTTTATAATGTAAAAATCGCCAAGTCCTTCAGAATTCATTATTAACATTTTAAATTATTCAATCAAATTATTGTTTAGAATTCGGTTTCTCAAACAATAAATCCATTTATAATACAGTAATTATATCTGTAACTCAAACATTAACTGCCTTAAGAATTTATTAATAATCTTCTCCGTTATGGAATCTGAGAATTCATTTAGAATTTAGAAATCTTTCGTGCTATACAATCTCTGAAGTCGTTTAGAATTTAGCAATCTTTTTTGTTATACAATCCATAAAGACCTCTACAGTTTAGCGACTTCTCTGTTATACAATCCATAAAGACCTCTACAGTTTATCGACTTCTCTGTTATACAATCCATAAAGACCTCTACAGTTTAGCGACTTCTCTGTTATACAATCCATAAAGACCTCTACAATTTAGCGACTTCTCTGTTATACAATCCCTAAAGCTCTTTAGAATATATTATTAACCATCTTTTTACAATGTCTGTACATACCATTAAAATTTAGCCTGGGATGCAAACTATGAAACCATTTCAATTTAACAACAACCATTGTTATTCAATTCGTTTATAATATAATCACGTATGTTTCTCAATCAGTGCTATATTTTAGAACTTATAGTAATTTTGTTAAATATTAAATACTCAACCCCCTTTAGAATTTATTTGTGGAATTATACAGTCTATAACTTTATCTTGTATTCCTTATTCACAGTTCGTTCTTGTAATTCGTCAGATACTTTATCTTATATCCCTTATTCACAGTTCGTCCTTGTAATTCGTCAGATTTTTTATCTTGTATTCCTTATTCACAGTTCGTTCTTGTAATTCGTCAAATACTTTATCTTATATCACTTATTCACAGTTCGTCCTTGTATTTCGTCAGATTCTTTATCTTATTTCGTGATTCACAGTTCGTTCTTGTAATTCGTCAGATACTTTATCTTGTATTCCTCGTTCTTGTAATTCGTCAGATACTTTATCTTATTTCGTGATTCACTGTTCGTCCTTGTAATTCGTCAGATACTTTATCTTGTATTCCTTATTCACAGTTCGCTCTTGTAATTCGTCAGATACTTTATCTTGTATTCCTTATTCACAGATCGTTCTTGTAATTCGTCAGATACTTTATCTTGTATTCCTTATTCACAGTTCGTTCTTGTAATTCGTCAGATAATTTATCTTATATTCCTTACTCACAGTTCGTCCTTATGTATGTGTGTTTTTCTTGAATGTTTCCTTAATCATACAAAACAGTCTGTCGTCAGCCCCGAGTTGATGGCGGTAACCGAACTAGTGTGTGCTCATAAGTGATTTACTTCACTTAATTTTGTTGAAAAGTACCCCTTTCATAGAGTCGTATTCAACTTAAACAGTGTCACCACTGTTTTACAAGATTCTCTTGTACTTTATGCTCACTGAAATTAGAATCTAGAAAGATAATCAATTCACTTTCCATACAAAACCCTAAGTCACTATGTCAATCCAACTAGAAACTTTAAATCTATTTCCGACGTTCAATGTAGAATAAAACCACTAACAAATATTTTATATTGTTAAAATTCACTCTTAAAGTTTTTGAAATCCCTTTTACAAAGATCAGTATTTACATTATTTGCCAACATTATCATTTAAGGAATGCCTATTATAGAATCCAAATTATACAGAATCTCTTTATTATAACTCAAACAATGTAAATTTTCATTCAGTTCCGAGAATCCCAAGCAAGCTAATATGGCTCCCTATGTTTCCAATATGAGATATTATTACAAAATTGTATTTACTTAAAACGTGCAAATAATACAAGTAAGTGATCAAAGTTCACAAGTGATTTTTACAGCATTAAAATTTTTAATCAATCAGTGAACGATACACCAGTTTTGCTCCCGACATAAACCAAATAATCACCATAGCAAATATTTAAAATTATCTGACTGCTTATTGTTACAGGAAATGTGTACGTTTGAAATAAACCTCAAGTGAAATGATAATAAAACCTTCAGCATCAATTTTAATCATAGAACATGCATTCTAGTCGAACTGGACTTACTATAATTTTAGAAATGCCTTCAAATAGCACATTATTAACTAATCAACGAGCCAATAACCTTGAAATAACTATCATAAACACTGTAAAAAAAGTACAGCACTTCAAAACACTGATATATAGAGACCTTTACAAGCTCAAAATATTAAATTAAACGTAACATACTGGAATGAATATTTTAACACAGTTTCATTATTGCATTATCGAATTCACATTTAGATATTACATATTTTATAGAAATTTTAAAACGTGCTTATGGTAATAAAAATTAAATTAGAGGGATATATTTTATAAAAATAATTTAAGTAATATTTTTAATAAAAAAGTTTCAAATGTGTTAAAATTTAGTACATATATAGATTTTCACATCTATAAAACACAAATACTTGGAATGTGAACATTTTATTATTATCTTCAAATAATAATTAGTAAAAAATAATATGCTCAAAAGTTTTCTGCCATTTTTAGCATTCACACAAAAGGCTATTAGTAGTATTATTGACTAATAGAGAGTTCTGATGATGAAGAGTCTCAAAACCCCTCGACAATGCTAGGAATGCATGAAAACTTTGGAAGTCAATGTAACAATCTACAACCTAGCAGAAAAACGTGCTAAAAATATAAAAATTTTAAGTATTTGAATAGACCAATTACAAATTAAACACCGTTAACAAAAAAAGATTTGCGCCGAGTATACGAAATTATTTTTTTTACAAATTTTGTTGATATTTTAAAATATTCATTGTACATTCAGTGTTGTTTTGAATATTGTAGAAAATATGTTTTTAACAAACTCTATCCGTAGTTATATTATACAAATATTAAAAAGCCTTTAACATTGTTAAAACAGTAAGTAATAAATTATTGAAGGTATATAATTATTATAAACTATATTAAATTAATTAAATTATTTCAATATAAAACATCCTTAGACATCATTAGTGCACATAAAACGTTTTTTCTGTTTGTATTATTTTTAAATACAAATACGTTTCAGGCTTTGAAGATCTTTACATATAAAATATATTTCTATTACAATGAAATTTATTGCCAAACCTTGTAAATAAATGCATATACAAGGCCAAATGTTTCTTACATAAATGTACATTGTATTTCTACATTAATCAATATATTTACTATGTTTCACAGACCAGCTGCGTTTTAAAATATTTTTAATAATCTATAAATTTATTACAAATTCAGTTATAAAAAACTGAATAAACGACAAATAAAACAACAATATTGGTCTTGTTTAGAATTAAAAATGGTTAGTGATGGATTAAAAATTGTTGTTTAAAATAATTGGAAGAGGTCCTTTTCGATATTATTCTTATAGTTTCTACATTGCGCAATACGTATTGATACAAAATACAGGTTTTAATAATTAAAAACTAACTTTGGAATGAAATAATTGTTAAATATCACATAAATATAATACAGTAGGAAAATTGTAAACGATTATGTAATAACAGTCAAGTAGCTTTGTACAAAAATAATTAATAGTTACATGTTCGTAATATTTTAGTAATAAAATTACAATGTATATTTTTAAACATTTAATTTTCTACATTTATTAAAATGTAAAAAATTTAAAAGTAAACATTTCTCAGTGAAAAAAGTCATATTATTACAAACATTTACGATTAATTTTAAAAATTACATTTAGAATGTAGATAAAGAGAGAACTAACACAGTAAGATCTTGATTTAAGATATGGTTTCATCAGCCAAGAAAGTTAGCTTAGTTTTATTACACATACCAGAAACTATAAGGGAAAGAGTGTTTTAGATTTAGGTCAGATTCAGCCTTTCTGCAGCACAATGTAACTCTGCGACTTTGAGGTTAGAAAATGATTGAAGGTTCGGGCAGCTAAAAATCTGTACAGTTCAAACATACATGTTAAAACACTGTGAGAATATTTGACTAACTTATTTGTTTATCGATTTCAATTACTTTTTATAAAAGCCAAACACTCAGCACTTCTTATTGCCAAATAAACGAAAATTATTGCCTAGAGATGGTTTAGGAGAAATATTCCCGAAGTTATCAAAAACTACTTAAAAACCGGTTTCGAATCTTTAAATTGAAAACACATCAGAGGCTCTTTTCAAAATACAAAATAATTATTACTAAACGATTATAAGAATAAAAAATTTTAAAATATTATTATCTCAAAACTGTCTGTATAGAATAAATAACCTGTGCCAGTCTTAGCAGGAAAGCACTCGCAATTGCAAGTTAGATATTGCGTTAACGCTTATTGCCAGTTGTTACATCATTCAAGAACAATTACAACAAAATTCTTTATATTGATAAGATAGTTAAAATACAAATACACTAACACGTCTTTTAAAGGAAAATTGTTGGTGTTACTTTGTGCCCCTTGTTTTTTTTTTACTTGGCTTTGAAACAAAGAATGTCGTGGTCGAGAAATAATGTTGGTTTTTATATCTCTAATCTATTATGTTATCGAAATGTATTATCGAAAAGTAACCAACATACATAAGCTACTAAAGGTTTTTGTATTATGGTTTGTACATTCAATTTATTAAGTACTCATAAAATAATGCATTCTTGTCTTGCTTTTCGATTAAAGAATCTCTTTTACTTAAGGACAACTTTCTTACAATCCTTCACAGATTTTCAAGACCAGGGTTTACAGAACCTTTTTTATTGAATTGAAAAAAGGTCATCATTTAGATTTTTCATGAAATATAATGATAATTTACAGGTTACACAAGTGAATGTATTCAGTTTCGAAAAGTTTATTTTTTGTTCTTGAATATTTTATGCGTGGTTATTTATCACAGGCTGCATTTAATAAGGTAAATTCATTTAAAGAATTTTGAACAGTATTTTGTCAAGAAGTAACCTAATTTAGTTTTTCACAAGTACTCGTTATTACATAAAATAAGTATTCAACGTACACATTATCTCTTTAAAATCTACTAAGTTCTTTTAATAATTTCTTATAAATATGTAAAATATATTGAAATTTAATTGAAATTTTTAAGTCTTTATTTCAACTCTAGATTGGTAAATTAAAGGCAAGCGAATACAAAATAATTTTATTGCTAAACAGTTTATACACTAATGGTAATTGTAGACAAAATTACCTTAAAGATTGGTGTATTTGTCTCATCTAAGTACAAGCTATACAACACCATGATTATAAAACGTTGACATCAATAAATAGGGTTTTTTAAGGACTTTTATTAATGTGGAAGCGCTATCCGTGTAACGTTTTTCACTTCAGGTAAAAAAGCCAGTCGTAATTAGCTCATGACTGTATCCTGGGTTATCGCAAGTTCCCTAATTATATTCTCGAGGAGCAATTATTAGATTATTGCTGTAAGTACAAACTTTCACAACGCTAAGTACAGAATTTAGAAGAGCCAATGTGTGTGGTTACCTCAAGAGTGGGTGCCTCAGCCCACTATAACCGTCTTCTGATTATATTGTAGACGAAGAGGCAACTTAAGTTTGAAAAGTTTCCGCTCAAAGTAATGCCCTTCCTTGCATTCCTTATTGGGAATCCAGGTATTGAGCTAGCACCGATTGATCTTCAGCTGATAAGCTAGCTAGGAGGCCAACGTTTCCAAACTAATGAGTCAATTAAATCAAGATTCATTTAAACTCATGCTGGCAACATTTTAAGAAGAGGATATCGCAATACTTGTTCACATGTAGGACAAATACTTCGATCACCTCAAGGTGATTATGTCGAACATTAACCATTAGTTACTCAACTTTTAGTAATAAAATAATTTTTATATTGGCATGTCTTCTATTTATGAATGTTGAAAAAACAACCCAAGTAAAATTGTAATACAAATTATATTGACAAATACCAACGCAGGGTAGTTCCCAGAATTATTAATTGTTAAGAGGGCGTTAAACAGACGTACCACACTGGGCGTGTTAAATACTACACAGATATTGACGGTACATTGAAACAAAACGATGTAATTTATAATTTTGCAAAACATCTTTAAATGATCAACATTTTATATTTATATCCTTCTCATTAAAAATTCGTATTAAAAAATCGAATTTTAAAAATTCTGTATATTATAAAAAATATAACACTGTTTATTAAAATATTGTGCTTATACTTTTTTTTATTACAAGAACGCAATAAACAACTTATAAACTAAAAGTAAACAAAATAGATTATATAACATAAGAATACGATTCAGTCCAGCGGAAAGTGGATGGACCAAGCTGGGCGGAGAAGAAGCAGTGTTGTGAGAGAGGTCCTTAAGGCTTCCATTTGATGTCCGAAAGCCCTTGGAACGCTCTTTTTAAACTTCCGCTATCGGACCAGGCGGAGTCAAGATACTGGTCGTCATCATCTTGTTCAAGTTTCTGAAACACAGACAACGGTTTTATATAATTAATTTTTAAAAAATTTAAAAGGAAATATGTAATTTTGTATAAAAAATACATCGTACTTGTAAAATATATTCAAGTGTTTCTATAATGATAACAAGATACAGCTGAACAAACATCAGAGTTCTAGAAATACACTGACGCTATTCAACACTTCTGCTGGAAGTATCACAAGCATTCACACTGACGATATTCAACACTTCTGCTGGAAGTATCACAAGCATTCACACTGACGCTATTCAACACTTCTGCTGGAAGTATCACAAGCAATCACACTGACGCTATTCAACACTTATGCTGGAAGTATTACAAGCATTCACACTAACGATATTCAACACTTCTGCTGGAAGTATCACAAGCATTCACACTGACGATATTCAACACTTCTGCTGGAAGTATCACAAGCATTCACACTGACGATATTCAACACTTCTGCTGGAAGTATCACAAGCATTCACACTGACGCTATTCAACACTTCTGCTGGAAGTATCACAAGCAATCACACTGACGCTATTCAACACTTATGCTGGAAGTATTACAAGCATTCACACTAACGATATTCAACACTTCTGCTGGAAGTATCACAAGCATTCACACTGACGATATTCAACACTTCTGCTGGAAGTATCACAAGCATTCACACTGACGATATTTAACACTTCTGCTGGAAGTATCACAAGCATTCACACTGACGATATTCAACACTTCTGCTGGAAGTATCACAAGCATTCACACTGACGATAATCAACACTTCTGCTGGAAGTATCACAAGCATTCACACTAACGCTATTCAACACTTCTGCTGGAAGTATCACAAGCAATCACACTGACGATATTCAACACTTCTGCTGGAAGTATCACAAGCAATCACACTGACGATATTCAACACTTCTGCTGGAAGTATCACAAGCATTCACAATGACGCTATTCAACACTTCTGCTGGAAGTATCACAAGCATTCACACTGACGATATTCAACACTTCTGCTGGAAGTATCACAAGCATTCACACTGACGATATTCAACACTTCTGCTGGAAGTATCACAAGCATTAACACTAACGCTATTCAACACTTCTGCTGGAAGTATCACAAGCAATCACACTGACGATATTCAACACTTCTGCTGGAAGTATCACAAGCATTCACAATGACGCTATTCAACACTTCTGCTGGAAGTATCACAAGCAATTACACTGACGATATTCAACACTTCTGCTGGAAGTATCACAAGCATTCACACTGACGATATTCAACACTTCTGCTGGAAGTATCACAAGCATTCACACTGACGATATTCAACACTTCTGCTGGAAGTATCACAAGCATTCACACTAACGCTATTCAACACTTCTGCTGGAAGTATCACAAGCATTCACACTAACGCTATTCAACACTTCTGCTGGAAGTATCACAAGCAATCACACTAACGATATTCAACACTTCTGCTGGAAGTATCACAAGCATTCACAATGACGCTATTCAACACTTCTGCTGGAAGTATCACAAGCAATCACACTGACGATATTCAACACTTCTGCTGGAAGTATCACAAGCATTCACACTGACGATATTCAACACTTCTGCTGGAAGTATCACAAGCATTCACACTAACGCTATTCAACACTTCTGCTGGAAGTATCACAAGCATTCACACTAACGCTATTCAACACTTCTGCTGGAAGTATCACAAGCAATCACACTAACGATATTCAACACTTCTGCTGGAAGTATCACAAGCAATCACACTAACGATATTCAACACTTCTGCTGGAAGTATCACAAGCAATCACACTGACGATATTCAACACTTCTGCTGGAAGTATCACAAGCATTCACACTGACGCTATTCAACACTTCTTCTGGAAGTATCACTAGCAATCACACTGACGATATTCAACACTTCTGCTGGAAGTATCACACGCATTATGTATTTCCCATTCCTAATATATTATAAAAACAAGTTCTACAAAGGTTTGCTTATGTTAACAAAGTGAACAAAGAATTGTCTGATCTTACATTGACAAATATTGTAAAAGAATCAGTTGGTACTGATTCTATCTGGATGCAACCATTTTTCATGCGATAATGAGCACTCATTATAAGGAATTCAAATTAGACTTAGTTCAAATTCTATGATAGTGATAAATTTATTCCATTTAATGTGGTAATGTTTAATGCACGTCTCTACAGCACAAGTGACGACACCAAGAAGTTACGACTGAGCTGATATTACTACCCAAGGGCTTGTAGTGGTCATATTAAAATTACGCGTCTCCAATATATCAGTTATTGCACCACTTTAGTTAGGTTACATTACTTTCGCTTTCAATGATGGAGAATTGTATTCTATTCCAATCGTCACTAAAATCTAGTTTGGTGTTCGCCTGTCTCAAGACAATCCACCATTGTCGTGTTCTCGGCATTTCCAGTTATACCAATCACGATATTTTGACAACTATCTTTCCTTCGGTGTACAAACACAATAGTACATTACTTTACAACCATACGCATTAAAGACCATGCAGCGAACTTTAAAAATGAAAAAGTCAAATTATTTAACCTGTACGAATCAAACGTCATGCATTAGTCATGCAAAGTAACTAAAAAATATGTTGGCTGAATATCAGCAAAATATTACGACACATAAACCCAACCAAAACGAAAAAACAAACATGCAAGAGAAGATTAAAATTTTTTAATTCTTTCTTAAACCAAGGGCTATAAGAAAAGTACCTTTACCCAGAGATACTTCACTATTGAAATGCATAAATGTCTTAAATAGTGTTTTATTTCCATGATAATTTTACTTTTACCATAAATACCACTTTAACTGCTAAAATGTAATGCAGAATAACAATGCGAGCAATAAATTCTGTTTTTTCTCTTAATATGCTTTACTGTTTTCAGAACTATAAAAGCATAAGACTTCTATTTAAAGCCTTCTATTAAAACAATACCAAACATTGAAATAATGCAAATCTTAAATGACAAGCATCTTTAATTTTATTAGTGTATAGTGCAGACCACATAACTGAGCGCGTGTTATTGAGAGATCGCAGTAGGCAAGACGAATAATACACAGAGCATCAAAGCTGACTAAAATATTAAGAGTGAATAACCAATGGTATCTGAAACAATATGTAGACTGCGAGTATAAGTCATTCCTGATACGTAGTTCAACTGACCAGAACCATTCAATAAATCTATATGTCAGTAACATAAGATTAGAAGAAGTAAAAACTCTTTGACCAAGATTACAACGCTTTACATCTGACAAAGTTACCACTCCGCGTCTCTCTAATAACTTGTTCAATCATGATCCTGTTACGCCGCTTCAAATTTCTTAGTTATAAATTATACGCATTAGTCTTGATCGGATATGGTGTTAGGAACCTATTGCTTTTGTATCTCGTCGTGGAAAACTGACTTACTGAAAATGTGGGTATTATTTTAGAATCAACCAATTACAATAGTACATTACAATGATCTAACTGGACTGTACTTTATGAATGAAAACCTCAATAGGAATATTCACTTGATTATAAAAGTGGGATTTTAAAATTATACAACTTTAAACACTTTCGGGACGGATCTCAACTGCTTCACGTCGTAGTATAACATGTACAGTGGACGTCGTTTTTATTAGTCCTCCAATAGTTTTCTTAGATACGATTGCGTTAAACAGTGGAACAATATTATATTTTAACAGCCTAAAAACGGTGATCTTCTACAGTGTAATAACAGTAAATTCTACAGTGTGTAACAGAAAACTTTAACTGTATAACAACATTGAACTTCTTCAGTATAATAACAATAAACTACAACTGTGTAAAAATAGTGATCTTCTACAGTGTAATAACAGTAAATTCTACAGTGTGATAACAGGAGACTTTAACTGTATAACAACATTGAACTTCTTCAGTGTAATAACAATAAACTAGAACTGTGTAAAAATAGTGATCTTCTAAAGTGTAATAAGAGTAGACTTCTAAGTAAATTCTACAGTGTGATAACAGGAGACTTTAACTGTATAACAACATTGAACTTCTTCAGTGTAATAACAATAAACTACAACTGTGTAAAAATAGTGATCTTCTAAAGTGTAATAACAGTAAATTCTACAGTGTGATAACAGGAGACTTTAACTGTATAAAACATTGAACTTCTTCAGTGTAATAACAATAAACTACAACTGTGTAAAATTAGTGATCTTCTAAAGTGTAATAAAAGTAGACTTCTAAGTAGTAATATCAGTAGACGTGTAATTAAGTGCTAAAATATCACTACATAAGACTTTCTTTCTTATCTTTTTTCAAGACATTTCATTGAATTCATTCCAAATTTCGGTTGCTAGGCAACACTCAAAAATCTTAAATTATTTTGCAACACATTAAAAACAATATGTAAAAAAATATTGTATATCCGAGTGCACTTCAATAAATAACATTCAATTAAAAACTCTTGATTGTCACACTTTTCTCGATCGACTACTATAAGTTCAACTAATATTAAGTTAATAAAATACTAAACTAAGTTTAACTAACATTAACACGCCATTCATTGACTTTTAGGCGGTAAGTAGGTCGCCTGGTTAGCCAGTTTTTAAATAAAACTTTATTTTTATGCTTACAATATATATATATATATATATATATATATATATATATATATATATATATATATATATATAGTATACATACATAAAAATATAGTATACAAATATAATATACATAAAAATTATTTATATTTGTATTAAAAACATTTTCCATAAGTATTTCCTAAATCACGTATATATACAACAAATAAACATAGTTGTGAACGTGGCCGAACTGCTAAATATTCAATGTAGGTTCAGAAAAATCAAAACGATGTGATGGTAATTTAACGCGCTTTTTATAGAGGAACCATGAATCAATAAAGCAGTTGGAAAGAAGTAATAATTCATTAACAACTTGTAGTCGTTGGGTTGTACATCTTCAGGTTTCTGAATAATTTTGTTCATCAGTATGTAGTTAATAAATAATTAAACAATGTGATTAGTGAACATTTTAATGTTTAATAATAAATGTAAAGGGTATGCTTAAAAATATAATCATGTACTGTAAAGCAAAGCATCATAAATTTATTGACAGAATTTACAAAAAACCAAAACAACACACAAAATGGTTTCAATTGATAGGCAAGATCGTTGTACATCGTCTACGAACCAAATTGCAGGCATTTGGTTACATGAACTTACACAGATAGCAAGTAACACTACTTGCAGAACAATGGGTTACAATCAACTCATTTCTAGGACCTTGCTAATGGCGCAATTTGTACGAAAAAACTTACTAGCATTCCTTTACTATTTAATATATATATATATATTTATATGGTGATATGTGTTCTTGTAATATAATAAATTATTAAAAATATTTCAAATACAAGTCCATTACACTGATCTAACTGGACTGTACTTTATGAAAGATAACTTTAATTGGAATATACACTTGATTTCACAAGTCGTAATGTACTTCTAACGTTATTCAACCCTTTTACAACTTAAAAGACTTCCGGCACGATGGATGTCAACCGCATTATCTCGTAGTATTGAAAAATTTTAAATTAAAACAATTCTTTCATTTGAAATATTGTTATGTATAAATTTATTTTAATTCATTAAATAGTGGGCTATTTCTTAAATAACAAGTCTATTTTATGTGTTTTTCTGGCTTTAAATTTTAATTTCACGAGTTTTTTACGTAAACGCTGTTATAATTCCCAGTTAGACGTTGATTTTAAAGTTTGTAATTCACTTGAAGGCCATGGTGTAGCCACAAAGTCTAAGACTTGGGAATCGCGTGATGCTATGCTAGCGTGACAGTGTAATATGTTATACATACGCACACCGGCGGTTATCGCAGCAGAACGAGACTTGTTCAAAAACAGGGATAAAATAATGCCCCTGTTCGTAAACCACCTACTGATAAAAAGAGTTACTTTGCCATAAGCCTGACGACTTTATATGCAATTCTTATAAAAGCTGCCTTTTTTATCATATTCACGTATGATACATTTTTGGACACCAAACTAAAGAATAATATAGAGACTAAAGGCAACATACATAACATACTGGAAAATATGTAGTTAATGTACTACTATAATAGATAGAGTAGGAAATTGCGATATTAGAGAAAGAATGAAAGTTGATACAGCACTGATGGACACGACAAAAAAACAATTGCATTAGTTCTAAAGTGGGGACACATTGGAAGAATGAATATAAACAGCTTGCCCAATGAAGAAGAGTAGGAGGAAGACTTAGAGTAGTCGGATTTAAGATGGGACCTACAAGAGAGTGGAGTTAACCTATGCAGAAGCGACAAAGCAAATCAAATAACCAAATATATATATATATATATATATATATATATATATATATATATATATAGATAGATAGATAGGAGGAAAATGGAGATTGCGATACGGAAAACCACAAAGCTGTAGCAAAACTCTTATAAATCTATTCACCTTTATATAAATGAATCATGTTCTAAATAATTAAACGTTTCTTTTTGTAAAACTCCGCAAAACACCCAACAACATAATTGAGGCAAAGTAGTTGCTAATTTCAATAGCCTCCGCAAGACAGCAGCATTAGCCAGTGACCGTTTATAAGCAGCTAATTGTTACAAACCTGATTTTCCGGACCTTATTAAAATAAAGATCAAGGTAAGTCTTTTTAGCTGGTGACTGGGGGGATTTCTTCTGATCGACCCAACGTCACCCCAAGGAATCCAGCTACTCGAAGGTAACATTTTTCATTAAAGACGATAACATAAGGCAATTATATTAAATCCAATCAATTTATTTATATTATAACGAAATTCATTAAGTTAAGAAAACTGTTTGTTAAATATTTGAACTTGTATGATCGTGGTATACGTTCGCTACCTAGCAAGGGGTAGTCTATTGTTAATCTTTCGGCCAAAAACCGTTACTGCACGCCCTTGCTAGCCATAAATATTAATATACGTTGTAAAGTTTCATTGTAGGTGAACAAAGACGTGATTTGATCACTGGAGAGGCGCTTTATTTGGACATCGAGGTACCATGCAGATTTATGGCAACGAATCTCCAAAAATACAGAAAAAGCACGACCAGCGAAACATCTGTAATTTGGGAAAGTTCGAGAAATTCCCACGCAAGCCATGTGAAAGCGAAGATGAATGTCATTCTGATAGGCTGAAACAGAATTGAGCTTCATAAGAAAGCCAATCAAATTTGAACAGGGGATGAATCCCGTACGGAAACAATCCAAAGCGGAAAATAGTCAGTCAATTTTCAGGACTCGAAAGGGACACGTTTAGGGATTTGAAATAGTCAAAATGCAGGACTCGAGGGAGAAATATGTTCAGTTTTAGTGAGAAATGTTAAATTCAAACAAAGTAACGTCGCAATGTAAAGTATCAAGTGAGATTAATAAGGGAGATTATTAAATAGAAAGTTAAGTAGAAGAGGGAGATTAAAGGGTAATAAGTGAGATTAAAGTAAGGGAGATTATTAAATAGAAAGTGAAGTAGAAGAGGGAGATTAAAGGGTAATAAGTGAGATTAAAGTAAGGGAGATTATTAAATAGAAAGTGAAGTAGACGAGGGAGATTAAAGGGTAATAAGTGAGATTAAAGTAAGGGAGATTATTAAATAGAAAGTGAAGTAGACGAGGGAGATTAAAGGGTAATAAGTGAGATTAAAGTAAGGGAGATTATTAAATAGAAAGTGAAGTAGACGAGGGAGATTAAAGGGTAATAAGTGAGATTAAAGTAAGGGAGATTATTAAATAGAAAGTGAAGTAGACGAGAGATATTAAAGGGTAATTAAGTGAGATTAGAGGAAGGAAGATTATAAGTAATGAGTTATATTAAGTAAGGAAGATAGAAAAGTAGTAGGAGAAATTAAATAAGGGAGATAACTAAATAGAAAGTAGTATTGATAAGGAAGTGATTTAATAAAGTCAGTTACGTCATAGAAGCATTTCGAGTGATTAAGAAAAGAGAAATTAAAGGAAGTATTAATAAGTGAATTTCTGTCAAGTGAAGTGAAAAAAGGAACCACGCAAAAAATAAGTAATAATTTATCTTATATTTAAAGCCAACTCTTAAAAGTAACAAATTTTAAGAATCTTTTAAACTGTATTAATTCTCTAAAGAGTAATAAGTCATTCAAATATAAATGATATCAAACCAGGTGCAGTAACATATACACGCCTTAAGATAATTAAGAACAGTTTAAATAGAATTCTTAATTTAATAATATTTATAAGTGTCTTAATGCCTACCAGCAAAAATGAAGTTAGTTTAATTTAATCTTATGTAACTACCTATAATTACTAACGTTTGAAGTGAGGATTAAAATAAATCAGTTATTGTAAAAGCTAGTAGCTGTGTTAGTAGTGGATTTTCTAAATGTCGAATATCCTGAAGCACGATTAGAGTAGGTATGTTATATTGAAGGTATATATATATATATATATATATATATATATATATATATATATATATATATATATATATATATATATATATATATATATATTGTAAGTAAGCAACCACCACGGCCCGAGGAGGGTTATTTGTCAAGATTCCTTTTAAGGGCGGGCAGTCTACATTCTAATTTCATTGCTTGTTATGAAAAAAAAAAAAAAAAACAATTCATAGTTCATTAAATTGTTCATCGTCTCCTTCCAGTTTGCTTGACAAGTAACTCAGTATCAATTGCAGTCCAGTTATTTAGTTCACCAACAGTTTGAACTGTAGATTTTTCAACCAAGATCTCAGCAACACAGCTTTATAATTACGACCAAACCACCTCAAATGGGTGTACGTGCATGCGTCCCTGGCTAGTCACACACCCCATACCCATCTTGTGTGCAATCGACGTATCGTTTATTGTAATTTGCTGCAATCTCTTAGTAGCAACTTTTTTCACTCTTATTTGAAACAATGCGTTTTACTCCTATATAATCTCCTAAAGGCCATGCACTTTTAAATCACTAATTTATAGTAGTCTATATAATCAAGTTTAACAAATTGACACTATCTTGCAATTTTACAACAAGACCAAGTTTGAAAACACTTGAAATTCCTGCACTGGATATATTTGTAGAAATATTTGTGTAGTGCGAATATTTTACAGATATTACTGAGATAAAGGTCGTGACTCAGTTACGTTGCAGCAATTTGTTTTAGTTTGCGCTACTTATATATTTATTGTTAAAAGGTGTTACTACATTAAAATAAAACTTCAGGAATATTAAGGACCCAAGAAATATAGACATTACAGTAAGAATATCGAACAGAAAGGTAACATTCGAACTCTGAAAGGGGCGTACATCAATCTGAAGCTAGCAAACATCACTGAAAGAAAGAGATTTAAATTTAGAAAATGGAAACAGAATTTATTACGAGCCACTCACAAACCGGCAACCTATAAAGTATAACGTACAGTCGCGTTACTGATATAAAATTAATAACTCCTTCTTATTCCCTAAATATAGTTCATGAGATACACTGAATAGGTCCTATAATTATTCTGGAAGACTTATTCCAAATCCAGTACTACATTATTACTCTACATAACTCCACAGCTCGAGTCAACCTAGGGGACTGAAAATAACATAGAAACTCCGTAGCGCTGCCTGTAACGATCTGAGGGTTAGTAGGTGATTGCTACATTCATTAGTCTACTGAAACGCCGCATAATTGTGGTTTTGCGTGAACACTTCATTGAAGAAAGGCGATTGATAATATTAAAACCTTGCAGTCCTTGTTATTAAGTCGGTATAATCGTGAAGACCTTGTTGATAAGTTGATATCATCGTGAACTCCATGTTGATAAGACGGTATCATAGTGAAATCCTTGTTCATAAGTTGGTATCATCTTGAAGTCCTGGTTGATAAGTCGGTAGCATCCTGAAGTCCTTGTTGATAAGACGGCATCATCGTGAAGCTTTTGTTGACAAGTCGGTATCATCGTGAACTCCATGTTGATACGTAGGTATCATCGTTAAATCTTTGTTGATTAGTCGGTATCATTGTGAACTCCATGCTGATAAGTCAGTATCGTGAAATACTTGTTCATAAGTCGGTACTATCGTGAAGTCCGTATTAATTGGGCGGTATCATAGTAAAGTCTGTATTGACTAGCCGGTATCATTGCGAAGTCCAAATCAATCAATCTATATAATCGTGAAGTCCGTATTGACCAGCCGGTGTCATCGTGAAGTCAGTATGCGTTAGCTTGTATCCTCTTGAAGTCCAAATTGAGTATCCGGTATCATCGTGAGGTCGTAATTAATTAGTCGGTATCATCGTGAAGTCCGTATTGACCAGCCGGTATCATCGTGAGGTCAGTATGGGTTAGCTTGTATCCTCTTGAAGTCCAAATTGAGTATCCGGTATCATCGTGAAGTCGTAATTAATTAGTCGGTATCATCGTGAGGTTGGAATTGATTGCCGGTATCATCGTGAGGTCAGTATGCTTTAGCTTGTATCTTCTTGAAGTCCAAATTGAGTATCCGGTACCATCGTGAAGACCGTATTGACCAGCCGGTATCATCGTGAGGTCAGTATGCGTTAGCTTGTATCCTCTTGAAGTCTAAATTGAGTATCCGGTATCATCGTGAGGTCGTAATTAACTAGACGGTATCATCGTGAGGTTGGAATTGATTGCCGGTATCATCGTGAGGTCGTAATTAATTAATCGGTATCATCGTGAGGTTGGAATTGATTGCCGGTATCATCGTGAGGTCGTAATTAATTAGTCGGTATCATAGAGAGGTTGGAATTGATTGCCGATATCATCGTGAGGTCGTAATTAATTAGTCGGTATCATCGTGAGGTTGGAATTTATTGCCGGTATCATCGTGAAGTCGATATTGATCATTAGGAATCTTCTTGGGAAGTTCGTAATAACTAGCCAGTATCTTTGTAAATACAAAATAGGTTATCCGTTATCATCATGGAGTGGTATTGATCAGGGATTATTATCGAGAAGTGGGTATTCATCTGGCGTTATTATCTAGAAATGGGTTTTTATTAGCTGGATATCGTAAAACCGATTAGTGTAATCATGCATGCATTGATCGAGAATTTGAACAGTACGGAAATCTTATAACATTATTAAATTTATTCGAACAGTGAGAGTAACAATAATTATCGATATTGTTATTTTAGCGATACTATCGTTCTAAATTTTTTCTATTAGCTCACACTCGCCTGATATACGTATATCTTGTACAAATTTTCAATCGTTAATACAATACGTTTTTTATTCATCTAATCAAATTCAAATACATTTCTTGTAACCAATATTGGATTACAATTAATGTTACTAAAATTTTTTCCAAAATTTATTTAATAATTAAATTATAAAAATTTGGGGACTATCGGGATTCGAACTATGAATCTTCATGTTTAAAGTCTAGCGCGCTTTGGCACTGAAACAACTTTCCAATACCAAGAAATTAATTTCTCAAAGACGTATATGAATTATTTTAACCATCTGGTTTTCGTCGAAATCTCCATTGTACAATATTAAACTGTTACCATGGTTACCACGAAATATCATGAATAGTGATGTAAGGTTAAAAATGAATGAAACGAATAAAATAAACTGGATATCAGAAAACAATAATAAATTTATTCTTTCTTGACCTCAGTACGGATTTACTTTTAAAAAAAATCACATTACTTGTTTTTAGCACAGATTTAAAACCTTTTACGAAGAATTAAAAATATTTGCCTCTATTTACTCCTATACCATATTTACTCAGATTAAACTTAAAGAACTTAAATATTAATTTATATATTCAAAATGTGAAACTACGAATTAATATTTAAATACATCGTTTACAAGTAAATTACTAATTAACTAAAAACTAATTACTGAAGGAGAACAAATAACCAACGCTAATTTTAAGTATACGGTTCGGCCTAATACTCTACCTATTGTTGCACAGTTAGATTTTCTTGCGGAACGGGTTGTTTAAAGCTAAATATCTTCCATATTTGTAACGACAGGAGGAAGCACGTCTAGTTTGTCCACTCGACATTCTTCCGCCCATCATGCATGGAATGGAATGTAAACAAGAAAGAGAAAACTAAGTGCGGAATTCTCCTCCAAACCACGGATTTATGTTTTGTAGAATTATGCTTACTAAAACTCGCCAAGAATGTTCACAATATCAACAAGATGAAAGATGAATTAATGTTTTTAAAACTATGTATGAAGTGTGTTTTTTTATTTCTTACAAAACTGTTTATATTACTTGGTTTTTAGATGCACTAGTACAAAATGTGTCAGTTACAGAGCGCTATTTACCCGGTGACTTATTCCATCTCAAAGTTAGAGAATGCTATTAGAAACAGGATCACTATATAAGGAAACAAGGGAAAGTTTAATCTGTAAATACTCTTTTCTCACAGTTGATTATGTAGTTTCAAATCATAGTAGAGCTCTTTCTGACGAAAATTTAAAATAAAATAAAACTATTTTAAGAGTTTTCAAATGTACTTTATAGAATCATAGAGTACCCCTCTTAATGGTTCTAGGATGATTGTTAAAGTTTTAAGTGGACGTGAAAATCTACACATTAACGATTTTCATACTCTCGTAAGAACAATGTTATTTCTACATATAATAAATTTAAAATCCGTCAATGATACGTACATGGACACAAGGTTTTTTAATAGCTAAAAAATGTAGTACAGTTGAAACAGTTGAAGTAAAATATTTTTCCACTATGTGTACCTTATATGCAGCTAACTTTCTCAGAAGTGGAAAATTATTATATTTCTAACTCGTATTAAATTTAAACGATAACTGTGAATTATTTCAAGCCCAGGTTAATGAGGTATGAAATCAAATGCTTCAAGTACACAAAATGTTTTGTTTAAAGTTATTATAAGTTTACACTACTTTATATTTATTTTACTTAGAAATAAACTTAATTTCAATTATTCTTGAATTCTTAAATTGCAAGTCTGAACTAATAAACAAACAACATACGCGATTTTAGTAATCAGTAACGCTGGAATTTTTGATTTTTTGTTTTGTTTTAAAGGCAAATAACTAGTATTACAATACTTGTCCAAGAAAAACAGGCAAGGATTATGAATTTAGATAGAATTATGGTAGGGGATGAAAACACGCAATGCTAGAGGTTATATGGGCAACACGAGTGCAGGGGTATAAGGGTCATTGCAGGCCCTTGCAAGAAGGAGGATTTACGTACGAACAAGGAAAAAGCATAACGATCCCCTGGTACAGATAAATAATCCTGTGAGCAGGTTTTCGCTTACTTGCAGTAGGGCTGTTCCCAAGAGGGGTGTAAAGAGGATTCTACTCACTATGCGGAATTCTCTACAAAATATTCACTCAACTACGAAATATTTTTTTCAGATATGTTGTAGTATTTTAAAAATATTATGAAAAACACCATTGTTTGGAGTTCAACAATTCTGAAACCTTTTCAAAGAGATGAGGGAAAAGAGTCCTTCCGGCAGTGACTTTATGCAAACAAAAGTTTTGTCACTAATGTTTCTTAAATAATTTTGGAGACTACATAAGCAGTATATACCAAAACACGGGTACTTGGTCAGTAGCTCTACATGGTGTATGGCCAGTTTGGATGGGCAATTCGGCAGATGTGTCGTACTACATTTCTGTAAAGGGCTACATTTAAGAAATACCAAATATTTTTCTAAAAAATATTTTGTCTGTCATTTAGAACAACAAAAGAAATCGAAATTCATTTAAAGCTCAATGGCATAAATGACCTGATAATACAAATTTAAGTAACTCCTCCCTAACAAAATTCCATCTGAAATTCTACTTGGTTTTAATATTATATTAATAAGAATTCCATTAAATACTAGGTATTGGCTGCCGTAAGTAGTACAGACGGAATAAATCCACACTGTAATAAGATTGGTGAATGCCTACCAAAGCAGTGTTATGACAGCAATACAAATCCTGTTAAGCAGGTATTGATCGACTTCATATCACTTCGCACATATACACTGGCTGCTCATGTCTATTCTAAGTACAATTTTATTCATTACTTTTTCAACTATAAAAAAAAATATTTTAAATAATACATTTTTTTATATTAGAGATTTTAACCATGTCATATTTTCAATGACAGTACGACAAAATATTTAAAAGTAAATTCTGAGTGAAACGTAGATACCCCTCTTCCTCTCCACGGAAAGCAGGTTTATATTCCTTTCAAAAGCAACCCTATTGCTCAGTGTGGCGAAACCGACCTATATACCGAGAGTCACTGCTAACTCCTCATACATAGTCGTATACAGGAACAAAACAAATAATAACCTCATGCTTGTGAAGTCATATCGAATTTATGCCAATAAAATGAACCTGACCCCTTATATGTACTAAGAATAATTGTGACCGACTAATAGAATAAGGAAATATATACCTAGTTAATCCCATATTTCAGACGACGTTTCAGCCTTTTACATTTTGTTTGTATCCATTATTAAGAATGAAATTACTACAGTAACAAAAAAAAGAAATGTTATAAATATTATTACGTCTAATGTTTTTCGTCAAACACCTAAGTAATTATATAAAACTGAATTTCATTGATAATACTTACTTCAAAATTACTGAACATGAACAAAAACAAATATTAGAAATATGGTAATAAAAAAAAATCAGAGCTGAAAAGTACATATTGAATTTAAAAGAGTTTTAAAACATTTTTGTATATCACGTAGAAAACCTATCCTATAATATATGACGAAAGAACGAAAAAATAACAATTTTCATTATATTAATCTCGTAAAGGTAAAAAGTAAGCCTGAAATGGTGAAATATATTTTACAAAAAAAAATATGGTACACAAAAACTGAAATAATATATAAATAAATACTTTACATCTGATTTAAATAATAGTCTATGGAAAAGTTCAGGGTTTATGAAAAAATGTCATATACAATTTAAAAGATTGAGAATACTTTTTATCGCAGTTGAAGAAATAAAAGGGACTGGAGGATTAGAGTGAGCAATTAAATTCTTTAACTGTGTTCAATGACGTCTTAGATCTGAGGACTGCTATTAGACTGCTAACTACGATCGATGATAAAAACTCCACTACACAGTTTTTACAATTTTGTCCATTTTTTGTTAAATGTTAAACCATATGCAAAAACGTTTGATTTATTTTTTAATGTTAGAGTGATAGGTTACAATGCATAGAGCAGAATTGTAGTACTCGTATATTAATATTTTAATTTAGTTATAAATAAAGTTTTAGCATAGTCATAGAGTGGAAATCATGGTGCATGACTTGATTATAAAACTAATACTATATATATATATATATATATATATATATATATATATATATATATATATATATATATATATATATATATATATATAGTATATATATATAATATATATGTAAATAATATATATTATTGTTTTATTGTTATAACACAAAAAAATGGCAGACGTATATGATTTATTATATATAATGAATAAAATGTCGTTGTTAAATCATTTAAATAAGTTGAAAGAAGTAAATAATGTATACCAAATAGCAACAAAAAATTGATATTAAAAAACAATAGTTTAATAATAATATATTTAAAAAATAAGAAAGAAATATAAACAAAAATAACTATTCAACAAATAATAAAGAAACAATATAATCCAAAGTCATACTCACAGGGTACGAAATTAAATCGAATATTAAGTTATTTATAGACACTAATACTAAACTAGTTTGTTACGCATACAATACAATAAATAATATAATAAATACAAATAATAAATTTAATAATTTGGATACAAGCGGAATTTATAGTATCAAATGTACAATGTATCAAAAATGCTATATAGAACAAACTAGAAAGAAAATTAAGGAAAGATATATGCATTATATATATATATATATATATATATATATATATATATATATATATAAATTAGAGACACATATGCATTGATTATAATAACGATTTTCCAAATATACATAATAAGAAATCAATTGAACATGCTGGTCAAAAGGTTTAAAAATGAGTATTATTGAAAATTTAGAAATATATAAAAATAAAATTAAAAATACATTTATTGATAAGCGAGTACAAGAAACATCAAAACATCATACACACACACGCGCGCGCGCGCACGCGCGCGCACACACACACACACACACTCACACACACACACACACACACACACACACACACATACAAACACACGCACTCTCACACACACACACACACACACACACATACACACACACTACGCGCGCGCGCGCGCACACACACACACACACACACACACACACACATATATATATATATATATATATATATATATATATATATATATATATATATATATATATATATATATATATGCCTGTATACATGGTAACCATATATGTGTGTATTTATGTATAGTCTATAAATGTTGAAACTCGTATCAACGACTACATCAGCCATTTTAACTACATGTTACAAGTGAAACACAAATATAGGCCTATATTTTTAAATATAATAATATTTTATATCTAATCAAAAATATACGTATATATAATCAAATCAATACGACAACAAAAGATATTAACTAGTAAATAACCAACAAGTGTTACATAAAATAAACCGTTATGTGTATTTGTATGACTAAGTCATCATCATCACTCACTAATAAGTTGTGTAGCAACATTGAAGTAAATAACCGAGTGAAATTAATAACATTTATTTCAGTAATATTGCATCCTCTACAATACAGTAAACTATTTCATTGATGATAATTGTTTTGGCCGTTGTAACATTTATGATGTAATCGTCGCAATTATTGTAAATGTATGGTAGTTTTATTATTAGGTACATAAATTCAATTTTTACATGGTCCTAGTTACATTTATATACTTTATAACGTTTGGCGTGTAGAAACCATGTACTACTAGCGGAGGTGTCGCGTGGTATGTTGGCGCAAAGGCAAGATTTTGTCCGACGCCCCTCTAAACTCAATCCCACGTGCACCTCTCCAACATTAAGTCTATGTGTAACGATTCCAACTCAATCACACAACAATCGACGTAACGCGACATTATTAAAAACGTGTAAACACAATGGAGCTCATATAATTAGCGACGCGGCTTGGTGAGGTGTGCACAGGTCAATTTCCAAACCACATTGCGTCTAGTCGCTAAATAGCAAAGTTGCGTAGCGGGTTACTTCGTGTTCGGCCCTGAATTAATGCAACGTGATATTTAAATTTCATGAATAACGTTTTTACCTTGAAAAATACGTTATGTACATCTAACGTTTTCCCAAATTTCCTAGTTTTAATATTGACATTATTGCCGTCCTTTTTGGCCGCGACGCCCGAGGCAATTGCCCAGTCGCCCGCCCATGAGACGGTCTCGATTACTATGATACCATGCTAGTTTTTTATTTTCTTACAGGTGATTTTACCTAGTACGGTTTCTTTACTGTTTTGTTTTTCCGAATCTGTACCCGGGCCTCTTGATCAATACCTCACACGTACGTATACCTCTAAAAAATTCAGTGTATGAATTGTTAGTGTTCGTGTTAGGGATATACAGTAGGAAAATTAATGTGGCGGATAAATACAATCTACAACAGGGTTAAAACAAAGGGAACAACATATAACAAACACTATCAAACAACGAATAAAATAGAAGGTGATGAGAAACTACCACCGCTCTAGATTACCCTGACGGCGATATGATACAAACGGAGAATAAGATATCGGTAACCTGCAGCCGGGTTCGCTCAGTAGTAGCAGTGGAAGGTCGCCCAAAACAGTACGCGTGCCAGGTAATAATTAATTACTGAAGATGATCAATGGATATATTAATGGAACATTTTGTAGGAGTCGATCGGTAAATGTAGAGACTTTATGTTGGCATTACTAGGATCAGCTGACAATAACTACCATAAACAAATATTCTTTGAGCTTAGCTTGTGAGGTAGTGTTAAATACAAATTAAAACATACACAAAACTGACAAATTAATCATTTATTTACTCATACGCGTTTCAATGACCAAGTCATCATCATCAGTGAGTGTTACTACTACAACTGAGTTGTAAGTTAGAGTTTGAAAGTAGTAACACTCACTGACGATGATGACTTGGTCATTGAAACGCGTATGAGTAAATAAATGATTAATTTGTCAGTTTTGTGTATGTTTTTAATAATTATCATATTAAAATCGTTTTGTTTATAACTTCAAAACATCACTTAACAATGAAATGGCTACCTTACGTTATCACATATAACATTTGGTAATAATGTTTTTTTTCCTTTCTAAAGGTAAAAATCAATCAAATCTTAGAAATATATTCTGAAATTTACAGTATAGTCAAAGTTGACAACTTGTCAAAAATTGTTAAAATTTAGCGACTGATAAGCAACGTCATTTTGACTAGTTTTTTTAATGTTCTCTGCAATTACTTGAATATCGGCGTACAGTAAACAGTATCTATTACTCAGACAAGCACATTATTAAGGAAAGGCAGTAATGATCAGCGAGGATCTGAGAGAAAAGACTAGATTTTTGCTACGCGACACCTCTCGCTTCACACCGCCCAGCTTGATCAAGGGAATATTGTAAACTGGGTTAGACGTTATTTTCTCATCTGCAGACCAATCAGATTTGACTCACTCTCGTTTAATTTGTTCGGTCCACTTTAGGAGGCATTAGGCAGGAAACTTTCAGCGACAATCAAGATGTCAGTTTGTAGGAAAGTGGTTCAAATAACAAGACAAAGTCTGCTTTTAACGTTGTTCATCTTTGAGACCCATTTAATAATATTGGTAGAGATTAAGTAATTAAATTTTTTAAACTCTAATATTATAAATTTAAGTCTTTTTTTACTTCTATTGGTCTCTTAAATAATTGAACGGCCATCGTAAATAAAAATAGTCAAAATATTATATACAGATTCCAGCCTCCTTGGAATATTAGATTCCGACCAAGGAGTTACCCTATCATCTTCCTTCGCTAAAGGAGTTCAGCCTAAGCAAAGAAAGGACCAGAGGATAAGCAATTTATTACAAATTTAAGTCCTCAGACATAATTCGGCTTTCTCAGACAGGAAAAGAAAATTGAGAACTTACTAACGTCACTATTTCGATTGCAATGCTTACATCATTTAAGAATATTAACCTAAATGTATGTATAAATGCATATTATATATATATATATATATGTGTGTGTGTGTGTGTATGTGTGTGTATGTGTGTGTGTGTGTGTATTTGTGTGTGTGTGTGTGTGTGTGTGTGTGTGTGTGTGTGTTTGCGTTTTACTACTGGTGATAATTTGTCTTCATATTTATTCTTGCATTCCCAAAAGATCAGAACATCGTGATAAATGATCAGGTACAGTGACACTTGATCTTGAGATACCTCAATACAATCCATTGTTAGGAGACGATACTGTAATGAAAATTTTAAAAAAGCAAAAACAGGACCGACCTAAAAAAACCCCAATGTATAATTTTTACTTACTAAAGAGTAAAAATTAATTTTTCACTAACGAAAAAAAAATTTATCGTACGCTTATTACCCATAAAAATTTGAGAGCGGCGCTGAATTTCATACTTGAACTCATATTTAACATACTTATCGTGACAAATAAAGGGATTTCAAACGATGTTAGAGCTCCTTGGCATGTAGATTAAATATTTATGATATAATCACACGCTATTCAATCATTTCTACCATACACTTACTTTACAGATAAAAAAATTTATTGAATTTATGCTACAAAAGGTTAAAGGACAAATTATCTCATTTGTAAGCATCTACAGTAATCACATTCCATGTAATTTAATCAAAGACCGTTGAACTGTCCGCAATCTGTATATCTGTACGAAAAATATTAAATCACATATTTTTTATCGTACAAAATCTGATATTTTATGATCTTTACCAAAAACAAAGATCAATTATCATCCTGCATACTCTCATAATATCGAACATATGAAATTTTTGTTTCGTGAGAAGGCTCTATGGTTCGCTATAGTTAATAATGGGAAACCAACCAATCAAAAAGTTGATTATTTGTGAAATGTTTGGAATAGATTTAATGGATTATCATATACAAGGAATGATTGCGGCGCCGACTTCAAAATTTTTTTGGTAATAAGCTTATGATAAATTGTGTTTTCGTTATTGAAAAATTATTCTTTACTTTTCCTTTTTATTAAGTAAAAATTATAGATTCGTGTTCCTTTATTAAAGTCGGTTCTGTTTTTTTTTTTTAATTTCCTCATTTTTAGAGGAATGATCTTTAATTTCTATTTACATAATTTCAAATTTAGTTTCGTGCCTTTGGTTATGTAGCCAAAATTGCCTCTATTTATCCACACAAACGTTCGATGTTTATAACCGGGGAATCATATTGCTTGGTCGTTGATTGAATAATTGACATGCACTTGAAAAACATATCAGTTTATCGGAAGAATACACTAAGTAATTTATGTTGGAAATTCCCTGGACGACTTTTCCTAAAACCTAAATATTATTTCTTAACTTGCAATTATTCTTTTTCATTTCTATTTAAAAACCTGGTAATAATCATATAATGCAATATCTCAGGCAAATATACAAAAATGCTGTCTTTAATAATTATTAGAAAACAATTTTGTCACATGAATTATTAATACAAAAATAATTTGAAAATTGATAGGAAAGTTATATTTAATGAATGTATCCCTTGATATTTAGTGAAGTAATGAAGTTTTCACGTACACGATTATTTGAATATCTTGATTATGGTAAATGAACTAAATGTATTTTCAGTGTATTTTCATTGGCTTATCTCATTTGAGTTATACCAAGTTATAAATCAATATGAGTAGACGATCGAAAAAGCCGCTTTCATGAGGAAAATTCATTCATTATTATCCAATGATGATCGTTCTAAGCAGGTTTAATAGCCAAGAAATAAAAAAAGTCTATTTGTTTTTTACTTATATTTTTCTTTGTTATTTTTATATGTGGTAGAATAATACATAAAATAAATGGTTTGATTTATTATTTTGATTGTTAATTATCTTATAATTCATAGTCGTTATTGAAAAAAAATGTCACTCAAATGTTTTTAAATATAAAATAACGTATGCTGTCTTTAAATCAGACGGATTGGAATGTAGCTATAATGGGACCGCCGAGTCTTTATATTTCTTTCAGCGGGCCACCAGCCCGAGCCATCATTTCTTTCATTTGCAAGCAAAATCACTTTGATTGGTTAAATACAGAACCTCCTCCTATTTTGAAGTCGGTTAAAAAGTACTGCACTTGATAAAATTATGACAAGAGAAACGACTCATTAAAGTACTTGTGTAAAAAATTAAAATGAGCCTATTTGTTAAAACTGTTATTCAGTCACTTGTTTTCCACGAAATTCACCAACACTGCATTTCACTCCTTATTTGGATAGTAATTTTTGGTACGCTGAACTAAACGGATGTCTTGTTTATTATACTTTTAGTTACTTATGAAAACATGCAAAACAAACAAAATTTTAAAATATGATGAAAGGTGAAAATTATTTTATATAAATATACTATAAAATAAAATTATTAAGAAATACAATTATAATTAAGAAACTACAAAAGTTAAGTGAACCATAAATGGTCTCAAATACTGGGTTTATAAAATACAAAAGAAGAGCATGGCAATTTTTACCCTCATGTAAGTCCATGCTACTCCAAACACTGCTTACCCCTCATTAATCCTTGCCTATTATAACAGTGCTTGTTGCATTAAACAAAACCTTAGCAGAAAATTCAACTACCTTATAGTGTAAACGATTCAGTGGCGCACTCTGTCGCGTATGCTAGTCAACTCAACTGATTACTATAGCAATGTAAACCAAGCACAAAAGACACACACACAAACATATAAATAAAATAGACACACATAGTTCTGTATACACCTTACACTGTACTGTGCCGGTTGGTTCCTTGGGGAGTGGAGACTTAGTAGAGAGTAGAGTTGCGATCCATCACTGCTCCTAAGCAAATCACACACAGTTTTTACTTTTAATAGTCCCGACTCACAATAAAAAAATGAATAAACTGCACTTTCTTAGTAAATTTAATTTTAAAATATATTCACCTCCCACAAAATTACCTAAACTATTACAATTAATTATGTTTTTTTGTTTTCAAATAAATAGTAAGATAAATTTCATTAAAATTAGTTATTATTTCTTTTCATTAATTTTCCCTTAAAACGCTGTTTGCATTTTAATACTACATTTACCTTCTGGACAATTGTTTAGAACTGCTGTGAGGTTTTTATCTCATCTTATCCTGACAGAATCTGCTATTTGTTATTTGATTTTAAGTACTTAAATGTTGATAAAAGAAACCAATACAAATTTTACAGACTATTTATTATCTTTTTCATTTAAAAACAATAAGAAAATAAGAAAGTCCAATGTACTGCACTTCTAATAGGAATTCTGACTTTTCTTAGGAGTTATATTTATTTATAGATACACACACACGCGCGCGCGTGCACGCGCACTCGCATGCATGGACGCACGCGCTCACGGACGGACGCACGCTCGTGCGCAAGAACGCACCCATGCACATACACACACGCGCAAGCACGCACGCATTGACGCACCCACGCACACACACACACACACACGAACGTACCCACACACACCACACACACACACACACACACACACACACACACACACACACACACACACACACACACACACACACACGCACACGCACACCACACACACACACGCACACGCACACGCACACCACACACACACACACACACACACACACACACACACACACACACACACACACACACACACACACACACACACACACACACACATACATATATATTTTCTTTAATAGAAGTGTGTTAACTTTCATGACTAAGCCATCCTTGATTGTGGAGTTTCCACATGTAACGTAAGTGGCATGTATATCGTCTCTATTAGTTTAATCTGAAGCGGGTCATTTCCTTTTTCTAATATACACTTCATAATTTTAATTTTTCTCTTGTTTATTTGTGTTTGACGTAAGAAGTCGATCTACATATATAGCACCTGCTATCGGTCTAAAACTATGGGTTAGACTTAGCTTACAAGGTATTTTATCAGCTAGCATAACTACAGGTAATACTTGAAGGTAATATTAACTAACTTATAATTTGTTGTTTATTCACAATATTGTATGCCCTTATTTTAGGATATTTTACTGTTTTTATTGTTTTTGCAGTGCGCTTATCGTAACTTTATTTTGTGAGTGCTTTTCAAATCTAGGTAAAACTAACCCCTCACGGAACATTACGTTAAACGAAAGCAATTAGTGTATTTATTTAAAATACAACTCCGTATGCAGAAGAAATGTCGTATATTCAAAGACAATTATACACATCAACAAAGAGAAATAACTATTTTAAAATGTATTCGCTCTAATATCACAATAGTAACAATCCAATTAAAGCGTACTTATGATAGTGGCAACAACGTGTAAGAAACTAATGCAGCTTTGTCTGATACGTATATTTCCTAGTGTGCTTTATTTGCGAGAAGAAACCTGCATCAAGGTTAATATTAGAATATAAATACAGCTTGAACGTTGCAAAGGTATAAGCAAATCAGTTATCATGTGTGTATAAATTAGTTAACAGGTGTGTGTAATTTAGTTTCCACACGAAATTACTAAACTATAATTTTTAATTTTAGGAGTCAAAATCCTTTATTAAATAAAGAATTGTTACATATTTTTGTTTAAAAACATATTTTAGTTGAAATATTTTTAATTTTAGATAATTTTACTTTTATTACAAAATTATTTGTCTATAGGCTACATTTCAAACTAAACGTTTTTCTCAAGTCGATGAAATGTGAATCCATTTCTCACATAAAAACCATAATTGGTTAAAGCAAGAGGTAATGCAATACATTGACTGTGAACCATACACAAAGACTGACAAACTTGGACAAGTTCTAGAAGTTAGGTTGTTTGAAATTTTTAGAAGTGTTGCATTGAGGGGATTTCGGCTTGGCTAGAGCAATCAATACAGTATGGAATGCAAATCAGAACAGACTCGAGCAGTTACAATAACATTTTAATCTCAGTAAAACACGTTTCACAGCATCAGTGAATAATCTTCATAGGTGACTATGAACCCTAGACAAAGATTGTAAACCTTGGGCAAGTTGTAGAAGTTACATAAATTAAAACGTTTAGAAGTGTTGCATTGAGGGGATTTCGGCTTGGCTGGAGCAATCAATACAGTATGAGACTCGTGCAGTTACAATAACACTTTATTCTTAGTCAAACGGGTTTCGCAACCATCCGTGATTAATCTTCAAAGGTGACTGTGTACCCTATATAAAGATTGCCAGACTTGGGCAAGTTCTAGAAGCTACTTAAATTGAAACTTTCTGAAGTGTTGCATTAAGCAATTTTGGGCTTGGCTTCTGCAATCAATACAGTATAGCACGCAAATCAGAAACAGACTCGTACAGTTACAATAACATTTTAATCTTAGTCAAACGCGTTTTGCAACCATCAGTGACTAATCTTCATTGGTGACTGTGAACCCTACACAAAGATTGCCAGACTTGGGCAAGTTCTAGAAGTTACTTAAATTGAAACTTTCAGGAGTGTTGCATTAAGCAATTTTGGGCTTGGCTTCTACAATCAATACAGTATGGCACGCAAATCAGAAACAGACTCGTACAGTTACAATAACATTTTAATCTTAGTCAAACGCGTTTTGCAACCATCAGTGACTAATCTTCATTGATAACTGTGAACCCTACACAAAGATTGCCATACTTGGGCAAGTTGTAGAAGGTAAATAAATTGAAACTTTCAGAAGTTTTGCAATGAGGGATTTTGGGCTTGGCTTCTGCAATCAATACAGTATAGCATGCAAATCAGAAACTAACTCGCGCTGTCACAATAACATTATTATCAGGCAACCCCAGTAGATGTGTTGCATGAATAATAAAAACATCAGAAATATAAAATGAGTTTAAAAAATTAATGACAGCAAACTATATATGGACAACTAAGATATATATATATATTTAAAAAATTATAAAAAAGTAAAAATCTTTTGAGAAAATTAAAGAAACTTATAAATTACTATACAAAGTTTGTCTTATAAACATGAATTTATAAAACCTTGAACACATAAATTTCTTCGATAAAAAATATTAATGATTAAAATTTAATATGATATTAACGGATGGCAAGAGAAATAGAAATATCGATGTAAACCTAAAGTACGAAATATGAGGAAATTTGTTATTTGCGGCAATTAATTGAACTTTTGTAGTTTATTCATGTATTAATTATTATTTAAATGGTTATTGACAGAAGTAAAATAAATTACTTCTAAGATAATTAGTAGATACGTAGTGAACTATATTGTTGACATTTGGTGTTGAAGTATATAATTTTAAAAAAATATTTACTAAATATATTGTAAATTCTAATTATTTACTACATATTTTGTACATATATTGAGCTAAAATGTACTGCTAAATGTACTACATAAAATCTACTAAAGGACTGAGCAGGTTTTCAATACAATGTTAAAATTTAAATAATGAAAGACCGCAGAAAATGAAAGAATAAATAATATAAAAGTCATGAAATTAAATCATTACTGTGAACTAAATTCATATTAGATTTTTTTATATTAACCAGTAGATGTACACTTTTTGATCGCGTGTGCGTTATTTAGCTCAAAATTAATAAATAAAATGATGACTGTGTGTGTTTAAATTACAGAACATCACTTTGTAAATGAATGTCGGTAATATGCATTATACTTTTATCATACTAATATTTTATCTACGTACCTACCTACATACATACATACCTACATATATACCTTTCTAGACTTATTAAATATTGACAACAACTAAAAATATTATAACAGGGGAGGCATAAAGTCTTCAGTAACACTAGCAAAATAATAAAACGTGGTGGTATTGCCTCAAAATTTTAGAAGTTTAAACATTATACCTTTAAAAAAATTTAAAACCACGATTTTTTTACTAAACAGAGCGATATACTGCATTATAATATTGGTACAAAGAATAGACTAAATTCCGTTATTAATAAAAACAAAGTAGTTGACAAGTAAAGTAAGTTCGACTTTGGTATATGTTTCTGCATTTCCGCTCGAAACAACAAGCCGTGTTTAACGCTTTAAGTTATTTACTTTGTGCATTATACATACAATCAAACGGAGAGAAATGTCATTTGAAGCTCATAAGATTCAAATCTATATCAATAGAGAGTTTATAAATTTAAAATTGTCAAAACTAAAGTTATAAAGAGTTTAGAACCATAAATGTAACAAAAATATATAACTCAAAGAAAATGTAAGGTAAATCCAAATTGTAAATATCTGCTACGTACAATTATCCGAATCACTAGAAATAAAATAAGCAGATTTTATTCAAAAATATTAAATAATAATTTTCAATAATTAAAAAAAAAATAAAGATAACAGAACGCAACTAGCAGAGGAAGATGTCGGCAGATGGGACACACTGATAGTAGGGAGCATAGTCCAAAAAGGTAAAGGCAAGGGTGAGAAGAAAGATGCAAGCGAAACAGTCTTATAAGAGTCGCCAGAGATAGAAGAAGTCTAACTGCAGTGGGACTTCCCGTTTCAAAATGCGGGAAGAGACCCTGGTAGGCTAAAGTTCCAATTTTTAGTCCTGCCAGGGAATCTATCAGGTAGTCGGTTTTTTCGAGTATTCCAACCGGAAATATTTTATAAAAAGTAATGGAACTATCTTCAAAAGTATAATTTTCAAAATATCATTTAGTAAAAAGTTTTAAATACGTTCGTCAAAATAAATTCAAAGTACCGTAAGAATTTAAACAAACGAAAAACAATTCAAGAGCGCACAAACAAATAGAGAAGAGAAGATAAAGTATTTGATGGTTTACAGACCAAGCCAGACGAGTCCGTCTATAGACAGGATCAAACAGGATGACAGAGAAAACGATTCCCGTAAGACAATACCACAAAGACAAAAGGCGAGTCAAGGCAAGTCAGCAAGCAATACTTGAATACTTTTTCAAAACTCATAATTTTAAATAAAAACTCAATTTTAAAGTCATGTCCTATTTCATGCATATTTGGCTCTAAGAGTAATTTTTTAAAAAAGGTATTGT